>CM042687.1:376509359-377128856 GCA_023614405.1 Avena insularis | reverse complement strand
GCACCAAAGCATCCCAATGTCGTCACCTCGCCACCCACATGACCGAGGATAGGAACCACCACCACCGCCACATCGCTCGCCGAAGAGACGTCCGCGCAGTCCACCTCCCGGGGCTGCCGCCCCGGCATCCGAGATCCCGCACAACAAGCGTGGAAGATACCACCATGACACCTTCCTGAGAGCGGGAGTGCGAGGGCAGTCCAGCCAAACATGACGTGGACAGATCGGAATGACGAGCCACGCAAGTCAACTCCGCAGCTCCTCTTCGGAGCTGCCTGGCTGTCACCGGATCTAAGCCCGCTGGCCCGGATCTAGCACCTCAGTCACCTGGCCGAGGGGTGGGCTCCCAGTCCTCTCGGGCGCCCCTGGAACCATCCAGACAGCAGGGCCCACACAGCCCGAATCAGGCCCGTACGGGCCCGATCTGGGCCAAGGGCAGGGGCTCCAGCAGCCGGTCAGCTTTGCCGATCCATCCGGCCGCCCGACAACCTCCGGTCGAAGGAAGGGCCCTGGTGCGGCGTCAACCGTCGCCGCCGTTGGAGATCCGAGAGATTGGGCCCCTTCCGCCACCGGAGCAGATCGGCCAAGCACCCCACCACCCGCTGCCGCCTCGAGCTGCAGGAAGCTGCCCCCGACGAGCGCGCCGGCCGCCGCCACGCCGGGCCCCGCCTCGCTTAGTCGCACCTTGAGCTTCCTCCTCCGCCTGCAACGGAGCCACGCCGGGTGGAGAACCGCCGCCCGGCTGCCCGAGCTTTGCCCGGCGGCTCACGCCGACGGCGGCGGGAGGGGGACAAGGGTGGGGCGGGGAAGGAGGCTAGGGTTTGGCCTTGCTTCAGCCGCCCGCAGGGAGGGCGACGCGAAGCGGTTTTTTCGCTATACCAAGTTCATGCGCGCACAAGTCCGACCTGCGAGGAGACTGCTTCATCATTAGGTGTGATATATGACGGTCGTGCAGAAAAACATGGTGCAGATGATTTTGCCGAATTAAGACCAGAGTTATATCCCCTGCTAGCTAGGTAGTCCAATGTCTCCGAACAAGTTCTCTCCTCTGGTTTATTAGCTCAATATTATTTCTGATTAAATGTACTACCGCCTTCGTCTCAAAATAGATGTCTTGGATCAAGACTTTTTTCTTTCCTTTAGACAGTCTAGTACATCGGCATTTTATTTAGGACGCAAATATGCGTGACCAATACTCACGACTAGTGATTGGGCTAAATTTTTCTTTTGTTTGTCTGATTGAATAGATGAAGTGTAAATGCATATAGGAACCAGAAGGCCAGGAGGTTGCCCCCTTTATTAGTGTTTGAAGCAACGGGACAGATTCAAGTATTTTTTTTTCTGATTTCTGTTTTGGTTTCACTCCGTTTGTTTCCATTATGTCCTGAATCACTAAGAACATGTAGACTTGGTTATTTGTAGAGTTTATTTATGTATTATTTTCTACGGAGCTACATATTTATTAGACAGAGGTTCTATGTAATTTACATCTAACTAACAATAGTGTGCAAGTTCGGGACAAATAGTGAGTGAAACAAAATGCAGCATCTTTCGGCCTAGTGTCAATGTGGAGGTAAAAGCTGAGATTTGGAAGCAACTGAATATTATGACTAGTGTCATATCTAATAAGTATTTGGGTCTCTCCTCTATGGTGGGGCTTGACCAAACATATAGCTTTGTGTACCTTTTGGAGAGAGTAATTGAAAGGCTGAATGGTTAGAAAAGGAAAAGTTTTTGACTATGGGTGGAAAGGAAATTATACAATTCATTACAGTTGAAATTATACAATTCATTACATTTTTTTCTATGGGAGTCGTAAAGATTCCTAAATAATTATGTAGGGAGAGTAATGACGTAATGGAACCTAACAAAAAAATATTTTGAAGTTAACCTCTCTGAAATATTTTTTTTTTCTGATTTCTGTTTTGGTTTCACACCTTTTGTTTCCATTATGTCCTGAATTACTAAGAACATGTAGACTTGGTTATCGTAGAGTTTATGTATTATTTTCTACCAAGCTACATATTTATTAGACAAAGGTTCTATGTAATTGACATCTCATTATCCCGGCAAAAAAATTGACATCTAATTAACAATAGTGTGCAAATTCAGGAAAGATTGTGAGTGAAACAAAATGCATAATCTTTCGGATGGCACGCGTGATATGTTGCCTGAAGGGTTGATCATGCGTTTGGATACAGTACTGCACCCTTGCAGGGTAAATCTTTTTGAGAAGCCATGTGTCCATGGTTATGGACGCCTCAGGAGTACAGTGTCATGATCATAGACAACGCCACTAATGTTTTGCCTCTAATAATATGAATAGTAATTAGCCTTATCAACTAAACACCTGCTTAACTAAAATTGTCACCGTGTGTGTTCCGCTAGAGGACTTCCTCGACTGGTCTTCGAGGGGGAAATCTTCAGATGGATTATGTTATCTATGTAGGCGAGGACCGCCAAATTCTAGTCTCGCCGTGTACTGGCCTCAGTACTGACCGCTCTCTCTCTCTCTCTGTTTTCCTTTGCCCTTTGTCGGCACCCTTTTGGCTTGACAGGTATGTGATTGACACGTTAGCAAGGTTATCCTTCCGACTTGGCCTGGGCAGGATTGGACACCGCTTGGTTATTCTTCAGGACTCTTAGTCCCATTTGGATCTTGTCCGTACTCGGATACCATCTTGCTTTCTTCTTGAGTTGTATCTTCGTATTGTACCTTTTGTATTCTTAACTCGTTGAGTCATTGTTGTATATACAAGTTCTTGTGGACTATGTTGTAAACTACTGTGATGTAACTACTTGTAATCAAACCCCACCCACACGAAAGTGTCCGTTGGGCGTCTTTGAATCGCTTCTATGCGGGTTTTGGCGGGAAATGCTAAGATCTACGTAGACCCGATTCGGGGACGTTACAGCCACCCTACCGATGGGTGGAGGACAGTGTCGGCAGACCTGCAGCCGCCTGCTACGGAGGTTCTTCTGTCCTCCTAGTGTCCACGCAGCAACGCCGTCCATGGCTGCTCCGGCCGTCGTTTTTCGCGTCGACCACGTACTTGAGAGCTGCTATAAGAGGGCCGAGGCTTGGCCAGCGGCCACCCACCAGGCCACCACGCGGTAGAAATTGAGCTATGCAAACGATACATGGCTATTTTACGTGGCCTTCACATGCCCATGAATGTCTTGCCCATGATAAATCGAGCTAAATCCAAAATCTTAGATCCAATCCCCATCTTTTCTCCACTCCCTTCTTCTCCCCAAAATTTCTGTGTGTGCTCGTGCTCGAGCTTCTCCCGTCGTGGTCGCCGTCCGGCCGGGCGACACTGAACCATCCAATCTTCTTCCTCCCCGCCACCTCCCATCCTCTGTCTCTGCCGCCTGCAGCAGGAGAACGACTGCGGGGAAGAGCCCAACCTGCGTGCTGATGCGCGCGAGGCCGGTGACCTCGGCCTCCTAGGGCGACGGATCAAGTCGAGCCGGGGCCGGCCGAGCGCCGACAGCGGGCGAACGCCTGACCCGGTTGGGGACGAAGGTGGCCTCGTGGTTTCACGGTTTGGGGCACCATGTAGACTGGGGCGTAGTCGGCATCATCGTGGTTTTTTTTGCCTTGTCTGGGCTTTTACTCTTCCTAGAGAAAAGATTCGAGGCACAAGAGCAGAGCAGAAGAATCAGTCTCCGGTTCAGTAAGGCCGAGAGTACCCTACGCAATCTCCGACGGCAGGAGCCTCCCTTGATCTCCATGATCGCTTCGCTCCAAGCCTGGCTCCGCAGACAACACCTCTCGTCTTGGATCCCCAAATTCAGTCCCAGTTCGCTCCAGTGTCTCCAAGAGTTTCAAGAATCGGCTTGAATCAACTCAGACATATGAAGCCCCGAGCGTAGGGTTGCTGAATCAGGATATTGTGCGCCATGGTTGCGTTGCTCTTCTTCTACTAATCCGTCCCTTCGTTTTTTATTACTACACATCATTTGTTCGTGTATATATACAATGCCATGACGGTTTTTCTTTACGTGGTAGTATTTCCAACCGCGTGTGATTGCGTCTATCTTGCCCCAAGAAGTAATTTCACCACTGCTAATTGACTCTAGAGCCCATGCTCATATGGGTAATAAGCCCAGTTCTCATTTGGATTATCATGATTAAGGCTAGATAAATACGAGTTAAAGAACCTGCGTTTACACAACAGGTCTATGATGGTCAGGTGAATCTAACAGCAAAATTGTTATCAAATGGCATGGGTCCATGTTTCACTTGGTTAGCAAACTGGTACCTGTAGAAAACCATACCGCATTAACCTTCTTCTACTGATTCGTCATTTTGGAGATCAGTTCTAAAACTCATACATGTCCAGCAAGCCACGCGATGTGTACCTAATAGCGGTGAGAGAACGTCATTCTGGTATGACAATTGGACAGGACTAGGCCGTCTGAATCATGGTTTGCCTATTCTTTTCTCCTTCACGGAGGACTAACAATGCACAGTCGAGTCGCACCGACAGAATGGCTACTGGAACCTTAAACTACATAACCCTCTTTCTCTCACGGCGGAACACCAGCTGCAAACGCTGCTGACGGAGCTACTGAATCAGCAGCCCGCTATGCAAGCAAACCACGACACCAGACTGATGATAATAACAGGCGAGCCCACAAGGACAAAAGATTTCTATCGGTTGTTCAGTGACCACGAAACGCACTAGCGCCTGGTAAATGGATCTGGTGATCGGTAATATCGCACACGAGAACTTCCTATGACTTGCATTCAGGCGGCGTCTAAACACAAAAGACAACATGGTCAACAAGAAATGGTGCACCGATAGAGACTATGATCAATGCCCGGTGCTCGAAAGCTTTGAACACATTGCATTGCATCGTCGGCAAGCTGCCTGGTCTGGGAGAAGCTTCAGGTCACACACTATGCAGCAAATACAAATGATCTCGCCAACTTTATGGAGCTTGGTATCGAAGTCCGGGATGCTAATACATGGCTTGTCCTCATGGTTGGATGCTTTCTTGAGTTATGGCACGGAAGAAACAATAGGATTTTCAACAACAGGAACACCACAAGACAAGCCCTATTTAACAAAATCACCAAAACGTTGGATTTATGGGTCACAAGATTTGTGAAGCTGGCACCTACCCAGCTAGAATGGAAACAAAAGTTTATGCCCTCGTGGTTTCGCCTTTTTACTTCTTCCAACCCCCCGGATTAACACGAGTTGTACATTCTGCCCTAGCCTTGTAACTCTGTTGTACTCATAAGGTTTGGGTTCTACCCTAAACCTTCATATATGAAAGTATATAATTCGAAAAAAATATGAGTTAATCAAAATTGAATGGAACGCTGTCACAAAGGTTGCCAGTCCTATTGAATGGTGGCAAAATAAGATTAGACATCTCAAATATTCCCTTGGGGTCGAGCTCCACATCGTAGTGGGGTGTACAAAAAAGAGAAAGACTCATCCATATTATTGACGATCTTGATATTAAGGCAGAATCTTTTACTCTATGCGCATCCAAACGGGAAGCATTGTGGGATGGTATCATGGTAATGAGAAGTTATCAAAGCTTAAGCATCAAGAATAGCCTAAGTGGGCATAACACGCAAAAGTAAAACATGTGCAAGAAGAAGGAAATAACACCCAAGTATTTTTATCTAATAGAAAATGGAAAACATTAAAAGAAGAAGATTTTGTCAACTAGAACAAGACGAGGGGGAAATTGTAGGAGAACAGAATTTGGAAGTTTACAAACATAATACTATAAGAAGTGAGAGCCATCTCAAAACAACCACGGGCCATCTTCTATGATCCACTTCTACTCACCCAGGCAGTGCACCTTAACTGTAAACAAATTGTCCACAACCTCGCGAAAGGACACCGCCTGCACCAGGCTCCACGCCACCAGCATCGACTTCTTCAATGATTAAGGTCTAAACCACTTCCTAGTGAGCATCGTTGCTACTGCCATCCACTTCAATGTGGGCAGGCTGCCCACTACTTCGTTCCCCGACGTCTGCATTCCTTCATCCATCCTTCCTCGTCATAGAGTTTGACGATCCAGCCTCTATCGTCATCAAGATTAGTAACTTGGTGCCTAGAAACGAAAAGTCCTAACTTACACACCCTCACCAAGGCCGGGAAACCAAACTATATGACTTGTTGTTCAATCCGAGCAGGATAGAAATTAAGGAGAAGCGTTAGAGATATATTTGTTAGTTCTAGATTGCACGAGATTGGATTGTAATTTCTTTCATATCATGGTCAAATGAAGTCGAAATGGTTCTTTTCTGAAGTTCAAATTATGTATTTTCTTGGCAACGCATGACCGCTGTCGACGTGGGTGGAAAAGAGGATATGCGATGACGCGGGTGAGGCACCATGTTTATTGGGCTAGGCATGCTTGACAAAACTGGAGCCCATACTCTTCCTGCTAAATTTCAAAGTACTGATGCTATAATAAGTGGTTCAAATGTTTTTTCTTCTGGTTCTGTCAGTCATGTCGGGTGAATCGTATGAATAACAATATATATATATATATATATATATATATATATATATATATATATATATATATATATATATATATATATATATATATATATATACAGATCTTGGGACAAGATAGAACTAAATAAAACACACACGGGACCAGGGGCAGAAATCTCCCCGTCTGATATAACACTGCAGATAACCAGACCCGCGAGCTCACGTTCAAACAGAAAAATACAAGCAATATTAGTTCCGTGGTGAGCACAGCACAACATGCTTGCTCGAAAACTAAAGTAAAGCAAATTATATGAACCATAAGGTAAGTACTAAGTCAAAGTGCATTAAAAAATCATGTCGCTGCCCACATAAATTAGATAATAGACAGGAGTCGGCAAATTAAGAGATTGCTTCGTACAAGCCCACTTCACATCAGTCCAGTGCATGCTATCACCACGTCAAGCATACAAGCTAGATGGACGATCACCCAGGAAACCATCTCTTCATTTGAGTCACCGGAATGTGACTCTAGATACCTGTGGAGCAAGTAAAATCGTCAAACAATGTATTTTATTGAATTATTGAAAAACTGAGTTATTCTCATAATTTTTGTATGACTCAAACACAAAGCATTGCTTCACCGTTGTGGAAATTATGTCAAAAGCTCCAAACTTGAATCATCTTAGAGAAAAGCAACATTATAAACTAAAAATAATAGTAGGTAATTAAGAGTGTAGTGGCACTCTTTCATTGTAAATTCCCTCGACCTATATGGTCAATCATCCAAGTAGTCTCTGGTTTATCTCCTTCATGTTCGGTGGCCAATGTATTTGGTAACTGGTTGCATAAGATAGATGATATATACAAGACTTTGTTTAGGGTGTGAGCGTTTGTCATTATATGATCGCTTTGGCTATGTAGAAATGACAAGATTTTAATAATAAATTGTCTCCTAACTTGCAGGTTATTTATCATGCCAATGGCTACTATTCGCTTATGGACAACTCTACAACGAGTGAACTTTCAAGACTTGTTTAGGGGGTGTATGCGATTGAAGGATACGACGAGGGATATGTTCTTCCGATATGGATGGTCACGTGATCTACGGATTGATCCTCCAAAGATCTAGGTCTTTTTACTAAAACAATGATTGTTATAATGTTGGCCTAGTTTCTTTGTTGGTTACTTTCATGGTTAATCGTTTGTGTGCATCCTAGTTATGCAGAGGTCAGGTGTAATCGTTACTTTAATAAGTAATAAAGCGCTTATTTCCAAAAAGAAAGAGTGTAGTGGCACACCTTATTCTAAAATTAGCAATTTTTTGCTAAAGATGTCCTGAATGGAGTCCAACATAACAATTGGGTAGGATGTACTAAGTGTTGTTTCTGTGGGGCACATGAAACCATAGAATATTTATTTATATCTTGCCCTTTTGCTCGCCTTTTGTGGCGCATTACTCATTTTGCTTATGATCTACCCCCTCCTACTAATATCACAAATATGTTCGGAAATTGGTTGAATGGTGTTGATAAATCATCTAAGGCTCGAATTTGAATTGGTGTTTGAGCCTTATGTTGGTCTATTTGGAGATGCAGAAATGATATTATCTTTAACAAAACAAAAACTTTTAATCCTTTGCAGGTTATCCATATGGTGGCACACTGGGTGCAGCTTTGGACGCTCCTGTCGCTGCAAGACCAGCGGGATATCATGGCTACTGGGTGCAGCCATCTCCTGATGGTCGATGAGCGCATTTTCGGCCAGTCTGGATAGTTGCGTTTTAGTCGACTGGAGCATGATGTCTAGTCGCCTATTTAGTCTTTTTCGCTGGTTGATTCATGTGTCGACTTTGTGTGATCCATGAATTGTAATCGTGGTGTGAATTGTCGGTGCATCAACCGATGCAAAGGCCGGGGTTTTACCCGTTTTCGAAAAAACGGAGCATGAAAACAAAAAACATATGGCTTTCTAGCATGAGATAGATACAAGCTCCGTCACGAGTGTCAGAAGAAATTAATTTTGTATTTTGCGATGAAAGGGAAGAAATTTGAATCTGACTAGGTTTTGGTAGCCCCTGTAGTCAAAAAGCCAGTCTTGTTCCCCGTAGCATCGCACCGCAAGGATACCATGTCGAATATGGATCACGACGGTGGTCAGGCGCCATTGGCAAAGAAGAGAGACATCGACCCCATCGCCCCGACAGTCAATATGCTCCAGTGCAGCGGCCACCCACAGGACGCCGTCATGGTGATACCCCGCGAGGCGAACCTCCCGATCGACGCGGCGACAAGGAGACTCGTGGCGCGGGTCTCGCAAGCGGTGGTCGCCGTCGAAGCCCTCAACGGCCACGGCGACCGAATGTACAGCGCCTCCGGCTTCATCGTCGACTTCGACGCGTCCAGCATGACCGGGACGGTGCTCTCGTCCGCGACAGTGACGAACATCATGTCCTGCCCGACGTTCGGCATGGAAGTCGACAAGATACGAGTCCATCTGTTCGACGGCGCCTCCTACGATGCCACCGTCGCGGCCCAGGACGACCACTGGAACCTGCTAGCGCTGTCCGTCCAGTTCGACCGTGCCGTCATGACCATGACGATGGCTGAAATCAGCGAGAACACAACGGGAGCATTGTATCCCCATATCCAGCTGAATATCCACTCAGACTCGTCGGCAGCACGTGTGACGCTTTCTCCCGGCGACACCGTCATCGGACTTGGCCGACGATCCGAGGAGCCGTTCGGGCTCCAGGCGAACCGCGGGGTATACAGCGGCGAGCGCTGGTCGAATCTGCCCATATACTGCCAGGAGATGCAGAAGGCGACGTTCATAAGCACGTTCACGGCGATCGGAGGTCCGGCGATCGACAAGAACGGCCGGGTCATCGGGATGCTCTTCCACGATCTGGATTGCGCTCCTTTCCTGCCGTCCAACGTCATCCTGAAGTGGTGGGATCACTTCAGGAAATCCGGCAAGTACCTTCGTCCGAAGATCTGGGTTTTTGGTGAGAATCTGCAGCTTGCCCGGTCTTCATCTTGGGGAAAAGTTCCCAAGTCGTTGTACCAAGGTTTTGACGGGTTCTTCGTCGAGCGGACATCTCGAGCTGTCAGAGAAGCAGGGTTACAGGCAAAGGACCTTATTGTCCAGTGCGACGGGAAATATGTTGCGACGAGTCTACAGTTGTTCGAGGTACTGGCGGAGAAGGTCGGGGAAACGGTGGAGGTAACGTTTGTCAAGGCCGAGGACGGCATGATGCGCTCCTTGGTTCTCCCCGTGGAGGAAACTCTACCGCGGAACTTCCACTCGTGGCTAATCTCACAGTACCCTCACGATTTTTGGTGCTAGATGATGTTTTTGTTTGAATTTCTATACTCCCTCGTACCCATATTAGCTAAATTTGAATGAATCTAGACACTATTTAGTATATAGGTTCATTCAAATTTTTAGAAATCCAAATCAACTAATATGGGTCGAGGGAGTACCGTTATTTATTGTGTGCTGGACGGTGCGCTACTATATGGAACATGATATATGCCTGGTTGTTAAACCAGTGTTATAGAATATCTTAACATGCAGTTTGAAGAAACTTACGGTTGTACTTTCTCTGCTCCTAAATGTTACTAGCATTTCTTGGGGGTAGTACAGATCATTGGACCCGTCCATAGATCATGTGATTGCAAGACAATTACTCATTGCCGGATTCAGCTTCGTGCCAAATTCAAGAAAAAGGGGCTACATCCTACATTTGTAGTACACGCGAGTGTGTTCTCCTAGTAATTCGATGAGTTTCCCGGCAAAAAGAATGTGTTAAGAGATGTCAGGTGCTGTGGGTGTAACCAGTCCAGTCCACTCCTCTGCTAAAATTATCACTCTAGAACGATGCAGTCATGCAGACAAATGAATATTCTACGATTCGGAACTGGCAACCCAGCAGACATCTGATCAAATCTCAGGTTAATTCACGCACCTCATGTTTTAACACACACCGGAGACTGCAGGAGGCTATACGTACAACAGTAGTTCTACCATTGTGCTGCTCTGTCAGCAAACTCAACCTCATGGCCATGTCACTACATTGATTCAGCCACTAGTTTTGCTTAGGTTTGCTTCGTCCGCCGGCACGCTCCGCAGCACGTCGGGTAACAACGTGCTCCTGGCTGCCGTTCCGGTGCCGGTGCCGGTGCCGTAGTCCGGTCGGCACAGCCTCTACCACCTGATCAACCCGAGAAGATGGCGCCGAGACTCCCTTCAAGACCTCGAACAGGGCCGTTGCAGTCCGATACATTCCAATGACCCGAGCACTGGTCGGTCAAGCAGAGCAAAACATCCCATCGTCACACATCACGCACAGACGGATAGGGCAGGAAAAACATCAAGAACAAGAAGATGGAAGTGAAGTGAGTGGCTACTCACAGCTGATCCTTGCTGGGGGCACTGGGAGTGCGAAGCTTCTTCTGGATGTACTTCTTGTTGTACTCGCTGTAGAAAAATTTCATCTCTCGAGCATCGGTGCCGTGCACCCTCCCATTCAGTGTCCACAAGTCGTCCTGGAAATAGATAGATCGGGGGCAGAGCTAATATATTAGCCTTCGGAAACCGGTGAATTGAATTGGGGGATTGGAAGAAGCCAAGGATTAGTAGTGCAAGTAATTCCTTACTCTTTCCAAGTCTCTACAGGAGGGCGGCCTTGAACTTAGGGCCAGGGCCGCTGGCGGTCGGGTTGAGCCGCTCAGCCGGATATCACTATCAAAAACGAAAAAGCCCGACCCCTCCCGTGGGTTGAGCCCACGGGAGTGACGCGGAGGGAACCCTAGCCGCCGCCACCCAGAGCCCCCTCCTCCGCGCCGCCGCCATTGTCGCCGGGCAAAGCAGGCGCTGGCGGGGCTCTTCCCTCGCATGGAGATGGCGGCGCGGGCCATGGCAGCCATGGAGGGCGGCGCGCTGGGCCAGGGGCGCGTCGACACGGTCGGCCTCCGGCGGTGTGGCGACCTGGCATGGCCGGCTGCTCCTGGGCGGCGGCTGCGGCTTCCTGTGGGCGGCGGCGGTCTGCAGCTTTGGACGGCGCGGGCTCGACCCTTCTCCCGGCGGCGAGGCTCGACTGATTGGCGGCGGAGGTGGCGACGGTGAGGTGCAGGCAGGGGCAGCGAGGTCATCTGGCGGCGTGGCTTGGATGTGGGGAGCCGCGGGCTCAATCTAGGCCAGGCGAGCCCAGATCTGGGCCCGGTCTGGGCGCTGCGGGCTCTGCCCAGCCACGTTGGTGGCATGGCTAGATATGGACCAGATAGGCTCATGTTTGGTTGCCACCGTTGCTAGGTCTGGCCTGTGGTCGGCGCGGAGGTTGCCGTGTCCGGTCTGCTTGTTGTCGTCGGCTTGTTCACCAATACCCCTTGCCCGTACCAATGGGTTAGCTGTAGTCTTGGCTCTAGGCTGATGGTTCGAGTCCGGTGCTCCTTAGACCGGCAGCAGTCTGGTTGACCCGGGTGACCACGGTGGCGTTGGCGAGGCTACTTGGCGGCGGGGATCTGCGGTGGCGGCAGATCCACTGGTGGATGGTTGAGTCGGGACTTGGGCTAGGGTTGGTGGCGACGGTGACACCCCTGCTGCAGTGTGGCGCGGGGCTTCACGAGTCCATTTGGACTCGGCCGGGCCAGAGAGGGCCTGGTCTGCATCCTCTGCTATATCCGATCGGCTATCGCTTTCCGGTGGAGGTCGTTCCCTCCGCGTATTCGTTCACCGACCCCGCTGAAGTTTCTTCTTTTTGGTCGGACCAGCCTCACATTGTGGGCCACGGTGAGACGACGGTGGTGACTGCAAGACCATGGTGGCGTGTGCTGGTGGGCGGCGAGCTTGGTGGAGCAATTCGAAGCGTCCGGGGGTGTGGTTTTTGAGAGATCGGGAGAAATCCTTGTCGTCTTGACACCGACGTGCTGACGCCTGTGGGTGTCATCGTTCTTCTTGAAGGACGTCGGGTGTATCTCTTCCCCACCTCTCGTAGCGTACCGGGGGAAACCCTAGGCCTAGTCCGGGCAGCAGTGTCGTTGTCGTCGCCTTCCCTCTTGGGGGTGCTGCTCGGTATGTGACGCTTCGGAGTGCTAGGAGCGTGGTGGAATTCTCCGGAGGGCGCAATGGTGGCGGGTCATCCTTGTTCGTCGAGCCACTGTTGTCAGCTTTCTTTTCTCTTTTTTTTCGTTTTTTTTGTTTTTCTTTTGGGCGTTGTGCTGTCTGGCCCAGCTGCGGTCTCAAACGGT
This sequence comes from Avena insularis, assembly GCA_023614405.1. Classification (NCBI taxonomy): domain Eukaryota; kingdom Viridiplantae; phylum Streptophyta; class Magnoliopsida; order Poales; family Poaceae; genus Avena; species Avena insularis. Next base: position 377,116,126 of record CM042687.1, on the reverse strand, counting down.
TGCTATATCTATATAGCTGGGCGAAAGCCTGTTTCAAGGAGCCGCTCAACCTTCTGCAGGGCGTGGGAACGGCCTATAATCCAGAAGAACAGTGAGAAAATGAGCATGATGATTCACTCGATGGACTGTAATTAACTGTAGGTAAGTAGTAGTGCGAGATTGGATAGGAGATGGAGTACAGAGGTAGGCGACGCACGGGTTCGCGGCATCGACTTCGTTGGCGGCGCGGATGAGGGAGAAGATCCCCAAGACGACCGGGCAGGTAATCCTGACCTGGCCACGCTCCGCCATGCTTCCCACTGACCTGGCCGGCGGCGAGCTGCTGGTGCGGCGGAGGCGAAAAGTTGCGGTGCCGCTACGATGGATGGAGGCGGAGGTGGGTTAGTGGGTGGCAGCAAGGTTTTGTACAATGCGGGGTGCTGTCGAAGTTTAGTAGAAAAGCTGAGGGTAAACCTGTCATTGTGCAGACGTGACTGTAAAAGTCCGCAGGTGGGGCCAGGCTTGCTCCGCCGTTTGCAGCAAATATTCGTGCAACCGGCTGAGAGCCAGCGAGAGGTGCGTTTCGTGCCAGCTCCGTCTTGCCATTTCTGTATCTCTTTGCACGCTATAAGGCAAAAGGTAAAATATTAGTGGAGACGTCTGTCTCTCCTCCGTGCGGCAGCATGTGCCATGTCGGTCAGCTTTTTGGTTTTTTTTACAACATGTTTCTGAAAATGGAAGTTTGTGTTATTTTCATTACAGTGCATTCGGATTAACTGAAGAAAAGAAACAGATCAGTGTACACGAGACGGTTCTGTGAACCAAACCACGCAACAGTTCTGGACTCTGTCTTGCGAACGCTCTACATTTACAAATGATAAATGTCTATACTAACGTTAGCTAAATCTCTAACCTCTCGGATTAAGTGTGCAAGTGGTAGAAAAGTGGCCACCGCCTAACTCTAAGACTCCGCACCTCCCTGGTCGCCTCTGCTCGGGCGACTCTAGAGCTTACCCTAGCCAAGCACTTTCCATTAGCCTGATTCGCCTGGCCGGCGGCGGTGGTGGTGCTCGTCGACGGGGTGCTGGGAAGGCACGCAGTTGCGGAGCATCTGTGCGGAGATGCACGACGACGAACGTACGCACAAGGTGACCTGCGGAGTTGAAGATGAGGTGCAACTGCGCTGGGCGATGGCGGCGGACGTGGTCGTCCCTCAGCGGCGTGATCGGCAGCTGCCATGGCATGCAGTGGCAGCAGCGGGCCCGACCTTGGGCCGAAACTAGGGCGATGGGTCTGGGTCGTGGCTGCTGTGCGCATCACACGTACGGTTGCACGGGAGGTGGCAGCATGGCCATGTTTAGGTCCAATATATCTTGGCCCAATGGGTGTCGACTGTGTGCTCCTTCAGCGCCGGAAGACCGGCGTCGTGGTGCTGTGTTCATCTTCTCTTCTGCAGCCCGCAGGACGATGGCATGGGGCTGCTGCTGGCTAGGTCTGAATAAAGATGGTTTGCACATGCAGTTCTTTAAGCGTGAAGTCGTCGATCTACTTCATACTGACCTCCTCGACTGGGATGCCGACGAGTTACTGATATTTCCTCGATATTTCATCTGTTTGGGATGCTCGGTCGTAGCAAGCAAGCCGGCCCCTGAATTTCACGGTTCTTGCAGCAGCAAACATTTTGTTGTACCTCCCATTTCATCTTGGCGCGACCTCCCTGTCCCTGTGTCGAGGAGAGGACTCCTGCCAACACCAACAAGACAAAGAATCAGCCACCGCAAAGAAAAGCAAGGTGTCATGTGTGATTTATCTTATGCCTTAAACAATTGCCTAACAGCCTAAGCGAATTGTATCATAAACTTTCTTATTAGGTTGACGTCACAGCATTTGCGATAAACGTCAAACTCTTTAACAAGGATATCTTAAGTTGGCCGCATTATTAGAAAAGATAATTATATTTCTCTCTCTCATCCTTTCTTTAATTTGTTGGATTCTAGTCTTTAGATCGTTGCAAATTGCAACGGATCCTCCCGACGAGAATTTTTCAAACTCAGAGAAATAAAATGCAAACCAAAAACTAGATATTTGGATTGTCTACCAGACACGTCCTGGATACCCGCTGACGACGACAAGGGCGCATGCCGTCCTACCAGCCATGGAAATGCAGCGATCCTGGCAGGCAGCTCCGCTGAACCAGCCGCCCGGCGATGACGATGGCGGCGGGGCAACGACGAGCCGACCCTGCTACGTCGTTCTACGGCAACTTCGGCATGTAGGACGGCGAAGGCACCGGCGGTGGCCTTTTTAAGTTTATTATGTACTAGTTTTGTTTAAATTTGATGTAATCCGCCTATATTTCGTCCAACTTAATGAAAATCGCCGAAATTTGATAAACTTTAGCCGAATTTGGGGACTCGGCCTGGATACGCGAGTGGGAAAATTGGCGTACCCAGGCCGAAAACAAGTTTAATCCGGTCAAAAAACGAACCAAATTTCGCCGGTCAACGAGTGGAGATGCTCTAAGGCCTCCATACGAGACAGTTCTGTGACCCAAACCACGCAACAGTTCTGGACTCTGTCTTGCGAACACTCTACCTTTACAAATGATAAATGTCTAGACTAACGTTAGCTAAATCTCTAACCTCTCGGATTAAGTGTGCAAGTGGTAGAAAAGTGGCCATCTACTTCATACTGACCTCCTCGACTGGGATGCGACGAGTTACTGATATTTCCTCGATATTTCATCTGTTTGGGGTGCTCGGTCGTAGCAAGCTAGCCGGCCCCTGAATTTCACGGTTCTTGCAGCATCAAACATTTTGTTCTAGCTCCCATTTCATCTTGGGCGCGACCTCCCTGTCCCTGTGCCGAGGAGAGGACTCCTGCCAACACCAACAAGACAAAGAATCAGCCACCGCAAAGAAAAGCAAGGTGTCATGTGTGTTTTATCTTATGCCTTAAACAATTGCCTAACAGCCTAAGCGAATTGTATCATAAACTTTCTTATTAGGTTGACGTCACAGCATTTGCGATAAACGTCAAACTCTTTAACAAGGATATCTTAAGTTGGCCGCATTATTAGAAAAGATAATTATATTTCTCTCTCATCCTTTCTTTAATTTGTTGGATTCTAGTCTTTAGATCGTTGCAAATTGCAACGGATCCTCCCGACGAGAATTTTTCAAACTCAGAGAAATAAAATGCAAACCAAAACTAGATATTTGGATTGTCTACCAGGACACCCGCTCGTCCTGGATGACGGCGACGACAAGGGACGCATGCCCGTCCTACCAGCCATGGAGGTAATGCGGCGATCTGGCGGGCAGCTCCGCCAGAACCAGCCGGCGGCGATAATGACGGCGGCGGCGGGGCAACGGCGAGCCGACCCCTGCTACACGTCGTTCTACGGCAACTTCGGCATGTAGGACGGCGAAGGCACCGGCGGTGGCCTTTTTAAGTTTATTATGTACTAGTTTTGTTTAAATTTGATGTAATCCGCCTATATTTCGTCCAACTTAATGAAAATCGCCGAAATTTGATAAACTTTAGCCGAATTTGGGGACTCGCCTGATACGCGAGTGGGAAAATTAGGCGTACCCAGGCGAAAACAAGTTTAATCCGGTCAAAAAACGAACCAAATTTCGCCGGTCAACGAGTGGAGATGCTCTAAGGCCTCCCGTACACGAGACAGTTCTGTGACCCAAACCACGCAACAGTTCTGGACTCTGTCTTGCGAACACTCTACCTTTACAAATGATAAATGTCTAGACTAACGTTAGCTAAATCTCTAACCTCTCGGATTAAGTGTGCAAGTGGTAGAAAAGTGGCCATCTACTTCATACTGACCTCCTCGACTGGGATGCGACGAGTTACTGATATTTCCTCGATATTTCATCTGTTTGGGGTGCTCGGTCGTAGCAAGCTAGCCGGCCCCTGAATTTCACGGTTCTTGCAGCATCAAACATTTTGTTCTAGCTCCCATTTCATCTTGGGCGCGACCTCCCTGTCCCTGTGCCGAGGAGAGGACTCCTGCCAACACCAACAAGACAAAGAATCAGCCACCGCAAAGAAAAGCAAGGTGTCATGTGTGTTTTATCTTATGCCTTAAACAATTGCCTAACAGCCTAAGCGAATTGTATCATAAACTTTCTTATTAGGTTGACGTCACAGCATTTGCGATAAACGTCAAACTCTTTAACAAGGATATCTTAAGTTGGCCGCATTATTAGAAAAGATAATTATATTTCTCTCTCTCATCCTTTCTTTAATTTGTTGGATTCTAGTCTTTAGATCGTTGCAAATTGCAACGGATCCTCCCGACGAGAATTTTTCAAACTCAGAGAAATAAAATGCAAACCAAAAACTAGATATTTGGATTGTCTACCAGGACACCCCGCTCTACGTCCTGGATGACGACGACGACAAGGACGCATGCCCGTCCTACCAGCCATGGAGGTACGGCGATCCTGGCCAGGGCAGCTCCCGCCAGAACCAGCCGCCGAGCGACGATGACGACGGCGGGGGCGACGGCCGAGCCGACCCACTACACGTCGTTCTCACGGCAACTTCGGCATGTAGGACGAAGGCACGCGGTGGCCTTTTTAAGTTTATTATGTACTAGTTTTGTTTAAATTTGATGTAATCCGCCTATATTTCGTCCAACTTAATGAAAATCGCCGAAATTTGATAAACTTTAGCCGAATTTGGGGACTCGGCCTGGATACGCGAGTGGGAAAATTGGCGTACCCAGGCCGAAAACAAGTTTAATCCGGTCAAAAAACGAACCAAATTTCGCCGGTCAACGAGTGGAGATGCTCTAAGGCCTCCCGTACACGAGACAGTTCTGTGACCCAAACCACGCAACAGTTCTGGACTCTGTCTTGCGAACACTCTACCTTTACAAATGATAAATGTCTAGACTAACGTTAGCTAAATCTCTAACCTCTCGGATTAAGTGTGCAAGTGGTAGAAAAGTGGCCATCTACTTCATACTGACCTCCTCGACTGGGATGCGACGAGTTACTGATATTTCCTCGATATTTCATCTGTTTGGGGTGCTCGGTCGTAGCAAGCTAGCCGGCCCCTGAATTTCACGGTTCTTGCAGCATCAAACATTTTGTTCTAGCTCCCATTTCATCTTGGGCGCGACCTCCCTGTCCCTGTGCCGAGGAGAGGACTCCTGCCAACACCAACAAGACAAAGAATCAGCCACCGCAAAGAAAAGCAAGGTGTCATGTGTGTTTTATCTTATGCCTTAAACAATTGCCTAACAGCCTAAGCGAATTGTATCATAAACTTTCTTATTAGGTTGACGTCACAGCATTTGCGATAAACGTCAAACTCTTTAACAAGGATATCTTAAGTTGGCCGCATTATTAGAAAAGATAATTATATCTCTCTCTCATCCTTTCTTTAATTTGTTGGATTCTAGTCTTTAGATCGTTGCAAATTGCAACGGATCCTCCCGACGAGAATTTTTCAAACTCAGAGAAATAAAATGCAAACCAAAAACTAGATATTTGGATTGTCTACCAGGACACCCCGCTCTACGTCCTGGATGACGACGACGACAAGGACGCATGCCCGTCCTACCAGCCATGGAGGTACGGCGATCCTGGCGAGGCAGCTCGCTGAACCAGCCGAAGCGGCGATGACGACGGCGGCGAGGACGACGCCGAGCCGACCCCTGCTACGTCGTTCTACGGCAACTTCGGCATGTAGGACGGCGAAGGCACCGGCGGTGGCCTTTTTAAGTTTATTATGTACTAGTTTTGTTTAAATTTGATGTAATCCGCCTATATTTCGTCCAACTTAATGAAAATCGCCGAAATTTGATAAACTTTAGCCGAATTTGGGGACTCGGCCTGGATACGCGAGTGGGAAAATTGGCGTACCCAGGCCGAAAACAAGTTTAATCCGGTCAAAAAACGAACCAAATTTCGCCGGTCAACGAGTGGAGATGCTCTAAGGCCTCCCGTACACGAGACAGTTCTGTGACCCAAACCACGCAACAGTTCTGGACTCTGTCTTGCGAACACTCTACCTTTACAAATGATAAATGTCTAGACTAACGTTAGCTAAATCTCTAACCTCTCGGATTAAGTGTGCAAGTGGTAGAAAAGTGGCCATCTACTTCATACTGACCTCCTCGACTGGGATGCGACGAGTTACTGATATTTCCTCGATATTTCATCTGTTTGGGGTGCTCGGTCGTAGCAAGCTAGCCGGCCCCTGAATTTCACGGTTCTTGCAGCATCAAACATTTTGTTCTAGCTCCCATTTCATCTTGGGCGCGACCTCCCTGTCCCTGTGCCGAGGAGAGGACTCCTGCCAACACCAACAAGACAAAGAATCAGCCACCGCAAAGAAAAGCAAGGTGTCATGTGTGTTTTATCTTATGCCTTAAACAATTGCCTAACAGCCTAAGCGAATTGTATCATAAACTTTCTTATTAGGTTGACGTCACAGCATTTGCGATAAACGTCAAACTCTTTAACAAGGATATCTTAAGTTGGCCGCATTATTAGAAAAGATAATTATATTTCTCTCTCTCATCCTTTCTTTAATTTGTTGGATTCTAGTCTTTAGATCGTTGCAAATTGCAACGGATCCTCCCGACGAGAATTTTTCAAACTCAGAGAAATAAAATGCAAACCAAAAACTAGATATTTGGATTGTCTACCAGGACACCCCGCTCTACGTCCTGGATGACGACGACGACAAGGACGCATGCCCGTCCTACCAGCCATGGAGGTACGGCGATCCTGGCCAGGGCAGCTCCCGCCAGAACCAGCCGCCGAGCGACGATGACGACGGCGGCGAGGACGACGGCCGAGCCGACCCCTGCTACACGTCGTTCTACGGCAACTTCGGCATGTAGGACGGCGAAGGCACCGGCGGTGGCCTTTTTAAGTTTATTATGTACTAGTTTTGTTTAAATTTGATGTAATCCGCCTATATTTCGTCCAACTTAATGAAAATCGCCGAAATTTGATAAACTTTAGCCGAATTTGGGGACTCGGCCTGGATACGCGAGTGGGAAAATTGGCGTACCCAGGCCGAAAACAAGTTTAATCCGGTCAAAAAACGAACCAAATTTCGCCGGTCAACGAGTGGAGATGCTCTAAGGCCTCCCGTACACGAGACAGTTCTGTGACCCAAACCACGCAACAGTTCTGGACTCTGTCTTGCGAACACTCTACCTTTACAAATGATAAATGTCTAGACTAACGTTAGCTAAATCTCTAACCTCTCGGATTAAGTGTGCAAGTGGTAGAAAAGTGGCCATCTACTTCATACTGACCTCCTCGACTGGGATGCGACGAGTTACTGATATTTCCTCGATATTTCATCTGTTTGGGGTGCTCGGTCGTAGCAAGCTAGCCGGCCCCTGAATTTCACGGTTCTTGCAGCATCAAACATTTTGTTCTAGCTCCCATTTCATCTTGGGCGCGACCTCCCTGTCCCTGTGCCGAGGAGAGGACTCCTGCCAACACCAACAAGACAAAGAATCAGCCACCGCAAAGAAAAGCAAGGTGTCATGTGTGTTTTATCTTATGCCTTAAACAATTGCCTAACAGCCTAAGCGAATTGTATCATAAACTTTCTTATTAGGTTGACGTCACAGCATTTGCGATAAACGTCAAACTCTTTAACAAGGATATCTTAAGTTGGCCGCATTATTAGAAAAGATAATTATATTTCTCTCTCATCCTTTCTTTAATTTGTTGGATTCTAGTCTATATATCGTTGCAAATTGCAACGGATCCTCCAGACGAGAATTTTTCAAACTCAGAGAAATAAAATGCAAACCAAAAAGTAGATATTAGGATTGTCTACCAGGACACCCGCCAGAACCAGCCGCCCGGCGGCGACATGACGCCGGCGGCGAGGACGGCGACCCGAGCCGACCCTGCTACACGTCGTTCTCGGCAACCGGCGGCATGTAGGACGGCGAAGGCGGCGGTGGCCTTTTAAGTTTATTATGTACTAGTTTTGTTTAAATTTGATGTAATCCGCCTATATTTCGTCAACTTAATGAAAATCGCGAAATTTGATAAACTTTAGCGAATTTGGGGACTCGGCCTGGATCTGAGTGGGAAAATTGGCGTACCCAGGCCGAAAACAAGTTTAATCCGGTCAAAAAACGAACCAAATTTCGCCGGTCAACGAGTGGAGATGCTCTAAGGCCTCCCGTACACGAGACAGTTCTGTGACCCAAACCACGCAACAGTTCTGGACTCTGTCTTGCGAACACTCTACCTTTACAAATGATAAATGTCTAGACTAACGTTAGCTAAATCTCTAACCTCTCGGATTAAGTGTGCAAGTGGTAGAAAAGTGGCCATCTACTTCATACTGACCTCCTCGACTCGGATGCGACGAGTTACTGATATTTCCTCGATATTTCATCTGTTTGGGGTGCTCGGTCGTAGCAAGCTAGCCGGCCCCTGAATTTCACGGTTCTTGCAGCATCAAACATTTTGTTCTAGCTCCCATTTCATCTTGGGCGCGACCTCCCTGTCCCTGTGCCGAGGAGAGGACTCCTGCCAACACCAACAAGACAAAGAATCAGCCACCGCAAAGAAAAGCAAGGTGTCATGTGTGTTTTATCTTATGCCTTAAACAATTGCCTAACAGCCTAAGCGAATTGTATCATAAACTTTCTTATTAGGTTGACGTCACAGCATTTGCGATAAACGTCAAACTCTTTAACAAGGATATCTTAAGTTGGCCGCATTATTAGAAGAGAGAGAAAAGTCCAAAACAAACATTAAACTGGTAGACAAAAGATAAACCGAACCTTAAATTCCTAATCCTTAAAATTGGCACTCTAAATTTGTTGTTCCCGGTCTATTTCAGACCTTGTTCTTGTTTGGCACACCAGGAATACAGCAATCCTGGCCGGTATAATGTGCTACTCTCCCTGACAATTCGGCCCCGCATGTGATGTCCATCTCTTTCCAGATCTCTCACCCCAGCTCATGCCTCAGCAGTGAGCACTGCAGGTAGCCACCGGCGATGCGCAGCCGAGCTCCAGCAAACCAAAGCCGCCCACAGCCCTGCTAGACAGGCTCGCAGCTTGCTGGCTCCTGGCCCTAGGCAGCCTCCGCTGCTCGCCGACGAGGAACCGTGTCCGTTCCGTCCCCATCGCGGCACGCGAGATGCAAGATGCGGCTGGCTGTGTCCTTGTCGTCCACTCACCACCGCCCGCGCCCCGTGCGTGTCCGCGCTGTTGGCGTAGGCCCAGAAGCTCTCCATGTACTTGCCGGAAGGAAAACGTCCAATGGTTGGCAGGCTCCATTTGCACCTGATGCAAAGGATAGAATTCCTTATTTGACACTAGTTTCAAATATGATTCCTTGTTTGACACTTAGATTTTTTTACTTCCCGATTTGACAACTAGTGTAAACTTTTTGCCTTATATGACACTACCATTTGTTATGTTACAACCTTCTGTCAACTTTTACTTAGCTGAACCAAAATACCCTTACTTAGATATATTACGTGCGCCCACCTTCAACGCCTCCACCTCGTCAATCTCCGGCCGACAGAAGGTTTCGTCGTCGGGGAGTCGCAGCTCCAGCCGGCAGAAGGCGACGCTAGAACGCGGCAAAGTCGGCCTGGCTATGCGCCCGCTCGGCCAAAGCGAGGTCCATCCACGAGGCAGAGAAATAGCTACACTAGATAAACACTAACACTTAACGATCCTCTAGTCTAGGAGCGGCATGGTGGACTTGGTTCAGGTGCATGCGTGCGCAACCGATATACTACTACATTCAGACGTGGTCCGCTGAAGGAAGGGAGCGCGCGAAGACACGGCTGAACTCAGTTCTGTTAGCACTAATGACCGGTTATTTGATTGCTCTAAGATGACTTTCGTTTTACCATAGCATTACTGTTTTACCATGCTAAAATCAATTCGATGACTAAAATGTTTTGAGTCCCATTTGGTAATTTAACCATGAGCAGATATATCATGGTACGACAGCATTAGTTTTGTAATTTCTGTCACATTATGCACTAGAGGCAAAATAGTCTTTGTAAGTCTCCAATTAGCACCGTTAGCTGTTAAAATGCACTAGAGTGTCATTTAAGGAAAAAAAATTACGCTAGGTGTCAAATAAGGAACTGAAAAATTTCTAGTGTCAAATAAGGAATCATATTGAAAACTGGTGTCAAATAAGGAATTTTCTCGATGCAAAATCGCTAGGGGAAACCCGACACGAACAAGCTAGCCAGACTACTAGTAGTACTATATTTTTTTTCTACCTAGGCCCCCTTCTTTTCAGCTTCTTGGTCAGCTTCTACCATAAGCTAGCCTCGACCAGCTTCTCCCAGAATCTCATCTGCCAAAATCATTTATACTTTTAAATTAAAATTAAAACTACTAGTTAAAAAGTTTGAACGAATTTTAAAGATGAGATTCTGGGAGAAGCTGGTCGAGGATAGCTTCTGAGAAAACTGGCCAAAAAGCTGAAAAGAAGAGGCCCTGCTAGCTCAAGTACACAACACAAGTAAACGCAAATCGCTGGAAAACGATTGATTGCTACATGCCCAAACGGAGGAGCTTGACGAGCGGGCGGAGACAGAAGCGGCCGGCTTCGCTGAGCTGTGCGGCGGCGCTGTAGCAAAGAGAAGGGAACGGAGGCGTTGATGCGGGAGAAGAGGCGCTGCGTGCGCGATGGGGAAGGAGGGATCTGGAGTGGAGAGAGACCAGAGGTGGAAGATGGGTATGACATGTGGGCCTGCTTTGTCACCTAGAGCAACAAATAAGTCTTTTTTAGGATTTTTTTATTTCTTATGTCTAAAAGAAATCCAGGGTCCGGGATGGACCGGGATTTATAAGTTGAGTGTGCCAATTTCTGGGATTTAAAGTTCAGAGTTTGATTTATCTTTTGTCTATAAATTTAAGATTTGTTTTGGACTTTTTCCTTAGAAAAGATAATTATATTTCTCTCTCTCATCCTTTCTTTAATTTGTTGGATTCTAGTCTTTAGATCGTTGCTAATTGCAACGGATCCTCCCGACCAGAAATTTTCAAACTCAGAGAAATAAAAATGCAAATCAAAAACTAGATATTTGGATTGTCACAGGCACTCGTCCGTCTTCCCTCCTTATCTTTTTGGGTTTTTTGTTATTCCAAGCTGCAGTACTATGGGTGATTTTATACACATCTATGAATGGACTAAGATTACACTAGGACTAAAAATTAATATTCTATTAGGACTCATACTTGATCCCTAATCTACTTCTACACGCGGCAACAAGGTTAACGTTTATATTCACCTCCTTAATTAACCCGGTTGCCTTGCTTTACTTTTTTGCACTCCGACTTTCTCCCTCATCCAGATGAACTTCAGTCTCTTGGTAGGAATATCGGCAAGCTGATCGTTGGTGTTCACGTGTTTCACCTCGATCATTCCCTTCTCAACGCAGTCCCAATATAGTGGAACCGGGTGTCTATGTGCTTGCTCCACTCGTGATGAACCGGGTTTTTGCACAATGATATTATAGCTTGCTTGTCTTTAGTTACACTTTATGCACCTCATCTTTGCAAGATAAGCTAGAAGTCTTCTCATTCACACACCTTGACAAGCCGGCGCGCTCGCTGGTATGTACTCTGCCTCACATGAAGTCAATGCCACCACTTTTTTTTTTGAGAACTCTAGCTAATAGAATTCTGACCTAGGTAGAATACAATTCCTGATGTGCTCTTCCGATCATCAACATCACCTACCATGTCATTGTCTGAATAGTCTTGATGGATTAATACTTTGTTTCCCTTTTTATACGTGCAACCAAGATTGACAGTGTCTTTCACATAGCGCAAGATTTGCTTGACGACGCTCATGTTTTTGGTCGTGGGGTTCTCCATAAAACGACTCACGATCCAACTGAATATACCAAGTTAGGTCGGATATGCACCAAATATCTTAAGTTGCCCACAATGATTTGATACCGTTATGATGTCCATCGGCAGATTTGAGCCGATAGTGCTCAAGTTGTGACGTTGGTCCATTGGAACTTGTACCATGCTGCAATCTGTCATGCCGCACTGGTCTAATAACTTGACCACGTAAACCGATTGACATAGGAAATTTTCTCCGGAGTTTTGCTTCACTTCGATGCCTAAGTAATAGCCGAGTAATTCCAGATCACTCATGCTAAATTTCTTCTTCATTTGCGCCTTAAAACTTCCAATTTCTTGCGTGTTATCTTTGGTTATAATCAGATCAATGACATAAACTCCAACCAGCAGGTTCAATTCTTTGGAGTTCCTTGTATTAACTGTGTGCTCGAGGGGACATCTCCTGAACTAGGACTCATACTTAATCTTGAACCTACTCCAACATGGACTACGACAACAAGGTTAACATCTACGTTCTTTGCAGCATCAACACATTTTCATAAGTGAATTTTCTTCCCAACGATGAGATGAACACGGTTGGAAGTGCACACTTGTACCAATGTTACATGAACTAAAATGAGGCAGTGTGGCTTCGGGATGCTCGGCCGTAGCTAGTCGGCAACAAATTCAGAGCCTCCTGTCGCTTCGCCATCCTCTGGGTGCCCCTGAATTTCATGGTTCTTGCAGCAGCAAACCTTTTGTTCCATCTCCCAGTTCATCTTGGGCATAACCCCCTTGTGCCGAGGAGAGTACTCCTGCCAACAACAAGAATACAAAGAATCATCCACTCCCATTTGGGACGCTTACTCCTTTTCAAATGCATTTACATCGATGAAAGATGCATGTAAGAACATATACCTCCAGTTTGTCGAGCAGTTCCTTAGGAGTCGGAGCCAGCACGATGATATTGCGACCGGTAGGCTCGATGAAACCTTCATCCACGGCCTTGTCGATGAAATATAGCAGATCGTTGTAGTAGCCGTCCACATTCAGCAACCCGACCTGTAACATTTATATTTCCCAAGTAATTAAGTAGTCAAACTGTTTGTGGCTTTTGGTAGTACCGCAACATCTACACGTGCAGTGTGACAAGACCAAGTAGGTGCTTATTAGGCCTTTCACAATGGGTGTTTCTTAGCGCTACATCCTAGACGTTTTGCTTATGTGGCACTATAGTTAATGAGGAAAGAGATTGATGTTGTATCTTAGCTAAGAAACACCACTTGTACGAAACCATAGGCAAAAAACATGGCTAGACCAATCACATGCATGCATATCCTCTAAATCATTAAATGTAGGGACTCAACTTAAGGCCTTTCACAATGGAGGGTCTCTTAGCACGTTTTTATATGAGCACTTAAAACTTAAGAAACAACTATGACAATGGAGTACTTCTTAGTTGGTGTTTCTTAGAAGGGTTGCATTTAATGATTCTAGTCTCATGCATGTGTGTGATTGGTCTAGCCAAGTTTTTTGCCTATGATACCGTGCAAGGGATGTAGCTTAGCTAAGATACAACAACACTCTCTTTCTCCATTAAATGACATGTCACATAGGCAAAGTATCTAGGATACTACGCTAAGAAACACCCATTGTGAAAGGCCTAAGAAACAATGCATTGTACTAGCTGTTTCTTAAGTTTTAGTTATCCATATGAAAACGTGCTAAGGCCTTTCACAATGAGGTGTATCTTAGCATATTATCCTAGGAGAAATAAATTGTTAAGAGACAACTCTTCCAATGCATTGTTTCTTAAGTGGTGTATCTACATTTAATGATTTAGATGACATGCATGCACTTGATTGGTCTAACCATACTTTTTACCTATGGTTTTGTGCAAGAGGTGTTTCTTAGCTAAGATACAACCTTAATCTCTTTCCTCATTAATTATGGTGCCATATAGGCAAAGTGCCTAGAATACACCACTAAAAACCACCCATTGTCAAAGACCTAAGATACAACCCATTGTGAAAGGCCTTACCGGTTTCTCATGAATACCCAGCTGGGCCCATGTGATAACTTCGAAAAGCTCTTCAAGTGTTCCATAACCACCTGACAGATAAAAAAAGATTTACATGTCAATCAACCACAAGAAAAATATGTGCATTTCATGAAAACCAAACACTAAATTTGGTAAAATAAATAGTTAGGCAGATGAAATTATTATAATCCACAGGTTGCCTAATAAATGAGTAGATCGTGTACAGAGAGATGCAGCGTTCATTGGTTGTGTAAGATTCGGACCTAACACGCCTACACGGACCAAACTAGCTAGGGCAAATGTTCCCTTGAAAAAAAATAGGACAAAGGATATACAGAAAAGCAGGTAAAACATTTTTAGTTGCTAGGAGGACCAACCAGGGAGCGCTATAAAGGCATCAGATTGCCTGGCCATCTCAGCCTTCCTTTGGTGCATATCTTTCACTGCCCTCACCTCTCCAATGGTCTCTCCTGTTATCTGCATGCATACAGAAATACATGTATTCTTCCCACAAAAAAAAAGAAATGCATGTATTCTTATCATTATATATTGACATGACCACATGCATCCTCTCCTTCACCAGAACAAAGGGTTAAAGGAAAAAAAATGATCAATGGGGTTCCCCAGCTTCATTAACAAAGCATAGAGTTCTACATAGTCTGCCATCCGGCATTTTACAGATTTTTGCATCTAAATACTAGATGCATACATCAGATAGAAACCAACCCTACGGAACTGCAACATAAATTAGATTTCATAAACTCTCCCTGCACTCTTTCCTCCCTCGGTCAACGCCCACACACACGCGTTCAAAGGCAAACTAGTGTAGAGGGTATTTTGTAATAATGCAATATGCTTTCAAGGTTCAGGGAGAAGTAGTCATGGTTATATAGTAAGAAATAAACTAAAATGTGGATTAGTTATTCGTAAAGCTAGATTCTGCACCTTAAAAGTTTTTCATTAAGAACGAAGGGTTTCGAACAGAAGAACAGACCAATCGAGATTTGCACGATATCACCTTAGTAAGAGGAAAACGGTTCTAACATTACATGCATGTGATATGTCTTCTAAAGAGAGAGCAATAGAGGTAATTAAACAATTTCCATTAGCATATATTTTTCAAAGAACTATGGTAAGGTTCTTTTAAATAAGCATTATGAAGAAAACTCAACATACACAGACAATACTATATTCAAATAAGTATTGTCATCCGAAACTATCAATGTTTGAAAACAAGACACTAATAAGTTAAAGCTTGAAATGATACGATGTATGATGACGTTGTCTATTCGAATCATTCCATGGGATTACCTCTCTAGACATGAGGGCTTTCGGAATCACCCTGCAAAGGGACAACAACATGAAAAATTATATAACAGTACTACTACCTTCGGTCCAGTTTATTAGACATGCATGTAGTTTAAGAACAACTTTGACCATTAATTTTGATCAACAAATTTTACATAATATGTCACAAAAATTATACTATCGGATTCATATTTAAAAGAAGTTTTCAATGGTATATTTTTTGAGATATATATTGCATATTTTATTGATCAAAATTGATGGTCAAAGATTTTTTTAAAACTACGTCTGTGCCTAATAAATTGAACCGGAGGGAGTATTCTTTATACATTTAGAGTAAATCTTGGTCAAATAGAAACACGCAAAACAAGGTCGTCTAATTCCTTGGGACGGAGGTAGTAGTAAATTGAAGAAGCCTCGGAATATGTGTTTCTCTCTGATTTTCTCGCCACTTTTCCTAGGGCATGTTCGATACTACTTCTACTAGTTTCTAAGACTAGTCACAATGGGAAGTATTATATAGTAGTATCATGTATATGATACTAATATATAATACCATCTTCACAATGCATAGTATCATAGTCTTAGTGTATTTATTGCTTTTTAGAATCTCAATATAAAATTGTGTATAAGATTTAGTTGAGATTATTTTTTCTAGTTCCACGTTCTGTGATACCATATCTAGCTATGATACTACTATAAAAATGGGGAGTACCACAACTTTTTCATCATTAATTGCAGTGACACATAAGCATTTTGCATGCATATAATGTGTTATGATATCCCCATTAGGGCTAGTCTAAGGAACTGTTCAATAATGCTATATGCATTTTTTGTTTAGCAAAAATAAGTATGCATATCAGTGTGACATCATGAAACTACATTATTACGTAAGCAGTACAATTACTACTACATTTATGTGGAACATTAGTCCATGGTTATATACTATTTTATATTTTTCACATTTATGTAGTAGTAGTAATAGTACATACTTTTTTACTGGCCTGCCTGTGTGTATCAGCAGTACAAGTGTACAACTGACAATGAAGCAGTTTCTCTATGGGTGTTCTCAATTTATTACCCACCACACGCAAGTCCTACGGGATCGGACTCCTGCAGCAAGAGCTACGGAACCGACAAGAAGTTGCATTATTGGATCGAGTTGCTCTAAGCCATTGAAGCACTCTATCAGAGCATAAAAAAAAAATCAGAGCATACGCCGAAAAAATGTATGGATCAATTCATGATTAGAGGTTGCATACCCAAGAACATGCCGCCCTCCTCTGTAGACTGTTTGAGAAACGAGGCCCATCAGCCCCACGCTTCCTCCCCCGTAGACCAGATCAATCTTCCTTGCGACCTGTATAGTGAAAACACCACACGAACATATGCGCGAGAAGCGGTCTCTTTTTAGAAACATGCATGAAAAGTTGACTGCAAACTTTATCTTCTACTTTTCTTTGTTTTAAAATGTAAGATGTTTTAGATTTATAAATAAAATGTATCTAGACTTTTTTTAGTGTGTAGATTTACTCTAAACCTAAGTGAACATATAATCTAGACTTCTTTGAGAAGTTCGGAGAAGCTAGGTCGAGTAGAGAAATGATTGAGAGTATCTGTAGAACTAGGGAACGACGAAGAAGATGCGCGTACTTACCAGCTCCTCCCCAAGCACAGAGGCAGCATCCTGGTAGCTCGTCTTCTTACCCTTGCTGCTCCCCAACCGGATGCTCGTCTCCAAATGCTCCTACCTTAATAGGAATTCTAAACTTTGTGATCAATCCCATATAGCCAATTGAAAAATAAGTTAGCAACGCTACGAGAAAGATACAAGCCAGAAGCTACTTGAATGACTGACCATATAGAGTGAGCAAACTTTAAATAGAAAAACAGAATGTTTAATTATCTCATCATGGTAAAAAAAATGCACATTGCTTACTTTCATGCCAATTTTTTAACAAGGATTGAGAGAAGGTTAAATGCAACAGTTTCTTTTCTTTCTTACGGGGACAGTCTTATCATGGTAAACTATGTGCTATATTCACTGCCCACATACATTATGTGCTCATTACAAATCCATCAAGGGGTTATTGATATTTTGAATAAGGCCAGAAGGAGATGCCTTTGGAGGAAAACTAAGAACCAGGAGAAAGTTAACTCTCTGGCTGCATGGCCCATGATCTGCAAGCCTAAGAACAAAGGAGGGCTTGGAGTCATTGATCTCAAGATTCAGAATAAAGCACTTTTGATTAAGCATTTGGATAAATTTTATAATAATGCTGACTTACCTTGGGTAAGATTGGTTAGAGATTCGTATTATCATGAATCTGTCCCTCATGTTGTTACTGTTTGTGGTTCATTTTGGTGGAGAGGGATTTTAAAACTAGTTGATGAATGGAGTTCCATTTCCAAGTGCATTGTGGGGTCTGGATTTAGCATTCTCTTCTGGAATGATCTTTGGCATGCAGAATTACTTGCCAACAAATTTCCATGATTATTCTCTTTTGCTAGAGACAAGATGGCTTCTGTCATAGATGTGGGTACTTTGAGAAATTTACATGATGCTTTTCATCTGCCTCTATCAATCGAGGCATTTTAGGAATATGATAAACTACAAGAAATTATTAGCTCAATAAGTTTATCTCAGGAGGAGGACAAGTGGATCTGTAATTTGAGTAAAGAGGTCTATAGGTCTCAGTTATTCTATAAGCATTATTTTTCAATGATGCCCACTGACTTAATTTCAAAGAGTATCTGGGAGAGCAAATGCATGTCCAAACATAGGTTCTTTGCTTGGCTATTGTTTCATGACAGACTAAATACAAAGGATATGTTGCTTAGAAGGAACTGGAAGGTAACTGAAAATCATGGTTGTGTGCTTTGCCCTACTGGAGTGATTGGGGATTGGAAATATCTATTCTTTCAATGCAATTTTATCACTAGAGTGTGGAATTATATTAAGATACAATGGATAGATGTGTTTGAGATGGAAAGTTTTTATCGAGCTTCGAAAACTTTCCAAGGCCCTGCTTCCTTGAGGTTGCAATCCTTGCATGTTGGAATATCTGGAAGCAAAGAAATGATTGGGTTTTCAAGAATATAAAACCGACATTCAAAGGATGGAAGGCTGGTTTTGTTTATGATATTACTCTGCTTCTTCATAGGTTAAAGGATAGGAAGAAGGATTTAGTGTTATTATGGCTTGACAGTCTATCCTAGTTTCGGTACTTCTTTTTCCATGTACATATTTGTGTAAATAAACACTGGACTATTATATTTGAATAAAGGGCTATGGGGGACTCCCGTGCAGTAGAAAATTTCAAAAAAGAATCAGACGGAGGTACCATGCGAACATTTTTGTCTTTAGAGGTATCTTCATCTTCCAGATTTTATTATTATTATCGGCTCACATATCCGTCTAGAACAGTGCTCTATACATGAAATCTACAGAGTTTTTACCACTCTCATTTAAATTCCATGAAACTCATTAGACCCTCTGATAGTTGCATTGTGGTTAAACGATGTAATAGAGCGTTCCACGATGCAAATCTGAGTCCAATTAGGTATCTCCTAAACATCATGTTTGGATAGAAGATTCCAGTATTGTGGCAATGGTATCCTCCTTGTGCCGGAAAATATTGTATAAATCTAAATATTGTTTCCAAAGTTTAGCATTTCGAAGCCATGTATCCTCCCCAAAAAAATCTACTAGCCATCCTTAATAGAAAAGGTACCGAAGTGAAATAAATGCTTCTTCGTACCATCAGCCCAGCCCAAAAGTGCGAGTATCCTGGCTTTCTAACCAACATATTTCCTTATTAGGAGGGTTTTTCATACACCATCCTCTATGAGTACCTTGAAAAACCATTTATCTAGTAGAGATGTATTCTTGACCTCAAAGTCATGAATCCCTAATCCACCTTGGTCTTGGGACGGGAAACCATATTTTATTTGGCATGTCGATATTTATTTTTCTCGCTATCCCCTTGTCAAAACAATCTAGATAGAAAACAATCCAATCTTTGCAAGACTCTTTTAGGAAGCTAGAATAAGTAGAACCTCTATAGTACCATATTTCTCAGTACTAAATTTATCAGAATAAATCTCATGTCTAGAGATAGCAATTTTCTTTTCCAACTACTTAGTATTTTTTGTACTCTCTCCTCGACGTGTTTACACTTAGCATTTTTTGAGTCTCCGATATTGAATCGGGATTTCTATATAGTTAATTGGAAACAAGCCTTGCCCGCGTCCAAAGAGTTCAGAATATAGGTGGGCTTCATCACGAGCCTCGCCAAAACAAAAACAAAAAATCACTTTTATGGAAATAAATCTTTAGACCAGTAGTTGCTCAAAAGCTGATAATATTAATTTCATATTCTTAGTGTTATCCAAGTTATGTTCCATAAACAGAATCATGTCATTGGCATATTTAAGGATGAGGTTAGGAACTACCCGTTCAATCTGGCCATCAGCTTTTGCACGCTCAACCAAGATAGCTAGCATATGCGCCACTTTATTAAATAGTATGGGTGATAATGGGGGTCACCTTGTGTTAATTCCTTTATCGCCTGGAAGTATCTGCCAACATCATCATTGATTTTGATGGCAACGCTATCTTCAGACACGAGACTGTTGATTAGAGCACAGCACTATTACTGTGACCCAGCATACAACTGCATGATGTGGTATACTATAGTCGTGGACATAACACCAACGAAACATCGTTCCACTAGTATTACATCTCTCACAGTGGTATAATAGAAACATAACAGGTCCAAGACATGACTATATATTACAACTCGACTCTTTATAAAAAATCCAGAAAACACTCTAGGTTATAGAGAGGGAAAGGAACTTCTTACAAAGAAGAAACAGAAATAGCAACTCAAAAAATATCATACTAGTAGACTAGCATTTAAACTATGTGGCTTACAAATGCTGCTATTGCATTGATCTACATAAGTAGGTTCTATGGCTAGATGTTATACTCTTATCTATTCAGCAACTTTGTACTTACTTTAGTTGATGTATATGTTGACTTCCTTGTCTTCATAAAATAACTTGAGCTTTTGGTGATGATTCCTTTGAGCATGATTTGATGTAGACATCCTCTTTATTGGCTTCAGAATCTAGCACTGGTTAAGAAGGTACGGTTGAGTACGAGCGTACTCATCAATATCACTAAAATGGTGTGTATGATGCACTATCTTAAGCCACAGACCTTAGGTCGTAGGACATGCAGGTTTTCATAAACATTTTTTTAAAGATTGCTTTTATTCTGAAAAGTTATGTCCGTCGGTCTTCACAGGATTACTAGAACTTCATGGAGCTCCTTTGCTGGTATCTCCTTCCCAGAATTGGGATTAACATGTCACATTTCTTAAACTCTGCATATGTGCGTTACTTTACCCATAAGAGATTAAAGCCTTGTTGCATAACCGGACGATCTTTCCCGTCCGCACTTCCTTTGGTGTCGGGCCTAGTAGATGATCCAAGCCAACCATTGCCCTTCTCCATGACCCCACATGTAAAAACAACCCCCAAGAATAACTACCTCCGTTAACCCACATGTAGGCAGATATAACCCTGATAGGCTCCTTGAGGACTCTAGTGAGCGGACAATATCCCTGGTCGCCCCATCGATATGAAGACCTACCTACGACCATCCCTCATAGATAGTCTAGACACCAATATCGCGGGGAACTAAGGGGCCCCACCGACATGCTGAGCCTCGTAAGGTACACAGCGCCACGATATGGTCATCCATTCATACGAAAGGAAGAATATCCAGCTGACTTCTCTGTCTCATTCCAAATATCATTGTTAACGCCTATTATACAACGCAAGAATCACTTGCGGCATTGGTTGTTAAGTCCTAGGTATTATGTTACTTTACCACCGGAACTATAATAGTAGGTTATCACCATTTGGTAAATAACCCATAGTCATATAATTATGAAAATAAAGTTTTTCGATAATTTCAAAATGCAAGTGATGACAACATTGGATCTGCAATTACTCGATAGAAAATAACCAAAGGACATGAGCAAGTGTGAACTTGCCTTTTTTATCACAAGATTATGCAATCACGGTATTCGTGATGATATAAGATCCAATATCTGAAAATAGCATCATTGGTCCACAAGGACTATTGTTTAAAGAAGCAATATGCAATTATGCATAAGTAGTGTTGTGCGTTTTGTAAAACTCCTGAAGTGAATTCCCAATATTGTAAGTGAACTCAATTTAAGTGATTTCTTTAAGATTTGATTTATCTTCAAGTTTACTTCATAAACAATTATATTTACAAAAACTTAAATTTTAGCATACAATATATAAAAGTTGAGTACAAATCATTTTAAGACTAGAATTCATTATCATCTGGTAATTAGAATGAAAGTCCATGTGTTGGGTTGTTAAGAGTTGAAAGAACTATTGTAGAGTTGTTGTTTGAAGTGGAAAAACGAATAACTTTTAAAGAAAATGTTTCTTTGATAAGTTTTAAACAATCATTATGGTTAGTAAAATTTGATTGATGTCGTCTGTGTTTGCTCGAATAGTTTGTACTTGAGATGTCTTATGTATTAATTGAAATAGACAAAAGTTAACTATAAAAATATAAATAATATTTTAGGCATGATCTTTATAAGCTATTAGACTAAATTTAAATTTAAAAACATAAATAAACTTAAGATATTATGCTTATGATCTTTGAGACTAAAGTTAACTTTAAAAACATAAATAATCTTAGAATATGTTGTTTATGGTATTTTAGATCAAAGTTAATTACAAAAACATAAATAAATTAAGGTGTAGTTTTTTTAAATTATTACCAAATTTTAGGGTTATGAGAAATATTATTAAGAGTATGAAATTATTCACTTTTAATTTAAGTGAATGATGAGTTTATAATTTGAATTTCTATTATGAAAATAATATGCAACTTATTAATGTAGGCATAATTAGATGATATTATTAATTTTTTAGGGTTTAAAGTCATGTTAAATATGGTTAAGAGATAGATATCATTCACATCAATATAATTGAATGATGCACAAGGTTAGCTTTCAGGTTGTTGGTATAAATTTGGATTTAAGGTTCTGAAGGACTATTATAAAGTTAATAGTTTAAGTTTTATTATGAATCATAATTATGGATTTAGACTTAGTAGTGACATGGTTATACCCTACGGGTACGTGACCTCAGCATACCTGGTCCAGCCCGAGGAAGTCCCACGGCAGATGTACGCCGGCCCATGAAGATTTTCGGGTGGCCAAGGCCCATGACGCCTTCGGATCCTTGGAGAGCAAGACTAGTGTGGATAGGAAATTCAAAGGGGTAAAACCCTAGAACTTGTAACCGACTAGGTTTATACCCGGGACCTGCCTGAGTCTATATAAAGGCTAGGAGGGCACGACCTAGATCTCGACTCATACTCTCGCATACACACCTCCACGCCAGATCGAATTGCACTCTCAGAACCTTCGGTTCCGCCGTAATCAAGAGCGCATGCGGAGTAGGGTTTTCCCTCCGGGGGCCTGAACCTGGATAAACCTCGTGTCCCCGTGTTGCTTGTTTGCTAACCGTTCCACGATCTCCAGCATCCCCATCTTATCCAAAACCCAAGTCCATAACAATGGGCATTGATGAGATCAAACCTCGTCAATTGGCGCCGTCTGTGGGAATAGGGGTTGCTGATTGTGCGGTCGTGACGGTCCCAACCCGATCGATCTACAACTCTGCGGCGACGGAGAGTCACCTCCTCTTCGGCGCTTTCGACTTCACCGCCCACTCGCCGGCCACCATGAAAGATTTCGAGCCCGTAGGCGACGGACTCGAGATCCTATTCGGGAGCTTCTGCTTCCAGGTGGGTCAAACTGGTACCCTCCGCCTCCCTGAGCGGGTGCCCCTACCATCAATCAGGCCTGCCTGGGGCTCCACACTGTATACGCACATCGTCATCAACAGATGAGTTCTACGACAGCAGCAACTGCAACTCCGATCTGTGCGATCCACCTTCGGATGAAGGGACCTACGGTTCCGGATCTGAAAGCTGCGGCAGCAGCGGACCAATCTACGAGCGCTACCAATGCGCCATAGTCATCCAGAGCGACGTGGAGAAGCAAATGCCCAACCTTCCACCCAACTCGAACCCAACTCGCAGGACAGAAACGGCGGGAATAGAAGAAGCCAGTCCCCCCACCCGACGAGGAAAACAACGGCCACGTCATCCGACTTAGCAAAGAAGGATGGGCCCAGGCACGCCGCGCCGTAGCAGGCGACATAGTCCTGCCTGCAGACGCCTCACGTGAACTACTGATGGCATACCACGTCCTCCTCATCGAGGAGCACAAGAAGCAAGTCAAGATGCAAGAAACACTTGACAAACGCAAGCAAGCAACCTCTGAGTCCAGCGCGCGACGAGCTGCGCTCTCCGCCATGGCCCCCGGCTCTAGCACGAACGGAAACCAAGGAAACAAGCACCGCTCTCGGGTGGAGAACATGGATCCCAAGGAGCACCGTGAGGTGACCCGAACTCTCCACACATCGTTCATGGAGATGGATGCCGACGGCAACGTCATCCCGAAGACGCCGCAAGCTGCGATCATGGCAGCCACTGCGTATCTCGTGGCCCACCCACCTCCGGAGGGGGACCCGAAAAGAGCCATGCATAAGTCCACACTAACCGGAGTCGGACTTGTCGGAGCTACGCTCCACCAAGACGCTCCTGCGGAGCCCAAGAAGAAAGCTCCGGCCAGATACGAACGGAGCCTGTCGTGGGAATGGTCACGGCAGATGCTGCAATCGGCAGCGAGTAGTAGAACGAAGGGCAAGGGCGGCCAGCCATCTGCGGTGCTAGATGAGGGCGGAGACACAAGGTTTTACCCAGGTTCGGCCCCCCGGAGGGTAAAGACCTACTCCTGCTAGATTGTATTATGGTGGAAGTACAATGGGCGAGCTCGACGGCTAGGCGGCGAGTCGCTTGGCTGTATGATGGAACGTGTTTCTACACGCCCTATAGGGGGTTTATATAGAGTCACCTCCCCCTAGGGTTTACATATCTCAACCGAATCAGTTAAGGCTTCAGTACTCGTTTAACCTAATCCGATTGGGCCTATCTACTCTCCTGGGCCTTCAGACTTCGATCCGACCCACCAGGGCTTGATCCAGTCGCCGTCTTGCAGGCCCACTCGCCAGTTCCTGGGCCAATCGGAAACGTCCTGCTGGGCATACCCCAGTAGGCATATCCCCATCAGTAGTCCCCGAGGCCGTCGTTGATTGGGCGTAGGTGGTTGCTGGCAGTCGGAACATACGGCTTCAAAGCAGACATCCAGTCGAATCGGCGGCGGGCTCCTGAATAAAGGAGAAAACTGATCATTCCGGTCGCAGCTTTGGTGAGTCGAGTCGGCGAAACACTCAGTCACTGTTGTAGTGATCGGGTCGGCGAGCCAAGTGGCTGAAGTTGGACCGTCAAACGCAGTCAAACTAGCCGTTGGGGTAATCCAACAGTAACTTTGGGCGTAATCACCGCGTAGTAACGGCTTCCTGATTTGGCGGGTAACAACCGCTATATAAAGGGAATGGTAGGTGATCGGAAAACCACCCCTTCGTCATTTCCTCCGATTGCACGCATCTCCGTTCTCCTCCGCATCGCGATCCAGCCGATCCCAGATCCTCCGACCTCCTCAAACCTTCTCGCCAATGGCCCCCTCCACCAAACCATGGGGCAGGTCCAAGTGTACGAGGACGCTCCTGGCGTCCTTTGAGGAAGCCGGGATCCTACGCGCCGGTAGGTGGCGCATCCCTGCGGCCGGAGAGGTGACTCCGGACCCGCGCGAGGGAGAGTTCGTCTGCTTCACCAGCCACCTAGAACGGGGACTGGGTTTCCCTACATCCCTTTTCTTCCGGCGCTTCTGCGCCTTCTACGGGATCCAACTGTCGGACCTGGGCCTGCACAACATCGAGCAGCTCGCCATCTTCATGGCGTTCTGCGAGTGCTACCTGGGCTGCAGGACCTACTTCCCTCTGTGGCAAGATCTGTTCCACGGAAGGATTAGTCGCGAGGAAGCGGGCGGCCCAATGCTTGCCGCGGGCGGCCTGACATTTCAGCTGAAGTCGAAGGCTTCATTCTTCGACCTGATGCTGCCCGCCAAGGCGGCGAGCGAGTGGAAGAAGTCTTGGTTCTATGTTACCGAGGCGACTCCAGAGGGCGAGGTGGCGATCCCACGATACTCCGCCGACCGGCCCGAACCGCGCCGACTTCAAGTCGGCAAGCTCCCCACTGACCAGTGGATGGTCGTGGACGAAATGCTTCAAACCATCCGTGGTCTGAAGAAGAAGGGTCTCCAGACCATTAACTTATACAACTGCTGGCTCGGGCGGCGGCTTGTTCCCCTGGCCCGACGTGATCACTATATGTACCAATACACGGACCGGGAGGACTCGACGAAGTCTTGCCTCGCCGAGTGGAAGCTCGAGGATTACATTCCAGCGCTGAAGATGATCACCCAAGCGGTGTACCTGGACGCGAAGGCCGGGGTCGCCCCCTACACCGCGAAACATCCAGCCCCAACGGTAAGTCACTTACCATCATTCGCAGTCGCAGTTTATGCAGTCGCGGTCATTCTAATTCCATCTTGTGCTTATTGCAGCTATTCCAAGTGGTGGAAGGGTGGCTTCCGCCTTTAGACGACGAGAACTCGAGCTCGTCTGTCCGGGACGTGGGAGAGTTGCCTCCCGCCAAAGGCGACGTCGAGAGCGATGATGACGACGAGTCCGAGGAGGAGGTCGCCCCGCTGGTTCGCAAAACCCGCGGGCAACGTCAACACGAGCTCGAGGCGAGCAAAAGCCTCGAGCGTCATGACGATGATGACGACGAACTTCCGGAGACCACCTCGCGCCGCCAGGCCACTCCGTCGAAGAAGAAGAAGAAGGAGGTGAAGGCCCCTCCGAAGAGGAAAACAAAGCCGGCGAGACCGGCATCCCCGCCTCATTCGGCGAGCAGCTCCAATGCCACCAGCCTGGACAAGGGCGAAGCGTCGCCGACGGCAGCCGCGCCGGACACCGCCACCATCCTGAGTGAGGTGCCTCTGGCCTCGATGCCTCCGCCGTTCGCCCCAGTCTCTGGTTTGGGGGTCGCTCCGGTCGCGGCGGCTTCACCTCGCAGGGAAGTTCCTGCCAAAAATGTCTCGGAGGCTCCCGTTGCAGCCTCGACGACGAAGAAGCTGTCCGTGACTTGGGCGCATGATATATTGGAGATGGGTCTCAGTCGCAAACTGGGCCCGGAACTGGAGAAGCCGGCCGGCATCCGCACGGGGCTGCGATTTCTGCCAGTCGCCAAGTGAGTTCTATTCACCTGTCTTTCTTTTTCATTTGTACTCAAGCCACATTGCTCATGTGATCAATTTGTAGGACTGGAACTAAGAAGATAGGCCACCCGTCCGTGGCCAAGGTGCCGCCAGTCGTCGCCGAAGAGGACCCCTCTCGGAAGAGGAAGGCGGACGAGGTCGTCGCCCCTACGGACAGTACCAAGAAGGCCAAGGGAGACGAAGTCGTCACGGTGTCTAACGACACAACGATCGCTCCAAGTGATCCCATGGCGGAGGCAACCTTGACGACCAAGGAGGGTGCTTCCTCGCCTAGGGCAGCCGAGCCGGCCTCCTTTGGTGTCGGTGCCTCCATCGCAATGTTCCCGCGCTTCATGGCCAAAGCGGATACAGCGAGTGGTACCTCTCCCTCGAGCCGTGCGCCTGAGGTCGCCGAGACGGAGGTCGAGCAGCGTCGCGGGCACACGCCGGCTCTTCTCGCGTCCGTGGATGCGATGCAGCTTCATGGTATGCTTGGCGTAGCCATCCAGGTATGTCCAGTCCCCGAGGATCGGGTCGCTGATTTGCAGCGGTCAGATTCTTTTAATGTCTTGTATTATTTTTCGCGTCCAGTCCCCGAGTGCGCACTTGGTGAATTTCAGCGGGTGGGCACTTAGGGTTTTTTGATTGCCAGTCCCCGAGTGCGCACTCGCTGAATTTCGGCGGGTGGGCACTTTAGGGTTTTTTGATTGCCAGTCCCCGAGTGCGCACTCGCTGAATTTCAGCGGGTGGGCACTTAGGATTCCGCTTTTGTTAACTGTTTGGAGTGTGTGCAGGGTTTGCAGCATGAGTCAGCTGACCGTCTTGCCGCGAAAAGTCGCGCGGAGAAGGAACTGGCCACCATCCAAGAGGCGAACAAGGGGCTCCAGGCGATCGCTGCGAAGGCAGAAGAGGCCCGCCAGGGACTTGTCCCAGCGAGTGAGTTGGCAGCAGCTCAATCGGCATTGGGCTCGGCTGAGAAGCGGATCGCCGACCTCGAGCGCGAGCTGAGGGAAGCGAAGGAGGAAGCGAGTTCGGCGGATGAGCGAGCCAAGGCCACTGTTACAGCCGCCGTGGAGGAACGTAAATTTTCTAACGCCCTTGATGCTGGGCTTCAGGATGACTATACTTCTCTTCAGAGCTTCATCACGGATCTCTCCCGCCCCTTGATTGGTGAGTGTGCCTGCTCCTGCCTGTTGCATATGCATTGTGTATTGTTTGATGTACTCACTGTCATCTTCTGTCCGCAGGTTGGATCCTCAATAGCGCGGAAGAGGCGAGCTCATTCGACGCGCGGCAATGTGTGGCCATGCTCGTTGACTCGGCGACGTTGTCGGCGACATGCATACGGGCATACCTTCAGGAGATGTCGCCTACGGAAGTAATTCCCAGCGACCTTGTCGAGGTGTGGCGATACTTGGAGAAGGCGCCGTCGGTCGTTGAGTTCATGACGCGATCGGCATTCCGACGCGGAGCGGCGACGACGCTTAGCCTTGGGCTCGCTCACTTCCCGGAGGACTTCGACTTGGACGACGTGACGAGTGGCTACCCGTCGTCGACTGGCTCGGTGGAGATCTCCGAGGTGCTGAAGTTGACGGACCGCGCCGCGGTGTACTCCGAGCGTGCAGGCGATGGCGACCTCCTTCCTTATCGAGACGGTCGTCGCACCTAACGACCGAGCCGCAGACCGGACTTCTAGATCGAGCAACCCTTCCGTGCGGCGATGGCGGGTGAGCTGACAACGTACCCGTCAAACCCGTACACTCCCTTCATTCGCAATCGCAAGGGTGGTGGCGAGTCGTCGTCGAAACCTGCGGAGTAAAATAGTTTGCCATGGGGCATTAGTAGCAGTTCTGCCGTCGGGCATACTTTGTATTTTGTGACAATTGCGACATGCTATTAATGAGATATCGTGTTGTTTTGCGAATTGTCATGTGTTTTTGATTGAGGGTTGAACGAGTCCCCGAGCGCGTCCGCCCTTTTTATGGGGTTTACCTTGTTTGTTATGTGTTTGCGGTTTTGACTGTTTTGTTTATTGAGGCCGACTCGCCCGAACTCGGAGAGCCAGTCGCGAGGCGACTCCCATGAGTGCTCTGTACTTCACCGTTTTACCTTGCGCGAACGAGGTCGGGTGGCCGAGTCCCCGAGCGTGGTACTTGGTTGTTCTAGGCGCGACTCGAGGGTGGGAGAGGACTTGGCGCGTTAGTTTGAGCGCATCACTCCTGCCTGGCCCGTAGGGTCAGTCGCATGGCGAGTCCTGGGCATGCTCTCATACTTGGCGTTTTCCCTAGCCGCTCGCGCTGAACTGGTCGTCAGTCCCCGAGCGTGGTACTTGGCCATTCGAGTCGCTATGTCGAGGATGCGGAGGATCATGGTCGCTGTGAGAAGCGAAGGCAGTTGTCTTGGCTCGTTGAGCCAGTCGAGCTAGGCGACTCCAATGGGGCTCCGGGTAGGCGTTTTTCATGGATGTTACAAGACCTGGGGTACCTCAGTGCCCTTGTAACGCACTACTTGGCCGTGCCGATCGTTGTACCAGAGGTTGACTTCCGCAGTTAGCATAGCGCTGTTATTACGAGTGCGAGTGGCACAAGACACGGAGAGTAGACGCAATTTGCGGTAACCAGTATTTTTTATTTCATAGCGACTGGAGGATACATATGTGGAGTTCTAGGAGTAGAACTTCCGTAGGTGGTTTACATTCCATGGTCGCTTGACGTCGAGTTTGCCGTCCTCGCGGACGTCAATGAGGTAGTAGGCGTCGTTGACGAGTACTCGCCCTATGGCGAATGGTCCCTCCCACGGTGGGGGGATAGCTTGTGCATGCCCTTCTTATCCTGGATGAGGCGCAGCACCAGGTTGCCTTCTTGGAAGGTGCGAGTTTTCACCCGCCGGCTGTGGTAGCGGCGGAGTCCTTGTTGGTAGATGGCGGTGCGCGAGCGAGCTAGGTCGCGTGCCTCGTCGAGTTGATCGACTCCATCCTGTCGCGGCGAAGTTCGCTCGCAGCCTCCGGTAGTGGACGACCTCGCGAAGTCGCTTTCGAGGTCGGTGGGCATGATCGCCTCGGCACCAGACACCATGAAGAAGGGGTGAACCTCGTCGACCTGTTGACCGAAGTGCGGATGCCCCAGATGACGGAGGGTAGCTCCTCAACCCGGCTGCGGCGCCGAGTGGTACTTTGGAGCCGCGGCTTCAGCCGTGGAGGATGCTCGTTGGCCCGTTCCGCCTGGCCGTTGGACTCCGGTGGGCGATCGATGCCGTGTCGAGCCGGATGTGGTGTTCTCGCAGAACTCGCCATGGCCCTTTGGCGGTTAGTGCCGTTGTGCGTGATGATGCTGTTTGGGAACCCGTGGCGATATATGAGCTCGAGGAATTTGGTGGCGGTCTTCCGTCGCATTTCGGATCGGCTTGGCCTCCACCCACTTTGTGAATTTGTCGACCGCGACCAGTAGGTGGGTGAAGCCAGAGGGGGCCTTTTTGAAGGGGCCTACCATGTCCATACCCCACACGGCGAATGGCCAGGTGATGGGGATTGTCTTGAGCACTGAGCTCGGCACGTCTAGTTGGCGTACTTCTGGCACCCGGCGCATCGCTGGACAATGTCGACGGCGTCGGCGTGTGCGGTGGGCCAATAGAAGCCGTGCCGCATAGCCTTGGTGACCAGAGAGCGGGCGCCAGCGTGGTGGCCGCAGTCGCCAGAGTGGATGTCGTGGAGGATCTTGCGTCCTTCGGCGGGTTGGACATAGCGTTGGAACATGCCGGTTACACTGCGCTTGTGGAGCTCGCCGTCAATTATGGCGAAGGATTTGCACCAGCATGCAACCATCCGAGCGTCTGTCTCGTCTGCCGGCAGGGTGCCAGCCTCCAGGTAGGCGATGTATGGCTTGGTCCAGTCGTCTGGCTCGACGATGAGTGCGACCAGGGCTGCCTCTGGTTGCAACGGGACTCCGATGTCGATCTCCCTTGGGGGAGAGACTGATGGCTTGGTGATCGTGTCGAGGAAGACGCCGGCGGGTGGTGTGAGTCGAGCCGACCCGATGCGAGAGAGTGCGTCGGCCTCCTCGTTCTTCCGCCTGTCGATCCACTCGACGGAGTAGCCCGCAAAGTGTCCTCCCAGCTTGTCTACTGCTTGGCGGTAAGCCGCCATGGTGGGGGAGACGGCATCGCAAGTACCAGCGACTTGCCCAGCGACGAGGTCGGAGTCTCCATAGCAGCGTAGGCGGTTGACGTTCATCTCCTTGGCAGCTCGCATGCCGTGGAGTAGGGCCTCGTATTCGGCCATGTTGTTGGTGCAGGGGGTGAAATCGAGGCAGAGGACGTAGCGGATCTTGTCACCCTTTGGTGAAGTCAGCACGATCCCTGCTCCTGCACCGTCCGCGTTCTTGGAGCCGTCGAAGTGCAGGCTCCAGTAGTGGAGGTAGGGCAACTTTTCTGGCTGCTGGGCCTCTTCCTAGTCGGCAATGAAGTCCGCTAGAGCCTGCGCCTTGATTTCTTTTCGTGGCTCATACTTGATGTTGTGGACGCCGATTTCGACGGCCCACTTAGCAATTCGCCCGGTCGCCTCACGGTTGCGGATGATGTCCTGCAACGGTGCTGAGGAGACGACCGTGATCGGGTGCTCCTGGAAGTAGTGCGGCAGGCGCCGTGCTCAAGACCGCTGCATACCAGTTTTCGTATCTGGGTATCGCTGGCGTGACTCGGTGAGGACCTCGCTGATGTAGTACACCGGTCGCTATACCGGGCGCTCCTTCCCTTCCTCCGGTCGCTCGACGACCATGACGGCGCTGACGACGCGCTCGGAAGCCGCGACATAGACCAGCATGGGTTCTTTGTCGACGGGGGCGGCGAGTAGTGGTGCTGCGAGTAGCACCTTCTTGAGGTCACGGAGCGCCGTCGCCTCCTTGTCCCACCGAAGGTGGGGTTCTTTCGCATCAGCGGTATAGGGGCATCGCCTTTCGCCATTGGGATGAAGCGGCTGAGAGCCGCAACTCGCCCGGCCATCTTCTGGACGTCGCGTAGGCACTCGGGTTTGCCGAGTCGGGCGATCGTGTCGATTTTGGTGGGGTTCGCCTTGATTCCGTGCTTGGAGACGACGTACCCCAGTAGTTGTCCTGCTGGTACACCGAAGGTACATTTGCCTGGGTTAAGCTTTATCTTGTATTTCCGCAGGTTGGCGAATGTTTCCGCCAGGTCGGCGAGTAGATCGTCCTGGCGAGCGGACTTCACGACCACGTCGTCGATGTAGACGTGGATATTGCGGCCAATTTGGCTCGTGAGGCACTCCTGCATGCATCGCTGGTAGGTCGCCTCGGTGTTCTTGAGGCCGAAGGTCATGGCGGTGTAGCAGAAGGCTCCGAATGGCGTGATGAACGCCGTCTTCTCGTCGTCTTCGACAGCCATTTTGATCTGGTTGTATCCAGAGTAGGCGTCGAGGAAACACAGCGACTCTGAGCCCACGGTGGAGTCGATTATTTGGTCGATCCGCGGGAGGACGAACTGCTCCTTCGGGCAGGCGATGTTTAGGTTTATGTAGTCGATACACATCCTCCAGGTCCCGTTCTTTTTCTCAACCAGGACTGGGTTTGCCAGCCACTTGGAGTACTTGATTGATCGGATGAAGCCTGCAGCGAGTAGACGCTGTACCTCCTCGGCGATAGCCCGGCGACGCTCTTCATTGAAGGGTCACAGCGACTGCTTGACGGGTCGCACTTTGGGGTCGGCGTTTAGTTTGTGCTCAGCGAGTTCCCTAGGGACACCAGGCATGTCAGAGGGCTTCCATGCGAAGATGTCCCTGTTCTCACGGAGGAACTCGATGAGCGCGCCTTCCTAGCTGGGCTCATCCCTGTCCCGATCGTCACCGTCTGGCTGGAGTCGCCTGGGACCAGCTCGACGGTGCGGGTGTGCGTCGTTGCCTCGAAGGATGAGATGTTTGCGCCCTCCGAATTGGGCTTCTTGAGTATGGTGGGGTCGTCATTGTTCACCCGCCGCTGCATTTGGCGAGCCTGCCGGCGTGGTTGGCTTCGCCGCAATGACGGCGTCGTGAAGTTCGCTCCTTTGGCCTCGCACCGGGCGGCCATGTCCGGTCGCCGTTGATGGTGATGACGCCGCACGCCTGGGGAGCTTCATCACTTTGTACGCCAGAGTGGCGCCGCCATGAACTTGGCGAACGCTCGCGCCCAGACGCAGTGGTAGGCTGTCAAAGGTACCAGCTCAAGACGATCCGCCGGTGCGGAAGTTTGCCGGCGTGCCAAGGTGACCGGCAGTGACCTTGCCGATCGGGTACGCCTTTACGACCGGGACGATGCCGGAACGTGGTGTGGGTCGCTCGACCATCGATCGCGGAGCCGCAGCCGCTGAAGGTGTCAGTGCAGGATGTTGATGGAGCTGCCGTCGTCCATAAATGTCTTGGGAGCCAGAGTCGCCACCTTAGGCTTGACCACCGTGGCGACTCGCCTGGTACTGGCGCGTGGCGAGTGGTCCTGGCGGCTCCAGGTGATGGGTTGCTCCGACCAGTTGAGGAACTGGGGAATGTCGACCTGGGCCACCACGTTGATGGCAACGGCGCGGGTGATGACCTTCTTCTCGCACTTCATGTTGAAGCCTGTGAAGGTATGGAGCGAGCCGGACACGTTGCCGAATTTTCCGCCGTTTGGTGGGTTTTTGTCGGGGTCCTCTCGCGCTCGCCGTGCCTTCTCAATCTCCCTGAGAGTGTGGCAATCGGCGGTCGTGTGTGTTGCGGGTTTCCCTTCCCTGCTATGAAACGCACAGGGTTGGTTAAGGAGGCCCGCGGGGTCGAACCTTGGTTTTGCCTTGTAGTTGCCGCCGTCGCGGCGTTGTCCTCCGTCGCGGCGGAAGCTCTTGGGCTCGCGCTGCGCGTGTCCGGCGTTGGCGACGAAGTCGACTCGCCATCAAGCGGCGCTTGCCGATGAGGCGAGTGTTGTCAGAAGCGTAGGCTGGACCGTCTGTTGTCATTGCGCCGCGGCGGCGTTGGCCTCCGACTCGCCGGTTTCTTGGTTTGATCTTCCTCCACATACCGCTTGGCAATCTCGAGGAGGTCCCAGATGTTGTCGGCGTCTTGAAGCCGCTTGAGCTTGGCGACCAAGGGCTCAGAGCGCACGAGGTCTTGAAGCAATGGATCGCGGTGTCCGGTGGATGCCGACCGCTGTACCATAGTTCTTGCCACCGCTGGACCCGCTATGGTCGACGCTGGGTCCCTAGACGACGCTCCAGGTCCTCGATAGTGGTGGCGGGTGTAGGAGCACTCGAAGTGCCCGACGGCGTGTCACATCTCCTCCTGTGAGTCGATGCTATCCTGGGGGAGGGTGTTGATCCACTGCCTGCACGTCCCCTCCATCATCAAGGGGAGGTAACGGGCGGCTAGCAAGTCGGTGTGACCAGCAATCCCATCGCCATGAGGTATGTGTCCAGCCACAAGGAGGGGTCGTACGAAGGGTCGTACTTCTCTATTTCCTTCGAAGCTTTGAAGTTCGCCGGGTATTTTTCACCTCGGATCATCGGTCCGAAGCACCTGGGCCCGAGTCGACTTAGCGACCTTATCGCTTCGCCGTCATGGCGATTGGTTAGGTGTGTCACAGTCGTCGGGCTGGCGTGCGCGCTTAGCTTTGGTTGTTGATGATGTGGGTGCGGGCGTCGACGGGTGACCGTTGGCGGCGACGGTTGGTCGCTGGCCCTGGGTCGCAGGGAGAGTGCCGCTGCGGGTCGATGTTGGAGCTGCAGGCTCGTGGCGGCAGTTGAGGGTGTTTGCCGCCAATGGGCGGCCGCTGAGGCCGCTCGCTTCAAGAACGCGAGTACACTCGACCGCGAGTCGGCGCCGCTTTTTGCTGCCGACCTTTGCGGCAGGCCCTGACGCATCGGATCTGAGGGCCGCCGCTGGTGGGCCGTGATGTTGTCACCGCTGCTCGCCCGCCACGAGGTTGTCCATCGGTGGAGAACATGGTGGTAGCTCGCCTCGCTCCCCGAGGAGACGACTATCCGCGCCGATCCTCGGGGTGTGGTTGGGTGGAGGTGGGGCGCCATCGCCGCCGATCCTGGTGGGGCCGGGCGCTTCTCCCGTGGCGCGTTCGCAGATCGCGCCGGCCGCTGGCCGGGTCATTCGCGTGCCAGTTCAGGGCGCGCTGAACGGTAGGGTTCAGCGCTGTTCTGATTACGCTGCGGTAACGCGACAGCTCCTGTGTCGTCACCTGCTCGAGGCGAAATTTTTCGCGCTCGGCTTGCTCCTTGCGGACTGCCTCCGCTAGCTTCAGGCGGAGTTCCTCGACCTCCGTTGCCATGGCGTTAGGCAGGATCGAGGTGGAGAAGGGGTCCTCCGGCGGATCGGTGCCAGTCGCCATGTAGGTCGCGGCGTGACGACCGGTCCCGTCGCGGAGGTCGGCGGAGTTTTCCGACCCGAAGTCGAAGTCAAAGATCCCAAGGATGGAGGGATCCTCGAAGTCTCCCACGTTGGAGACCTGGGTGATGGAGCCTGCGGGTGAAGCCGCGATGATGGATCCGGCGAGTGATGCCGGGGTCGCCGAGTCGGCGTCGTCGTTGAGGGCCGCATCTTCCGCGGCTGCGGAGTTTTCGGCCACGTCGTTGTGGGCCGAGTTGTACTCGGAGGCGAGGCGATGGATCATGCGGACCTAGCTCTCGGAAAGCCGGTCGCGTGATGGCGACTCGCGGATGCGAGCCGAGTCCTCCGAGACGATGACGTCGGTGAGGCCGACGAAGAGGCTGATCGTGCCAACCGGTAGGATCATGCTGTGCGTGATGGGTCGTGCCGCCGGGACGTAGCTGCTCGGCAAGATCTGGAGCATCTCGCCGATCGCTATCATGCGGCCGGTGGCGACCGACTCATTGATGGGCAGATTGGATCTCGCTGCAAAACACCGGCCAAACCGGCCAGGCCCCACGGTGGGCGCCACTGTCGTGGGAATGGTCACGGCAGATGCTGCAATCGGCAGCGAGTAGTAGAACAAAGGGCAAGGGCGGCCAGCCATCTGCGGTGCGAGATGAGGGCGGAGACACAAGGTTTTACCCAGGTTCGGCCCCTCGGAGGGTAAAGACCTACTCCTGCTAGATTGTATTATGGTGGAAGTACAATGGGTGAGCTCGACGGCTAGGCGGCGAGTCGCTTGGCTGTATGATGGAACGTGTTTCTACACGCCCTGTAGAGGGGTTTATATAGAGTCACCTCCCCCTAGGGTTTACATATCTCAACTGAATCAGTTAAGGCTTCAGTACTCGTTTAACCTAATACGACTGGGCCTATCTACTCTCCTGGGCCTTCAGCTTCCAGTCGCTCGGACCCACGCCAGGGCTTGTTCCAGTCGCCGTCTTGCAGGCCCACTCGCCAGTTCCTGGGCCAATCGGAAACGTCCTGCTGGGCATACCCCGGTAGGCATATCCCCATCAAAGCCCCACCCCTTCATCCGAAGAGGAAGAGGAACACGACCTTCCTCGAAGGAAGAAGAGCTCGCGTCACCATAAACGTGACTATGACGCCAGAGACGCGCTTACACAGCGCAAAATCGACAAAGCACGAGCCAAGCGCGCATGCTCGTCTGAATCCGAGATGGACGAAGACGAAGGAGAACTCTGCGGAGCCCGATGCTTCAGCAGATTTGTTCGGCGAACACGGATGCCACGCAATTTCAAGCTTCCTTCGGATACTCCGAAGTTCGACGGCACGCAAGATCCAAAAGCATGGCTCAGTGATCATCTGTCATCCGTCAAGCTGCACGGCGGTAACAAAGAAACCGCCATGCAATGCCTTCAGCTGCAGCTGACAGGCGTGGCACGGATCTGGCTCAGTAGCCTATCATCAGGGTCCATCCGAAGCTGGGAGGAGCTAGCTTACAACTTCATTCGATATTTCAAGGTCACCAGCAAGAGGCCCGCCTCAATCAAAGAGTTGCGGGCCTGCACTCAAAGAACGGGCGAATCTATTTGCTCGTACATACTATGCTGGTCCAACACCAAGAACTCCGCAACACACATCTCTGAAGAGAGGGCCATCGACGCCTGTGGACGCGCTGCGCCAAGACTTCAAGGAGGAACTTGGGCGCGTCAAGCCCAAAACACTCGACCATCTCATGGACATCGCCAACAGGTGGGCTAACGGCGAAGATTCCATTCACCGAGCACAATCGGATGAAGAGGACGACTATGGCCGAAGACGGGAACACCGTAGCAAGAGGAGATCGCGCATCTACGACGATCGCGACGGACCCGACATGGTCACGGCCAGCTACGCCGACCGCTACAACGACAATAGCCGCAACAGCGGAGGATACCGCGGAGGAAACTTCCGCGACGGTGGACGCCCAGCACTGACATGGCAACACCACGACCGCGACAACGGACCCTCAGCATACGACAAACTTTCGGGTCCATGCACCATCCACTTCTACATCGATAAGCAGGATGGCAAAAAGAAAGCAAGCCACATGCTAAAGGACTGTCGCGAGTTCCAGAATCTCAGCGAAAGCATGGTGCAGATGAGGCAGCAAGCCCCAATTCCTGCGTTCGGAAACGCACCCGCGCCTGGCGAAATAGCGCACGGAGCTCCTCCACCACCACCTGTAGGAGGTCCGCACCAGCCAGTTGCACCAGCACAGAACAACGCTGGGAACGGGTATCCCCCGCCGAAAGGAGCACTGATGATCCAGAAGGGGCGCCCAACAAATAGGGTGCAGAAGAAAATCACTCGCCAGATCAACTTGGCCTTAGCAACTCCACCCGCCATCCCTGAGTACCTCAGAGGATCAGAGTCATGCATCACGTTTAGCCGTTCAGATCACCCTCGCCAGATCCCTCGCCCAGGTCATGATGCCCTGGTGCTTGAGGCACAAATCGGAGGCTTCGATATGAGCCGCATCTTCATGGACGGCGGCAGCGGCATCAACCTGATGTTCGCAAGCACCCTCGCAGCAATGCGGATCCCGCAGTGCAGCCTAGAGCAATCAGACACTATGTTCCACGGCATCGTCCCAGGAAAGGGCATATTCCCTCTGGGCAAAATTTGGATTGATGTCATCTTTGGCAGGCCTGATAACTTCCGACTAGAGCGACTCGAATTCGAAGTGGTGGACTGGCCATCACAGTACCACGCCATCCTCGGGCGTGTGGCATTCGCAAGGTTCCTGGCCGTCCCACATTATGCATACTTACTACTAAAGATGCCAGGACCAAAGGGCGTCATCACAGTCCACGGAAGCTTCACCCGATCGGACCAATGCGACAGGGATTTCAACAAAATATCCCAGTCTGTCGGCATGCAAGACGAGCTCGTAAGGCTCCGAGAAGTGACGGATAACGGGGCACCCCCAGTCACAAGGCAAAATGCACCCGACATGTCCTTCGACTCTACTGTCAACACCAAAAAGGTGCAAGTCCACCCGACGGATGCCCCCAAGACGGCGCTGATCGCCAACGATCTCAGCCCCGCATAGGAAAGCGCGCTCGTCGAATTCCTCCGTGAGCGCTGGGAAATCTTCGCCTGGTGTCCTGCGGACATGCCAGGAGTTCCCAGGGAATTCGCCGAGCATGCACTCAACATTTTTCCAGACACAAAGCCCGTCAAGCAGTCCATCCGAAGACTGTCCGAGCCACGGGCCGAAGCCATCGGCAAGGAAATCAACAGACTACTCGCTACAGACTTCATCAGGGAAATCAAAGAAAGCGAGTGGCTTGCAAATACAGTGATGGTCCCAAAGAAGGACACGGACATTCTACGGATGTGCGTAGACTTCACGTCATTGAACAAGCACTGCCCAAAGGACCACTTCCCTCTTCCTCGGATCGACCAGATCATCGATTCAACTGCAGGTTGCGAGAAACTCTCCTTCCTCGACGCCTACTCAGGCTACAACCAGATTCGACTCAAAGTCGAAGATCAGGAGAAAACGGCGTTTATCACGCCATTCGGAGTGTTCTGCTACAACACAATGCCCTTCGGGCTAAAGAACGCAGGCGCCACGTACCAGCGATGCATGCAGGCATGCCTGAAGGACCAGATCGGTCGCAACGTCCAAGTCTATGTCGACGACATAGTAATAAAAACCAGAGAAGCAAAAACACTCATCGACGATCTCCGCGAGACGTTCGACAACCTCGATCGCTATAGGATCAAACTCAACCCCGAAAAGTGCGCCTTCGGCGTCCCATCGGGTCAGCTTCTCGGGTACCTCATCTCTCAGCAAGGGATCAAGGCGAACCCGAAGAAAATTCGGGCCATCATGGCAATGGATAAGCCAAAGAACCTCAAGGGCGTCCAGCAGCTCGCAGGACGAATAGCCGCGTTGAGCAGATTCATCAGCCGCATGGGCGAGAAGGCCCTGCCATTCTACCAGCTGCTACGCAAGGCAGACAAATTTGAGTGGACGCCCGAATCCGATGATGCGTTCGAAAGCCTCAAACGGCTACTCTCCACCTCGCCCGTCCTGGTCACGCCAAAGGAGCGCGAGCCTCTGCTGCTGTACATAGCAGCCACACACCATGTGGTCAGCACCGTGCTAGTGGTCGAACGACCAGAAGAGGACAAGACCCACGGGGTCCAATGCCCAATCTACTACCTCAGCGAGGTACTGACTCCAACAAAACAGAGGTACCCTCACTACCAAAAACTCGCCTACGGCATGTTCATGACGGCTCGACGCTGAGCCACTACTTCCAGGAGCACCAGGTGATGGTCGTCAATGAGGCACCTCTGAACAGCATCCTGAATAACCCAGAGGCCACAGGACGCTGCGGGTCTGTGGGCATCGAGTCACCCCCGGACATCGCTTCACGAAGCGACTCGCATCAAATCTCAAGTCCTCCCGGACTTCCTGGTACATTGATGGAGCTGCAGCTGCCGGACACCCTGCATATGTCGCAGTCATGGACGATGCACTTCGACGGCTCCAAGCGTGAAGCCGGAGCAGGAGCCGGGGTCATACTGACCTCCCCGCAAGGTGACAAGATGAAGTACGTCCTTCGGATGAAATTCCGAGCTTCCAACAACGAGGCCGAGTACGAAGCCCTCATACACGGCATGAGGATGGCAAAGATCTGCGGTGCAACGTGCCTGGTCATCTACGGTGACTCCAACCTCGTCGTCCAACAGACGATGAATGAGTGCGACGCACATGCCGAAAACATGATAGCGTACCGCGCTCTCTACAACGCGCTCGAAGGAGAATTCGACGGCTGCGAGCTTCGACACATTGGGAGAGAAAGCAACAAGGAGGCCGACAGACTCGCCAACATCGGCTCCACCTGCGCAAAGGTGCCACCGGGTGTGTTCCTCGAACAGATCTGCGTGCCATCCATCAAGCGGAAATTCCCCAAGGGATCACCCGAAGAAGCAGAACACTCGAGGGATACGCTGCCCAAAGGTCATGAAGGACGCGAGAAGCTGGACACAGAGGTCGCCATGGTGAACCTGATGCAGGTAATGGCAGTCGAAGAGACATGGACATGACCATACCTCCAGTTCCTCATCAACGGATAACCGCTCGACAAACCGGCGATGCCCCGCGATATCTCGTCGGTCAAAAGCCTTCACCATCATCAATGGCGAGCTGTAAGCGCAGATACGGGTGTACTACAAAGGTGCGTCACCCTCAGTGACGGGAAAGCCATACTCCAAGACATCCACGAGGGCATCTGCGGTCATCATGCAGGCAGCCGCTCCCTTGTCGCCAAAGCTCTACGAGCTGGATTCTACTGGCCAACGGCCATGAACGACGCAAAGGACATCGTCCGAAGATGCAACGGGTGCCAAAGGTTCACCGACAAACCACACGCACCCGGATCAGAGCTCAGGCCCATACCTATAGCCTGGCCTTTCGCTCAATGGGGCCTCGACATGATTGGCAAACTGCCAAAATCTTCGAAAAGAGGGCACGCCTACCTCCTAGTCGCAGTCGACAAATTCACCAAGTGGGTCGAAGCCATGCCCGTCAGTAACCAAAAGGGCAAGACCGTCGTAAAATTCTTCGAGTCCATTGTCTACAGGTTCGGCGTACCGCACAACATCATCACCGACAATGGATCGAACTTCATCTCCAAGGAATTCCAGGACTTCTGCGAAGGCCTCGGAATCAACATCACGTACGCCTCAGTGGCACACCCGCAAACAAACGGGCAGGTGGAAAAGGCCAATGGCCTAATCGGCGCTGGCATCAAGAAACGCCTTATGAGCCCACTCGAACAAAAAGCTGGAGCCTGGACGAAGGAGCTACCACCCGTCCTATGGAGCTTGCGGACTACGCCAAACAGCTCCACCGGCTACACGCCATTCTTCATGGTGCACGGAGCCGAGGCCGTGCTACCAGCCGAAGTACGCCACGAGGCCCCCCGGGTCGTCGCTTATAGCGAAGCCGAATGCACGGCTGCACTCGAAGACGCCGTCGACACACTCGACGAAGCAAGAGACATAGTAGTAGCTCGATCAGCGGTGTACCAGCAGAGTCTCCGCAACTACCACAGCCGCCGGCTGCGCCCACGGTCCTTCGTCGAAGGAGACCTCGTCTTGCGACTCAAGCAAGAGCGACCGAAGAAATTCGAGTCACCATGGGAAGGACCCTACGTCATCACCGAAGTCATCCCAGGTGGCGCCTACCGCCTCAAGTACGTGGAGTCTGGAGTCGCATACTCCAACCCATGGAACATCGCACACATGCGACGATTCTACCCCTAGCTACCTACCCCTTTACTTTCAATAAGGCTTTTCAACCAAGGCTATTCAGCCGAACAATGTACTTCCTCCATTACGATATAAATAAAGCTAAGTGTCTCGCCTCAAACTTCCGTTCGCTATTTGCAACTTTACTTTATGCTACAAACGCACTCGGGGGCTCCCCCCACCTCACGATTTCATCGACCGAGGACCACGCGTGTACACCTGAGTAGCTGACAACGTCAGGCAAACGAAAAGGACACGTACTCAAACAAAGCACTGCGGGCTTACAACAAACAAACCTTTATAACAAAGGGCACAACACGCCCAGTCGAAATAGACAAATTTTACATCTATCTATTTTACAGGTACTACCTATTCTGAAGAATAACTTGAGCACGCTGCTCAAACAAATCTATGACCTGTTCGGCATACTGCCTTACAGCCGCGTAATGTGGACGCATGTCCCACTCATCACCATCCGGCCGAGGAGGTGGCCCAGACGCCACAGCGGACAAATCCACATCAGGCCGGTGCAGCCTCACAAGGGACAAAGCAACCTTCACTCCTGCGACGAGCTGTTGCCGCACCAGCTCTTTGACATTATTCACGCTCCGAAACTTCGACAGAAGACCCACAAGGCTTGTTGGCACGGCATCCAACGGAAACATGACATGCAACACCAAGGCAAGCGACGTCTGCACCTGGCGAAGCACCCGCGAAACCTGGTGCACACGATCATGCACCATCGCCAGAACCATGGCACGGTCACGATCCATCCAGAAGAAGCCGCTAGCCTCCATGTCCTGTTGAGTCAAGCAATTGACCCGAACAGCAACACACTCTTTCTCTTCCCGCGGAGCAAGGTTAGCACCTGCGACAATTGTACAAAATAAGATGCAAGGCCAGCAGGCTCACCCGAAGAACGGAGCTGCAGCTCGAAACAAAGAACAACTTACATTGAAGCTGCTCAGATAGCCGAAGCAATTCCGCCATCAAGTACTCCTCTCTGGCTGCACCATAATCCGCCTTGGATTTCCAAACATCGGCGTGACCACGCAACCCAAGCAACTCCCTCTCAAGATTACGAACACGATCCCGAAGAAAAGCGAGTTGCGAGGAATCATCCAAAGATGGCCGCAGCTGCGCTGCAGGCGAGGTGTCAACGGGGTCAGCACCCGAAGGAACCTAGAACAGCAGAAAAGCAAAGGACACAAACATTCAGACAGTAGTAGAGCACAACTCAGAAGAATTCATTAAGCATATAAGGCCACTACATGGCACAAGGATTGCGTTTCCTCAAAATATTCATAGCAAAAGCAGAACTACAAACTACCCTACATCTACAAAGCCTAAGACGCGGCACCCTGAGTCGCCTCGGAGACGGACGGCCTAGCCTTGGCCTCCCCTTGCTGCCGCAGCGCATACTCAGACAGCAAATCAATGAGCTTTGGCCCATATCGCTTGCAGCGAGCAGAGTAGGCAGCAAAGGCTACCTCGGATCCATCTGCGGTCGTCGGCATCCGGGAGGTGATCTGGGGCAGGTCCAGCTCCGCTCCAGCCGCCAAGGCCATCGCCAGCCCAATGACGCTACCGATGCCTTCTGCTTAGACTTGTACGCCGCAGCGCTCCGACAAGGCCTCCGCCAGGGCGTCAACATCATCAAGGGCCGCGCCCTTGGGAACAAGCTCCCTGTAGAAGCGGCCAAGGACCTCCTTCGCCTTGGAAAGGGAGCTGACAACGGTGCTGCAGCGATCTTCGATTGTTGCAGTAGCATCGTCCAGAGCACTACCGTGCTCCAGAGCACCACGGTCAAACTCGATGCCTGCGGCATCTGAGAAAAACCAAAAAGAGGACTGAAGAAAGTAACACAGAAGAAAGACAAGAAAACGAAACACGTATAAACATAAGGTACTCACCGAAACAGCCTTGGCAGCAGCCATGAGCTTGCCGCCACCTTCTTTTTCTGTGCACCCAAGAATAGCCTGCTCGCGATCCGCTGGCCTCCTCTGCTGGTGCTCCTTAGCCTCGGCTGCCTTAGCCAGCCCAGCTCGAGATGCCTTCGCACTAACCAAGGCGGCCTCAGTCTTCTTCTCTGATTGACCAAGGCTCTTCTTGAGAGTGTCGATCTCACGGAGAGAAGTATTATGCTCCTCTGCATTCAGCACAAGCAAGCGTCAGAAAGCAGGACATGAATAAATGAAGGAAGCACCAAAAGCACACAGGTACCTTGAAGCTGTCGGAAGTTAGCCTCTAACACCAAGGCTTCCCCGCACTGCCGCTGGCCTCCTGCACAAAAGGCTGCAGAAAAAAAGAACTACCAGTAAGGAAAAGGACTTGGGGGCTGCGCCCAACACAAAGGAATAAAAGCAAAATTCGCACATGAAGACACTCGGGGGCTCCCCCCGAAGACTAAAGAACAATACAAGAAATTTTTTCAGACGCCCGGGGGCTCCCCCCGTGACAATAAACAGAGGTACTTACATGCTCTGATGGCGACTCCGAAGGCCCGCTGGCGAAATTCTGAGGCACAACCACCTGCACCTCCTGCAGAGGAGGGTTCGGAGCGGCGCCCCCCGAGGTTGCCACCGTCTGAGGAGGAGGATACGCAACCTTCGACTCTCCCATCATCTCCCGAGCACCATCGCTGGAAGAGTCATGGGAGGAATGCCTGCACAAGAAAAAATTAGCACAAGCACAAAAGTCAACAGCAAAGAGAAAGCAGTATAAAGGAAGCTTACGAGTCCAGTGAGCTCAGGTCGAAGACAGGAGGAGTCCTTCGGGCTCTCTTCTCCCCCTTCTTCTCCTCCTTTTTCTCTTCCTTCTTTTCTTCCTTCTTCCGCTTCGCTGGCGGGTGCGGCGATACAGCCCGCACAGGAATAGCAGGAATGGGGGAGGAAGAACCTCCATGCCCGTCACTGTGACGCTCAAGGCACAGAGGGTTTCTGGGAGTCGGAGGAGTCGATGCATCCGAAGATTCACTGGAGCTCCGTGATCGTTTGCGAGTATGGCCCTCACTCGACTCGTTGGCCTCTTCAGCTGGCGATCGCGCTGAAGCAAGTTCGGACACGGAGTCCACCACGTCATTATCCGGCGCATCCGGAAACAATTCGGGCAATGGAGGCACCATGCCCGGCACCTTGAAGCTCTGCAAAAAAGAAGGGACTTTGTTAGAAAACAAAGGAAAATAAATACGCAGTCGATGAAAAGCGCTACGCGCACGAATCTACACCTGTGGAACAGCCAGCGTCGAAGAAAACGGCGGAGTTAGCGACTTCCCCGGGATATCCTCTCCAGCCTTGTACTTCAACAGCGTACGAAGGGCCTTGTTGAGATCACCCTGGGAAAGATTCTCAGCCGACACTCTCGTCGGGTCACGGCGCCCAGCATAAAGAAACATCGAGTGCGCCCTATCCTGGAGAGGCTGCACTCGACGCTCGAGAAACGTGCGTATATCCACGCCGTTCACTTCTTTATCAGGAATCAACTGAAGATCCTCCACCTGACGGTAAAGGGCCTCTATCTCCGCTGACTCGCCGTCCAAGATATGATTTTTCCAGGACCTCTTTGGCTCGATTATCTGGGAGGAGTCAAAAGGAGCAAGACCAAATTGCTGCCCAACCACTGTGGAGTCGCGAATGTAAAACCAGCGCCTCCGCCAGTACTGGACAGATTCGGACATAGAGAAGGAAAAGAAAAGAATATTGGCCCTAAGGGATATGATGCAACCCCCAATGGGATACACAC
Source organism: Avena insularis (assembly GCA_023614405.1). Lineage (NCBI taxonomy): Eukaryota > Viridiplantae > Streptophyta > Magnoliopsida > Poales > Poaceae > Avena > Avena insularis. Next base: position 377,071,199 of record CM042687.1, on the reverse strand, counting down.
CATCCGATCCGGATTGCCTCTTCACGGAATAGAGCTTCCGGAAGAGGCCAAAGTGCGGCTCGATGTCGAGCCAGCACTCGCAGAAAGTGATGAAACAAGCAATGTGAAGAAGAGAATTGGGTGAAAGATGATGCAGCTGGATGCCATAGAGAAAGAGCAGCCCATGAAGGAAGTCGTGGACTGGGAAGGAAAACCCACGAATAACGAAGGCAAGAAACATAACCCGATACCCAGCGGGGGACGGGGGATTACCTCGTTGCCGGGGAGTCTGACGGCCTCCCTATCCTGCGGGATCAAGCCCCGCTCGCGAAGCCTGCGGAGATCACTCTCCCGCATCTCTGATCGCCGCCAACCACCGTCGGTGACACGGGTGGTGGTAACGCCTTTTTTCCCTCCGGCGGCGCTGGTACCAACCGCAAATGACGATTTCTTCGTTTTCCCCATCGTGCTCCGGCGGCACCGACGGTGAGAGTGCAGACGGGAAGAAGGGAATGTGGAAGGATATCACAGCGCGCAGCAAGAACCTCTAGAGCACAAGGAGGCAGTGAAAACAAGAGTAGATGCGGTGAAAACAAACTGCAGCTTTCCCCAATGATTATAATGGCGAAGACAACGCAAGACAACCGTCCATCAAGAAGACCTAACGCCAATGGCAGATCTGGCCATACACGTGTCAACATCACAACGAACCGTCGTTACTACGCCGTCCACTACGCGCGGAAATCGAGGCGACGCCGTAATTATCTCCACGCCGCGCGTGACCGGTCAATTCAAGGTCAGCAAGTCGGACCCACGTTCGTCCAGTCAAGTCATCTCTGGCGTAGCAGACGCTTGAGGTCATTGATCGTCAGCACTGATGTCATCAAAAGCTATACTAGCACCAACTACAATTCTTCGTCTTCAAAGCTAAGAGTACTCACTCGAATCTTCGATTCGACTAAATACTCGGGGGCTACTCCTATCAGGAGCGCTGGCCGTGCACCCGAAAGATGAATAAAGACAAAATATTTCTTCGAGTCCTACGTCGAGTCCACGACTCCACTACAGACTCGGGGGCTACTCCCATAGGGAGGATGGATTTAAGCATCCAAATTTTTTTTGTGTCCTGCGGACTTAATAATGAACAAGCGCTTGAATAAAAGTCTCCTCTCGAGTCTACGACTCGAACAGACACTCGGGGGCTACTCCCATAGGGAGCGCTGGTCGCGCACCCTATGAATTCTTCGACTGCGATCTTTTGGATCAAACACGCAAAAACTTTTCGGCAACTTTGCCCCAGTAAAATGCTAAGTGAGCAATGTTTCTCCTTGGCCACCCGAAACACCTCCGCGGTGACAAATGTTCGGATGCTGCGTCTGCGACGCAAAGATAAGACCTACAGATATCATCTGATGGCCTGGCAACGCACACGACTGCGCTCTGCTAGTATAAATCCGTGCCAGCAGGCGCGATGAAAAATCCCGACGGACGCGTTGGGTGCACCAATTAAAACCACTGGAATTCCACTCCTGTAAGTCCTCCGCGGCCTGAGTCGGATTACGCCAGCATATGTTCCAGGTCCGAGTTGAGGGACTCGAACCTGAAGAAGATCGTGCTGTTTCGTCCTAAGACAGTTAACTGACCCCGATCCGTCGGGTGAGTCAGGCACACGCATCAACAATCCCTACACACATATACTATTAATACATAGTTGCACCCGAAGGATGGAAGAATCCTCAGCCGAATCTATGATTCGACTGATCACTCGGGGCCTACTGACATGGTTATACCCTACGGGTACTTGACCTCAGCATACCTGGTCCAGCCCAAGGAAGGCCCACGGCAGATGTACGCCGGCCCATGAAGATTTTCGGGTGGCCAAGGCCCATGACGCCTTCGGATCCTTGGAGAGTAAGACTAGCGTGGATAGGAAATTCAAAGGGGTAAAACCCTAGAACTTGTAACCGACTAGGTCTATACCCGGGACCTGCCTGAGTCTATATAAAGGCTAGGAGGGCACGACCTAGATCTCGACTCATACTCTCGCATACACACCTCCACGCCAGATCGAATCTGAGCACCCCTGTAACCTTCGGTTCCGCCGTAATCAAGAGCAGACAAGCAGGAGTAGGGTTTTCCCTCCGGGGGCCTGAACCTGGGTAAACCTCGTGTCCCCGTGTTGCTTGTTTGCTAACCATTCCACGATCTCCAGCATCCTCATTTTCTCCAAAACCAAGTCCATAACAATGGGCATTGATGAGATCAAGCCTCGTCAAGTAGTTAGACTTAAGGAATTATTTCTATAATTGTAATATTTTACAGATACATATGATTATTTCTTACTTAGGAAATAACTTTGAAGAATTACCAAAACATGTATCTCATTTTAATAGATCAATAAAGATTTATTACTTTGGAATTTTAAAATCCTTTGGAGTTATATAATTAGTATTTTTCTAGTAAAATATACTTATTTTAACTTCATCCTAAAGTGGTGGGAACACTTCAATAACTGGCAAGTACCTTTGTCCGAAGATCTGGGTCTTTGGTGAGAATCTACAGCTTGCTCGGTCCTCATCTTGGGGCAAAGTTCCCAAGTCGTTGTACCAAGGTTTCGATGGGATTTTTGTCGAGCGGACATCTCGGGCTGTCAGAGAAGCAGGGTTACAGGCAAAGGACCAGTGCGACGGGAAATATGTTGCGATGAGTCTGCAGCTCTTCGAGGTACTGGCGGAGAAGGTCGGAGAAATGGTGGAGGTAACGTTTGTCAAGGCCGAGGACGACAAGATGCGCTCCTTGGTTCTCTCCATGGAGGAAACTCTACCGGGGAACTTCCACTCGTGGCCAATCTCACAGTACCCTCACGATTTTTGGTGCTAGATGTTGTTTGTTGAATTTATTTTGTGTTGGACGGTGCGCTACTATGTGGAACATGATATATGCTTGGTTGTTAAACCAGTGTTATCGAATATCTTAAAATGCGGTCTGAAGAAACTTACGGTTGTACTTCCTCTACTCCTAAATGTTAGCATTTCTCGGAGGTCGTACAGATCATTGGCCCCGTCCAAAGATCATGTGAATTGCAAGATAATCATTCATCGATCACCCGATTGAGCTTTGTGACAAATTCAAGAAAAAAGGGATACATTTGTATACGCGAGTGTGTTCTCCTAGTAATTCAATGAGTTTCTCGGCAAAAAAATAATGTGTTAAGAGAGTGCACAAACACGTTTCAGGTAATGTGTGTGTACCAGTCCAGTCCACTCCTCCGCTAAAATTATTACTCTAGAGTTAGCTTTAAGGTTGAATGATGCATAAGGTTAGTTTTAAGGTTGTTGGTTTAAATTTGGATTTAAGGTTCTAAAGGACTATTATAAAGTTAATAGTTTATACTTAAGTTTTATTATGAATCATAATTACGGATTTAGACTTAGTAGTTAGACTTAAGGAATTATTTCTATAATTGTAATATTTTACAGATACATATGATTATTTCTTACTTAGGAAATAACTTTGAAGAATTACCAAAACATGTATCTCATTTAGTTAGATCAATAAAGATTTATTACTTTGGAATTTTAAAATCCTTTGGAGTAATATACTTAGTATTTTTCTAGTAAAATATACTTATTTAAGATCTTAAAAATGATTTTTATTTATTTTTAGGTATTATATTTATTTTTTATAAAATTCCACAAAATATTAAATGTCCTTAAATGTTTGATTCAAGTTTTATTTGTAAAAATTAAGTTATGATTTTTATAAAATAGTAGATTTATTTTATATGCAAAAATGAAGTTCATTCATTTTTAAGACATTTCCTTATTTTATTAAATTTTCTTAAGGATTTTGGTAGCTTTAATATTTGGTTTTATTTTATTTAAGTCAAACAAGTAAAGTTATATTTTTACTTGGTAGAGATTATTTTTGTGATTATTTTGATATAATCCATATTGCTTGTTAAACAATATGGTTCTTGGGTATTGGATACCGAATTTGTTGGTGTGAATTGTCCTACAGAACAACACAATTCATGAACTACAATGGCCTAAGTAAATAGCAAGAGAATATGTGATGTTCATTAAAAACAAATAAAGTGTTGTTGTGTTTCTCGTTGACATCAAAGCTTGCCTTCAAGACTTGTTTTATCAGGTATTATGAGAACAAAGATTGTTCAAATAATTCCCGTATTCCATAATAGATGGATGATATACAAGTCTAGTTGGAGAAATCACATCTATAAAACTAATGCTAAAAATGTCATGGGAGAAATGATTGAAAGATCACTTAAGAAGTGACATCACCATTTAAATTATATTGGAAAGAGAACATGTAGAAACTCCATGTTGATGGAATTTTGGAGTCTTTTGATTTTGATCAAATTACACTTGTAAGACTTGAAGGGAATATGCCCTAAGAGGCAACAATAAAGTGTTTATTATGTGTATTCCAAGTATATGATAGATGTTTATTTTGTATGCTATAATTGTATTAACACGGAACGTTAATACATGTGTGTTTAATAAACAAACAGAAAGTTCCTAGTTATGCCTCTCTCATAAACTAGCTCGTTGATTAACAAGATGATCAAGGTTTCCTGATCATGGACATTAGATGTTGTTAATAACGGGATCACAACATTAGTGTAACGGTGTGATGAACATTCATCCGAAGTATAGCATTACGATCAAAGCATTGAGTTTATATTGCTATAACAACTTACGAAGTTATCCTAATCCTTAGACCATGAGATCATGTCAATCACTAACACCAGAAGAGTTTCTTGATAACATCAAAGGTCACACCGTAACAGGGTGATTATAAAGATGGATTCAGAACTAATAAAGTGTTATGTTGAGGCTCATGGATCGAGAGTGGAATTTGTTCATCCCGATGACGGATAGATATACTCTGGGCCCTCTCGGTGATATCACATTGATTAGCTTGCAAGCAAGTGATTTGATCACTAGAATGTTATATCACGGGAACGAGAAAAGAGTGCATGTCAGTAACGAGATCAAACTAGGTATGGAGATACCGATGATCGAATCTCGGACATGTAATATATCGCGAAACAAAGGGATTAAGATACTAGCGTAAAAGGTTCCGACGATCACAAGAAAGTCATCGTTGAATGTGTGGGAGTCAGTATGGGTCTCCAGATCCCGCTTCTGATTATTGATCTGAGAGGGGTCTCGATCATGTCCACATTATTCGCGAACCATAGTGTGACACACTTAATAGAAACCGACATCCATTTGGAGCAAAAGTTTCATGCCGAAAAGAATAACAAGCGCATGAATTTATTTCACTAGATACCAAACAGGTTTTCGGGTGAAATTGCAGAAAATGTTTTTGCATGTGAAATGAAATACTATCAAGGGGTTATATGTGAATGTTTTTCATTAAAGTAATTGAAAAAAATCTGAATAAATAAAAGGAGTTTTATTTAATGAGAGTTTGCATTAAATTTGGTGGAAATTTAATGGGAATTTGAGTGGGATTTTGAGTGGAGGGAATTGAAAGGATTTTTGTGAGTGGAGTGTCCACCCAATGAATGAGGGGAGGGAAAGGGGGCAGCCCCATGCACTGGCCACCCCCTTGGGGTCCCCCCTCTCCTATAAAAGTCACCCCCTCCTCACTTCTCACTCACACCTCCTTGTGAAGGATCTCTCTCCCTCTAGTATTTATCCCACATGGTATCGGACTAGCAAGATACATGTTCTCGGTGGCTATTCGGCAAGAAAGATTTGTGCTTCCGCTGCATCGCTGGAGCGAGGAGGCGGAGGTTTCTCGGTGCCTCGAACGTGTGTGCGAGCACGAATGCACCGCTAAGTTGCGGTGCTAAGGACTTCCTCTCGATCTTGAGATCAGCAAGAGATCGTCTACATCAACCACGAGTTTGGACTCGTTAAGCTTTGTCGATCTTCAAGGGTATGTTATCTACGGATATACATCCGCCCGTTGTTTGTATCTAGTAGATAGATCTTGGTACATAGTTGTTCCCATCATAGGAAAAAATTGTTTTCTATGCTGCGAACCTATAGTGGTATCAGAGCCGGATCTATGCGTAGATACTTTGCACGGGTAGTACACATATGAGTATGTGGGCGATGATGATCATTTTATTGCTTCTTAGTTGTACTTTGGATATTGGTGGCATAGTGGGATGAAGCTACCGGACAAACTTTACATGTCCTCGCACATGAGACCTGTTCCACGCTTGACATGCAACTAGTTTTGCATAAGTGGCTAGCGGGTGTCTGTCTCTCCTACTATAGTCAATATCTAATTTGCAACGAGTTGTCAACAATTTGGTTATCCTTGTTGTGGTTCATGTTCGTAGGTAAGAACGGTTCTATCTTCGAAAGCCCTAAGCCACGCAAAATTTGCAATGGATAAATTAGAGGCGTCTAGTTTAGATTGTTGATGGGCTAGTGTTATGATATGGTGATGTTGTAAGTAGAAGTATGAGATGATACTCTTACAACACACATAACGTGTAATCTCCATAGACCTTGGACTTACACATATAGGTATGATAGTGATCATACCATGGTGCACATGATAGAGATCATATGCGGGAAGCATATCATTCCACTAATAAACATGTGATGTTTGATAGCATCTTATATTGCTTGTTTGGCGTTTTATTAGCATAATAAGATGATCCCTCATTTAGATATCAATATAAGAATGTGTTCTTCCTTAAGTATGCACCGACAATGTTTCGTCGCTTCAAGACATCACGTGATGATCGGGTGTACTTGAATCCACGAGCATATCTCGGGTGTAAAACAGTTACACACGCGAATACTAAGGTTCTTACTTGGCGAGCCTAGCATGTACAGACATGGCCTCGGAACACAGACCAAAAGGTTAAGCATGAGTCATATGTTTTGATATGATGACCATATGGATGCTCGCCTTTGAAACTATACCGACTCACGTGATGATCGGACTTGGTGTAGTGGATTTGGTTCATGTAATCACCAAAAAGACACGAGTGATGTCGTTTTTGAGTGGGAGTTCATTTCTAATTTGGATTAGTAAAACTCAATTTATCATAAATTAAATCAAAGTGAATTTGCATAATTTGTTGTAGTCATTGGCATTCGTTCACCACCTTATGCATAGTTGTAATTGAGATAATAGAACTATAGAATTCTGGATATATACTTTACGAACTAGTATCGTGTTGTGTTGAGTGTCAATCTAAAAGTTTAAAGTCCTATTGCAAACTTTCAGCAAACTCTATTTACTCCGTGAAATTTAATAGTTAGTATTAAATCGAGAGTAACAATTCCAGTGTTAGTATCTTTAGTATCATGATTGCCTCCATGATTCTTGATTGTTTTAATATCAAGCTTATCTAGGAGCTGAAAGAATTGTTTCAAAAACTATCATGTGTGGCAGATATAACGATATCTGAAACAATGTTTTGGTTGCAATATGATAGAGTATAATATATGTTCTCATATTGGATGAGAATTTACGAAGGTTGGAGATGCTAGACATCCTAATCATCCAAAAGGGTTTTGGAAAGTAACGTTATACTCAAGATTCGCCTTTATAAGCTACAGTAGCTTGATCATGAAAGTCGTCATGATAAGGATGAATAGAAGATGTATGTAAAGTGTTTACTACACTAAAAGATTACTAAAGAATGGATTTGAAAGAATACCAATCATTTTGATGATGGTGATCTACTTCAAAGTGCAAGTCCAAAGATATTATTATTTGAATATACACGCTTTGGACTATGTGTCATGTATATGGTGCCACTTTTGATGTTGATAGATTCTTTTAAAAAGGAAAAGGAAATGCTGAAAGAGAATCTATAAAATATATTTGGCAGAAAAGAGAAGACTGGAAATATCCAGTTTAGGTATATAGATGATATACATGTTATGGTTGTATTCTTTGCTTGTTAAACAATGTGGTCCTTGGGTATTGGATACCGAATTGGTTGGTATGAAATTTCATACGGAACAACGCAATTCATGAACCATAATGGCCTAAGTAACTAGCAAGAGAATATGTGATGATGTTCATCGAAAACAAACAAACCGTTGTTTGTATTTCTCGTTGACATCAAAGCTTGACTTCAAGATTTGTTTTAATAATTGTTATTTAAATCAGGTATTATGAGAACAAAGGTTGTTCAAATAATTACCGTATTCCATATAAGATGGATGATTTACAAATCTAGTTGGAGAAATCACATCCATAAAACCTAATGCTAAAATGTCGCAAGACAAATGATTGAAAGATCACTTACGAAGTGACATCGCTGTTTAAATTATATTTGAAAGAAAACATGAAGAATCTCCATATTCATGGATTTTTGGAGCCTTTGATTTGATCAAGTGACGCTTGTGAGACTTTCCTCGGGATAATTAAAAACTTCGTTCAAAGGCCAAAGAAAAACGAACGACTAAAATATTGGAATTTATACATATCGATGTATGTAGTCCATTATGTATAGTCGTAAGCGATGGGTTTCAACTTCATATACTTTCTCCGGATATTTGAGTGAATGTTCACTTAATGAGAATTAAGTATGAAATATTTGAAAATGTTTCAAGGACTTTCAAGATGAAGTGGAAAATCATTGTAATAAGAAAATAAATGGTTTATGATTTTATCATAAGGGATTTGTTTGAGTTACAAGTGTAACAAGAAAATAAATGAATTATGATTTTATCATAAAGGGATTTATTTGAGTTGCAAGTTTAGCAAAACACCTAGATTTACATATCCCGAAACACCATAGGAATATGGAGTGTTTGAGATTTGTAATGAAACCTTGTGTGACATGGTTTGATCAAAGGTGTTATTTATAAAACTGCCATGAAAGTTATGGTTTGACCAAAGGTGTTATTTATAAAACTGCCATGAAAGGTTCACCTTGTAATGAAACCTTGTGTGACATGGTTTGATCAAAGGTGTTATTTATAAAACTGCCATGAAAGGTGTTATTTATTCAAAGGTGTTTTAAAAGATTAAAGCTTTAGAGACTACCGCTTTTACACTGAAAAGAGCTCCATCTTGATCCGTTGAAATGACACCATGGAAGTTATGGTTTGGGGTAAAACCCAAGTTGTCATTTCTTAAATTTTGGTATGCTAAACATAAGTAAGATGTTTACAACCGAAGTCGGATGAGCATGTCTTTGTAGGTTATTTTCGAATAACAATTGGTTATTCCTCCATAACACCAAGGACAAAAGAGTTTGTCTCTTGAAACGTGAAGTTTCTTGAAGAAGGAATTTTTCATAAATGTTAAGTGGGAGGACAATAAAACTTTGATAAGGTTAACGAACCTTAGCTATATGTGCTGAGTTGCGCAGCGCCGGAAAATGTTCTGGAGGTAGCCAAAATGCTCATGGATTACATGCCTCAAAGGTTGTGGTCACGGAGATCTAAGTTCTTATTGAACCAAGTCGGTCGGATAAACAATCAAATGCTAAGATTTGAGAGTAAATCATTATTGTTTGACAATGATGAACCGACTACATGCAAAGAAGCGATGATGGGCCCTGACTCCGTCAAATGGCTTGAAGCTATAAAATTCGTGACAGTTCCATACACGAGAAATCAAGTTTTGAACTTGGAAGACCCTCCGGAAAGGTGTAAAAACCTATCGGTCGTATTTGGATCTATAAAGAAACAGACATGGATGTTTCACATCTATGAAATAGTCGACATGTCGTAAAGTATTTTACGACAATGTTCAAGGAGTTGACTATGACAAGATTTGATCTTTCATAGCGATATTTAGTCTGGACGGATTAAAGTAGCAACCACTACATATAATTTGTTATATGATAGATGAATAAACAAAACAAAGTTCTTCTAATAGAATGGTTACCTAGGACGTGTACATGACACGATCCAAAGGGTTTTGTTAATTCAAAGGATGCTAAAAAGGGCATGCAAACTTCAATGGTTGAAGTAAGCATCGTGGAGTTGGAATCTTCACCGTGATGAAAAGAGTTTTCATCAGGAGACGATGAAGATGCTTGCATTTGCAAGAAATTAAGTGGGAGCGCTGAGACATATTTCTAATACATTATGTGGAGGACATCTTGTTGATTAGAAATAATGTAATTTTTATTGACAAAGGTTAAGAATTTCATTTCGATGAAAGACTTAGGCAAAACCCGAATATTTAGCATGAATGTCTATAGTGGATAGACTGTGACGCTAATATGGTTGTGCCAAACGTACATATATGAAATATTGAAGGAGTTCAATATAGAAACGACAATAAACGGTTCTTGTCGCATGGAAAGGAATTGAATCAAGATTCAAGTGTATTGACACTTGATAAGTGAAACAAGATTCAAGTGCTTTGACACTTGATGAGTGAAATCACAAGGATGTTTTGATCAATCATACCATGATATGTACACATCTAGATATGTCCTATGCTCTAAGTGTTATGAGCATATACCAGAATGAATCATAAAATGATCATTGGACGATAGTGAGGATATTCTTATGATCTTTTGGAAGAACTAAGAATATATTTGTGTAGAGGTGACAAACAATTACAAATAGTTCATTGTAAAACGTTACATTGATACTAGTTTTGTCACAATATACAAATTAAGTTTATCTCAATTTAAACTATGGGTGGCACAATGCAATGGAAAGGAGATTCCATGATGGATTTGGATGAAATCCATAGTTAAGACATTATGACGAATACTACAACAAAAGGCTAAGTTGTAAGATCCCTCCTTTGTAAAGGAAAAGGATCCCTGTGATTGCAATGCTAGTCCCTGGATCAATGCTAGCATCCACAGTTTAAGATGAAGTACACAGATACAAAGGTCATTTATTACATCCATTCCAGAGATAAAACATAGTCTTTTACAACTCAGGGCCATAGGCCTAGTACAAGAGTTTGGAATAAGTAAATAAACATAAGTCTTCATCTTCATGTGCCACAGGCAAGCATGTTGAGTGTAGACTCATGACACCTAATCATCATCAGAATAACCTGCAACATCACAAGTTACAGCCACAGTGGGTCAATACTTTGGAATAGTATTGGCAAGTGATACCTTAGTAAATTTTAAGTGGACTATATTACTATATGCAATTTGGCTAAGAGTAGCTTGGCTTGCTTTGCTTCAAAATAGGTTTTTCCTATTAGTTGAAATCACTAAGTTTTTCTTTGTCAAAACTTTTCCCAAGAAACCACCAATAGACATTCGGGTCCTTCACCCTTGTTCACCCACAAGTTTTACTTAGAAGTTGGAGTGATGAGATTCTTGATAGCTTCCATGTCTTGATGCTCAAATTGTCCATTGCCATGGACTTGGCTAAGTACTTAGATTTTTCCATCTGTAGAGGTTGTGCACTTTCCCCACCAGACTTGGTTTCCCAAGACAGGACCTTTCGGAAGCCTTTCCTTAGACCAAATGGACGCGCTCCAACCTATCAATCCCACTACCACCAACTGTCCAGATGGCTAAGTTCTAGCAACCTATATGATCAAGGCAGAGCCCATATTGCCAAGTGGCTGCACTATAAGCTTCTCAACACTTGGCCTCCAAAATCCCTTTGTGCCTGGGTGGCATACCACAAGTGAGATACACAAGGTAAACCATATCCATGGGCCTTGTGTAACCACTCAACCAAAAACCACCATTCAAGTCCCAATCCACCCAGGAGATTTATTGACTTAGTTGTTTTATTAAGAAAACATAAGTCCTAAGACTTAGAAACATTTTCAGCATAGCATGTTTATACTTTACCAACCCTTGTTTGCTACTAGCTAGGCTAAGCATGGCATAGTAACTTAACTTAGGAAAATTCCTAGAAATTCTACAACTACTTAGGATTTCCCAACATAACATTTGGCAAAAGTAATATGCAAGACTTAGCAAAATATATCTAATGCTAGTACAAAATATAGGGATGGAAATAATCATGAAGTACCACTTGCCTTGGTAATGGGGAGAGTAGAACTCTTCACAATCACAGTCACTAGCACCAAAGTCTACACAAAAATGGTAGCACACAATTTACACACAATTCATATATAAACATAAATATATGCATGCATGCAAAAGAAAATGCTAAGTGATGATTTTTGAAATCTAACCAAGCAAGTGCAAAGTACTGATCTATAAACAAGTCAAAAACTTGCTAAACCAAGTTTATTTTACACTTAAACAATTTTGCAAACAATTTCTATACTCAAAATAGCCTTAAACAAGTTACTGCAAATAAAGTCATTTTAACAGAAACTTTTCACTAAACACATTGCAGATTCAGAAAGGGCTTGTCTCCCTGATTTCAACGGTATAAAATTTGCAAAAATCTAACGTGGGAATCAAAAGTTATAGCTATTTCAATTTTGGATCAAAATCTGATTTCAAATCTGTTTTTGAATCTAACCCTAGCCACGTGGCATGTTCCTACTGGCGCGTACCGATTCGCTCCGGATCACGCTCGCGAGCCGTAGGATCTAACTAACGATGCACGGTTCAGATCTAACCATACCGCTTCGCTAAGTGGACTAATTCTACGCGCTGGATCTGGATCTGACGGCTATAAATCATCTAACCAAAATCGAGCGGCGCTAGCGGCGGCGGCTGGCGGCGGCGCGTCAGTCAGCGGCGGTGCTGGCGTTCTAGGTCGCCCGGGGAAGAAAGGAGGTGCTTACCAGAACCGCAGGAGGCTGCTGATGCTCAAGGTGGCGATGGCTTGGGAAGGGGCGCACGGGGTCGTCGGAGATTCCTCGCCGGAGTTTGCGAACGCGTCAGGCACGGTCAGTCGTCGATGTTGGCGAGGTTCCTCGTCGCGCTAAGCCAAAAGAGAGGCACTGTTAGATGCGCAAGACGATGGGGATTCTAGGCGTATCAGTCAGAGGGCAAGGGGCGGCGGCTACTTACGGAGGGAGGTCGCCGGAGTTCGTGGAGAGAACGGTGGCGGTCAGTCGGAGTCGTTGCTGGAGCTACGGGTCATGCGAGGACAAATGGGGAGTGTCAGTAGGTGCGCAAAGACTTGCTGAACTTGATAGCATGAGTCAGAGACAGAGGGGAACACGGAGCTCACCGGAATTCGTCGGCGCGGTCGTCGGAACAGCGGCGGCGTCGAGCGAGTTGTGGGCAGCCTGGTGGCGTGAAGGAGAAATTGTTTGAGGGGAAATGGTCGCGAGAGTGTGGGGATTATATAGCCAGAGGCTCGACAAGAAACGCTTGCTGCATCAATGCAATTTACCTCGCGAAATCAGTGCAGCAACGGGCAGCGGCGGAGTTCGTGCGCGGGATTTGGGGAAGACGACGCTGACGTGGAGAGGGCCCGCTCGTCAGCGAAACGCGCAGAGTGGAGGTGGGGTCTGGTTGTCAGCGACTGTTTGGGTGCGCTTGCGCGTGCGAGAGAGAGAGAGGAAGGCCGGTTGGGCTAGTTGGGCCAGTTCTGTTGCTGGGCTAGAATCCTGGCGCCGGCCCTTTTCCAATTCTTTCCCCTTTTTCTTTTTCTGTTTCGATTTTCTGAATTGGTTTTCAAATGAATTCAAGTTCTATTTGAATTCAAATCTTCTTGGGATTTTTGCAGTGTGCCATAGTCTCAAAACTAGGCATAAAATCAAGTGGTTGCTTTGCAAAGGCTTGGTCAAACTTGGAGAAACAAATAACAGAGACTTGGCACTTGATTTGCAATGTTTGAAAAATGGTTTTTGAAACCATTTCCAATTTGTAAATCTTGGTTTAAATTCTACACTCAATCCTTTCAACAAAGAAGGTAAACACTCTAGGTTCATAAACATTCAAACTTTCAAATGGGGATGGCCATTTGATTTAAGTTTGCTCACATAAAATCATAGCACTAAGTGCTTCTGTTTTTCTGAAATGAGTTTGAAATTGATCTCAATTCTATATGCATGCATGAATGATATGCAATCTTTGAAATCATGATTTTAGGGATGTTACAAATCTAACCCCCTTAAGGTGAATCTCGCCCTCGAGATTCGGATTGGCTAGCAAATAGGTGAGGGTGGTCTTTCCGAAGATCATCTTCTCTTTCCCATGTTGCTTCCTCTTCGGAATGATGATTCCACTGCACTTTGCAAAACTTGATAGTCTTTGTCCTTGTGACTCTTTCTGCAGTCTCAAGAATCTTGATAGGCTTTTCTTCATAAGTGAGATCACTTTCTAGTTGAACTTCTTCCAAAGGTATGTTATCCTTCAAAGAAGTTTCTTCCATTTCTGGGTGACATTTCTTAAGCTGACTCACATGAAACACATTATGGACAGCTGACAGAGATTCTGGCAATTCTACTTCATATGCAACCTCTCCCTTGCGACTTAGAATCTTGAATGGCCCAACATATCTTGGTGCCAACTTTCCTTTGACTCCAAATCTTTTCACTCCACGAAGTGGTGATACTCTAAGATAGGCTCTATCTCCAACTTCGTAGGTGACTTCTCTACGCTTAGGATCTACGTAGCTTTTCTGTCGGGACTGTGCTATCTTCAATCTGTCTTTAACTAATTTGACTTTCTCTTCGGCTTCTTTGATCAGATCCGGTCCAAATAAACTTCTTTCTCCCACACCATTCCATAGCAATGGGGTGGTACACTTCCTTCCGTAGAGAAACTCAAATGGTGCCATCCCAATACTGGCTTGATAGCTGTTATTGTAGGAGAATTCTGCGTAAGGTAGACTTTCATCCCAACTGGCTCCATAGTCTAGGGCACATGCCCTCAACATGTCTTCGAGAATTTGATTAGTCCTTTCTGTTTGTCCATCGGTTTGAGGATGAAAAGCAGTGCTGAATTCCAACCTCGTTCCCAATGATTCATGAAGCTGTCTCCAAAAATGAGAAGTGAACTGAGTTCCTCTATCAGACACAATACTCTTAGGCACACCATGAAGGCATACAATTCTACTCATGTAGATTTTGGCTAACTTGGCACTTGTATAAGTTGTCTTCACAGGTATAAAATGAGCCACTTTAGTTAGGCGATCCACTACTACCCATATGGAATCATACCCTGACCTGGTCCTTGGTAATCCGGTAATGAAATCCATACCAATATTGTCCCACTTCCAATCAGGAATAGGTAGTGGTTGAAGCAAACCTGCTGGTTTCTGATGCTCCGTACTCTACTACATACATCACACAAAGCAATATGTTCGGCGATGTCCCTTTTGAGATTGTTCCACCAAAATCTTTCTTTCATGCCCATGTACATTTTGGTGTTTCCCGGGTGAATAGAATATGGAGAGTTGTGGGCTTCTTGCAGAATCAGTTTCCGCAACTCCGGATCTTGTGGAACACAAATACGTTTCCCATGCCATAAAGTACCTTGTTCGTCTACATGGAAATTTTTAGCTTTCCCTTGGCCAATCTTTTCCTTAATCTCTTCAATTTCCTTATCAGTCTTCTGAGCTTCTCGGATCTTGTCCAACAAAGTGGGTTGAACCTCTAAAGACATGAGATGTCCTTCCGGCACAATCTCCAATCTGAGTTTTCTGAATTGGGTACACAAATCATCTGGCAATTCTCCTTTGGTAAGGCCATTCACAAATACCTTACGACTTAGAGCATCTGCTACAACATTTGCTTTACCGGGGTGGTATTGTAAACTTAAGTCATAGTCCTTGATAAGCTCTAACCATCTTCTTTGTCTCATATTAATTTCCTTCTGAGTGAAGATATACTTCAAGCTTTTGTGATCCGTGAATACTTCACAACGCTTTCCCAAAAGATAGTGTCTCCATGTTTTGAGTGCATGGACAACAGAGGCTAACTCTAAATCATGAGTAGGATAGTTTACTTCATGAGTTTTGAGTTGTCTCGAGGCATAAGCCACAACTTTACCATCTTGCATAAGCACTGCACCCAATCCTTGATGGGATGCATCACAATACACTTGGAAATCCTTTTCCAAATCTGGCAGACACAAAACTGGTGCTGTCACAAGTCTCTTATTCAATTCTTGAAAGCTGACTTCACAACCTTCAGACCAAGCAAACTTCTTGTCCTTCTTTAACAATTCAGTCATTGGCTTAGCAACCTTTGAGAAATTTTGAATGAACCTTCTGTAGTAACCTGCCAAGCCAAGGAAACTACGAACCTCTTTCACGTTCTTAGGAGATTCCCATTCAGTCACAGCTGAAACTTTAGCAGGATCAACTGCTACACCATCCTTTGTCATAACATGACCAAGAAAACCAACTTCTTCTAACCAGAACTCACACTTGCTGAATTTGGCATAAAGTTTATGCTCCCTCAGTTTCTCAAGTATCAAACGTAAGTGTCCTTCATGTTCTTCTTTGCTCTTGGAGTAGACTAAGATGTCATCGATGAAGACGACAACAAACTTGTCAAGAAATTCCATGAACACCTTGTTCATCATATTCATGAAGTATGCTGGAGCGTTGGTTAAACCAAAAGGCATCACGGTGTACTCATACAATCCATACCTTGTGGTGAATGCTGTTTTAGGTATGTCTTGTTCTCTTATCTTGAGTTGAAAATAGCCTGATCAGAGATCAATCTTCGAGAACACACATGCTCCTTCTAGCTGATCAAACAAGTCGTTGATTCTAGGCAAAGGGTATTTGTTCTTGATAGTTACCTCGTTGAGTGAACGGTAATCTATGCATAGCCTTTGACTTCTATCTTTCTTCTCTACAAACAAAACTGGGGCTCCCCAAGATGAAGAACTTGGCTGGATGAATCCTTTCTGCAACTGTTCTCCAAGTTGTTTCTTGAGCTCCTTCAGTTCATCAACTGGCATTTTATACGGTCTCTTTGCTATTGGTCCAGAACCTGGTACCAAATCTATCAGAAACTCCACATCTCTATCTGGTGGCATTCCCGGTAATTCTTCTGGAAACACATCCGGATACTCACTCACAATTGGCACACTGTCCATGCTAACCCCCTTAAGAGAATTTAGCTTACTCCCTTTTGGTTCAAAGTTAGACTTGAATTTAATCCGTTTTCTTTCCGGGGTTGTGAGTGCAACAGTACGATTGGCACAATCCAGTACTCCTTCATACTTAGCCATCCAATCCATTCCCAAAATTACATCCAATCCTTGGGAATCTAGGATTATCAGGCTCACTAGAAACTTATGCTTTCCAAACTCTATGACTAGATCCCGGCATCCAAGACTTACTATCATATCTCCTCCCGGAGAACTAACTTTTATTGGGCACCCAATGTTTTTAGTTGCAAACCCATTTCTATCAACAAATGCTTTTGATATGAATGAATGAGATGCACCAGTATCAAAGAGTACAAATGCTGGAATTGAATTGAGTCTGAACTTACCAGAACAAAGATCAGGTTCCTCATAGACCTCCTCCACATTGATGTGGTTAACCTGTCCTTTCTGAAAAGGATTGGGCTTGTTAGGTCCTTCAACTTTCTTTTCAGGGCACTCATTTGCATAATGCCCCAGCTTCTTGCATTTGAAGCATTCAACCTGACTGATGTCCCTCTTAGCAGACTGACTTCCACTTCCACTTCCATTGCCACTGTGGTGGCTCTTATGTACACTCTTGTGGTTTTTGTACTTGTCATTGTCATGACCACGGTGATGCTTGTTGTCATGACGGTTGTGGTTGTGGTGCTTGTTTAATTTCCCATGCTTGTGGGATCCTGAGCTTCCACTGTCATCAAGGTGAGATCGTTTGTGAGACGATCCCGAGTTGTGCATGTCGGAGTGCTTTCTCTTTCTACTCTCAACTTGCTTCATTTTGTTCTCCAAAATAGCAGCCTTGTCACATAGAGACTAATAAGTTGGAACATATGCCACAGACAATTGCAGGTTTAGCTCATCATTCAAGCCTTCCAGAAATTTTTCCTTCCTCTTGGCATCAGTGTCAACTTCATCCGGTGCATAACGCGCCAGATTGTTGAACTCCTCAATGTATTCAGCCATGCTACAGTGGCGCTGCCTCAGATTGTGGAACTCTTTCTTTTTCAGGCTCATTATTCCTGACGAGATATGAGCAGTGCGAAAGCCATCCTCGAAGATAGCCCAAGTCACCTCATCAATAGGAGTAGTGATCTGGAAATTGTCCCACCAGGTGGCGGCTGGCCCTTCCAGCAGATATGCTGCAAATCTGACTTTTTCAGCATCCGTGCAGCCCACGGTCACTAAGTCCTTGTTTACAGAACGTAGCCAATCATTGGCCACCATGGGATCAGTTGTCCCCGAGAACTTAGCTGGCCTCAACCTCAAGAATCTGGTGAGCATATCAAAGCCCGGAGGGTTGTTGTTGTTGTTGTTATTGTTGTTGTTGTTGTTTTGGTTTTGGATGAACGTTGTCATCATCTGCATCAACTGAGTTTGGGCAGTCATCATTTGTTGCATTTCTGGGGTGATGTTGTTGGGGTTGGGGTTTGCACGACGGGGAGGCATCTGTGGTTTGTTCAAATAGAGATAAGAATGAGATACCCATAGATGTTTTATGCACATTACATCACATAAGCAACCACAAGCATGCAACAAGGTAAAGGATCAACAACAAGATAATAAGTTCACAAGGTAAAACACACAAGTAGCAAGCCATCCACATGTCGGATGGTCCAATAACAAGTTCACAAATAACAAGTATGATAATAAAAGATAAACGAGTAGTCAAATCTACTCGTCAGCATCTATCTCCTCCTCGACAAAGGTAAGACCTGCGTTCTCCATCGCGGTCTTGTTCTCCTCAATAGTAGTGGTCAAGGACTCAATCTTGGCTTTGAGAGCCCTCTTTTGGGAACGAAGCCTCTCAATCACCGTCTGCTGCTGCTCTAACTCGAAGTCCTTGGACTGCAGTTCCTCAGTCATATCCCGGATCTTCTTGTTCCTATCCTGGACACGCTTCTCCTGACTCTTGAACTTCCTGTCCTGGGTCTCGAACTTCACCTCCATTTCCTTGACTATCTCGTCCTGCTGCGCGAAGAGCTTGTCCTTCTCGCGAAGCTGCACCTGGAGCTCGTCATTACTGAGCATGACATTGGTCCTGTCAGTGTCCACGTGCCTAATGAGAGACTCTAAGTCCTGGAAGTACAGGCGTATCGGCTCTGCTGCGTCCCTCGAGTCGTCCTCGAAGTCGATGGACTCTCCGTCATCATCACGCCTTCCGAAGACGTGGAAGTGAGTGCCTCTAACCTGTCGGGAGTGTCGTCCTAGCAGACGTCCTATCAGGTCCTGCATAACTACCTCCATGCCTCTCTCCCTGTCATCGTGCATAAGCTTGAAGACGATGGCCTCCGTAGTAGGCTCTGTCTGGCGTCCTGGCTGGTTCACCTTGAAGCCCCAGAGGTCCTTCCTCTCGAACTTGGTGAGTGGGTGCACCATGATGGTGGAAAGAGGGAGATTGAGCAAAGTAGTAAGCTCAATAATACGAGGACCAAAGTGGGTAGCCTGGAACTCCTCAACAGTGCTGATGGTAATAGGCATCTATTTATAAGATAGAAAAGTTAGAACAACACAATTTAAGATAGACAAAAGACAAAACACCACATACATAAATACATAACCTTGGGAAACAAAACACACAAGTCATGCATATATGAAGTCATTACATCAATCAAGGTTCACTCTTATTTTAAGACAACATTTTGGAAAATAGGGTGATAGGTGGTGGTCCAACTAACGAAGTACGTTTACAATCCTATCTCACTGGATCTGTTGGCTAACACAATGTTCCTAGCAGCAATTAGCCTATCTTGCTCACATGACTCCATCACTAAGTCTATAATGTCTCCTCTTAAGGTTTGGTTGGTATCTTCCAACTCTTGAGCATGTTCCTTCTCTTTCTTCAAGTCTTTTTGGAGATTGAGCATTCTGTACTTGACTCTAGCACTAAGTTCTTTGATGGTCCTCCAAGCTGCTTCTCTTGCTGACTCAAAGAATGTGGTGTGCACCACAGTGTTGGTGTACATGCAGAATCCTTTTTCCTTGTGGTTGTCTTTCTTGTTTTTGTACAAGTGAAGTTGCACCCACCAGTACTCAACTCCTTCATCCATCACTGGAAAGCCTTTGTACACAGCTGCACCATGTATTTCCATTGCCACCATGAGGTCCTTGAGAATATTGGGAAATTCTGTTTCACACTCTAAGGTCATGGTCATGAGTGGTCCTTTCCTTACGGCTTCGTTGATGGAGTTCATCTACAAATAGAGATGAGAAAGAAGATTAGAAAAGTTTACGAGAAGAATAGACAAGTGTAGAAGTAGTTGAAAAATTTTCCTTAGTGGTTTCCAATCCTAGGGTCATAATCCTACAGGCAACACAGTGCTCTGATACCATCTGTAAGATCCCTCCTTTGTAAAGGAAAAGGATCCCTGTGATTGCAATGCTAGTCCCTGGATCAATGCTAGCATCCACAGTTTAAGATGAAGTACACAGATACAAAGGTCATTTATTACATCCATTCCAGAGATAAAACATAGTCTTTTACAACTCAGGGCCATAGGCCTAGTACAAGAGTTTGGAATAAGTAAATAAACATAAGTCTTCATCTTCATGTGCCACAGGCAAGCATGTTGAGTGTAGACTCATGACACCTAATCATCATCAGAATAACCTGCAACATCACAAGTTACAGCCACAGTGGGTCAATACTTTGGAATAGTATTGGAAAGTGATACCTTAGTAAATTTTAAGTGGACTATATTACTATATGCAATTTGGCTAAGAGTAGCTTGGCTTGCTTTGCTTCAAAATAGGTTTTTCCTATTAGTTGAAATCACTAAGTTTTTCTTTGTCAAAACTTTTCCCAAGAAACCACCAATAGACATTCGGGTCCTTCACCCTTGTTCACCCACAAGTTTTACTTAGAAGTTGGAGTGATGAGATTCTTGATAGCTTCCATGTCTTGATGCTCAAATTGTCCATTGCCATGGACTTGGCTAAGTACTTAGATTTTTCCATCTGTAGAGGTTGTGCACTTTCCCCACCAGACTTGGTTTCCCAAGACAGGACCTTTCGGAAGCCTTTCCTTAGACCAAATGGACGCGCTCCAACCTATCAATCCCACTACCACCAACTGTCCAGATGGCTAAGTTCTAGCAACCTATATGATCAAGGCAGAGCCCATATTGCCAAGTGGCTGCACTATAAGCTTCTCAACACTTGGCCTCCAAAATCCCTTTGTGCCTGGGTGGCATACCACAAGTGAGATACACAAGGTAAACCATATCCATGGGCCTTGTGTAACCACTCAACCAAAAACCACCATTCAAGTCCCAATCCACCCAGGAGATTTATTGACTTAGTTGTTTTATTAAGAAAACATAAGTCCTAAGACTTAGAAACATTTTCATCATAGCATGTTTATACTTTACCAACCCTTGTTTGCTACTAGCTAGGCTAAGCATGGCATAGTAACTTAACTTAGGAAAATTCCTAGAAATTCTACAACTACTTAGGATTTCCCAACATAGCATTTGGCAAAAGTAATATGCAAGACTTAGCAAAATATATCTAATGCTAGTACAAAATATAGGGATGGAAATAATCATGAAGTACCACTTGCCTTGGTAATGGGGAGAGTATCACTCTTCACAATCACAGTCACTAGCACCAAAGTCTACACAAAAATGGTAGCACACAATTTACACACAATTCATATACAAACATAAATATATGCATGCATGCAAAAGAAAATGCTAAGTGATGATTTTTGAAATCTAACCAAGCAATTGCAAAGTACTGATCTATAAACAAGTCAAAAACTTGCTAAACCAAGTTTATTTTACACTTAAACAATTTTCCAAACAATTTCTATACTCAAAATATCCTTAAACAACTTACTGCAAATAAAGTCATTTTAACAGAAACTTTTCACTAAACACATTGCAGATTCAGAAAGGGCTTGTCTCCCTGATTCCAACGGTATAAATTTTGCAAAAATCTAACGTGGGAATCAAAAGTTATAGCTATTTCAATTTTGGATCAAAATCTGATTTCAAATCTGTTTTTGAATCTAACCCTAGCCACGCGTCATGTTCCTACTGGCGCGTACCGATTTGCTCCGGATCATGCTCGCGAGCCGTAGGATCTAACTAACGATGCACGGTTCAGATCTAACCATACCGCTTCGGTAAGTGGACTAATTCTACGCGCTGGATCTGGATCTGACGGCTATAAATCATCTAACCAAAATCGAGCGCTGAAGCTACGGCGTCGGTCACAAGGCCATGTGCTGGCGTTCTAGGTCGCCCGGGGAAGAAAGGAGGTGCTTACCAGGACCGCAGGAGGCTGCTGATGCTGAAGGTGGTGATGGCTTGGGAAGGGGCGCACGGGGTCGTCGGAGATTCCTCGCTGGAGTTTGCGAACACGTCAGGCACGGTCAGTCGTTGACGTTGGCGAGGTTCCTCGTCGCGCTAAGCCAAAAGAGAGGCACTGTTAGATGCGCAAGACGATGGGGATTCTAGGCGTATTAGTCAGAGGGCAAGGGGTGGCGGCTACTTACGGAGGGAGGTCGCCGAAGTTCGTGCAGAGAATGGTGGCGGTCAGTCGGAGTCGTTGCTGGAGCTACGGGTCATGCGAGGACAAATGGGGAGTGTCAGTAGGTGCGCAAAGACTTGCTGAACTTGATAGCATGAGTCAGAGGCAGCGGGGAACACGGAGCTCACCGGAATTCGTCGGCGCGGTCGTTGGAACAGCGGCGGCGTCGAGCGAGTTGTGGGTAGCCTGGTGGCGTGAAGGAGAAATTGTTTGAGGGGAAATGGTCGCGAGAGTGTGGGGATTATATAGCCAGAGGCTCGACAAGAAACGCTTGCTGCATCAATGCAATTTACCTCACAAATCAGTCAAAGAACGGGCAGCGGCGGAGTTCGTGCGCGGGATTTGGGGAAGACGTCGCTGACGTGGAGAGGGCCCGCTCGTCAGCGAAACGCGCAGAGTGGAGGTGGGGTCTAGTTGTCAGCGACTGTTTGGGTGCGCTTGCGCGTGCGAGAGAGAGAGAGGAAGGCCGGGTGGGCTAGTTGGGCAGTTCTGTTGCTGGGCTAGAATCCTGGCGTCGGCCCTTTTCCAATTCTTTCCCCTTTTTCTTTTTCTGTTTCGATTTTCTGAATTGGTTTTCAAATGAATTCAAGTTCTATTTGAATTCAAATCTTCTTGGGATTTTTGCAGTGTGCCATAGTCTCAAAACTAGGCATAAAATCAAGTGGTTTCTTTGCAAAGGCTTGGTCAAACTTGGAGAAACAAATAACAGAGACTTGGCACTTGATTTGCAATGTTTGAAAAATGGTTTTTGAAACCATTTCCAATTTGTAAATCTTGGTTTAAATTCTACACTCAATCCTTTCAACAAAGAAGGTAAACACTCTAGGTTCATAAACATTCAAACTTTCAAATGGGGATGGCCATTTGATTTAAGTTTGCTCACATAAAATCATAGCACTAAGTGCTTCTGTTTTTCTGAAATGAGTTTGAAATTGATCTCAATTCTATATGCATGCATGAATGATATGCAATCTTTGAAATCATGATTTTAGGGATGTTACATAAGTATATGACTGCTATAGTAGCAGCAAAGGAGGGAATTTGTGTCAAGTAGTTTGTTATCAAACTAAGGTGTGGTTCTCAACGAGCTAACACTAAAGATATATTGTATGACAATAGTATCGACATGTTTTAACCCCAAGGAACTAAAGGTCTCACCGAAAGACCAAATTTATACAATGCCATCTCATTGGAGAATGAGTGATGCATGAAGACGCAAAGACATGCAAATACACACGGACCTGAAGCGTCAGATCCGTAGATTATGTTAACCACTTGCAATTGCGTATATGGAACACCGAAAAGCCATAAGTGTTCAGTACGCAAAGTTTTCAAACTAGATTATTGTCTCTAGTGCAAGTGGGAGACTGAAGGGAATATGCCCGAGAGGCAATAATAAAGTGGTTATTATCGTATTCCTTATTTATGATAAATGTTTATTTTACATACTATAATTGTATTAATACGGAAACGTTAATACATGTGTGTTTAATAAACAAATAGAAAGTTCCTAGTTATTCCTCTCTCATAAACTAGCTCGTTGATTAACAAGATGATCAAGGTTTCCTGATCATGGACATTGGATGTTGTTAATAACGGGATCACAACATTAGTGTAACGGTGTGATGAACATTCATCCGAAGTATAGCATTACGATCAAAGTCATTGAGTTTATATTGCTATAACAACTTACGAAGTGATCCTAATCCTTAGACCATGAGATCATGTCAATCACTAACACCAGCAGAGTTTCTTGATAACATCAAATGTCACACCGTAACAGGGTGATTATAAAGATGGATTCAGAACTAATAAAGTGTTATGTTGAGGCTCATGGATCGAGAGTGGAATTTGTTCATCCCGATGACGGACAGATATACTCTGGGCCCTCTCGGTGATATCACATTGATTAGGTTGCAAGCAAGTGATTTGATCACTAGAATGTTATATCACGGGAATGAGAAAAGAGTGCACATCAGTAACAAGATCAAACTAGGTATGGAGATACCGATGATCGAATCTCGGACATGTAATATATCGCGAAACAAAGGGATTAAGATACTAGCGTAAAAGGTTCCTACGATCACAAGAAAGTCATCGTTGAATGTGTGGGAGTCAGTATGGGTCTCCAGATCCCGCTTCTGATTATTGATCTGAGAGGGGTCTCGATCATGTCCGCATTATTCGCGAACCATAGGGTGACACACTTAATAGACACCGACATCCATTTGGAGCAAAAGTTTCATGCCGAAAAGAATAACAAGCGCAGGAATTTATTTCACTAGATACCGAAACGGGTTTTCGGGTGAAATTGCAGAAAGTGTTTCTGCATGTGAAATGAAATACTAGCAAGGGGTTATATGTGAATGTTTGTCATTAAAGTAATTGACAAAATTCTGAATAAATAAAAGGAGTTTTATTTAATGAGAGTTTGCATTAAATTTGGTGGAAATTTAATGGGAATTTGAGTGGGTTTTTGAGTGGAGGGAATTGAAAGGCATTTGAGTGAGTGGAGTGTCCACCCACATGAATGTGGAAGAGGTGGGGGCAGCCCCATGGCTGGGCGCATGGCCCCTTGGGTGCCCCCCTCTCCCAATAAAAGGAGCCCCCCTCCCTCTCTCTCAGTCACACCTCCTCGTGAAGGATCTCTCTCCCCCTCTAGATTTTATCCCCCATGGTCTCGGACTAGCGAGATACATGTTCCCGGTGGCTTTTCGGCAAGAAAGAGTTGTGCTTCCGCTGCATCGCTGGAGCGAGGAGGCGGAGGTTGCTCCGTGCCTCGAACGTGTGTGCGAGCACGGATGCGCTGCTGTTTTGTGGCGCTAGGACTTCCTCTCGATCTTGAGATTGGCAAGAGATCGTCTACATCAACCACGAGTTGGGACTCGTTAATCTTTGTCGGTCTTCAAGGGTATGTTCTCTACGGATATACATCCGCCCGTTGTTTTTATCTAGTAGATAGATCTTGGTACATAGTTGTTCCCATCGTAGGAATTTTTTTGTTTTCTATGTTGCGAACCCTACACACTCCAACTGTCCATAATCGCGGACGCGGATATTCGAATAGTTTGACACTCTGCATAGATTGTACACTTTCACCACAAAATTCGATACATCCGTCAGGGATAACCCTGAATCATCATACTTAGTATGCAAATAATCAATCCTAACCTTTCAATTACACACCCTAGTATAGGCACCTCTCCTATGAGCTTGGCCTCCCAACCATGACCATATATCATCTTGGGAACTGCATAGGTGGACATTCACATTCACGAGGTAGCCTTAGATCAACCTCTTTCCGCAAGGGAACCCATACTAAGGCATATAAACTTCCAGTTAAGCCCTACCCAATTCAGGTAATGTGGTTATACGGTAAAATTGGAAGGGTATCGCGTCCGATCCCAACCATCAGTTTTTATAAAGGGTCAAGGCTCATGCCTCAACATTTTCATCATCAAAATCATCTTCTGTTCATAACACATGTCAAAACATTTCAATAGAATGAATCCTCATTCCAAGGTTTTCATAATCATTTTCACCAAGTTTTCCCATCTAAAGTGATCAATGTTTATGCTTAGCACTAGCCACTAAGGTTGAGGGTATTCACTAATGAGGGGTGCTAGTCAAGTGTGACTATCCAAATCTAGTCTTATGCCTTTTGATGACATCTAGTTCTAACTACTTAGGCCTAGTTTTATGCTCTTTATGGTATCTATAGTATTTTTTCAAAACTCACAAAGCACTAACTAAAAGTAAAGAACTTTGGTAAAAATAAAAGAATAAAGTTTGCAAGTAAAACTGGGAATTGGTATAATCAGGGTTGCATAACCAAAGCATGCCTAAAGCATATTACATAGGTTATCTTGCAAGAATGGCTTGCATAGTTAACTTGTAGTGTTAGGCTTGCCTTGATTAGTGCAGTGGTTGAAGTTTTCTTCTTCTTCGTAGTACTCCTCCTCCTCGTAGCCTTGGTCGGTACTAGAGTCTATAAATGAATACGAGGTACACAATCACCAAACAATACTTAACTACCTCTATTTGGCACACAAAGGTTCACACTAGCTGATCTAGCATCATCACAATCATCACATGAAATAAATACCTAGTCTTATCTTTCTTATTTTAGAAAACTAATTTCTACTCATTGAAAACTACTTAAGATTTAAAATTCTCCAATTAAAATATGAGATCATGTTGACACATGTCATCACCACATAATACTTGGGAATGTGATTTAAAGTGGTGGTCATATTTTATAAAGTTTAAAAATTACTATTTTATACAATTAAAATGACTAGAAATGCCTATAGAGCATTCTTTTAGTACTAGTCCAAGATCACTGCATGTAAACCTAAATATTTTTACATATTCAGATAGATCTTGACAAATGTGATTTTTGAGAGTTGGAATCAACTCAAAAGCATTTATGGTTGATTTTCGAAAAATGTTTTAATGTGAAAAAGTCTTTGTCTTGTTATTTTTACTATAGGTGATCTATAAATTCAAATGGTTTGAATCCAACAGGCTTGGATAGATAATTTGAATACCTTCCTAAAAAATTGGAATCATGCAATTTGGTTTAGTAAATCTCTTTGAATTGATTTTTGAATCTACTAACAGAATCTAGTTTTAACTAAAATGGAAAAAGATTATTTGAATCACTGGGCTATGCTGGAAAGGAATGGGCCCAACTACTGCTGCGTTGGCAGCGGCTGCCGACAGAGGGTCCCGCTTAGTCGTGGCTCTATCTAACCGAAGCGGTATGTTTTAATCTAAGTCATGCGATTACACCAAGATCTACGGCCGACGTTCGTCGTCTATGTCGGACAGCTCCAGCGGGACCGAACCCTAACGGTGATTATGGGAGTACGTGGTGGCTCACCTGGGCTCCAGCTAGGGTCGGTGATGGAGGAGAACGACGTAGTAAACGACGGTGGTTCGAACGGTGGTCGCGGCGGCTCCTGGGGTGGCTCCAATCAACCACTCCTCTTCTCCTCTGCAGTGGCGGACTCTGGCCAATTTCCGGCGATGCGGATCTTGCCTTGCTCCAGGGAGAGGTGTGGGAGGTTATGTGAGGAGTGGGGAGTGAGATGGTGTGAAGATTGAGGCGGGGGTGGCCTCTATTTATACACTGACGTGAGGGGTAGAGTGGCATGGTCTGGCTCCTCCGGCGACGTCGTTGCAGTGAGCTACGGGCATGGCAGAGGGCGTAGGATGGTGTGGTGTTCCCTGGAGGTCATCACGGGCTTAAAGGCGTGACACGGGGCGGTCGAGGATGGTCGGGAGCAGGCGGTGCTCTATGCGGGAACGGCAGGTGTTCGAGACGGCGTATAGGGGCTACTAGTCGCGCGGCGGCGAACGACCATGTCTGGGGGGGTAGCTAGGGTCGTGGCGAGTGCAGGTACGCATGGAGAGAGCGAGGCGCGGCGGGCGCACGCGAGGCGGCTGCGGTGTTCTCGTGTGCTCTCGGCATGGCAGACAGAGAAATGGGCGCGGCGTTTCTCAGGTGGTCCACGGCTGGGCTGCGATCGAGGGGTGGACAGGGAGTGGCGATGGACGATGGCCTGCCTCCTTGACATTGTGGACGGGCGCGGTGCTTCTTGTGACGAGTTGCCCATGGTCGACAGGCAAAGACGGCTCGGGTGGCGCGACACAGGCGCAAAGGGCAGAGGGGGTGTTGGTCAGCTGCATTGCTAGGTGTTGAGTGGGACTAGGGAGTGAAATAGGGACAATTGGTAGACAACGCATTGATCAAGAACAGTAATAGTTTGGCAGCTATCATCGTGTTCACCAGGTGTTTGATGAAATGGCCGCATGAATTCAAGATTTGAATTTTTGTATGAATTTTGGTGATTGATCTTGTCATAAGCTTGGTATTCTGTGGTTTCTAGGGTTTGCCAAGGGGAATTGGTTTGGTTGGTTTTTGAGAAATGGCCATCTTAGTACCTATTAAGGATTAAATTTTTGAATGCCTCTCAAATGGATTTGAAAATAGTTTCTGTAAGTTTGTGAGTTTGCTTGGGTTCATTGTTATTTGTTCTAGCAAGGGGTGAAAATAATTGGATTGGTTTCTAATAGAAATATTTTACTAGGAACACTCAAAGTGGTCTAGTGAACAAGTTTGTCCAAAATGACCATTTGATCATATGCCTTCTTATTTGAATTTCCTTTTTATTTGTTTTGTTTGGAATTGACCTAGATGATATTGTTTTCATCTTTAAACCAATCCTTATCATTCATAGCAATCAAACATGGCAACTGCAATCATTCATGCATTAATCACACACACACACATATATTCATATTAATTTTAATAATAAAAGTTTTTGTTACCCCTAAACTTGGGTGATTAGAACTTGATAATCTTGATTAACATTTTTGGTATGTTACAATCCTTCCTTCCTTAAACAAAATCTCGTCCCGAGATTTAAGAAAACAAAACTAGGAACTAAAGAGATCTAGAAACTCAGTCCTAATGTAATCTTCTCGCTCCCAAGTAACTTCTTCTTCAGTATGGTTACGCCACTGGATCTTGAGAAACTTGATACTCCGGGTTCTGGTGGTTCTGAAGGCTTCTTCCAAAATACGAATGGGTACTTCACGATAAGTTAGGTCCTTGTTGATCTCTATGGTTCGGTGATCAATATTCTTGAAAACTTCGGTCTTCTCCGGAATTTCTAGGCATTTGTGAAGTAAACAAGATGTAGAACACATCATGCAGGGATGACATCTCCTCCGGCAGTTCCAGTTGATATGATACTTCTCCTCAGCAATTCAAAATCTTGAAGGGTCCAATATATCTGGGGGCTAACTTCCCTTTTAGCTAGAAACGTTGCTTTCCTTTCAAGGGTGACACTTTGAGATACACAAAATCTTCGACATTGAAGGCCAGGTATTGACGTCTCTTGTCAGCATAACTCTTCTGTCTAGATTGGGCGGTCTTGAGATGTTCACGGACTTTGTGAACCTTCTCTTTGGCTTCTCTTAAAATGTCAGGTCCGAAAATCTGACTCTCTCCTACGTGCGACCAATTCAACGGGGTACAACACTTCCTTCCATACAGAAATTCAAATGGGGCCATTTGCAAACTGGCTTGATAACTATTGTTGTAGGAGAATTCTGCGAAAGGTAGAAAATCTTCCCATTTTGATCCATATTCTAGCACACAATCTCTCAACATATCTTCTAATATTTGATTGACTCTTTCAGTTTGTCCATCGGTTTGCGGGTGATAAGCTGTGCTGAAATTCGGTTTGGTTCCTAACCCTTCTTGGACTTTCTGCCAAAATCTTGAGGTAAACTGGGTTCCTCGATCAGATTCTATGGTCTTAGGGGTTCCATGCAAACTGACGATTCTAGCAATGTACAGCTCTGCTAGCTTCAAACTCTGGTAGGTGGTATTGACAGGTATAAAATGGGCTACTTTGGACAGTCTATCCACTATGACTCAAATTGAGTCATTTCCCCTACTATATGTGGGCAAACTGGTGATAAAATCCATTCCTACAGAATCCCATTTCCATTTCGGAATCTGCAATGGTTGCAAAAGTCCTACGGGTCGCTGATGTTCCGCTTTGACTCTCTGACAGATATCACACTTGGCTATGTAGCTTCCGATTTCTCTCTTCATCTTGTGCCACCAAAATTGCTCTTTCAAATCCTGATACATCTTCGTTCCTCCCGGGTGGATAGAATAAAGAGTATCATGAGCTTCCTTCATAATGACTTGCTTCAACTCGGAATCTGCTGGTACATAGATACGTCCTTTGTACCACAAAACTCCTTCTTTATCTCCGGTGAATCCCGGTACCTTCCCTGTACTGATACAACATTTGATTTCGTCGATACTAGCATTTCCTTTTTGCGCCTCCTTGATCTGACTAATCAAAGTGGGTTGAAGTTCTATGCCAGCCAAAAATCCTTCACTAACTAGCTCCATTCTGAAATTTTCCATCTCTTCATGCAAACTTGGCTGGGCTTCTTTTATCATGGTGTTCAATCGACATGGCAATCTGCTAAGAGCATCTTCTACCACATTGGCTTTGTCGGGGTGATAGTGAATGTCAAGGTCATAGTCCTTGATTAACTCTATCCATCTCATTTGCCTCATATTTAGCTCCTTCTGGGTGAAAATATACTTCAGACTCTTGTGATTCGAATAAATCTCACAGCGGTTACCCATGAGGTAATGCCGCCATGTCTTCAAGGCTAAAACTACGACTGCTAGTTGGAGGTCATGGGTAGGGTAATTATACTCATGTTGCTTCAGTTTTCAGGATAGATAGGATATGACTTTGCCTTCTTGCATCAACACACATCCGAGACCAACCTTGGATGCGTCACAATACACATCAAAAGGCTTCTTGATATTCGGCATAATCAAGATTGGGGCTGAAATCAATCTCTTCTTGAGATCTTGAAAACTTTCTTCACATTTGTCCGTCCATTCAAACTTCTTATCTTTCTTCAACAACTGGGTCATGGGTCTTGCGATGCTCGAGAATCCTTCTACGAACTTGCGGTAATATCCCGCTAATCCAAGAAATGCGTGAACTTGGGTTTGAGTGGTTGGGGCTTTCAATTCTTCAACATCCTCAATCTTGGCAGGATCGACACCAATTCCTCCCGCCGACACGATATGTCCTAGGGAATCCTACTTCCTTTAACAAGAAGTCACATTTCCTAAACTTGGCATACAACCGATGCTCTCTAAGGGTTTCAAGGATGGTCCTCAGGTGTAGCTCATGGTCTTCTTCTAATTTGGAATAGATCAGAATATCGTCTATAAAAACAACGACAAACTTATCAAGGAAGTTCATAAAAATATTATTCATGAGATTCATGAAATAAGCGGGGGCATTGGTTAATCCAAAAGACATGACATTGTACTGATACAATCCATATCTGGTGGTGAAGGCAGTCTTTGGAATATCCATTGCGCGAATCTTGAGTTGATGATAACCAGTTCTAAGATCAATCTTAGAAAACACTTTGGCACCGATCAACTGGTCAAACAGATCTTCTATCTTCGGCAGTGGATACTTGTTCTTAATGGTGACATCATTCAGCTTTCGATAATCCGTGACAAATGGTTACCTCCATCTTTCTTATCCACAAACAAAACAGGTGATCTCCATGGCGACGCACTTGGTTGAATCAAACCTATCTCCAGCATAGCATCCAGTTGCTTATTTAGCTCCACTAATTTAGACGGGTTCATACTTGCGGTGACTCAGCATACCACTACATGATGTAGTACACTATAGTCGTGGACATAACACCAATAAAACAACGTTCACTAGTATTACATCCCTCAGAGTGGTACAGCAGAAACACAGCAGGCCCAAGACATGACTATAGGTTACAACTCAACTCTTTACACAAGATCCAGAGAACACTCTAGGTTAAAGGGAGAAAAAAAACTTCTTACAAAGAAGAATCAGAAATAAATAATTCAAAAGCTATAATACTAATAAGACTAGTATCTGAACTACTGGTTTGGCATTGCTGCTAAGGCAATACACTACAGAAATAGGTTCTATGGCTAGAGATTATATCCCTATCTAATCAGTAACTTCGTCTTCACTTGAGTTGATGTATATGTTGACTTTCTTGACTTCATTGAAGAGATTTAGCTATTGATGATGATTCCTGGAGCATAACTTGATGTAGACATCGTCTGTACTGGATTTAGAATCTAGCAAGGGTTAAGAAGATACGTTGAGTATGAGTGTACTCAGCAAGTTCACTAGAAAAGAAGTGTTCGATGCACTATATCTATAGCCACATACCGTAGGTTGTAGGCAATGCAAGTTTTCGTAAACATTTCTTTAAAGGTTGCTTCTATTCTGAAAAGCTATGTCCGTCAGCCTTCATGGGTTTACCAGAACTTTCATGGAGTTCCTTTCCCGCCGCGTTCGTAGCTCCTTCCCGGAACAGGGAGTAACAAGTTACAGTTCTTACACTCTGTAGAGGCCTAAGTAGTGAATAAGGGTTTATTACCATGAGCTTCGTAAGTATTTGATACATAAAGTTCTAAGTACTAATAGGGTTAATATTATTCCTAT
The DNA here is from genome assembly GCA_023614405.1 of Avena insularis. Taxonomy (NCBI): domain Eukaryota; kingdom Viridiplantae; phylum Streptophyta; class Magnoliopsida; order Poales; family Poaceae; genus Avena; species Avena insularis. Next base: position 377,038,661 of record CM042687.1, on the reverse strand, counting down.
GAATTTAAGAAATAGCAATGTAAGTATTTTATTATAACTAATAGAGAGTTAGGGTTTGAATTGGAAATGCCTACCCTAAGTTCTTAGGAGATTTAATATTCTCACATTTCTTTTATTGATGTGAATAAGGGTTTATGGATGAACACATTGTCTTTATGTTTATGATCTTTATTAATATCACCCTTTAAATTAAAATAGTGGGATTGTTTTCTAGGCTAACTGATGAGACAGAATTGATAAAGATAGTTCTTAAGCATATGTGATCATGATAGTTGAGAATGACCAAGATATGCTGAAGTGATTTGATGTAGGAAATTATTCCTATCAACCATTGTGGAAACAAGATGATTGATCCAACAGACGGGATGGATGTTAAGCTTGATTATAGATTGAGGTTTAATGTTTACCCAGAATTCCTATCTTCCATAATTCACAATCGTGGACTTCTAATTAAGGAATTCCTTTCCTAGATATACTACTCCTTCATATCCATCATCATGAGTTAACATGATGAGCTTTACTAATATCATTTCAATAGATGTATACATCAAATCCTACTTCACCTCAAGTCCTTGGATTTTCCAAAGAGCAAATATTACTTCTTTAATCCAATGTTGCTCTAACATCAGCTTAATCATACTATCTTCTCTATACTTAACTCTAGTAACAAATACTCCAACCTCACATTATATTAATGTGACTTGTCATGGCTATCTTAGGATAACATATCTATACTAGGGTTCCAATCATGTTTTATCCACCAATGCCACTTATACTTGATATAAGCATTCAACCTTGGTGAATAAGATATGATCATTATAATATTTTGATCCTTTATGGTTTAGGTTTCCAGTTGGCTAATCAAGGCCTTCATCAATACAACATTATAGTTGTATTATAATTATCTTCTTAGTATCTATATATAACTATGAGATATTACTCATTGACTATACCTACTTGATCCAATAGGATTACTCCTTGGTAACTATTTTCAGAATTCATCCTTATAATTATATCTTCCAGATAACTCTTCTATTCATTTAGGAGTGAGTGAACTCCATCAATTATCATAATGATTTCATTCTCTCCAAACTCTTCCATCCTATAGATGATATTCAATTCTAGCATTACTATTTATCCCTTCATACTTATTTCTTTATAGGCCTTAAGTGAATGCTATGATATGGTCAAGAGTTGATAGATCAAGAATTGATAGATTAAGAATTGGTGAATCAATAGTTGATTGCTCAACATTGATGAACAACAGATATTAAGATAAGCTTCATTAGAGATGATAAAGATTGATATGGAAAGAAAGATATATGGTGAATGATCTTGACTTGGTTTCTTTCCTACTCAATCTCACCTAAGAGTTAAGGTTAGGTATTACCATGAGATTCATGGTATAAGTAAATGAGATTAAGTTTTAGTTGTTATATTCCTATTACTTAAGTTATATTTATAACTTGGTATTCATGAATGTGTAATGATTACAAGGATATGATTACTTAAGAATCAAATATGAACCATTAAGAAATATAGTAGGGTTAACTTTTAGTGCATTTGATCTACCCTTAGATCAAATATCCCTTACCCAAAATAAGGTTTTAGCAAAGGTCATATTGAAACTTATCGCAGTCAACTTGATGATCTACTTCAATTCCATCAAGTTAAGAGAAGCTTCATTCACTTTGACAAGTTTTTATTTAAAAGCACGAAAATTATTCGGATTTTCTATATATGAATGCAATGCACACATCTGTGTTCAGCTTATTTCTAAGCTCTAATGCTGGGATGTTACAAACTCTCCCCCTTAAAATAAACTTCGTCCTTGAAGTTCGCATACTCTCACGTTTCGGAGTCAGGAATTGTCTTGCAATGATTACGATATGTCTCAACTCCATGGTAACCTCAATGGGAATAATTGTAATATCCCATATCCAGGTCTTTTCCTTGAATTCTGACCGTACTTGGAAATCTCCAACTGGTTGTCTCCAATACTCCAAAGTTTCTTTTATTATCCTTCTTTACTCCCTTAGGAATATTTCCTTATTATAAACTCCTTAATTTGGGGTCTCTTCTTAGTTCCCTATCCTGATTAGGTATCCTAATCCAACCCCTTTTATTTAATCATCGAACTTTCTTACTATACTATGCAAAGTCTAGGAAGTCTCACTAAAACAAGTTTTGAACTTTATTAAACAATAATTATGGTCAAAAAGACTAACTTTTGATTTGCGATGGTATGGTTTATACTAGTAGTACTTCTAAAGATTGGAGTTGAACTCATTTAGTCCATACCCATCGGAATTTCTTATTTCTCTACACATGTCAAATTGGATGTGCTATGTTACCTCTTAGGATCACTTAAGAATTATTTCTTTTAGAATTAGTCTATTAGGATTAATCTTGTATCACCTTCAAGCTTTTACCTTATTAAGCTTTGGATAATCTTTCATTATCACCTATAGTACTTCTTCAACTTTCATTTATAATGTTTACTCTCCCCCTTAGGGTTTACTAATAGTCTTCAAACTATCTATTTAGTATTTATTGGCTTAATAATTAGAATATTGGTCTCTATCCATCATATACCCTACCTATTTTGGTTCTTATGAAAGATTATACGGTGTATCCACACAATTGTGGATCTCCGAAGTAAATCTTTCAGCATTATTTGTCTTACTTACTATTTGGACATTTTTGCTTTGAGATGTCTGACTTCGGGAAGCGTCTTAGAAAAATGTCGCTTAATATTTTATACTCCTTTAGGTCTTACTTAGCTTATGCCAAGTTTTATGTTCTTTATGCAACTTTTATGATGATTAGGTTAACTATGTCAACCATCACCGACTGTGGAGAATATACCAAGTATGGATCAAATACTAGCTATGGATCAGATACCAGCTGCGGATAATTACCAGCTGCGAACCATCCTAGGGTGTATGTATTACCCTATGGTTTCCAACATACTTCTCGCATTCTCTCTGAATTGTCAGAGCTTGAATACCATTTTGGTTCCAAAGCTACCTATTTGTACTTTATTCATGATACTTCCATGAACTTGGTACAACTATTCCATTACTTCTTAGTAATATTACCTACTTTGATTGAACCTTAAGTTCATCACTCATTGTCACTCCATATTCCCTACGTTAATCTTCCTTCCCATAGCTGTCTAAGAATGATCTTAGCTTGATCCATCCTTCAAATTGCGCTGTTACTCCTTATACTTGGCTTCATTCTTCAAGTAAGTCTTCATTTTGGTCTTCTGAGCTCGTCACTCCCTTACACGAATTCCCATTCCTATCTAGGTCTATAACATCAAGTAATAACTGAATGTTGCAACATGCATTTGCACACCAGGTCATACTTAATGTACAGATCTAGTCAATCAAGAAGATCCAAAAAACAAATAAATCCAAATGCGGTACATAAACACACAATTCTCTAAGCCCGGAATATAGTAGTTGAGTATAATATCTCTAGAATTCAGGCTTAGTTGTGTAGTATATGACACCTCCTCATATAGGTTTACATTGTGATACTTAGCACATAGAGTCAAACTATTCTTTGTTTCAATATTTACCCATATTGCTCAATTCCAACAGGATAATGTTTAAGCAAAATGGTCTCAATTTGGTTTTGACTAACCTTTAGTCTCGCTCTTGGAATGGATAATATAACCAACCTATCATTTATTAGTAGCTAACCTCACATGGTCACTCCAAATGACTATTCAGATTCTATTTGCTACTTAAACCAAAGATTATTAGAAATTTTCAGCATCTAAAACTGCTATCATAGCTCTACGATGGTATTTTCTTACTCTACTTTAGAATGATTTACGAATTACTGGTCATATTTACACCAACATCATGGTTTTGGAGCTAATCTCACCATGATCTTGTTATGTCTTACCTATTCATCATGATTTAGGAGCTAATCTAACAATGATGAGTTTGTTTCTCACTACACTATTATTAAGTCTTAACATAATTTTACTTCATCACGTAGGATTCTCAAGCGAATCCCACATGATTACTACTTATTACATCAACATTTATCCTAATGATATTCATCATATTGTCTTTGGTTATCAACTAACCATAAGATTCCATTGTACTACTAGAATTCTAGAGTTAGGCTACACCATTAAGACTACTTCAATTAATATCTTAAACTTGATCCTAACCTACTGTTACCAATTAGCTTTCCTACAGTATCTTGATGGTTTATGTCTCCTTCAGAAGACACTAATAGCACTATACTTGAGAGAAGATAAAATAATTACTACTAAGAAAGAATGACTTAAGCATCTGACTTAGATGTGACAAAGTTATCCTCAAGTGGATACTCATCACAAGTCGTAAGAATATTTAGTTTAGATAAGATGGATCCTATAGTCACTATCTAACCTACAGATCTTCTTAAAAGGGTTTTAATCTTAAGGTCAAAGAATATGCTCTGATACCAACTGCGGTGACCCAGCATACCACTGCATGATGTAGTACACTATAGTCGTGGACATAACACCAATGAAACACCGTTCACTAGTATTACATCCCTCAGAGTGGTACAACAGAAACACAGCAGGCCCAAGACATGACTATAGGTTACAACTCAACTCTTTACACAAGATCTAGAGAACACTCTAGGTTAAAGAGAGAAAAAGAAACTTCTTACAAAGAAGAATCATAAATAAATAATTCAAAAACTATAATACTAATAAGACTAGTATCTGAACTAATGGTTTGGCATTGCTGCTAAGGCAATACACTACAGAAATAGGTTCTATGGCTAGAGATTATATCCCTATCTAATCAGTAACTTCGTCTTCACTTGAGTTGATGTATATGTTGACTTTCTTGACTTCATTGAAGAGATTTAGCTGTTGATGATGATTCCTGAAGCATAACTTGATGTAGACATCGTCTGTACTGGATTTAGAATCTAGGAAGGGTTAAGAAGATACGTTGAGTATGAGCGTACTCAGCAAGTTCACTAGAAAAGGAGTGTTTGATGCACTATATCTATAGCCACATACCGTAGGTCGTAGGCAATGCAAGTTTTCGTAAATATTTCTTCAAAGGTTGCTTTTATTCTGAAAAGCTATGTCCGTCAGCCTTCATGGGTTTACCAGAACTTTCATGGAGTTCCTTTCCGCGTTAATAGCTCCTTCCCGAGCAGGAGTAACAAGTTCTGATTCTTACACTCTGTAGAGGTGCGTCACTTTACCCATGAGAGATCTTAAGCTTTGTTGCACGACCGGCAGTATGTTTCTGTTCAAACTTCCATGGTTTGAGGCCCAACCTAAGATCAAAGCCAATCACCGCCCTCTCCGCGACCTCATATGTCTGCACGATCCTTCGGGGCCGGCTCACCTCCGTTAGTCCCCTTTCGGGAATGCTATAACCATGATGATTTCCCGAAGACTCTCTATGCCCTACCTCATAAGTTCCATATTAAATGTTCCATCAACTAAGGACCATCCATAGATAATCTAGACACCAAAAGTGTGGGGCATAATGGTGCCCACCCATATGTTGGATCCGCACAAGGAATCACGACATCACGTTAAGGTCATCCTGCCTCCATACGAGAGGAAAATGATACAGCTGACTTATCCGTCCCATTCCAAATCTCATGGTCAACGCGTAATATACGGCGCAAGAATCACTGCGACATTGGTTGTTAAGTCCTAGAGGATATATTCCTGAGCAGTGGTATTCCAACTGCCAGATTTAATAGATTAGCTGATGACCCTGATTCAGTAACCAATAGTTCACATTATTATCAAAAATAGTGTTTTTGACCTTTTTGGAATGCAGGTGATGACAACACTTGATTTGCAAAATACTTTACAAAAAATAATCAAAAGGACATGAGCAAGTGTGAACTTGCCTTTTGTGATTGCAAGATTATGCACTCACAGTCTTCAAGATAATATAAAAGATCCAATATCTGAAATCAGCATCATTGGTCCGGTAAGGACTAATGTTTAAATAAGAAAGATGCTATTATGCATAAGTAATGTAATGCAATTTCCTAAACTCGAATCCCGGGAATAGCGTTGATCTAGGGTTTGGATATTGAAAATGGTTACTTTAGAATGTGTTATCCTTTTAGATAAATTTTATACTTGTGCTTTTTATTAAGGCTTGTGAGTATGTGTGAAACAACATGTAAACATAATGGCATACAATAATAAGATATACTAATGAGATGTGCTACTCAAGGACTGCTTATATGTGAATTATCTTATCTTCAAGTTTTACCTTGCAAGTGATGATATTTATAAGTAACTAAAGTGTTAACAATCCTAGGTATATAAGTAAAGCTTAATGTAATGTGATTATTATTAATTGTCATTTGATGTTTGAAGTGGCAAAAAGAATAACATCTGAAGAAAATCTTACTTAACTAAGCAGAAGCATCTAAGCTTTTAAGTTAACCTTATGAGGTGTTCTTTCTAGTTATAGTCTTTAAGTAAGAAAGAATTACTTCATTGGAATAATGACAACATTAGTATTTGAGACTTATCTATCTTGGTTTTTAACTTGGTTGGTTTGGTATTAAGATACTTTATAAATTAATTATAACATACCAAAGTTAACTATACAGCATATAATAAAGTCTTTAGCATTATTTAAAGTATTATAGACTAAAGTTAACTTTAAAACATAGATGGACTTTAGGTGAAATGCTTGTTATACTTATACCTTGTTCACTTTATAATTTTTCTTTAAATTACTTAAGAATGGCAACACTTCTATTTGAATAGTGGTTTCTTAATTGTTTAGTGGAATAGAATCATTTTCCTTTTTATGGATGAGTGGTTATAGTTTGTAAATAAGGAAGTAATATTACTAAACTACTTATAGATTCAATATAGTGTTTTGGTTTGTTTATAACTTGTAGTTGAAGTAAGTAAAAAGGTTTTATTTAGTTTCATGTTATTCTTGAAGAACTTATACTTAATAAAGATTCTTTTAGAAAATAAACTACACATCTGGTTGAAGGATAATTCAATAAGATTGTATTTAAAATGTGTTGGACCAATTTTACTTTATATTATAAATATTTAGGACTAGTATTACTTATTAGACCTAAATTGGAAATTTTAGGAATATTAACAAATTTATTTAACATTATATGAATTGTTAACTAAAGTAATAGGTTTAAATTCAAGTTATAAAAGTGTTAACTCAAAAGTGGAATATTATATTTTTAACATATAGGTATTATTTTTGTGATCATTTTGGTATGTTACACTTTATTTTGTGATTTAAAAATAATAAGATATGATTTGTATAATACTTATTACTTTATAAAGACTTAATAAATAATAATTATTTAATTAAGTGGAATAATAAGGCATGACTATAGTTTTAAATTTTAATTCTTATTTTCCTAAGATTTTTGGGTATTTTATTTATATTTTTTAACATTTACCATAATTAAAATATGAATTATCAAAGTTTTATTACTTATATAACTTTTATTAAATAATATTGATTTAAATAATCATCATAATAATATTTGATAATAGTTTTAAGTTGTATATTTTATTTTTCTACAAATCTTCATATATTATACACATTTTTCTGAATTATAAATCAAAAGTTATTAATTAAACAAGATTTAATTATTTCTCTAAATTATTTCTTAATTAAACTCTAAATGGTAATTACTTTTTACACTGATCCTACTCTAGACATAGTCACTGACTGGTGGGCCACATGCCACATGGCATGCCCCTGCTTGAGCTAATACTTTTGTTACTGGTCTGGTTCTTACTCTCAGAGGATGACATATGGGCCCAAGGCCACGTCAGATGCCACATGGGCAAAGACTGGTCAACCGAACTGACTCGACGTAAGCATGACGTCATCCCGCCGGATCCTTCTCAGATCGAAGATCGATCTAGCGATCCCGAATGCGCGCGTGGTTGTGGTTGTGTTGGTTGGAACGAGGACAACACGAGGAGCCCAGCTGTGGTGGCGCCGCCAAGAAATGGTCACCGGCGAGTGGAGCACGACGGCGTCTGGCGGCTGTGCCTAGCGACGCACGATGGTGGCTCGATATAGGAATCAAGCAAGGCAAAGGAAGGCGGCGGCGTGTTCAATAGCTCACCCGGAATGCAGAGGAGTGGTCGTAGAGGCGAGGTGTAGCTGGAGACGGTGGCGATTGACGTCGATGTCGGGGAAGACGGCCTAAATCCCGCAGTTACGGATCTCCCCAACCAGCGCACTTTGGGGCAATTGACGAGGTCGAGCACCACGGTCTTCGTGGTGGCCTCGGAATGGCAAGGGGAGGCCGAGAGCGAGCTCTAGCTCGAGCCATGGCGGTTAGGGTTTCGGTAGAAGAGGAATTTGAGAGGATAAAGGGGATTAGGGTTCTTCGGCGACGTTTAGGGCTTCTTGTAGACGACTGGGAATGATGGTGCGGATCTTGACGTGGCCGGCGATGGGGTGGCCGCCAGCGAGCTGCTTCGCTGCATTGTGGGGTTGCCGGTGTCGCGAGGAAGATGACGTGAATAGAAGGTCGAAGGAGTACGGGCCAGTGCCGGGCCACACTTGGGCCAGATGGGCTGCATTTGGCTGCTCGTGAGCGATGGATAAGGTAGTGAGGATGTGGGCCATGGGCTAGATTTGTTGTTTCTTCTATTTTTTCCTGATTCTATCCCTTTTCTATATTCTATTTTGTTTTTAGCTTTGAATTTGCACAAATGATTTGAGTTTTCTTTGTAGAATTAATTTGTTAAACAATTGCAGCAATAATGAATGTATTTAAAGTCATTTTGTGAACTTGTATTATATATTGTTTAGAGTTTCTCTATTTTCTTTATATAGATACATTTCCTATTATTATTTGTGAGGGCTTTTAATATGAATTTAATTGGGCAAAAATTCATAAACTTATTATAGAATGCATTACTACTAACTAATGAGATTTTATTCTCATTAATACATAATATTATGGCAACTTTTATATTTAGTGATCTTTCGTACGTATTTGATACATAAAGTTCTAAGTACTAATAGGGTTAATATTATTCCTATGAATTTAAGAAATAGCAATGTAAATATTTTATTATAACTAACAGAGAGTTAGGGTTTGAATTGGAAATGCCTACCCTAAGTTCTTAGGAGATTTAATATTCTCACATTTATTTTATTGATGTGAATAAGGGTTTATTGCTAAACACATTGTCTTTATGTTTATGATCCTTATTAATATCACCCTTTAAATTAAAATAGTGGGATTGTTTTCTAGGCTAACTGATGAGACAGGATTGATAAAGATAGTTCTTAAGCATATGTGATCATGATAGTTGAGAATGAACAAGATATGCTGAAGTGATTTGATGTAGGAAATTATTCCTATTAACCATTGTGGAAACAACATGATTGATCCAACAGATGGGATGGATGTTAAGCTTGATTGTAGATTTAGGTTTAATGTTTACCCAGAATTCGTATCTTCCATAATTCACAATCCTGGACTTCTAATTAAGGAATTCCTTTCCTAGATATACTACTCCTTTATATCCATCATCATGTGTTAACATGATGAGCTTTACATCAAATCCTACTGCACCTCAAGTGCTTGGATTTTCCAAAGAGGAAATATTACTTCTTTAATCCAATGTTGCTCTAACATCAGCTTAATCATACTATCTTCTCTCTACTTAACTCTAGTATCAAATACTCCAACCTCACATTATATTAATGTGACTTGTCATGGCTATCTTAGGATAACATATCTATACTAGGGTTCCAATCATGTTTAATCCACCAATGCCACTTATACTTGATATAAGCATTGAACCTTGGTGAATAAGATATGATCATTATAATCTTTTGATCCTTTATGGTTTAGGTTTCTAGTTGGCTAATCAAGGCCTTCATCAATACAACATTACAGTTGTATTATAATTATCTTCTTAGTATCTCTATCTAACTATGATATATTACTCATTGACTATACCTACTTGATCCAATAGGATTACTCCTTGGTAACTATTTTCAGAATTCATCCTTATAATCTTCCAGATAACTCTTCTATTCATTTACGAGTGAGTTAACTCCATCAATTGTCATAATGATTTCATTCTCTCCAAACTCTTCCATCCTATAGATGATATTCAATTCTAGCATTACTATTTATCCCTTCGTACTTATTTCTTTATAGGTCTTAAGTGAATGCTATGATATGGTCAAGAGTTGATAGATCAAGAATTGATAGATTAAGAATTGGTGAATCAATAGTTGATTGCTCAACATGGATAAACAACAGATATTAAGATAAGCTTCATTAGAGATGATAAAGATTGATATGGAAAGAAAGATATATGGTGAATGATCTTGACTTGGTTTCTTTCCTACTCAATCTCACCTAAGAGTTAAGGTTAGGTATTACCATGAGATTCATGGTATAAGTAAATGAGATTAAGTTTTAGTTGTTATATTCCTATTACTTAAGTTATATTTATAACTTGGTATTCATGAATGTGTAATGATTACAAGGATATGATTACTTAAGGATCAAATATGAACCATTAAGTAATATAGTAGGGTTAACTTTTATTGAATTTGATCTACCCTTAGATAAAATCTCCCTTACCCAAAATAAGGTTTTAGCAAACGTCATATTGAAACTTATCGCAGTCAACTTGATGATCTACTTCAATTCCATCAAGTTAAGAGAAGATTCGTTCACTTTGACAAGTTTTTATTTAAAAGCGCGAAAATTATTCGGATTTTCTATGCAGGAATGCAATGCACACATCTGTGTTCAGCTTATTTCTAAGCTCTAATGCTAGGATGTTACAATACTATAAGGTATCTGAGCTATGGGTCCAGTTCCAGGTATTAGTTCAATGATAAACTCGATGTCCCGATCTAGGGGCATACCGGGCAATTCATCGGGGAATACGTCGGGGTATTCATAGACTACTCTGACTTGGTGAATGGTTGGTTAGGCTAGACTCTTGTTGCACTTGAATTAACGGGGCAAAGTCTCAGATACATGTTCTACTGATACTCCAGTGGTACTAGTCATGGTTATGGCTTTCTTGGCATAGTCGATTAATCCTTTATGTTTCGACATCCAATCCATTCCTAGTACTACTACCAAACCTTTGGTTCCAAGTACTATTAGATTAGCATAAAAATCTATTCCATGGATTCTGATAGGTACGGCCTCACAAATTTGTCTAGCTTTGGTGGTTGAACCAGGTATTTGAACTATCATAACATGCTTCAGTTTTGTTGGTTGAATCTTACTAGTGCACGCAAATTCTTCTGTAACAAACGAGTGTGATGCTCTAGAATCAAACAACACTCTTGCAAGTACTGAGTTAACAGAAAACATACCCAACACGACATCTGGCGATTCCTGAGCTTCTTCAGCATTCATATGAAACAGACGACCATTGCGGTTGAGTGAGTTCCCTGGGGCAAATCTCCTTCCAGGCTGAACACGGCGTTGCTGCTGAGCTGGTGCATTCACATTGGTGGCTGCTATAATCTTCTTGGGGAACTCGTTGGAGTAGTGACCCTTGACTCCGCATTCAAAACAAGTAATCAGAGACTTGTCTTTTCCTACAACAGGCACGGCATTGCTTCCAGTCCTTGGGACAGTATTGTTGTTTTTGGTGTTGGTGTTGTTGTTGAACTTGGGCGGTGCACAGTTGAAGTTGTTGGAGTTGTCAGGGTTGTTGTTGTGGTTTCCTCCAGGACTTGGGTTTCCTCCTCCACGGTTGGGATAGTTCGGACAGGACATAGGGGGTCTATTGTTTCTCGGGGCATATCCTGCTGACGGGTTAGGGCGATACTTCGGGGTATGGTGGGATCCTGGTTGATGCATCATTCGGCGCTTGTGATTCTCGTTGGCTTGGTTGATCTTGCCTTCCATCTGGATTGCAGAATCCACTAAACCTTCCAGATCAGCAAACGGGATATTGACTAACACTGTCTGCATCTCATCATGCAAACCATTCAGAAATCTCTCCTTTTTCTTGGCTTCAGTACCAATCTCATTAGGGTCATACCTAGACAGAGACGGAAATCTGTCACGGTACTCTACCACAGTCATCCTTCCCTGCTTTGGCTCCTTGAATTCATCCCTCATCCGTAGAATCAAATCTGGTGGCACATGGGTTCGGCTGAACTTGAGTTTGAATTCATCCCAAGCCAGCATCTGTCCTCCATTCATGGTACGAATGCTATTCCACCAAGCTCTTGCATCACCTGCCAGATAATGGGTGGCAAACAGTACTTTCTCATTGGCCTCCACTCCTGTGACTTCTAAGTTGTTCTCCATGGTCTGCAGCCAGTCATCAGCATCTAATGGCTCTTCAGACATACTAAATATGGGGGATTAGTGTTTTGAAAGTTCTTAGCTTGGATCCATGGTTATCCTGGTTTCCATGGCCTTGATTATTATGGGCCATCTGAGTTATCTATTGAAGGGTGGCTAAATTATCTTGACATTCAGCTCTTCCAGCTCCACGGTCAGCAACCAACATTTGTAGTATTTGCAGCATTGGATCCTGAGATGAACTGCTTCCTCTGGGATTTCCGCGAGTCATCTGAAGATTGAGATAGATAGTGAGACAAGAGGGAAATTTTTAAGGTTCATGGATTTGTTTTTGAAAAGCTTTTAAACTTTGAGTTTGACTCTGGTTTTGCCAACTAGCAAATTTCTTTTCATTCATTCATAACACCCAATACAAACACACACCACACGAGGGTAACATATGGTTTTAGGAACCATTCTATGAAGCTACGATATAGTGGGACCTGATCAACTCACGCATACGGTAGTGCCCTATTGTGACTACTCATCATCAATGAAGGCGGAATCATCATCATCAGTGTGGAAGTCCATGTCGAGGTCCTCCAGGTAGTCATCATCATCACTGAGGTAGGAGTAAGGATCTCCACAGATATCTTCACCTTCCTCCTCCTTCTCTTCAAGTTGGTTCACCTGATCATGGATGGTCCTTTTAAGAGTGGCCACCCTCTCGCGAAGATGAGTGATGGTGCAATCCTTCTTGTCACGCTGACAGCGAAGTGAATAGCGCTCCTTGGCAAGGATGGCGCGGGTTTGGTCCTTCCTGACTGCAATGGCATGGTTGTGGTTGGCGTAGGCGCGGGCGTTGTCCAACTCCTTCTTCCTATCATACAACATGAAGTCGAGATGATACACCTGATGCTTCAGCTCCGGATGGCCTGGCACCTCCAATGGTTGTCCCATAGAATCATGCCTTGCGTAGTAAGAAAAGTGAGTGCCATTGATCTGGCTGATGCTTTGCCCACACAGACGGGCAAGAGCCTCCTGCATAGCCCTGGCTAGTCCGTCTACCCAGTTGTTCTCCCTCAAGATGAATTGGATCTTCTCTGAGGTGGGTGCCTCCATCTTGCCTCTGAGCTCTGCAACTATCAGCCACTGTAGTTCTCCTCCGGGCTGATCATTGAGCTGTGCCCCAAAGAACTCGAGGTGCGGGCGTTCAATAAATTCCGAGAGTTGGCTTAAATCTCTATCGAAGATGAGTTCTCCTCTGTTGCCCAACTAGTAGAACTTGCTATACTTGACTTCCATCTATAAGAATTTAGGATGAGTAGGTTAGTGGGGTGATCAAGTGTGTCAAATTTTATGGATTGCAAGAATTTTTTAGGAACATGAATTTTCTTGAAAGAATCTCATGGATAAGAATGAGTATAGGTTTTCGTAAATACTCACTTCTTTTGTTTTGAAACTAGGTTTTTGATTCAAGCGTCCATTCTAACTAGGGTCTCCTATGGTCAGTGTAACACCCTCGGAATCGGCCCTATGCAAGTTTTAGCGCTTCCCGCCAAACCCGCATAGGAACGATTCAAAGGTGCCCACCAGGCACTTGCGTGCGAGTGGAAAACGAAGTAATATCATTACACAATAGTCCTCGATGGAACCCACAAAACATAGATACAACAGCGACTCAATGAGTCAAGAATACAAATATACAGTACAAAGATTCAAATCACCTTGAAAACGACACAACGTCCGAGTACAGACAAGATGCAAATTGAGCTAAGAGCCCTGAAGAATAACCAATGGCGTCCATAACCCTGCCCAGGCCAAGCCGGAAGGGTAACCCTGCTAAAAACATCGATCTCAAAACCTGCTAAAACAAAAGGGGTGCCAGCAAAGGGCAAAGGAAAAAAGAGAGCGGTCAGTATTGAGGCCAGTACACGACGAGACTAGAATTCGGCGGTCCTTGCCTACATAGGTATGGTGGACTGAAGCGGAAGCGCATCATGCACTAAATAACCTATAGAGACTAAATACAGCTGGCGGCTATCAGATAGGGATAAGAAATACCTATTCGGATCCAACCTGAAACTATCACCAAGCATACCCATCCTGGTATCTCCCTCTTGAGACCAAACGAGGAAGTCAACCGAGGAACTCACACAGTTGGCAGTTTTATTCATTCCGTTATAGTTGCGGCAATTACTAGTCAGATATAGATAGCATGAGTCATCCTGATATAATAAGCAGTGGGCAGTTTTAGTTAACCATTCCGTTGTAGTTGTAGTACTTACTAGTCAGATACATATAGCATGAGACATCCCAAAACCCAGCAGTTGTTGGTACTTTTATTTAGCCATTCCGTTGTAGTTGCAATACTTACTAGTCAGATACAATGGTAACAGGTGACAACCCAAACCAGCAATTGTTGGCACTTTTATTTAGCCATTCCATTATAGTGAAGCTGATTACTAGTCATTATAAAGTCAAATTTATAGCACTACTTTATTTATAGTTGTCTATGATCGAGATACTGTGCTCCAAGTCGTCCATAACCACGGACACGGCTTTCAGAAAGTTTTACCCTGCAGGGGGGCACAAATAGCAACACACGCACGATCAACCTCGGGAAAAACCAAATGAAAACCCAACGAGGCATCACGACAGAGCAATTGCAAGATTCATATAATATTTCAGGGGGCCACCCCACTAAGCTACCCGCGACGAAGTTGGCCAGCTCCGAGACGGACCCAGACGTTTGTGTCGGTGGTACGTAAGCAGGAACCGAAAGTGTGGTGAGCTTGTCGATACCGCATAAGCGTATCACAATTCCTAAAAGATGCGAGCGCTCCACGCAATCGTAAATAAAGCAGTAAAGCATGGCATAAGTACAGGATAGTAATAAAGCCCCAAACTAGTTTGTGGCCCCAAGAAATAATATATGACTCAACCTCTGGCTAGGGGGATTCATGGTCCCACATGCGGATAGTGCGAATATTCAAAGGATATGTATCAAGTACTCGGGGTCCTACGGGACACAAGTGGACGGTTAAAAACCAAATAACATCTATTGCCCACCTGTGCCTCTACATTATTTACCTACTTCAATTTTAGTTATTAAACGGTAATTAAAGTTATAATCATCTCCAACATTAAACATAAGGTATTACTCCAACAACTGTGGAACATCGACGGCGCGACGCAACACCTGCAACTCGCAAGGATGACTATCTACCAAACAACAGGTAATAGGATGTGTCCAAGGCAATTTAATGGCTGCAAGGGATATCACGGGTACGAAAACTAGAGCATCGCATCACAGATAGCAATAGATCAACAGGAGGAAATAAATACTATAAAAGTAAGATAGGTAGAAAGGGGGAGAATGCTCGCCTAAAAATATTGCCGAAGGTTCATCCGAAGATCGGGTCGACTCTCGCATCAACTCATCGGCCTAATCCGTGAAGAAGCAAAGCACTAGAAGAAACACCGGATGCACTATTTAATACTACGATAGAAGATCGGGCATGATGCATGTATGATGTATGACATGGCAAAATGTGATGCAATTAGGCAATATTAAGCGGAACCGGGTCCCGACAAATGGATAGGTAGTTTATGTTGTTTAGATACCCCGCAATTTAAATGTTGTATTAACAAGGGAAAATTGTATCGTTAGTTCGCTACACAAATTTAAATGGGGCAAAAATAAGACTAGATTCACCTGCATATGACCTCCATATTTAATTTAGGTAAGTTATCGAAATAGCCCAAACACCCACAATATGCATGCAAGTAAGAACAATTTAATATGCAACAATTATATATAATTAATAAAAAATAGATGTCTCAGGAAAGGGTCACACTTGGGGGCTTGGCGATATTGGTTCGGGGTTCGGGCTCGATGGGGTCTCGACCATCGGATCCGGTATCGAGGTCTTCGGATTGCGGGAGGAAGAGCTCGGCATTGCGTGGTCTTCGGTCCCGAGAAGGAGGCCTTCGGGTACAAAGACTCCGAACGATCTTGCGATAGCGGGTACTTGACAAAGTCAGTCTTTGCGACAGGATCCATGTCGGAGAGCTTGCCTTCGTGGTGTTCATGGTTTTGTAGCTGATGATCTTCAGAGGCCCGCGGGGACACTCCAAATCCGCCGCATACAAGCAAGCACCTGAAGAGCTGTCGTTTTTTGCAACAGCAAACACACAGTGGCCAGGGACACCACACCGACGTGCTCGAAGAGAAACGTCTTCTGAAAGATAGAACAAGCACCCCTGCACGCGTGCTTGATGCTCCCAGGAGATGCATACATACACATCGATCGAGCATGAGGAAGGAGGTCACCGAGGAGGTTGCTGGCGCGCAAGCAGCAGGGCACCGGGATGAGTAGGAGGGGAAACCGCAAGCTGCAGGGGCGGCCAAAGCGTTGGCGGCAGGGAACGGCAGCCAATGGTGGTGCTCTGTCGAGCAGGGTGCTGGCGCAGGGAGGGGATGCCGGGGCTTGCTAGCGGCGGCGGTGGCAGGAAGGTTCGCTGGTTGTAGGGGCAGCGTTCGAGGGCGAGGTCGAGGGAAGCGGACGGTGGGAGGGGCTCGCGCAGGGCTGGCGAGGATGGAGCACAAGGCGGCGACGGTGGGCCAGAGAGAGGGCGCGTCAGCGGCGGCGTGCTCGCTTGGGCGACGACGGGCAAAGGAGGAAGGCGAACCCCAGGCAGCGGCGGCGCCCTGGCTCCAGATGGGGATGAGGGCGATCGAGGAAGGAAGACAGGGTGGGGAGGCGTCGCGGCTTGGGGAGATGGGGTGGCCGAGGAGGAAGGCCGGCAGCGTGCGCGTCCAGGGAGGGAGGAGCGGGGAGAGAGAGGTCACTAGCAGCGGCGGCTCTCGGGAAGCAGGGGAGGAAGAGGCCACGAGGCCACGCGGGGTTGGGGCGAGAGCGGAGTGTGTGGGCGACGCGCGAGAGGGAGCGGGGTCATGGGTGGGGTCGACCTGGTAGGGAGCGGCCAGGTGAGTTGGGTTTGACTGGGAACATGACCGCGCGCGCGTGAGAGAGGGTGTGAGTGGCAGCGGCAGGGTGGGTCTAGGATAGGGTTTGGGGTAGGTAGTTTAGGATTAGCCGGTTAGGGTTTTTGACTAGTGGGGTTGTAAGTGGTCCGGTTGGTTGGGCTTTTGGACCTGGCCAACTGGACTGCCTCCCCCACAAAATTAGGTTTTATTTATTTTATTTAGTTTTAAATATCCTTTTGATAAAATAGTTTAGGCAAACAAAAGATTCAGGCGGACCGACGGTTTAATTTGAAATAAAAGATGGGGATATTTATAAAACAAATAGAGGCTTTTAGAGAAATAGTTTAGTGCAGAAATATGCATGATGTCATGATGATGCTTAAATAAAATAACACGCAATTTTCTAGTAGTGGATTTACCCGGGGTGCTACAATTCGACACCACTAACAATGGATCTCGCCCTCGAGATCTGCCTCATGGTACGGGGAAGAAGGCCGACGATCTGAATCTTCTCGCTTCATGTAGATCCTCGTGACACCACTAACAAGGATTTTTCTTCCGTCTTGAAATTGGCGACACCACCAACAAGGTCTGTTGCTCACGTTCGCCGAGAGAACACTCCGGAGAAACAAAGGACGAAGGTAGAGGTATCAAAAGATAGGGCCACCTCTAACTTCCGTGAAAAGAGGAAAAGTTACAGTGATCCACCAGTTCGATGTACAAGAGTGAATAGTAAGAGTCGGTG
The DNA here is from genome assembly GCA_023614405.1 of Avena insularis. Lineage (NCBI taxonomy): Eukaryota > Viridiplantae > Streptophyta > Magnoliopsida > Poales > Poaceae > Avena > Avena insularis. The sequence goes on along the minus strand of CM042687.1, from coordinate 377,020,617 downwards.
TTGGTGATCAGTCCATCCCGTACCCAAACTATTAATTCCATACAAGAGTAGGAAAATCATGCAACACAACTTTCAAAATTAGACTGAAGATCTTGACAGGCGATGTTCGGAAAACAAAGGAGTGATGCAAGTTCTTCATCGGATCTGATGCAGATGATGTCATCGCATTGGAAACCACCGAAAGATAGAAAAGAAATCGTATGAAAGACACAATGATTAGGTTCCGCGATGGTTCCATTGGCATGAACAACACATGCTCAAGGTATACTCCAACTTCACCAATGCTCGTCCTTCTCCTATGTTTTTCAACGATACGGATATCCATCAAGATACACATACAGATAAAGGGTTCAAGAACAAAAAGATTGTATGAAGGGTACAACAGACGAGATGCAGATTTGATAATCGTAGCATCACCGTTATAAAAGGAAGGAAGCGAAACCCTGAAGGTACGACGGAAACCCAACCACAAGAAATCCTGGACTCGAAGAAAAGATAAGCGGTAGATCCAAAACTCGCAAAGGTAAGATAAGAATAGCAGAGAGGTAAGGAGTAAAAGCAGACCTAATCAGATCTATCCAACCGATTTTCCAAAAAGTTTTGACACTCTACAATGGTTGTTATCTAGGTTATCCTACAGGATGGACTAGTGGGGTATCGTAACTGCTGAGCTCTGATACCACTCTGTAACACCCTCGGGATCGGCCCTATGCAAGGTTTAGCGCTTCCCGCCAAACCCGCATAGAAACGATTCAAAGGTGCCCACCAGGCACTTGCGTGCGGGTGGAAAACAAAGTAATATCATTACACAATAGTCCTCGATGGAACCCACAAAACATAGATACAACAGCGACTCAATGAGTCAAGAATACAGATATACAGTACAAAGATTCAAATGACCTTGAAAACGATACAACGTCCGAGTACGGACAAGATGCAAATTGAGCTAAGTGTAGGGGTTCGTAGCATGGAAAACAAAAAATTTCTACCGCATACAAACAAACAAGCCAAGATCTATCTACTAGATTGTAGCAATGAGTCGATAAATAACTCACCCTCGAAGATTCCAAAGTGTTTAACGAGAGCGGATTCTCATGGGTGATGTAGTCGTACTCTCCCGATCTCAAGATCGTGTAGACGATCCTTCCGGCGCTGCGTTCCGGCAGCGCTTCCGCAGTCGGTCACACGTTCGGTACTCGACGAAGACCTTCCTCTCCCTTGTTCCAGAAGGCAGCGGAGGTTGTAGCACTCTCCTCGCGATTCCGGCAGCACGACGGCGTGGTACCGGAAGTAGAGGGGAGATCTCATGAGGCTTAAGCTTGGGCCAGTATGGTGGACTATGAGAGAGGCCTCGGTGATCTAGGGTTTAGACACACCAAGGAGGAGAGGCTAGGCCGGTGGCTAGGGCTTGGGGAAGCCCAAGTCGACGGCTAGGGTTTGCCCTAGGCGGCGGCAGCAGCAGGAGGTGGCGGCGCCGGCGGCTTGGGGCTAGGGTTTGCAGGGTGCAAGGTGTGTGCTTGGAGGGGCAGCCCTGCCCCTCCTTATATAGGTGGAGGGGGTCGGCCAAGGGGAGGGGAGTCCCTCCCCAACTCGGCTTCCAAGGCCGGCGGTGGAGGGAGAGGGACTTCCTCCCCAAGTAGGTTTCCTACTCTCCCTCCACCAAGCAAACTTGTCGTTTGACTTTTCAAATTGGCGTTTGACTTTTCAAACTAGGATTTGATTTATCCCTTTGTTTTGCTCAGCGATGACACCTCTTACATGATGCATCCATTCCATCTTGTTATGACACATTCATGTACCCTTCCCCTCCGGAGTGCCGGACCTTCGGGAACCTTCTAGAACATTCCGATGAAAACACCGGAACCATTCTCCAACCCTGAAACAGGACTTTCCTTATATGAATATTATTCTCTGGACCATTCCGGATCTCCTCGTGATATTCTGGATCCCATCCGAGACTCTAAACAACATTCGGTCTCTTAGTCATCACTCCATAACTACTCAACAACATCGAATCCTTAAGTGTGTCTCCCTACGGTTCGTGAATTATGCGGACATGATCGAGACACCTCTCCAATCAATAACCAATAGAGGAATCTGGAAATTCATATGGCTCCCACATATTTCTACGATTACTTTGTGATCGAATGAACCACTTACATACGATACCAATTTCCCTTTGTCTCACGATATTGTACTTATCCGAGGTTTTGATCGTCGGTATCTCTGCATACCTAGTTCAACCTCGTTACTGATAAGTACTCTTTTCTCGTTCCCGTGGTATGTGATCCCTTGTGAGCCAGTAACATGCTTGCAAGCTAATCGGATGACATTCCACCGAGAGGGCCCACAGTATATCTATCCGTCATATGGATGGACAAATCCCACTCTTGATCCATGTGTCTCAACCAATACTTTCCGAACACTCAATGCCACCTTTATAGCCACCCAGTTACGGTGTGGTGTTTGATGTCATCAAAGCATCCTTCCGGTGATGGTGATAAGCATGATCTCATGGTCAAAGGAATTAGGTTACTATGTATCAGAAAGCATATAGCAATTGAACTATTAAAATGACTTGATCTTTATGCTACACTTATCTATAGGAGTATGTCCATCATATCATTCTCCTAACGATATGACCTTGTTTGTTAATAACATCTCAATATTCATGATAGGGAAACCACAATCATTTATTAACCAACAAGCTAGTATTATAAAGAGGCTTTACTAGGGACTCTATTTTAGTTTACAAATCACACAAGTATTAATGTTTCCTTGTTAATACTATTATAGCATGAATGTAAACAATTATCATAAACACAAAGATATAACAATAACTACATTTATTATTGCCTCTAGGGCATATCTCCAACAGTCTCCCACTTGCACTAGAGTCAACTAATCTAGATTACATGGTAATATACCGAACACCCATGGCAGTTTGGTGTTGGTCATGTTTTGCCCTCGGGAGAGGTTTAGTCAACGGATCCGCCACATTCAGATCTGTGTGTACTTTGCAAATCTTTATGTCACCATCTTGGACATGTTCTCGAATAGCGTGAAAACGTAGCTTGATGTGCTTCAGCTTCTTGTGTGACCTTGGTTCTTACGCATTGGCTATGGCACCCATGTTATCACAGTAGATAGACATTGGGTCCAGCGCACTTGGAACCACACCGAGCTCTATAATGAACTCCTTCATCCATATCTCTTCTTGTGAAGCCTCCGAAGCAGCTATGTATTTCGATTCAGTTGAAGATCTCGCCACAACGCTTTGCTTTGCACTCCTCCATCTAACTGCTACACCATTCAAAGTAAATACGTATCCGGATTGAGATTTAGAATCATCCGGATCGGTGTTCCAACTAGCATCGGTGTAACCATTAACAACGATATGTTCATCACCCCCATAAGAAAGAACCATATCCTTAGTTCTTCTCAAGTACTTAAGGATGTTTTTGACCACTGTCCAATGATCCACTCCTGGATCACTTTGATATCTGCTAGTTAAACTAACAGCATATGCAATGTCGGGTCTAGTACATAGCATGGCATACATTAGAGATCCTATGGCTGAGGCATAGGGAGTCTTACTCATCCTTTCTCTATCTTCTGTCGTTGCTGGACTTTGAGTTTTACTCAAGGTCGTATTGGGCAACATGGGCAAGAATCCTTTCTTGCTATCTTCCATTCCAAACCTCTTTAGAACTTTGTCCAAATATGTACTTTGTGACAATGATATTAGGCGTCTCGATCTATCTCTATAAATCGTTATGCCTAATATGTAAGCTGCTTCACCAAGATCTTTCATTGAAAAACTATTATTCAAATATTCCTTGACACTATTAAGAAGGTCTACATCATTCCCAATCAACAATATGTCATCTACATATAGTATTAAGAATGCTCTGAGCTCCACTCACTTTCTTGTAAATACAAGCTTCTCCATGAGTTTGTATAAAACCAAAACTTTTGATCACCTTATCAAAACGTTGATTCCAACTTCGGGATGCTTGATTCAATCCATATATGGACCTTTGAAGTTTGCACACCTTGTTAGCATCTTTAGGATCGACAAAACCTTTTGGTTGCATCATATACAACTCTTCATCACTGTCTCCATTGAGGAACGTTGTTTTGACATCCATCTGCCATATCTCATAATCGTAATATGCAGCGATTGCTAACATAATCTTCACAGACTTTAGCTTCACTACTGGTGAGAAAGTCTCATCGTAGTCAACTCCTTGAATTTGTCGAAACCCTTTTGCGACAAGTCGAGCTTTATAGACAGTAACATTACCATCAACATTTGTTTTCTTCTTGAAAATCCATTTGTTCTCGGACCTTCCGCCATCCGGTAAGTCCACCAAAGTCCATACTTGGTTTTTGTACATGGATCCAATCTCGGATTTCATGGCTTCTTGCCATTTATTGGAATCTAGGCTCATCATCGCTTCCTCATATGTCGCAGGGTCATCGGTGTTGTCCACCAACATGACACTCATAACGGGATCATACCAATCAGGAGTGGTACGAGTTCTCGTTGACCTGCGAGGCTCTGTAGCAACTTGAATCGAAGTTTCATGATCATCATCATTAGCTTCCTCTCTTATTGGTGTAGGCGCCACAGGAACTACTTCCGGTGCTGCGCTACTCGCAAGTTTGAGAGAAGGTTCAACAACCTCGTCGAGTTCTACTTTCCTTCCAGTCACTTCTTTCGAGAGAAATTCCTTCTCTAGAAAGGATCCATTCTTGGCAACAAAGATTTTGCCTTCAGATCTATGATAGAAGGTATACCCAATAGTTTCCTTCGGGTATCCTATGAAGACGCATTTTTCCGCTTTGGGTTCAAGCTTGTCCGGCTGTAACTTCTTTACATAGGCTTCGCAACCCCAAACTTTAAGGAACGGCAATTTAGGTTTCTTCCCAAACCATAATTCATACGGTGTCGTTTCAACGGATTTAGATGGTGCCCTATTTAAAGTGAATGCGGTCGTTTCTAATACATAACCCCAAAATGATAACGGTAAATCTGTAAGTGACATCATAGAACGAACCATATCTAAGAGAGTTCGATTACGACATTCGGACACACCATTCGTTCGGACACACCATTACGCTGTGGTGTTCCCGGCGGTGTCAATTGTGAAAGTATTCCGCATTTCTTCAAATGCTCGCCAAACTCGTAACTTAGATATTCACCTCCACGATCATAACGCAGAAATTTAATCTTCGTGTTACGTTGATTCTCCACCTCACTTTGAAATTCCTTAAACTTCTCGAAAGTTTCGAACTTATGTTTCATGAAATAGATATACCCATATCTACTCAAGTCATCCGTGAAGGTAAGAACATAACGATAACCACCGCGCGATGCTACACTCGTTGGACCACACACATCGGTATGTATGATTTCCAATAAGTCCGTAGCTCGCTCCATCATACTAGAAAATGGAGTCTTAGTCATTTTACCCATCAGACATGCTTCGCATCTTTCAAGTGATTCGAAATCAAGTGATTCAAGAAGTCCATCGGAATGGAGTTTCTTCATACGCTTCACTCCAATGTGACCAAGACGACAGTGCCACATATAGGTCAAGTTATCGCTTAATTTCAAACGTTTAGCTTCAATGTTATTAATATGTGTATTTCCACTATCGAGATTCAATAAGAATAGACCATCTATCAAAGGTGCATGTGCATAAAACATATTACTCATATAAATCGAACAACCATTATTCTCTGACTTAAACAAGTAACCGTCTCGCAATAAATAAGATCCCGATATAATGTTCATGCTTAACGCAGGCACCAAATAACAATTATTTAAGTATAAAACTAATCCCGATGGTAGATGAAGAGGTAGCGTGCCGACCGTGATCACATCAACCTTTGATCCGTTTCCAACGCGCATTGTCACCTCGTTCTTCGCTAGCTTTCGTTTATTCTGCAGCACCTGTTTCGAGTTACAAATATGAGCAACCAAACCAGTATCAAATACCCAGGCACTACTACGAGTACTAGTGAGATACACATCAATAACATGTATATCGGATATACCTTTCTTCTTGATGTTGCCTGTCACATCCCAAGATTTTCCAAATCTTGTTATGTGAAAAATAAATGAATAAAATAAAACTTTGTGATTTTCAGGGTGAGAAGAAACCTTTTTGAGTCCAATTGGAAACCTTCGAACCTATTTTGATCAAACAAATCCTAAAGGGATTTAAAAAGATAAACAATTAATAAAGAAAATTTTAAATAAATAGAAAAACTATTTTGGATCTTTTAATAAAAGATTTGGTTTTCAAAACAAAAGGTAGATTTATAAATAAGGATTATTTTATAGAGCCAAATTAAACCTTGGCCAATCTTTTGAAATAAAAATGTTTTGCTTTGATTAAAAGAGTAAAGGTTTATTTAAACAAAATAATGAGGATTTATTAATATCCAATTCTATTAAAAATAAAGGTTTTACCATTTTAATTAAAACATCAAAAATTTTAAATAATTTTAAATAAGTTTTCCAAGTATTTTTATTCTCAATTAAAACCTACGGAAGTGTTTTTGGTTTTATTTTAGATTTCAAAATAAAGATTTTAATAAAACAAATCCTATTTGAATTATTAACTAAGGTCCATCTTATTTAATTATTAATGGACCCTAAAATAAAAATGTTATCTTATTTTTCAAATAAAACCTACTGAATGGTTTGGTACTATTTTGGATTTCAAATAGAGTTTTAAAAATAAATAAATCAAACCCTATTTGATTTAATAAATAAGGTCCATTTTATTTAATTAATAAATGGATCCTAAAAAGATTAAAAATATTATTTTGTTTTGGACTTTAGTTTTGTGTTGTTGAACAGAACCAAACTCAAGGCAAAGTTTGGAGGAGTTTTTGAATTGTTTTGAATGTCTGGATTGTTGATTTAAATTCAAAACAGAAAATCAAAAGAGAAAAAGAAAAAGATTCAGAACAGAAAAAAATAGAGCAAAGAAGACCCAGCCCAACTATCCTAGCCCACTAAGCCCAACCAGCCCACTGCCCTCTCCCGCAGAAAACGATTCACACTCGCGATTGAACCCACTAAGTCGCAGACAGGTGGACCCCGTTCCCTTTCCTTCTCTCTCACTGCCAGTGGACCCCATAGCCATGCGGTCATCTTCCCAACCCGCGACCTGTTCTTCCCCAGACCTCGCTGCCGTTCTCTGTCAATCAATCCTCGAGTAAATTCGCTTAATTGCAGCGTTAATTCCGCACGGTAACCTCGCTCACTTAAGCGCCCATTTCCCCTCTCCATTTCCCCTCTCTCGCCCGGCTCTTTCGGCCACCAGGCTGCTCGGAATCCTCCCCGAACCACCACAGTCTCCGACGAGCTCCCGTTCAAATTCCGGCCACCACCGCCAGCCCCACTGCTTCCAGAGCACACTGGCTTGCTCGCCATCATCTCCTGCACCTGCCAGTGCCTTCCCCTCGCTCGCGCGTGCTTTGCAGCGTCGACTTCGTCTTCGACTGAACGACGCCGCCGTCTGCTCCAACTCTGATGAGCTCCACAGGTAGTTTCCGACCGCGCCTCTCCTTCTCCTTCACGCACACATCATCGCCATGGCTTTGCGCGTCTGACCCTGTCTCCCGTTTGTCCTAGCGTGCGCCGTAGCCCCGCCTCCAATGACACCCGAGCGAACCCGACGCCAGGAGCAACTCCGGCGAGCCATTACCCTCACCTCCGTGCGCCCCTCGACGAGATATTGCCACGTTGAGCTTCCCCACGCTACTGCGAACACGGTGAGCATACTCCCTTCCTTCCTCGCTTCCTGCATCGCCATTTTCGCCGTCGTCCGGCCCGTCACAGGCCTTGCCGAGCCGCCAGAGCTTGGTCAAGGCGACGATAGCCGTTAGATGACGATCCAATGGACACGATAGATCACTAAATGCTGAAGAGGTACGCAACCTGTGCCGCACGATCTGACTTGATCCAACGCACCAGAGAACGTGATCCGGCCGAAGAGGTACCGACGAATAGGAATAGGACGCGTCTCACTGGTTTGATTTAAAACAGATTTTAGAATCTGATCTAGATGCAAATTTGTAAATCTTATAACTTTAGTTCCACACATCCAAATTTTGCAAACTTTATATCAATGGAATCAGTGGAACAAGCCCAAGCCAACCATGCCTTTTGTTTAGTAAAAAGCTTCTGGAAAAATGTTTGTTTATGCAGAAACATTTGTATGCTTGATTAGATTATAAAAATTGTTCAAAAATGATTTTGGGGATAAAATCTTTGGAAAATGGTGTGATTTGAACCTACTGACCATAGGAAACACTTTGTGGTTTCAAAAATGTATTTGGTGAAACAAAAGAATGATTCTTTGATTTAAAACCATTTCTAGTCAAATAAAAATATAGTTTATTTATTAAAAATGTTTTTGGAAGAAAACTTTTGGGAAATGTTTTGTTTTAAACTCTCTGACCCTAAACACCAAGTTTTATGGTTTGAAAACATATTTTGTGAACCCTGTAGATTAATGCCTTAGCAAAAACATTTCTACACCACATAAAATGGTACCTTGTTTTGAAAATGGTTTATGAAGTGAAATCTTTTGCAAATGACTTTGCCACTTTATAAAATGACCATTAGGTGTTTTCAAATGTTTATGACCCATTAGAAACCACTTTTACAAATAAAACAACCCTTTTGCATGCTTGCATGTATTGTTTTGTTTATCATTTTATGTGAGGTTTTGCTTGATTGGTAGATTGAGATTGTGCCTTGCTTGATTGAATTGTAGTGACTTGAAGAGTGTGATTGTTGCAAGGACAAGGAGTGAACTTATACCCTCTACCAAAAAGGCAAGTGATGCTTCATACATTTGTCCCATTATTTTCACTATGCATTAGTGATATTTCTAAGTAGGACTTGCATGGAAATTTTTCTAAGTATAAACTATGCTATGGAAAATCCTAGTAGATGAAATCTTTAGTAGAATTTCCTAAGTTAAGATCCCTACTACAATCATGCTTAGCTTAGCTAGTAGAAAACAAGGGTGGAAATATATATTCATACTATGGAAAATTTCTAAGTCTGAGGACTTGTGTTTTTGTTTAATAAAACAACTAAGTTAATGAACCACCTGGGTGGAATGGTAATTGCTTGGTGGTTTTTGGTTGAGTGGTTACACAAGGCCCATGTTTATGGTTTACCTTGTGTATCTCACTTGTGGATGGCCACCCAGGAACAAAGAGATTTGAGATGTCAAATGTTGAGAAGCTTCAAGTGCAGCCACTTGGCATTATGGGCTCTGCCTGTATCATATAGGTTGCAATAACTTAGCCAAATGGACAGTTGGTGGTAGGGGTTTGATAGGTTGGAACGCGTCCATTCTGGTCTAAGGGAAGGCTTCTGAAAGATCTTGTCTTGGTGAAACCAAGTCTTGTGGGGAAAGTGCACCACCTCTGCAGAGTGTAAAATCTAAGTACTTAGCCATGTCCCTGGTAAAGGACAATTTGAGCATCAAGACATGGAAGCTATCAAGAATCTCATCATCCAAAATTCTAAGTTAAAAACTTGTGGTTGAACAAGGGTGAAAGGATCTTCAATCTTTGATTGGGAGATGCCTTGGGAAAGATTATTTTTGTCAAGCAAAAACTTAGTGTTTTCAAATGATAAGGAAAAATCTATTTTGAGCAATGCAAGCCTCAACTCCACTTAGCCAAAAGCATATATATGATAGACTCCACTATACTACCATAGTATCACTTACCAATACAATTCAAATGTATTGACCCTTGTGGCTGTAACTTGTTATGTTGCAGGTTTGATTGATATTAGTGAAGTTTAATGATTAGGATTACAAGTCTACAACCAACATGTCTGCCTGTGGCACTTTGAAGATGAAGGACCCCATGCTATTGTGATATTCTGCTGCATTGTAATGAGATAGCCAAATGAGCTATGTAAGATGTAATAAATTATTTTATTCCTGGTTATAAAGTTGTATTATGACCTTTGTTTCATGATATTACATCTTAACTGTGGATGCTAGCTATTGATCCAGGGACTAGCATTGCAATCACAAGGATCCTTTTTCCTTTACAAAGGAGGGATCTTACATTGTCGTTCTTCAAATCCGCCAAGTACTTTGGGCAATTTCGCTTCCAGTGACCTTCTCCCTTGCAGTAAAAGCACTCAGTATCAGGCTTAGGTCCAGCCTTGGTCTTCTTCATCGGTGCGGTAACTTTCTTACCACCCTTCTTGAAGTGTCCCTTTTGCTTAGACTTGCCTTTCTTGAATTTGGTGGTCTTATTGACCATCAACATTTGGTGCTCTTATTGATCTCCACTTCTGCAGACTTCAACATGGAGAAGAGTTCTGGCAACGTCTTGTCCATGTTTTGCATATTGTAGTTCATCACAAAGTTCTTGTAACTTGGTGGTAGTGATTGGAGGACACGATGTATCCCCAAAGAATTGGGAATCACTATACCCAAACTTTGGAGTTTGTTTGTGTGCCCAGACATCTTAAGCACATGCTCACTGACGGAGCTGCCCTCTTCCATCTTGCAGTTAAAGAAGTTTTCAGAAGCCTCATAACTCTCAACTGCCGCGTGAGCCTCAAATATCATTTTGAGTTCACGGACAATATCATGTGGGTCTGAATTCTCAAACCTTTTCTGAAGCTCCGATTCCAAACCATACAAGATAGCACACTGAACTGTGGAGTACTGATTCTTCCGAGTTTGGTAAACATTCTTTACTTCATCGGTAGCATCACCGCTGCGGAGTCACCCAATGTGCATCCAAAGACATAGGTCAAATTACCAGCATTAAGGACAATCCTCAAATTGCGGAACCAATCCGCGAAGTTGCTTCCATTGTTTTTCAACTTTTCTTTCTCTAGGAACGCATTAAAATTGATGGTAGAGGCCGCCATTTATCTACAACATATTTGCAATAATTTAGACTAAGTTTATGACAAATTGAGTTCTAATTAATAGTTAAATTAATCTAGGTGAACTCCCACTCAAAACAATATCCCTCACATTGTTTTAGTGATCACACGAACCAAATCCACCATATCAAAACACGAGAGTTAATGTAGCTTCAATGGCGAACAATCAACATGTTCATCATATCTACTATATGATTCATGCTTTACCTTTCGGTGATCCGTATTCCGAGACCATGTCTGTACATGCTAGGCTCGTCAAGATCAAACCTTAGCTTCCGCATGGGCAAATCTGGCTTGCTCACGTTGTATACACTTGCAGAATCTAACACACCCGATCATCACGTGGTGCTTCGAAACAACAAGCTTTAGCAAAGGTGCTAACTAAGGATGAACACTGTAAAACTTGAAATTTATGTGCTTGAGGGATCATCTTATAATGCTACTTCGTTAACTAAGCAATACAAGATGCATAAAGGATTAACATCACATGCAATTCATAATATGTGATATGATATGGCCTTTCTTCTTTGTGCTTTCGATCTCCATCTTCAAGCACGAACATGATCTCCATCATCACCGGCATTGCATCAAGGTCAATGACGCTGCTCCATGGTTGTCGTCCACCAGCTTCAACTATTACAACTACTTTGAAATAGACACGCGGGTCTTAACAGAAATTAAAGACAACCATATGGCTCCTGCCGGTTGCCAACTTACAATAAGTAACATTGCATACATCAAATATAATCACAATCATGGCCATATCACATCACAGCACACCCCTGCAAAACAAAGTTAGACGCCTCTAATTACTTTGCATATTTTACGTGGTTTGGGGCTTTCAATAAGTGTCGATCTAACTTACGAACAAGAACCACAACGTTGATGTTTGAACTATCAAGTGCCTGTTGTAAATTGGATCTATACTATAATGGGAGAGACAAACACCCGCAAAGCCACTTATGCAATACAAGTTGCATGTTGAGCGTGGATCAAGTCTCATGAACGATGTCATGTAAGGTTAGCCCGGGCCGCTTCATCCCATCATACCGCAAGATGCAAAGTACACAAGAAGCAATTGATAATAAAAGCACCACCGCCCATAATGACCATTGTGTTCTACTCATGCAACAGATCTACATATAGACACGGCTCTGATACCACTGTAGGGGTTCGTAGCATGGAAAACAAAAAATTTCTACCGCATACAAACAAATAATCCAAGATCTATCTACTAGATTGTAGCAACGAGTTGATAGAATAACTCACCCTCGAAGATTCCAAAGTGTTTAACGAGAGCGGATTCTCGTGGGTGATGTAGTCGTACTCTCCCGATCTCAAGATCGTGTAGACGATCCTTCCGGCTGCGTTGGCTAGCGCTTCCTTGATCACTCCGTTCGGTACTCGATGAAGACATTCCTCTCCCTTGTTCCAGCAGGCAGCGGAGGTTGTACCACTCTCCTCGCGATTCCGGCAGCACGACGGCGTGGTACTGGAAGTAGAGGGGAGATCTCGCAGGGCTTCGCCTTAAGCCGGAGCGAGTATGGTGGACTATGAGAGAGGCTTCGGTGATCTAGGGTTTAGACACACCAAGGAGGAGAGGCTAGGCCGGTGGCTAGGGCTTGGGGAAGCCCAAGTCGGCGGCTAGGGTTTGCCCTAGGCGGCGGCAGCAGTAGGAGGTGGCGGCGCCGGCGGCTTGGGGCTAGGGTTTGCAGGGTGCAAGGTGTGTGCTTGGAGGGGCAGCCCTGCCCCTCCTTATATGGGTGGAGGGGGCCGGCCAAGGGGAGGGGAGTCCCTCCCCAACTCGGCTTCCAAGGCCGGCAGTGGAGGGAGAGGGACTTCCTCCCCAAGTAGGTTTCCTACTCTCCCTCCACCAAGCAAACTTGCCGTTTGACTTTTCAAATTGGCGTTTGACTTTTCAAACTAGGATTTGATTTATCCCTTTGTTTTGCTCAGCGATGACACCTAGTACATGATGCAACCATTCCATCTTGTTATGAAACATTCATGTACCCTTCCCCTCCGGAGTGCCGGACCTTCCGGAACCTTCTAGAACATTCCCGATGAAAACACCGGAACCATTCTCCAACCCCGAAACAGGACTTTCCTTATATGAATCTTATTCTCCGGACCACTCCGGATCTCCTCGTGATATCCCGGATCCCAGCCGAGACTCCGAACAACATTCGGTCTCTTACTCATCATTCCATAACTACTCAACAACATCGAATCCTTAAGTGTGTCTCCCTACGGTTCGTGAATTATGCGGACATGATCGAGACACCTCTCCGATCAATAACCAATAGAGGAATCTGGAAATTCATATGGCTCCCACATATTTCTACGATTACTTTGCGATCGAATGAACCACTTACATACGATACCAATTTCCCTTTGTCTCACGATATTTTACTTATCCGAGGTTTTGATCGTCGGTATCTCTGCATACCTAGTTCAACCTCGTTACTGATAAGTACTCTTTTCTCGTTCCCGTGGTATGTGATCCCTTGTGAGCCAGTCACATGCTTGCCAGCTAATCGGATGACATTCCACCGAGAGGGCCCAGAGTATATCTATCTGTCATATGGATGGACAAATCCCACTCTTGATCCACGTGTCTCAACCAATACTTTCTGAACACTCAATGCCACCTTTATAGCCACCCATTTACGGTGTGGTGTTTGATTTCATCAAAGCATCCTTCCAGTGATGGTGATAAGCATGATCTCATGGTCGAAGGAATTAGGTTACTATGTATCAGAAAGCATATAGCAATTGAACTATTAAAATGACTTGATCTTTATGCTACGCTTATCTATAGGAGTATGTCCATCATATCATTCTCCTAACGATATGACCTTGTTTGTTAATAACATCTCAATGTTCATGATAGGGAAACCACGATCATTTATTAACCAACAAGCTAGTATTATAAAGAGGCTTTACTAGGGACTCTATTTTAGTTTACAAATCACACAAGTATTAATGTTTCCTTGTTAATACTATTATAGCATGAATGTAAACAATTATCATAAACACAAAGATATAATAATAACTACATTTATTATTGCCTCTAGGGCATATCTCCAACACTAAGTGCCCTAAAGAATAACCAATAGCGTCCATAACCCTGCCCAGGCCAAGCCGGAAGGGTAACCCTGCTAACAACGTCGATCTCAAAACCTCCTAAAACAAAAGGGGTGCCGGCAAAGGGCAAAGGAAAAAGAGAGCGGTCGATCGAGGCCAAGACACTACGAGACTAGAATTCGGCGGTCCTCGCCTACATAGGTATGGTGAACTGAAGCGGCAGCGCATCATGCACTAAACAACCTATAGAGACTCAATACAGGTGGCGGCTATCAAATAGGGATAAGAAATACCTATTCGGATCCAACCTGAAACTATCACCAAGCATACCCATCCTGGTATTTCCCCCTTGAGACCAAACGAGGAAGTCAACCGAGGAACTCACACAGTTGGCAGTTTTATTCATTCCGTTATAGTTGCAGCAATTACTAGTCAGATATAGATAGCATGAGTCATCCTGATATAATAAGCAGTGGGCAGTTTTAGTTAACCATTCTGTTGTAGTTGTAGTACTTACTAGTCCGATACATATAGCATGAGACATCCCAAAACCCAGCAGTTGTTGGTACTTTTATTTAGCCATTCCGTTGTAGTTGCAATACTTACTAGTCAGATACAACGGTAACAGGTGACAACCCAAACCAGCAATTGTTGGCACTTTTATTTAGCCATTCCATTATATTGAAGCTGATTACTAGTCATTATAAAGTCAAATTTATAGCGCTACTTTAGTTATAGTTGTCTATGATCGAGATACCGTGCTCCAAGTCGTCCATAACCGCGGACACGGCTTTCAGAAAGTTTAACCCTGCAGGGGGCACAAATAGCAACACACGCACGATCAACCTCGGGAAAAACCAAATGAAAACCCAACGAGGCATCACGACAGAGAAATTTTAAGATTCATATAATATTTCAGGGGGCCACCCCACTAAGCTACCCGCGACAAAGTTGGTCGGCTCCGAGACGGACCCAAAGGTTTGTGTCGACGGCTGTAAACGACTGGGAACCCTAAAGTGTGACTGGGCTTGTCAACACCGCATAAACGTATCACAATTCGTAAACAGTACAGGCGCTCCACACGCAATCGTAAATAAAGCAGTAAAGCATGGCATAAGTACAGGATAGTAATAAAGCCCCAAACTAGTTTGTGGCCCCAAGAAATAATATATGACTCAAGCTCTGGCTAGGGGGATTCATGGTCCCACATACGGATAGTGCGAATATTCAAAGAACAGGTATCAAGTACTCGGGGTCCTACGGGACACAAGTGGATGGTTAAAAACCAAATAACATCTATTGCCCACCTGTGCCTCTACAGTATTTACCTACTTCAGTTTTAGTTATTAAACGGTAATTAAAGTTATAATCATCTCCAACATTAAACATAAGGTATTACTCCAACAACTGTGGAACATCGACGGCACGACGCAACACCTGTGCAAGCAACTACGACTCGCAAGGATGACTATCTACCAAACAACAGGTAATAGGATGTGTCCAAGGCAATTTAATGGTTGCAAGGGATATCACGGGTACAAAAACTAGAGCATCGCATCACAGATAGCAATAGATCAACAGGAGAAAATAAAGACTATAAAAGTAAGATGGGTAGAAAGGGGGAGAATGCTCGCCTAAAAACATTGCCGAAGGTTCATCCGAAGATCGGGTCGACTCTCGCATCAACTCATCGGCCTAATCCGTGAAGAAGCAAAGAACTAGAAGAAACACCGGATGCACTATTTAATACTACGATAGAAGATCAGGCATGATGCATGTATGATGTATGACGTGGCAAAATGTGATGCAACTAGGCAATATTAAGCGGAACCGGGTCCCGACAAATGGATAGGTGGTTTATGTTGTTTAGATACCCCGCAATTTAAATGTTGTATTAACAAGGCAAAATTGTATCGTTAGTTCGCTACACAAATTTAAATGGGGCGAAAATAAGACTATATTCGCCCGCATATGACCTCCATATTTAATTTAGGTAAGTTATCGAAATAGCCCAAACACCCACAATATGCATGCAAGTAAGAACAATTTAATATGCAACAATTATATATCATTAATAAAAAATAGGTGTCTCGGGAAAGGGTCACACTTGGGGGCTTGGCAATCTTGGTTCGGGGTTCGGGCTCGATGGGGTCTCGACCATCGGATCCGGTATCGGGGTCTTCGGATTGCGGGAGGAAGAGCTCGTCATTGTGCGGTCTTCGGTTCCGAGAAGGAGGCCTTCGGGTACAAAGACTCTGGACGATATTGCGATAGCAGGTACTTGACAAAGTCAGTCTTTGCGACAGGATCCATGTCGGAGAGCTTGCCTTGGTGGTGTTCATGGTTTGGTAGCCGATGATCTTCAGAGGCCCGCGGTGACATTCCAAATCCGTCGCATACAAGCAAGCACCTGAAGAGCTGTCGGTTTTTGCAACAGCAAACACACAGTGGCCAGGGACACCACACCGACGTGCTCGAAGAGAAACGTCTTCTAAAAGATAGAACAAGCACCGGTGCACGCGTGCTTGATGCTCCCAGGAAATGCATACATACACATCGATCGAGCGTGAGGAAGGAGGTCACCGAGGAGGTTGCTGGCGCGCGAGCAGCAGGGCACCAGGACGAGTAGGAGGGGAAACCACAAGCTGCAGGGGCGGCTAAAGCACGGGCGGCAGGGAACGGTAGCCAACGGCGGTGCTCTGTCGAGCAGGGTGCTGGCGCAGGAAGGAGACGTCGGGGCTCGCTGGCGGCGGCGGTGGCAGGGAGGGTCGCTGGTTGTAGGGGCAGCATTCAAGGGCGAGGTCGAGGGAAGCGGACGGTGGGAGGGTCTCACGCAGGGCCGGCGAGGATGGAGCACAAGGCGGCGACGGCGGGCCAGAGAGAGGGCTCGTCAGTGGCGGCGTGCTCGCTTGGGCGACGACGGGCGAAGGAGGAAGGCGAACCCCAGGCAGCAGCGACGCCTTGGCTCCAGATAGGGATGAGGGCGATCGAGGGAGGAAGACAGGGTGGGGAGGCGTCGCGTCTTAGGGAGATGGGGTGGCCGAGGAGGAAGGTCGGCGGCGTGCGTGTCCAGGGAGGGAGAAGGAGCGGGGAGTGAGAGAGGTCACTGGCAGCGGCGGCTCTCGGGAAGCAGGGAGGAAGAGGCCACGAGGCCACGCGGGGTTGGGGCGAGAGCGGAGCGTGTGGGCGACGCGCAAGAGGGAGCGGGGTCATGGGTGGGGTCGACCTGGCAGGGAGCAGCCAGGTGACTTGGGTTTGACTGGGAACATGACCGCGCGCGCGTGAGAGAGGGTGTGAGTGGCAGCGGCGGGGTGGGTCTAGGCTAGGGTTTGGGGTAGGTAGTTTAGGGTTAGCCGGTTAGGGTTTTTGACTAGTGGGGTTGTAGGTGGTCCAGTTGGTTGGGCTTTTAGACCTAGACGACTGGACTGCCTCCCCCACAAAATTAGGTTTTATTTATTTTATTTAGTTTTAAATATCCTTTTGATAAAATAGTTTAGGCAAACAAAAGATCTAGGCGGACCGAGGGTTTGATTTGAAATAAAAGATGGGGATATTTATAAAACAAATAGAGGCTTTTAGAGAAATAGTTTAGTGCAAAAATATGCATGATGTCATGATGATGCTTAAATAAAATAACACGCGATTTTCTAGTAGTGGATTTACCCGGGGTGCTACAGTCAGGATGGCTCTGATACCACCTTGTCAACACCTCGAATTTTTAATCCCAGATGCCTGTTATGCCATACCTTGCAATCCTAGGATTACCATTTTTGCGAGACATAACAGAATTGGTACCACAGTACACCCTCCATTACAAACCATAATAAAGGTCTTACAAATAAAAGATCTCATGATCCAGTCTTAATACAATCAACGCAGTGGAAATTAAACGTAGGGGGCTTCATCTTCAGAGTCACAGGCAATGATGACGATGGGAGATGATCCTAGTTGTCATAGACCTCCTGTTATCCATCATCCTAGTAGTCCTCCTCGTAGTCTGGCCATGGGAATAGCCAGGGACAAAGCCATGAGTACTCTTTAATTACTCTAAAACTATCACTAACAAGTAAGGTAGTTCGAGTAGGAATCCTAAGCTATAGGTTTATTTGCAAAAATCTAGGTTTATTTTATACTGAGTTTAGAAGTAAAGAAAACTAGTTTAAAGTTCTTCTACCCTATTGTGGTCAAGTCAAAGTCATAGTTCATTTCACAAGTCATTTTGAAAACATCTGATGACGGAACAGTATGGCCACTCCAACTCTCCATAACTGCGGACGCGGCTATTCGAATAGTTTAACACTCTGCAGAGATTGTACACCTTCACCACAAAATTCGATATATCCGTCAGGGATAACCCTGAATCATCATACTTAGTATGCGGATAATCAATCCTAACCTTTCAATTACACACCCTAGTATAGGCACCTCCCCTATGAGATTGGCCTCCCAACCATGACCATTTGTCATCTTGGGAACTACATAGGTGGACATTCACATTCACGAGGTAGCCTCAGCTCAACCTCTTTCCGCAAGGGAACCCATACTAGGGCATATAAACTTCCAGTTAAGCCCTACCCAATTCAGGTAATGTGGTTGTACAGTAAAATTGGAATGGTATCGCATCCGAACCCAGCCATCAGTTTTTATAAAGGGTCAAGGCTCATGCCTCAACATTTTCATCATCAAAATCAATTTGTGTTCATAACACATGTCAAAACATTTCAATAGAATGAATCCTCATTCCAAGGTTTTCATAATCATTTTCACCAAGTGTTCCCATCTAAAGTGATCAATGTTTATGCTTAGCACTAGCCACTAAGGTTGAGGGTATTCACTAATGAGGGGTGTTAGTCAAGTGTGACTATCCAAATCTAGTCTTATGCCTTTTGATGACATCTAGTTCTAACTACTTAGGCCTAGTTTTATGCTCTTTATGCTATCTATAGTATTTTTCCAAAACTCACAAAGCACTAACTAAAAGTAAAGAACTTTGGTAAAAATAAAAGAATAAAGCTTGCAAGTAAAATTGGGAATTGGTATAATCAGGGTTGCATAACCAAAGCATGCCTAAAGCATATTGCATAGGTTATCTTGCAAGAATGGCTTGCATAATTAACTTGTAGTGTTAGTCTTGCCTTGATTAGTGCAGTGGTTGAAGTTTTCTTCTTCTTCGTAGTACTCCTCCTCCTCGTAGCCTTGGTAGGTACTAGCGTCTATAAATGAATACGAGGTACACAATCACCAAACAATACTTAACTACCTCTATTTGGCACACAAAGGTTCACACTAGATGATCTAGCATCATCACAATCATCACATGAAATAAGACCTAGTCTTATCTTTCTTATTTTAGAAAAGTAATTTCTACTCATTGAAAACTACTTAAGATTTAATATTCTCCAATTAAAATATGGGATCATGTTGACACATGTCATCACCACATATTCTAATACTTGGGAATGTGATTTAAAGTGGTGGTCATATTTTATAAAGTTTAAAAATTACTATTTTATACAATTAAAATGACTAAAAATGCCTATAGAGCATTCTTTTAGTACTAGTCCAAGATCACTGCATGTAAACCTAAATATTTTTACATATTCAGATATATCTTGACAAATGTGATTTTTGAGAGTTGGAATCAACTCAAAAGAATTTATGGTTGATTTTTGAAAAATGTTTGAATGTGGTAAAGTCTATGTCTTGTTATTTTACTATAGGTGATCTATAAATTCAAATGGTTTGAATCCAACAGGCTTGGATAGATAATTTGAATACCTTTCTAGCAAAATTGGAATCATGCAATTTGGTTCAGTAAATCTCTTTGAATTGATTTTTGAATCTACTGACAGAATCTAGTTTTAACTAAAATGGAAAAAGATTATTTGAATCACTGGGCTATGCGCGGGAAAGGGAATGGGCCGGCCCAACTACACTGCGTTGGCGCAGCGGGCTGCTGACAGGGGGTCCCGCTAGTCAGCGGCTCTATCTAACCGAAGCGGTATGTTTCAATCTAAGTCGTGCGATTAGACCAAGATCTATGGCCGACGTTCGCCATCTACGTCAAACAGCTCCAGCGAGACCAAACCCTAACGGCGACGGTGGGGGTACATGGTGGCTCACCTGGGCTCCACCTAGGGTTGGCGATGGGGGCGAACGACGTTGTAGACGACGGCAGTTCGAACGGTGGTCGCGGTGGCTCCTGGGTGGCTCCAATCAACGGATCCTCTTCTCCTCTGCAGCGGCAGACTCCGGCCAAATTCCGGTGATGCGGAGATCACCTTGCTCCGGGGAGAGGTGTGGGAGGTTCTGTGAGGAGTGGGAAGTGAGATGCTGTGAAGAATTGAGGCGGGGGTGGCCTCTATTTATACCCCCACGAGAGGGGCAGAGCGGCATGGTCTGGCTTCTCCGGCGACGTCGTTGCAGTGAGATATGGGCATGGCGGAGGGCGGAGGACGGTGCGGTATTTCCTGGCGGTCATCACGGGCTTAAAGTCGCGGCACGGGACGGTCGAGGATGGTCAGGAGCGGGCGGTGTTCTGCGCGGGAACGACGGATGTTCGAGACAGTGTACAGGGGCTACTGGTCGCGTGTTGGCGAACGGGCCTGTCTGGGGGGTAGCTAGGGTCGGGGAGAGTGCAGGTACGCGTGGAGAGAGCGAGGCGCGGTGGCCACGCACGAGGTGGCTGCGGTGTTCTCGCGTGCTCTCGGCATGGCAGACAGAGAAATGGGCGCGGCATTTCTCGAGTAGTCCACGGTTGGGTTGCGATCGAGGTGTGGACGGGGAGTGGCGATGGACGGTGCCCTGCCTCCTAGACATCATGGACGGGCGCGGCGCTGCTTGTGGCAAGCTGCCCATGGTCGACCGGCAAGGACGGCTCGGGTGGCGCGGCATTGGCGCACACGGCAGAGGGGGTGCTGGTCGGCTGCGTTGCTAGGTGCTGGGGAGACCAGGGAGTGAAATGGGGACAATTGGTAGACAAAGCATTGATCAAGAACAGTAATAGTTTGACAGCTGTTACTGTGTTCACCAGGTGTTTGATGAAATGGCCGCATGAATACAAGATTTGAATTTTTGTATGAATTTTGGTGAGTGATGTTGTCATAAGCTTGGTAGTCTGTGGTTGCTAGTGTTTGCCAAGGGGAATTGGTTTGGTTGGTTTTGAGAAATGGGCATCTTAGTACCTATTAAGGATTCAATTTTTGAATTCCTCTCAAATGGATTTGAAAATAGTTTTTATAAGTTTGTGAGTTTGCTTAGGTTCATTGTTACTTGTTCTAGCAAGGGGTGAAAAGAATTGGATTGGTTTCTAATAGAAATCTTTTACTAGGAACACTCAAAGTGGTCTAGTGAACAAGTTTGGCCAAAATGACCATTTGATCATATGCCTTCTTATTTGAATTTCCTTTTGATTTTTTTTGTTTGGAATTGACCTAGGTGATATTGTTTTCATCTTTAAACCAATCAAACATGGCAATTGCAATCATTCATGCATTAATCACACACACACACATATATTCATATTAATTTTAATAACAAAAGTTTTTGTTACCCCTAAACTTGGGTGATTAGAACTTGATAATTAACATTTTTGGGATATTACAGAGACTATCGCTTTTATTCTATAAAGAGATCCATCGTGATCCGTTGAAATTACATCATGTAAGTTATGGTTTGGAATAAAACCCAAGTTGTCCTTTCTTATATTTTTGGTATGCTAGGCATAAGTAAAATGTTTACAGCCAAAGTCAGATAAGAATGTCTTTCTAGGTTATTTTGAATAAGCGCTGGGCATTTCTCCATGACACCAAAGACAAAAGTGCTTGTCGCTTAGAACGTCAAGTTTCTTGAGAAGGAATTTTTCATGAAAAGTTAAGTGGGAGGACAATAGAACTTTGATGAGGTTATTAAACCTTAGCTATGTGTGCTGAGTTGCGAAGCACCGAAAAGTGTTATGGAGGTAGCCACAATGCTCATGGCTCACATGCTCAAAGGTTGTGGTCACGGAGATCTACGTTACTATTGAATCAAGTAGGTCGGATAAACAATCAAATACCAAGATTTGAGAATTAAATCATTATTGTTTGACAATGATGAACTGACTACATGCAAAGAAGCAATGATGGTCCCTGACTCCGTCAAATGGCTTGAAGCCATAAAATCCATGATATTTCCATATACAGAAAATCTAGTTTTTGAACATGGAAGACCCTCTAGAAAGGTGTAAAACCTATTGGACGTATTTGGATCTATAAATAGACATGGATGTTTCATATCAATGAAATTGTCGACATGTTGGTAAAGAGTTTACGACAATGTTCAAGAAGTTGACTATGACAAGATTTAATCTTTTATAGCAATATTTAGTCTAGACGAATTAATGTAGCAACCACTACATATAATTTTGTTATATGGTAGTTGAACAAACAAAACAAAGTTCTTCTAATAGAATAGTTACCTAGGACGTGTACATGACACGATCCAAAGGGTTTTGTTAATTCAAAGGATGCTAAAATGGCATGCAAACTTCAATGGTTGAAGTAAGCATCCGGAGTTGGAATCTTCACCATGATGAAACTGTTAAAAGGTTTGGGTTCATCAGAGATGATGAATATGCTTGCATTTGCAAGAAATTAAGTGGGAGCGCTGAGACATATTTCTAATACATTATCTGAAAGACATATTATTGATTGGAAATGATGTAATTTTATTGACACGGGTTAAGAATTTCATTTCAATGAAAGACTTAGGCAAATCCTGAATATTTGGCATCAATGTCTATAGATTGAAACGCTAATATGGTTGTGCCAAATGTACATAGATGAGATATTGAATGAGTTCAATATGGAAATGACAAGAAAGGTTCTCTCCACACATAAAGGATTGAATCAAGATTCAAGTGTATTGAAACTTGGTAAGTGAAACGAGATTCAAGTGTTTTGACACTTGGTGAGTGAAATCACAAGAATATTTTGATTAATCATACCGTGATATGTAAACATCTAGATATGTCCTATGCTCTAAATGTTATGAGAATATACCAAAATGATTCATAAGATGATCATTGGAAGTTAGTTAGGATATTCTTATGATCTTTGAAAGAACAAAGAATATGTTATTTATGTAGAGGTGACAAATGGATAGATAGTTCATTGTAAAGTGTTGCATTGATACTAGTTTTGTCACAAAATACATAATAAGTTTAGCTCAATTTAAACTATGGGTGGCACAATGTAATGGAAAGGAGATTCAATAACAGATTTGGATGAGATCCAAGTTAAGACATTGTGACAGATATTATAACAAAATTCTAAGTATATGACTGCTATTATAGCAGCAAAAGAGGGCATTTGTGTCAAGTAGTTTGTTATAAAACTAGGTGTGGTTCATAGCAGGCTAGTAATATAAAGATTTATTGTACGACAATTGTATCGACATGATTTAACCCCAATGAACTAAAGGTCTCACCAAAGGACCAAATTTATACAATGCCATCTCATTGGAGAATAAGTGATGCATTGAGATGCAAAGACATGCAAATACACATAGACCTGAAAGTGTCGGATCCGAAGATTATGTTTACTACTAGCAATCATGTATATACAACACCAGAAAGCCATAGGTGTTGAGTGCCCAAAGTTTTTCAAACAAAATTATTGACTCTAGTGCAAGTGGGAGACTGTTGGAGATATGCCCAAGAGGCAGTAATAAAGTGGTTATTAACATATCTTTATGTTTATGATAAATGTTTGCATCCCATGCTATAATTGTATTAACCGGAAACATTAATACTTGTGTGTTTTGTAAACATAAAAGAGTCCCTAGTAAGCCTCTTGTTAAACTAGCTCGTTGATTATTAGATGATCATGGTTTCCTAAGCATGGACATTGGATGTTATTAATAACAAGATCATATCATTAGGAGAATGATGTGATGGGCACACACCCATAGTAAGCATAGCATAAGATCAAGTCTTTAAAGTTCATTTTCTACAAGCTTTCAGATACATAGTAACCTAATCCTTCGACCATGAGATCATGTTAATCACCAACACCGGATTAATGCTTTGATGACATCAAACACCACTTCATAATTGGGTGGTTTTATAAAAGTGGCATTGGGTATTCTGCAAGTATGAGTTGAAGCGCATGGATCAAGAGTGGGATTTGTCCATCCATATGGCGGATAGATATACTTTGGGCCCTCTCGGTGGAGTGTCATCCAATTGGCTTGCAAGCATGTGACTATTTCACAGGGGATGTCACATCACAGTACGAGTAAAGAGTACTTATCGGTAACGAGGTTGAACTAGGTATAGAGATACCAATGATCGAACCTCGGATAAGTAAAGTATCATGCGACAAAGTGAATCGATATTGTATGTTAAATGGTTCATTCAATCACGAAGTCATCATTGAATATGTGGGAGCCACTATGGATCTCCAGGTCCCACTATTGGTTATTGATCATAGAGGTGTCTCGATCATGTCTACATAGTTCACGAACCATAGGGTGACACACTTAAGGAATCGATGTTGTTTAAGTAGATATGGAATATGAGTTGGAGACCAAATGTTGTTCAGAGTATCAGATTAGATCCGGGACATCACAAGGAGATCCGGAATGGTCCGGAGAATAAGATTCATATCAGGAAAGTCATTTTATGGGGTTCAGAAATAATTTCAGAGTTTTGACCGGAAGCTTCTATTGGACATATGCCCTAGAGGCAATAATAAATGTAGTTATTATTATATCTTTGTGTTTATGATAAATGTTTACATTCATGCTATAATAGTATTAACAAGGAAACATTAATACTTGTGTGATTTGTAAACTGAAATAGAGTCCCTAGTAAAGCCTCTTTTTAATACTAGCTTGTTGGTTAATAAATGATTGTGGTTTCCCTATCATGAACATTGAGATGTTATTAACAACAAGATCATGTCGTTAGGAGAATGATATGATGGACATACTCCTATAGATAAGCGTAGCATAAAGATCAAGTCATTTTAATAGTTCAATTGCTATATGCTTTCTGATACATAGTAACCTAATTCCTTCGACCATGAGATCATGCATATCACCTTCACCGGAAGGATGCTTTGATGACATCAAACACCACACCGTAACTGGGTGGCTATAAAGGTGGCATTGAGTGTTCGAAAAGTATTGGTTGAGACACATGGATCAAGAATGGGATTTGTCCATCCATATGACGGATAGATATACTTTGGGCCCTCTCGGTGGAATGTCATCCAGTTAGCTTGCAAGCATGTGACTGGCTCACAAGGGATCACATATCACGGGAACGAGAAAAGAGTACTTATCGGTAACGAGGTTGAACTAGGTATGCAGAGATACCGACGATCATAACCTCGGATAAGTAAACTATCGTGAGACAAAGGGAAATTGGTATCGTATGTAAGTGGTT
Organism: Avena insularis; assembly: GCA_023614405.1. Classification (NCBI taxonomy): domain Eukaryota; kingdom Viridiplantae; phylum Streptophyta; class Magnoliopsida; order Poales; family Poaceae; genus Avena; species Avena insularis. The sequence goes on along the minus strand of CM042687.1, from coordinate 376,995,136 downwards.
CATTCGATCGCAAAGTAATCGTAGAAATATGTGGGAGCCATATGAATTTCCAGATTCCTCTATTGGTTATTGTTCGAAGAAGTGTCTCGATCATGTCCGCATAATTCACGAACCGTAGGGAGACACACTTAAGGATTCGACGTTGTTTGAGTAGTTATGGAATGATGAGTAAGAGACCGAATGTTGTTCGGAGTCTCGGATGGGATCCGGGATATCACGAGGAGATCCGGAATGGTCCGGAGAATAAGATTCATATAAGGAAAGTCCTATTTCGGGGTTGGAGAATGGTTCCGATGTTTTCATCGGGAATGTTCTAGAAGGTTCCGGAATGTCCAGCACTCCGGAGGGGAAGGGTACATGAATGTGTCATATCAAGTTGGAATGATTGCATCATGTACTAAGTGTCATCGTTGAACAAAATAAAGGGTTTAATCAAATCCTAGTTTGAAAAGTCAAACGCCAATTTGAAAAGTCAAACGGCTATTTTGGAAGGTGGAGGGGAAGTAGGAAACCTACTTGGGGAGGAGTTCCTCCCCTCCACCACCGGCCCACTTGGGAAACCGAGTTGGGGAGGGACTCCCCTCCCCTGGCGCGTCCCCTCCACCTATATAAGGAGGGGCAGGGCTGCCCCTCCTAGCACACAACACCTCCACCCGCAAACCCTAGCCCGGCGCCGCCACCTCCTGCTTCCGTCGCCGTCGCCTAGGGCAAGCCGCCGCCGCCGCCTAGCTAAACCCTAGCTGCCGGCCTTTCTCCTCCTCGGTGCGTCTAAACCCTAGATCTCCGAGGCTCTCTCTCATAGTCCACCATACTCGCTCCGGCTTAAGGCGAGATCTCCCTCTACTTCGGTACCACGCCGTTGTCTTCTTGAATCGTGAGGAGAGTGCTACAACCTCCGCTGCCTGCTAGAACAAGGGAGAGGAAGGTCTTCGTCAATTAACGCAGTGTGACCGACATGAAGCGCTTTAGGAGCCTTGGCCGGAAGGATCGTCTACGCGATCTTGAGATCGAGAAAAGTACGACTACATCACCCACGAGAATCCGCTCTCGTTAAACACTTTGGAATCTTCGAGGGTGAGTTATTCCATCGACTCGTTGCTACAATCTAGTAGATAGATCTTGGCTTGTTTGTTTGTATGCGGTAGAAATTTTTTGTTTTCCATGCTACGAAACCCTACAGTGGTATCAGAGACAGGTCTATATGTAGATCTGTTGCACGAGTAGAACACAATGGTCATTGTGGGCGTTGATGCTTTTGTTGTCGATTGCTTCTTATGTACTTTGCATCTTGCGGGATGGTGGGATGAAGCGGCCCGGGCTAACCTTACATGACATCGTTCATGAGACTTGCTCCACGCTTGACATGCAACTTGTATTGCATAAGTGGCTTTGCGGGTGCCTGTTTCTCCCAACATAGTTAAGATCCAATTTACAACGGGTGATTGACAATACTAGTATCAATGTTGTGGTTCTTGTTCGTAAGTTAGAACGACACTTATTGAAAGCCCCAAACCACGTAAAATATGCAAAGAAAGTAGAGGCGTCTAACTTTGTTTTGCAGGGGTGTGTTGTGATGTGATATGGCCATGATTGTGATTATATTTGATGTATGCAATGTTCCTTATTGTAAGTTGGCAACGGCGGGAATATATCGTTGTCTTTAATTTTGTTAAGACCCGCGTGTCTATTCAAAGTAGTTGTAATAGTTGAAGCCGGTGGACGACAACCATGGAGCAGCGTCATTGACCTTGATGCAATGCCGGTGATGATGGAGATCATGTTCGTGCTTGAAGATGGAGATCGGAAGCACAAAGAAGAAAGGCCATATCGTATCACATATTATGAATTGCATGTGATGTTAATCCTTTATGGATCTTGTATTGCTTAGTTAACGACGGTAGCATTATAAGATGATCCCTCATGCACATCAATTTCAAGTTTTAAAGTGTTCACCCTTAGTAAGCACCGTTGCTAAAGCTTGTTGTTTCGAAGCACCACGTGATGATCGGGTGTGTTAGATTCCGCAAGTGTATACAACATGAGCAAGCCAGATTTGCTCATGCGGAAGCTAAGGTTTGACCTTGACGAGCCTAGCATGTACAGACATGGTCTCGGAACACGGATCACCGAAAGGTAAAGCATGAATCATATAGTAGATATGATGAACATGTTGATTGTTCGCCATTGAAGCTACATCAACTCTCGTGATGATCGGTTTTGATGTGGTGGATTTGGTTCGTGTGATCACTAAAACAATGTGAGGGGTATTTTTTTGAGTGGGAGTTCACCTAGATTAATTTAACTATTAATTAGAACTCAATTTGTCATAAACTTAGTCTAAACTATTGCAAATATGTTGTAGATCAATGGCGGCCCCTACCATCAATTTTAATGCGTTCCTAGAGAAAGAAAAGTTGAAAAACAATGGAAGCAACTTCGCGGATTGGTTCCGCAATTTGAGGATTGTCCTCACAGCTGGTAATTTGACCTATGTGCTGGATGCACCGCTGGGTGACCCACCTGCAGCTACTTCTACCGATGAAGTAAAGAATGTTTACCTCACTCGAAAGACTCAGTACTCCACAGTTAAATGTGCTATCTTGTATGGTTTAGAATTGGAGCTTCAGAAAAGGTTTGAGAATTCAGACCCACATGATATTGTCCGTGATCTCAAATTGATCTTTGAGACTCACGCGGCGATTGAGAGCTATGAGGCTTCTGAAAAGTTCTTTAACTGCAAGATGGAAGAAGGCAGCTCCGTCAGTGAGCATGTGCTTAAGATGTCTGGGCACGCAAACAAACTCCAAAGCTTGGGTATAGTGATTCCTAATGCTTTGGGGATTTACCGTGTCCTTCAATCACTACCACCAAGTTATAAGGACTTTGTGATGAACTACAACATGCAAAACATGAACAAGACGTTGCCAGAACTCTTCACCATGTTGAAATCTGCAGAAGTGGAGATCAAGAAAGAGCACCAAGTGTTGTTGGTCAATAAGACCACCAAATTCAAGAAAGGCAAGTCTAAGCAAAAGGGACACTTCAAGAAGGGTGGTAAGAAAGTTACCGCACCGACGAAGAAGACCAAGGCTGGACCTAAGCACGATCTTGAGTGCTTTTACCGCAAGGGAGAAGGTCCTTTGAGCGGAATTGCCCAAAGTACTTGGCGGATTTGAAGAACGGCAACATCAAGAAGAAAGGTATATCCGATATACATGTTATTGATGTGTATATCACTAGTACTCGTAGTAGTGCCTGGGTATTTGATACTGGTTCACTTGCTCATATTTGTAACTCGAAACAGGTGCTGCAGAATAAACGGAAGCTAGCGAAGAACGAGGTGACGATGCGCGTGGGAAATGGATCAAAGGTTGATGTGATCGCGGTCGGCACGCTGCCTCTTCATATACCATCAGGATTAGTTTTATACTTAAATAATTGTTATTTGGTGCCTCCATTAAGCATGAACATTATATCGGGATCTTGTTTATTGCGAGACGGTTACTTGTTTGAGTCCTAGAATAATGGTTGTTCGATTTATATGAGTTATATGTTTTATGCACATGCACCTTTGATAGATGGTCTATTCTTATTGAATCTCGATAGTGGAAATACACATATTAATAACATTGAGGCTAAACGTTTGAAATCGAGCGATAACTCGACCTATATGTGGCACTGTCGTCTTGGTCACATTGGAGTGAAGCGTATGAAGAAACTCCATTCCGATGGACTTCTTGAATCACTTGATTTCGAATCACTTGAAAGATGCGAAGCATGTCTGATGGGTAAAATGACTAAGACTCATGGAGCGAGCTACGGACTTATTGGAAATCATACATACCGATGTGTGTGGTCCAATGAGTGTAGCATCGCGTGGTGGTTATCGTTATGTTCTTACCTTCACGGATGACTTGAGTAGATATGGGTATATCTATTTCATGAAACATAAGTCCAAAACTTTCGAGAAGTTTAAGGAATTTCAAAGTGAGGTAGAGAATCAACGTAATAAGAACATTAAATTTGTACGTTCTGATCGTGGAGGTGAATATCTAAGTTACGAGTTTGGCGAGCATTTGAAGAAATGCGGAATACTTTCACAATTGACACCGCCGGGAACACCACAGCGTAATGGTGTGTCTGAACATCGTAATCGAACTCTCTTAGATATGGTTCGTTCTATGATGTCACTTACAGATTTACCGCTATCATTTTGGGGTTATGCATTAGAAACAGCCGCATTCACTTTAAATAGGGCACCATCTAAATCCGTTGAAACGACACCGTATGAATTATGGTTTGGGAAGAAACCTAAATTGTCGTTCCTTAAAGTTTGGGGTTGCGAAGCCTATGTAAAGAAGTTACAGCCGGACAAGCTTGAACCCAAAGCGGAAAAATGCGTCTTCATAGGATACCCGAAGGAAACTATTGGGTATACCTTCTATCATAGATCCAAAGGCAAAATCTTCGTTGCCAAGAATGGATCCTTTCTAGAGAAGGAATTTCTCTTGAAAGAAGTGACTGGAAGGAAAGTAGAACTCGACGAGGTTGTCGAACCTTCTCTCGAACTTGCGAGTAGTGCAGCACCGGAAGAAGTTCATGTGGTGCCTACACCAATAAGAGAGGAAGCTAATGATTATGATCATGAAACTTCGGTTGAAGTTACTACAGAGCCTCGCAGGTCAACGAGAACTCGTACCACTCCTGATTGGTATGATCCCGTAATAAATGTCATGTTGGTGGACAACACCGATGACCCTGCGACATATGAGGAAGTGATGATGAGCCCAGATTCCAATAAATGGCAAGAAGCCATGAAATCCGAGATTGGATCCATGTACGAAAACCAAGTATGGACTTTGGTGGACTTACCGGATGGCCGGAAGGCTGTCGAGAACAAATGGATTTTCAAGAAGAAAACAGATGCTGATGGTAATGTTACTGTCTATAAAGCTCGACTTGTCGCAAAAGGGTTTCGACAAACTCAAGGAGTTGACTACGATGAGACTTTCTCATCAGTAGCGAAGCTAAAGTCTGTGAGGATTATGTTAGCAATCGCTGCATATTATGATTATGAGATATGGCAGATGGATGTCAAAACAGCATTCCTCAATGGAGACATTGATGAAGAGTTGTATATGATGCAACCCAAAGGTTTTGTCGATCCTAAAGATGCTAACAAGGTATGCAAACTTTAAAGATCCATTTATGGATTGAAGCAAGCATCCCGAAGCTGGAATCAACGTTTTGATAAGGTAATCAAAAGTTTTAGTTTTATACAAACTTATGGAGAAGCTTGTATTTACAAGAAAGTGAGTGGGAGCTCTGTAGCATTCTTAATACTATATGTAGATGACATATTGTTGATTGGGAATGATGTAGACCTTCTTAATAGTGTCAAGGAATATTTGAATAAAAGTTTTTCAATGAAAGATCTTGGCGAAGCAGCTTACATATTAGGTATAAAGATTTATAGAGATAGATCGAGACGCTTAATATCATTGTCACAAAGTACATATTTGGACAAAGTTCTAAAGAGGTTTGGAATGGAAGATAGCAAGAAAGGGTTCTTGCCCATGTTGCCCAATACGACGTTAAGTAAAACTCAAATCCGACAACGGCAGAAGATAGAGAAAGGATGAGTAAGACTCCCTATGCCTCAGCCATAGGATCTCTAATGTATGCCATGCTATGTACTAGACCCGACATTGCATATGATGTTAGTTTAACTAGCAGATATCAAAGTGATCCAGGAGTGGATCATTGGACATGATCAAAAACATCCTTAAGTACTTGAGAAGAACTAAGGATATGGTTCTTTCTTATGGAGGTGATGAACAGCTCGTTGTTAATGGTTACACCGATGCTAGTTGGAACACCGATCCGGATGATTCTAAATCACAATCTGGATACGTATTTACTTTGAATGGTGCAGCAGTTAGCTGGAGGAGTGCAAAGCAAAGCGTTGTGGCGAGATCTTCAATTGAATCGGAATACATGGCTGCTTCGGAGGATTCACAAGAAGCGATATGGATGAAAGAGTTCATTACAGAGCTCGGTGTGGTTCCTAGTGCGCTGGACCCAATGTCAATCTACTGTGATAACATGGGCGCCATAGCCAATGCGCAAGAACCAAGGTCACACAAGAAGCTGAAGCACATCAAGCTACGTTTTCACGCTATTCGAGAACATGTCCAAGATGGGGACATAAAGATTTGTAAAGTACACACAGATCTGAATGTGGAGGATCCGTTGACTAAACCTCTCCCGAGGGCAAAACATGACCAGCACCAAACTGCCATGGGTGTTCGGTATATTACCATGTAATCTAGATTAGATGACTCTAGTGCAAGTGGGAGACTGTTGGAGATATGCCCTAGAGGCAATAATAAATGTAGTTATTATTATATCTTTGTGTTTATGATAAATGTTTACATTCATGCTATAATAGTATTAACAAGGAAACATTAATACTTGTGTGACTTGTAAACTGAAATAGAGTCCCTAGTAAAGCCTCTTTTTAATACTAGCTTGTTGGTTAATAAATGATTGTGGTTTCCCTATCATGAACATTGAGATGTTATTAACAACAAGATCATATCGTTAGGAGAATGATATGATGGACATACTCCTATAGATAAGCATAGCATAAAGATCAAGTCATTTTAATAGTTCAATTGCTATATGCTTTCTGATACATAGTAACCTAATTCCTTCGACCATGAGATCATGCATATCACCTTCACCGGAAGGATGCTTTGATGACATCAAACACCACACCGTAACTGGGTGGCTATAAAGGTGGCATTGAGTGTTCGGAAAGTATTGGTTGAGACACATGGATCAAGAATGGGATTTGTCCATCCATATGACGGATAGATATACTCTGTGCCCTCTCGGTGGAATGTCATCCAATTAGCTTGCAAGCATGTGACTGGCTCACAAGGGATCACATATCACGGGAACGAGAAAAGAGTACTTGTCAGTAACGAGGTTGAACTAGGTATGCAGAGATACCGACGATCATAACCTCGGATAAGTAAACTATCGTGAGACAAAGGGAAATTGGTATCGTATATAAGTGGTTCATTCAATCGCAAAGTAATCGTAGAAATATGTGGGAGCCATATGAATTTCCAGATTCCTCTATTGGTTATTGTTCGAAGAAGTGTCTCGATCATGTCCGCATAATTCACGAACCGTAGGGAGACACACTTAAGGATTCGACATTGTTTGAGTAGTTATGGAATGATGAGTAAGAGACCGAATGTTGTTCGGAGTCTCGGATGGGATCCGGGATATCACGAGGAGATCCGGAATGGTCCGGAGAATAAGATTCATATAAGGAAAGTCCTATTTCGGGGTTGGAGAATGGTTCCGGTGTTTTCATCGGGAATGTTCTAGAAGGTTCCGGAATGTCCGGCACTCCGGAGAGGAAGGGTACATGAATGTGTCATATCAAGTTGGAATGATTGCATCATGTACTAAGTGTCATCACTGAACAAAATAAAGGGTTTAATCAAATCCTAGTTTGAAAAGTCAAACGCCAATTTGAAAAGTCAAACGGCTATTTTGGAAGGTGGAGGGGAAGTAGGAAACCTACTTGGGTAGGAGTTCCTCCCCTCCACCGCTGGCCCACTTGGGAAACCGAGTTGGGGAGGGACTCCCCTCCCCTGGCGCGCCCCCTCCACCTATATAAGGAGGGGCAGGGCTGCCCCTCCTAGCACACAACACCTCCACCCGCAAACCCCTCAGCCATTCTCCCATCGCCTAGCTAAACCCTAGCCGCCGGCCTTGCTCCTCCTTGGTGCGTCTAAACCCTAGATCGCCGAGGCTCTCTCTCATAGTCCACCATACTCGCTCCGGCTTAAGGCGAAGCCCTGCGAGATCTCCCCTCTACTTCTGGTACCACGTCGTTGTGCTGCCGGAATCGTGAGGAGAGTGCTACAACCTCTGCTTCCTGCTGGAACAAGGGAGAGGAAGGTCTTAGTCGAGTACCGAACGTGTGACCGACTGCGGAAGCGCTGTCGGAACGCAGCGCCGGAAGGATCGTCTACGCGATCTTGAGATCGGGAAAAGTATGACTACATCACCCACGAGAATCCGCTCTCGTTAAACACTTTGGAATCTTCGAGGGTGAGTTATTCCATCGACTCGTTGCTACAATCTAGTAGATAGATCTTGGCTTATTTGTTTGTATGCGATAGAAATTTTTTGTTTTCCATGCTACGAAACCCTACAGCTTCTAGAAGGGGGCCACCAGTGGGCCCACCACCCCGAGAGGGGCCATATGGACCGAGGGTATGCTGCGGGGGCCATGGGCCAGCCGCACCATGGCCCAAAGGGCCGAACCGGTCGGCACCAAAGGAATTGGGGTCAAACCCTAATTAGGAAAGGAGGAAGACTTGGGGGGCAAGTTCCCACCTCTTCCCCCTTGTGCGCCGAGTTGGGGGGAGGACTCGACAAGGGCTAGGAACCCTTGGCCGCAACCCCCCTCTATATAAAGAGGGGTGGGGCGCACCCCCTAGTCCCTTGTCCCTTGTGCCTCCTAACCCTAGGCGCCACCCTCCTCCCTCCTCCATCGACTGCTCCACTTAGGCGAAGCCCTGCATAATTCTCTCCTCCACCACCACCACACCGTCATGCTGTTGGGATTCTGAGGGGATCTACTACCTCCGCTGGCGCACTGAAACAAGGAGAGGAAGGTCTTCATTTACTTAGTACGTGTGACCGAGTGCGGAAGCGCTGTCGGAACGCGACGTCGGAAGGATCGTCAATGTGATCTTGAGATCCGCAAGTTAACGACTACATCAACCATGAGATTCGATCTCGTTAAACGCTTTGGATCTACGAGGGTTAGTTCTCTACAATCTCGTTGCACCGATCTCATAGATTAGATCTTGATTTTATGCGTTCTTGTGGTAGAAATTTTTTGTTTTCCATGCAACGAACCCTCCAGTACGCTGGTCCCCTACACTAGGAGTACGTTCATACAGCACCGTCATAATTGGCGGAAAACTCGTGCTACTAAGTTTATTACTAGGTCCTGAATTATGCCCCTATAGACTACTCACAGTGCGAGTAACATAGATAGTAATATGCATCAATGTGTAGTGTCAACTAGCTATTTTAGTTATGTTATTAAATGATGAAATAAAAAATTATGGTAACTAGATATATTTTCATAACATCACATATCAAGTCAAGATGGCTTTATAAGCTAATAAATAAAACCTTACATGGTAATAGACATAAGATGTATGAAGGTGATAGCATACACTAGTAACATATGTATGACGGTAGTCAATGTTATTCTCTACAGTAACTAGTCTAACAACTAGGTGATGGCCCAAATGCATTGATTCTCATCAAGTCAAACTATCGGAGTCGGACTATCAAGTCGGTCCAAGACTTTATGGAGGAATGCAGCTGCCAACATTCCGTAGCCCGGGTTGCGGTACATCAAACACCTTGAGCTTCAAGCATGAGTTAATTCTAGTTCCATCATTGTTCTTTTTGACTATAACTACGGCGAGTCAAAGCCAATCTAAACTTTATATAACAACCAAATGCCTATGAGGCTTTGCAACCTCAAGATAGGTTCAAATGAGCCAGAAAAGTCAAACAGGTCTCCCTCTCGTGTTGCTCCCACGAGCGACTAGGAGGAAACCCTAGTTGTCGATACCCGCGCCCCGTCCTCCCTCCCCTCCCCTCGCCGTGGCAGGGCGCGCTGGCTGGCAAAGCCCTGTTAGCATCGTCGGTGGCACGGCTCCCCCTTCCCCGCTCGGAGCCAATGGTGCGGGTTGTTGGCGTCGAGCTCCAGCGTCATGCTGGCGTGGGGTGCAGCAGCGCAGTGGCGAGAACCGGTGGCGGATCTGCGTGTTTCGGGCGACGGTGTGGTGGGTCTCGAGGTGGTGCTACTGGCACTCCGGACGGCGACGGCGGCCAATTTGGCTTGCAGAATCTGGTTCGAAAAAGATCTGATGGGTGGTTGCCCGCTAAGGCTGGCGGGTCTCATGGATTCGTAGATGGCGGCCATAGTGGTGACACGCTCCCCACACGGGGGCATCATGGATGGGTGCAAAGACCCTCTGTCTTGCCATCACTTGCAGAGGACGCCGCTTCCATTTGTAATGGTGTGCCCCCATGGTTCTGTAGATGGCGGCCATAGGTGCGGTCTTCTCTCCGATGCGAGGTGAGCCATGGCAGTGGTAGTGGTGGCTTCTTCTTGCTGGTGCTAGGCTCCGGTGTCGGGTCCTTGTCAGAGCTCTATGGCGTGAGCGCGGTGGTCTTGGCAACGTGCTCTCAGCTAGCCCACCCTTCGAGTATATCAGACCCAGGTTGGGTTAGGGTTGTCCTCGGTGGTGCTATGTCTTTTGACCGTAGCGGCGACCCTCGCGTGCATTGAGGGTGCTCCATGCAAGAGTGCTCAAGGGTGTGCCTCTGCTCTGTGATGCCTTTCGACTCTAGCCGGTGGCACACATGCGTCATGGCGTCGTCTCGGCACGCGTGACCTTTCGTCCACACCCGCGACAGAGGTGGTGTCAGTACGTTGTGTGGTCTCAAATGCACGTTGCTCTTCGATTACTCTGGCGAGGCCTCGAGCTAGGTTGTCCTCCGGGTCATTTGGGCTCTTCCTTGTGATCGGTGTGCTTGGGCCACGATGAGTTTTTGTCATCGGTCAACCGTCCCCAGGTTTTGTGGGCTGGTTACTTCTTTTTCCTCATTCTTGTGTGTTTGTCGGTGTGTGTTTTTTCTTTTCTTCTCCTCTCGTGTTCCACCATTGGCAACTCATGTCGTCTCGACACAACAGTCCTGCAAGCGGCAGCGTTTTGATTCCCTATGTGGGCTCTTCCTTGTGATCGGTGTGCTTGGGCCATGATGAGTTTTTGTCATCGGTCAACCGTCCCCCAGGTTTTGTGGGCTGGTCACTTCTTTTTCCTCGTTCTTGTGTGTTTGTCGGTGTGTGTTTTTTCTTTTCTTCTCCTCTCGTGTTCCACCATTGGCAACTCATGTCGGCTTGACACAACAGTCCTGCAAGCGGCAGCGTTTTGATTCCCTAATCTCTACCCATTGATTTGAGGACACTACTACGCGTCCCTGGGGATCGGTGGTTTTTATCCCCGGTCCCCAGTCAACCACGTGTCCACCCTTTTATGTCTAAAAGCACGCTTTTGCTATAAAACAGTCCGGTTTTGCTACAAATAACCCCATTTTTATTACATGTAGCAGAAAACGGTTCGGGCCAAAAAAAAGAACAGACATGTCATGCCTCGCCGGAGAGTTCGTCGGAGACCTTACCGGCAACCTTGTAGCAAAAAAACATTCTATCACCGGAGACCCTCGCCGGAAAAACTCGTCGGAGACTTTGTAGCATAAAATTTACGCTATTGTAGCAAAACCACAAAACTTTTATAGCAAAAAAATTCTTCTAATATAGCAAAAGGGACGTTGCCGGAGACCCCATAGAAAAACCGTAGAGACTAGTTGTAGCGAAAAATATATGCGAAAGTAGCAAAAAGAAATATAAATACATAGCAAAAATAATATACTAAAATAGCAAAACGCTTGTAGACAAAAACAAAAGTAGCGACACCGGTCAACTAGACTAGCAAGCACTCTAATCTGTGATAGCAATATCAGATGCCGTGTGTAGCAAAATTGTCTGTCATTCTGTAGCATCTCAGGCATCTCCTAACACAACCACCGGCGCGGCAGCACAACCCCATGGACAGCCCGAAGCTCCACATGGCCATCACGAGACACACGGGCGGACCTATAGGGCAGGTGGCGGCACGTCGGTGGGAGCTGCAGCGGCGGGCGGCTGCGGGAGCTGTAGGCGAGAAGCTCGTGCAACCTGCGAGCGGTGCGGCGGCGGGACGTGCTTCGGGAACGATGGCGCACGGCGCCATGCTTGGGGCGCGGCGCGGCCAGGTGCAGGCGCAGCGGCGAGCTTCCTCCATGGCTTTGGAGATGTGGAGACGAGGAGCCATGGCAGGCGACAGGAGCAGCGAGGTGGCATCATCTATTGGAGAAGATAAACCGTGCGCACGTATGGCGAAGATAAGGATAGAATCAGAGACATGAGACCTGGAAAAGTAACGCTACACGCGCGCGATGTACGACCCGAGAATGGAAAACAGTAATCCCCAGAGGAGTAGTATCATTTTCCTTGATTTGATGAGAGGACGACAGCCGGTGGGTCGTCAAATTCATTGCCCCACTGCCAACCACACGGATACCCACATGATATTGTACGGCGAGTCCATATATCAGGCAGCACTACGGTATAAAACTGTTCACGCTGTTGCCTGTTGGAGATACATAACTTTGCCCGGTCGACACGAAGTGAAGACAAGACAAAAGTACCCTGCATGTACAGAGCAGTACGTGCCCACGGCCCAGTCTCCTTAAATTCAGAGAAATACGAGTTCAGAACTGGCATCCCAGCGGCCAAACAAGACATCTGATCAAAGCCATGCGCCATGAAGGCAAATCCAGGGTTTTTCTTGACCGAACATGTGCGTCGCTCCTCTCTCTAGTGGAATACAAGCACACGAGGAAGCACAGCAACAGTTTTACACAATGAGTCGCTCAAAGGATAGCAGCCGAAGCTTACAGTACGTGTTTATATATCAACAGAGTAAATCATGTGACCGTAATCTAATCTTTTGTATCTCTGAGACGAAATGCACAGGACGAACTATGTAACTACAGAGTGAAATCTTCTCTATTGTGAAATCTACCACCAAAACCACCTCTTTTATCTCACCGCTTCCTCTTGGCTGCCGAGCTTCGTTTCGCTGAGGAACTGGCTTTGCTTGCTGCCGCAGAACCTCGCCTAGCTCCAGAAGAACCTTCCTTCTTGACTGCCCTTTTCTTCTTGAACTTGCGAAATCCCTTGCCACTTTCCTGTAAGGAACATGTAGTTAGAAAGCAGTACCACAATGAAGTGAAGGGAATAGAGTTGTTTCCATTAGGCCACTGGCACAAAATCCACCAATTTTACCACTTGCAGAGAAGGTTCTAGGATTGATTTAGTTCAAGCAATGGTCCCTGGGAAATAAGTTTCTACCAACAAAGGATGGACATGATCATGCCAAGTTCTTTTGAGCATTCTGAATCAATCTCATGTAACACAAACCACTGTAGGTACAATATATGGTCTGTTTGGATCTCAGGCAAACTAAACTCTGGCCTTCCTTAGCTAGGAGAGCAATCTGGCACAATTATATTCTTTAAAGAACACTGCTTATTCATGTGGGGAGATCAAGGGACAAGTCTTCTGTCCATATGAAAGACCAGATGTGGCAAGGGACTGAAGGGCGGCAGGAAATGCTTCTCACGTATGCGGGGAAGAAATTATGATAAAAGCAGTGGCCCAAACTATTCCACCTTTACTATGTCGTGTATTTATTTGATGAAGACTATGTGATCAGATGAGCACCTTAATTGGGATATACTGGTGGAGCGAACTAGAGAAAACAAACAAAATATATTGGCTCAGATGGGAAAGTTCGACAAAACAAAATAGGGAGGGAGGTCTGGGGTAACAAGAAATCTATGATTTGACATTGCCTTGTTGGCCCAGCAAGAGAGGCAGATTCTGCAAAATCCAGAGTCCCTATGTGCAAGGATCCTGGCAGCAAAATACTTTCCAGATGGTAGGTTATCGTCAGCAGACGAGGAGACAGGTATGTCCTATGGCTGTTTGTCGGTGCCTAACAAGGTGAAACACTTCTGCTGGAGAGTGGCACACAATACTGTCCCAAACTGTATTTCTCTGCTCAAGAAGGGAATGGATATCAGTCCTAAATGCCCAATTTCCTTCCGAGACTGCGAGGATGGGGGCCACTTTTTCTTTAAGTACAAGCATGTAAGGCAGCTGTGGAGAATGTGATGTGGACACAGTAAAAATATATCTGGCTGGGAAATCTTGCCTTTGAAATGATGGAAGAGTTAACGAAGCTGCTTGAAAGTCAACGAGGTATTTGTGCTACCTTCATGTGTGGGCTTAGTGGTGTGAAACAAAGAGTGAGAGAAGGTGTGGCTCGTTCTGCATAAAATCTGAGCTGGACTGTCATGCATCAGGCTGAAGAGTATCTCAAGATCCTAAGTACTAAGACCACTGCTACACCAAGGGCAAACCAGCAATGGCAGCCTCCAGATGAGGGACGTATCCAAGTCAACACTGATGGCTCTTATCTGGCAGAGGGGAATTTTGGAGGTTGGGCTACGGTTTTCAGAGATAGCAATGGAAGGGTTCTCGCACCAAGTGCAGCTTGGCTGGACAATATTCAGAGTGCTCTACAAGCTGAAGCGGAAACTGTCCAGCGAGCACTCACAGCTCAGGGCTGTTGTTTCCCTGGGCATCTGAAGCTGTGATCTGGAGATGGATTGACAGGCACTTAAATCCTCTACTGCGAACAATGCTGAAGACATGTCAGATCAAGGAGCTTTTGGCTGATAAACTGTCAATGTTAAAGTGTTGTACTTCCCTCGGAGCTGTAACTCCTGAGCTCATGCCATTGCTGCAGCAGGGCATCTAAGATCTGCCAAACCTTATCTGCCGAGGAACGTTTCATACTCGGTGTAATTGTTGTGCTGGCGACCCTGTCGGCTTCGCTCGCTAGTTAATGCAAAATTACGCATTCCCAAAACAAACAAAAGAGAACACTAGCTTTGCTAAGCTAGTTTATTAGTGCTCATATTACATAGCTGCCCAAAAATCCTTGCTTGGAAAGGAGAGCTAAATCAGATGTCTACTATCAGCAAGGGAGCAAAGCAGACTCTAGGTGGCTTCAGTTGGAAGTAGATAAGAAAGTTAATCTGAAATCTCCATTGAAAATGTATTTTCAGCTTACACTGTAAAGCAAAGGAACAAACAAGCAGCCCAGCCACATTGGGCTGCAGCAAGGCGGCAAAACTGAGTTATCTTCTACTAGCTTACCTGGGTGAAGCTACCTATAGAGATCCAACAAACACCCTAAGCAACTGGTGGATATTAAGGTTGCGATCAAGCATAAAACAGTCTCCATATATGTACACAGATTAAACCAGGAGAAAGTAAATGCATTGCTGTCATTCAAAATAGATAAGCCTTTCACCTTCTTATACTGTTGATAGGCACCACGGCCACTTAGCTCCTGTCCATTCTTGGAAACATAAACCTGCAAAAAATTCAGTTAAGTAAAATGATTGCACAATGCATTCAACTAACTAGAAGTGACAAAAAGGTCTATTCTGTCAAAATGTAAGAAATAATGAACTGGAATTCTCAAATAAACGTCCGGGTTTACCTTCCTGCCATCCTCCCCTGTGAACCAATGGCCAGAGCCAGACTGAGTTCCACCGGCATGTACCCTTCTTTTGCCAAAATCTGTTGGGACAGATGTTGTTTTATTAGGAGTCACCCACCGACCATTAGCATCACCACACTGGCCAAACTGGCTCCTGTAAAAAGAAGTAAAGTAAAAAGTTATTAGCAGAGGAGATTGCCAAAAAGAATAATGCAATGTTTATGATGGCTGTTACCTGTAGTTCAGATTCCCTACGCCATACTCATTTCCCTGAGAAGTTTCTGCCCCAATGGGGAAAAAATGCTGCAATCTTTCGCGGACCAGCTTCTGTACCATTTGATCATGATGGAAGAAGTAATGCATGGCAGGAGGATGGCTGTCAGTCAGATTCTCTTCTAGTACAACTCGACTTGAACTGCTCTGATGCTGGAAATGTTCCCCAGTTTCACCAACAGAGGGTCTAGGAACTTTGGAACCAGAAAAACTGTTGACTTCCTTCTGCTGAGATGGTCTTGAGTCTTGCACAGATTTGAAATACTCGCTGCAGAAGTCATCAAGGGCTGGTGTCGCCCAACTGTCATTCATGTTATCTTTGCTCTTCTGCACAACACTATCTTTGCTCTTCTGCACAACACCGTCTTTGCTCTTCTGCACAACACTATCTTTCCTCTTCTGCACAACACTGCTTCCTTCAGATTTGCTGTTTTGCTGCAAAGTAGGCTTCTTCTGCAGATACTTGTGAATGGACTCTTGTCTCTTTTTTATAGGACTCACAGGCTTCTTTGCTTTATTAAGACTCTTGTTATCATCCGAATCAGTGTCAGAATCTAGAAAATGGATTTTCCTTAGTGGACTTATTGTTATCTTAGGAAGCAGCTTCTTCGTGCAGCTTTCTTCTAATGGTTTTGAAACAGCGGAATTTGACAATGGTGTAGATTTTGCTATATTTGCTTTCCTTGTTGATTGAGTCGTCAATACACTATGGCTCAGCAGTGAAAATTTGGAATTGCTAGAAGTCCTGCAGCTACCAACTGATGGTGGCATGCCTGCAGGTAAAGAAGAGAAGTTGATCAACACAAAGAAATGGAGATGATTTTAGAAAAATCGCATAGAAGCAACTCTGTTGTAGATTTTGTCAATGCATGAAGAAATAAACAGAGAGCTAAAAGTAAGGGATTATGAAGGATAAAGATGTCCAAAAAGTAAACATATCCAAAGGAACAAAATCAGAAATCAAGAGCTTTAGTTAGTTCAGGTGCCCGTTATTTTTGAATGCTCATTCAGGTTTAACAACTTGTTTAATGCACTTATATAGTATATTCAACTGAAGCTGCAAACTTGTTCGATTTTTATATTGGTATTTTCTAAATGAGATAATGAGAAGGTGTCATGTTTGCTTAACAGTGCCAGTTCAGATGCTCAGTGGCTACATATTTACTTGTATTTACATTACAACAGAGTACATGAACATCTTTATTTTTATATGCTACCCTGTGTCCATTTAACAGTATACACACCTGCATCATGTTTGATTTCTTCAGGTGTTACATTTTGAAAGTGTTCTGTTTAATTTCTTGCAGTTTATAGATCTGTCCATCAACCACTGACCTCAAAATTCTAACACATAGTGGCAACAGAAAACTGTAAACTGCTTCCTCTCTGTATGAGAATGTGTTCATGTCTAAACATGAAAGAATTAGGAGCCAAGCAGTGAATTGTCCTTCAAGTGTGTTCACGGCTGTGTCTCTCTGATGGATTGATTATATTTCTAGACACAGCAACATGTTCTAAATCCTTAGGTTGATGTTTTAAATTAGTTGTCATAGCCAGTTGATCAATAAGAACCATGGTACAACAATTGCTTGTTATGTGGGCAGCAGCAGCAGCAGAGGCGTATTACCATGCCTGATTAGCAGGTTGCCGCGGAATGCCCACATAACAAGAGTGGGACTGTACAGGCATAACAGGCCTCCAACGACAACGAGCACTCCCATCTGCACACATATACACTAACTCTACAAAAACATACCAAGTTACCAGACAATTACACAAATAAGGTCAACATTTCCAATATCCATTCCATTTTTTCAAATATTAGATTGCAAATTACAAATCAACTTTGCATATTTCTACAGAAGATATCAAACAATAGGTTCATCGATTCACGCAGGCAGGTGGACATATTAGATTGTAGTTGCATGATAAGTAACAAACACATTTAAGTAAGAGATCTGGACAGAGATTGCAGAAATAAGGGCCAGCGTTTCCCTCACCTTGTGGTCGCTCCTCGTCACTGAAACCTTCGATCTCATCCTCGATGCTCCCAATATCACCCCAAGCTGCAGTCCCAGGAGATGTTTCCGTTGCCAGGGGCGCTGGTGTACTAGGACGAGGAGGCGCCATCTGTCGCGGCGCAGGACCCCTCTGCAATCTCTTCAACCGAGTCGTCTCAGGTTGCACAGGCTCTGGGTGTAGAGCCTCGCCTCGTGCTCGATCTGGCAGTCCACCGCCGGCGAGGAGGAACTCCTCGTCCTCCTCGTCAAGGCAGGAGAGGTCCGAGGGAGCCACCTGGGGTCGTTGTTGGTCGTGACGCCGTTCAACGGGAACGAAGTCGTCGTCGTCGTCATCGATGCCGAGGGAGAACGAGGGTGCGTCTGGCGCCTCGTAGCGACGCGGCTGTTCCTCCCGGCGGCTTCTGGCGGGGAGGCGGGGCTCGCCGGCGCCGCCGTGGTGGTCGTCGTCGTCGATGCCGAGGGAGAAGGAGGGTGGGTCGGGGGCCTCGTAGCGCTGCGCCTGCTCCTCCCGGCGCCCTCCAGCGGGGAACTAGGGCTGGCAAGCACCGCCGTCGTCATCTTCGTCGTCGTCGTCGAAGCCGAGGGAGAACAAGGGAGCGTCGGGCGCCTCATATCCCCGCGCCAGCCCCTCCGAGCGTCCTCCAGCGGGAAACCGCGGCTCCTCCCCGCCGCTGTCGTCCTCGAAATCGAGGCCGAGAGAAAAGGAAGGCGCGTCGGGCGCCGCGTACCCTCGCGCCTGCCCACGCGGGTCGCTTCGAGCCGGGGCGGCCGGAGGCGGGTCGTCGAAGTCGATGCCGAGGGAGAATGAGGGGGCCGTGAAGTCCATGGCGAAGTCGTAGAGGCGGCGGGGGAGGGGGCGGTGGCGACGGCGCCGGTGATGCTAGGGTTAGGGGATCTGATGGGCAGATGAGATTTGGGGGAATTGGGGAATGGATGGAGGAGAGAGAATAGGAGGTGGGGTTTGACGTTTCCGAGCTGGAGAGGATGCGTGATAGCCGCACGATGAAGATCTGATGGTGGAGAGATGACCTGAGAGCGCCAATCATTGGCGGGAGTGTTCTGTTTCGCAAGTCCAGTGGAGGGAATCGTGGAAATTCAAATGGACTCGCGTTGGTATTGAGTTTTGGTGCTAATAACATTTCGTGAACATGCTATGTGTTACTCTCTCTGTTCGGTATTATAGGTCCTACGCGCATATCTAGGTTGTTAATTTGACTAATAAAATATAACTTACATATCATAAAAATTATACCATTAGAAAATATAACCTCTAAAGTTTCTGATGGTATAATTTTTATGATATAATATTTATGTTTTGTTGTTCAAATTGGCAACCTAGTTATCCGCGCGGGACTTATAATCCCAAACGGATGGAGTACTACAAATTTTATACCATGTGGACTTTGCAATAAGTATGGTGATTCCTTAAAAAATGTATAGTACTCTTTCTGTTCGGATTTAATTGTTGCGGATTTAGGCGAAATTAAACATTGCTTAAACATGCAAACAATTAAATTGGATCGGAGAGATTATCTATGTTGGTGAACTTTGGATGTGAACTTGTAACGCACAAGCCGACATGCTTGTTGGTGCAATTTTGGCGTGAATTGTAGGTTCTTCAATTCAAGGTGATTTGTTATTATGATAATCATGTATGATGTGTTTTGCAGACATGCTGTCAAAATATCACAACGGGACAACCATGTTTTAAACAATGGTTAAATGGTGTTTTCACACATTTGTTGGAGCTTCAAGTGCAGTGAACTCAAAATCGAAGAAAATCACTCTTAGTAAAACGACACACGTGATGTGCACCCATTCACATAAAGTAATTGAGTTGTACATAGAAGAGGATGTAACTACCAACAAGCTCATGGTCATTAGTTCACAACTACTACTACTACTACTACTACTACTACTACTACTACTACTACTACTACTACTACTACTACTACTACTCATCTTCACCAACTAATTAAACTCTGTCTAGTCCATCCAATCCAACACATATATTATCACCGAACAGAAGGTCAGCAAACCAAGACAACCGCTTGAAATATACAAATCAAAAGTTTATCTGGATTTACTGTGGGTGAAATTGGCTTGCGCTGCAAGGGATTCTGAGCACGCCCCGTTGGCCGTACCCGAACTGTTGCGCGGCCATCTCCAGCAACCCCTCCATGCACGGCTCCTTGAGCATGGCTACTTGCACCAAGACCCTCTCCTCTGCCGCGTCGACTTGTCCCTCATCGCCGACCAGCACTATCGGAACGTACCCCTTTGGGGTCCTCCCGCCGTCACCATCACGGCGAGACGAATCTTGGCTCGACGGCGGCTTCGATTGTGATGTTCTTCCTTCTCAGAGCCATTGTTGCTGAATTATCGTGGCTAGTACCTACGGTGGGGTTTATGGCTTTATGATAGTCGAGCTTGTGATCGGTCTGTGATGATGCTTGAGGGAGGCATGTGCCTGATGCTTTTATAGCGTGAGATTAGAGGAGGTAATTAGGAGGTTGGTTGGGAAACGCCATCTCAATTAGAGGAGTTTGGACTTCGGGGAGGGTTCAGAGATTATGAAACGTAAACTATGCGACAAGGTGTGGTGATGGTGATAGCGTACGTGGACGTTGGGGTCTGATCGCGGCTCCAGAGATTGGTCGAATCCTTCCAAAAAAAGGTCCCTGTCAAGAAAACACAAGGGTACAGTACACGTACTAACTAGAGTACGGGCTAATTTGCGGGGTCAGCACGATTATTTTGTTTCACAAACGGACGAGAGATTTTCGGTATTAAGATGTACTACTTCCTCCGATCCATTTTAGTTGACTTAGATTTATCTAAATACGAATGTGTCTAGCACTAAAAATTAACTAAATACATCCGTATTTAGATAAATCTAAATCTATAAGTCAGAGAAAGTATAACCAAGTTATTAATTTACGATCCCGCATGGTTAACTCTGAAAAGCATGAAGTTGTTTGCCCTACGCAACACAAGACATAACTACTCAACTCTCTCGTAGCACTGTTAAAAAAAAGTACTCTCGTACCAAAAAGGGAAAATACGTGAATGGATTTGGGTTCATGAGTACATAAGTTACAAAATGTGCAAATTTTCGCATATTCAAGTCTCTAAAAAACTCATGTATATGCATATTGATTTGAATTTTCATTTGCACGGGACCATCGACTTTCTTGAAATGAGCCAATCCATGATCCCTAAAATTGGCCTCACACCAGCAGCCTCGGTGGCTCAACGGGTATCCAGGTAGGCCAAAATTTAGCAACAACATTAGAATTTTGCCGTAGTGACGCATTCATAGACACTAACGACTTCTTCATCGACGAATACTTTCCTGACATCGACTACCTCTTGGACGACATGGTTGCCGCCAACGCCAATGTGAATGGTTCCTCCTGTGTTGCACCGTATTTGATTTTCTTTCATCTTGTTGGATCATATTTCAGCAATCTGTTTAAACATGTTTTTTTACATCTCTTTGTTAGATTGCATAACTAGTTTTATTCCTATGATATTAATCATATTTATTTACTATTTTATTGATTCTAAATCATGTGGTAAATTGCTCATATTTTTTAACACATGCCAAAATGCAACTGGTTATCTGGAATGTAGGTAGTACTAGGTATAAGAGCATCTCCACTCGCCTACCCAGGAGGCCGATCCGGACGCCGATTTTTGGTCCGGACGCCAAAAATTGGCCCAGTTGCGTACCCAAGGACCTGTTTTTGTCCGGATTTTGGCGTGTGCTGGTCCGGCCTACCAGCCGAACCTAGGATCCTGAGTACGCATGGGAGCAGGACGGCGAATTCAGCGAGTGGACCCGCCTAGTCAACATATATTCGCCCTTATTCATCCAAAGTTCGCCCATATTCGCCCAAAGTTCGCCCATATAGACCATATTCGTCCAAAGTCCGTCCATATAGACAATATGCGCCCAAAGTTCGCCCAAAATTCGGGCATATTCGCCCAAAGTCCGTCCGTATCGCCCATATTCGTCCAAATTTCGCCCAAAGTTGTTCATATAGACCAGATTCGCCCAAAGTTCGCCCAAAATTTGGACATATTCGCCCAAAGTTGGTCCATATCATCCATATTCGCCCAAATGCCCATATAGAACAGGTTCGCCCAAAATTCGGGCATATTTGCTCAAAGTTCGTCTGTATCGCCCATATTCGTCCAAAGTTCGCTCATAGTTCATCCATATCGCCCAAAGTTTGTCCGTATCGACCATATTCGCCCAAAGTTTGCCCATATTTGCCCAAAACCGCTTATATTCGCCCAAAGTTCGCCCAAAGTTTGCCGAAATTTGTTAAATTTTAGCCAAATGCGGGACTCACCTGGGTACGCGAGTGGGAAACTGGCGTATCGGCCGAAATCAAGCTCCGTCCGGCCAAAAAAGTCCGAATTTTGGCCTGGGTTCGCCCAACGAGTGGAGATGATCTAAAGGTTCACATACATCACAAATATGCAGAGTTGTGGGTCCACCCGAGTCACCTAGGAACGTCAAGGCTGATAGTGACTAGTTTCGTACGTGTATCAAATCCTTCACAGAGCTTTATCATGGGGGTCTCTGGTCGTGGCACAGAGCTTTATCAAATCCTTCACATCACAAAAGTCTCTGTCAAGAAAAACAAGGTAGTTTCGTATGTTTAATCGGCGGAGTCAGCACGATCGGTTTTGTTTTGTTTTATGCACGCGGGGGGGGGGGCTTCACGTAGTTAGTTACAGCAAATTTTTGTAGCGATCACGCACAACCAACTTCACGGCATGACCTTCTTCCACCGTCCCACCAGCCGTGCCTGGCGATCAGCGTTGGCCGGGTCCTAATTGATCTCCACGGTGAGGACGTGAGTGTATTTTTGCATTTTCTTTTACAACCAATTCTTAAAGGGTGATCAATTACAGAAACATGGGCGAAATGGTGTTCCTACACGTTTACAGGAGCTTCGCGATTAAATAAATGCAGTATCTCTCTTCTTAAAACATACTACATATTGATTTTTTTGAAAAGGGGTATAGCCCCGGCCTCTGCAAGGAACGATGCATATAATACTGCATCTTGATGAGCACCCATTCACATATAAACTAATTGGCTCGTATAAAAGAGGATCAAATATTGGAATGAGCACTAATTCAGCACTACTCATTTTCACCAAAGAATTGAGCTGCACCTTGGCTATCAATATTCCAATACAAATATTGATATACACATATCACCGAGCGCAAGATCAGGAAACCAAAAAGAACCGTCTGATGCAACTATGCAGATCAAAAGTTTATTTGGATTTGCGGTGGACGCTAACCATCATCTGGTGAAACTGTTGTGCACTACAGGGGATCCTGAGCACACCCTGCTGGCCGTATCCGAACTGCTGCGCGGACATCTCCAGCAACCCCTCCATGCACGGCTCCTTAAGCAACGTGCACCATGACCCTCTCCTCTGCGCACCCCTCGTCGCCGTCCCCGGCGAGCAATATCGGAATGTACCCCTTCGGAGTCTTCCCGGCGTTGCCGGGACCAGCGAGGACGAAGTACCGGCTCTGGACGCCGGCTTCAGCTGTCTTCTTACTTCTCCAGGCAGCCAAAGCCATTGTTGTTGTTGTTTTGCTGTGTCGCGTACTAGGCTACTAGTTAGGACGTAAGTTAAGGTTTATGGCTCGATGATGATCGATCGTGTTATGTCCTGAAGGTGAGTGGTGATGCTTTCTCAATGGAGGCATGCGATCCATGCTTTTATAGCGTGAAATGAAATCACAGGAGGGTGATTAGGAGGTGGCTGGGTTTTGGAAAACGACATGCTAAGAAGAATTTGGAGATGGTTCAGCTTAACTAAGAAATCGTAGACTATGTGACAAGGTGTGGTGATGGTGACTGTGTACGTGGGCAATGGGGTCTGGTCTCAGAGCATCAGAGATTGGTCAAATACTTCACAAAGGGTCCCTGTCATGAGCAACCGGGTGAAGCACTAGAGTACGGGCTAATTTGGGCGCAGTCAGAAAAAAATAGGTCCCTATTAGGAAAAACAGGGTAGAGCACTGACTAGAGTACGGGCGAGGTCAGCATAATTTTCGTTTTCTAAAAGTGGAGTGAGCTGTATGTACGAATTACAGTACGATCACGCACGTCCAACTCCGCCACGCACGGAGGGGTTTATCGATCCGTGCAACACAAAACTCTCTTTGCTACCCCTTTTCTTTCTTAATTGGAGGAACGAGATGGAAATTCAAAGGGGCTCGTGTTGCTCTTGACTTCTGCGTTTGCAACATTTTTGTGTGAACTTGTTATGCGTTATGCAATTTTGTTCTCTTGAAAATTTCAATGTCTAAGGTGCCACACTTTTGATGTGAATTATTATGAAAAACAAGTGATGCCAACAATGTTTTACCGACCAAAATAGGGGCCAAATGTTGGTCTCTCACATTTATCGGGGCTTCTAAAATTAACCAAACAAAGTGAACTTGGAATTGGGATGCTCAGAGCATCTCCAACCGAGGTCTGCAAACGATGTCACAAACACTATTGGGCGCGTCAGCCAGAAAGTCACGCCCAACCACGTGCCCCAAGAGTTGTTTCTATCCGGCGTGGCCCAATAGCGTGTCTGGCGCATCTAGGTCGTCCCTGCCCACGGGACTCCTTACGGGCATGCCAAACACAACACGCTGGTGACATGGCGAAGCATGGGCCAGCCCTGTAATTGACACAACAGTTGGTCAGCGTTATTTATGATCGTCGCCTACCTTCCTGCGGACGCTTTTATGGCAGTGTCGGTTCCCCAGGCGAACACAGGGAGACATCTCATCGGCGAGGCGTGGGGGCGAAGGGCTGACGTCAATGCGCGCCATGACACCCCCCAATAGCTTAAGTGACAGAAGATAGTGGATCTGGACCTCATATGCTTGGGTAACACTCGGTGTTTGATATCAACCTCTTCCTTCAACTTTCTCTTTTTTCCTCCTCTTTTTTTAACAGAGGTTGACCTCAGATTTCCATCACTCCACCTAGTGGTGGCTGAATGAGAGTCTTAAGATGCCCTTCCTTCATGTGCGAAGTTTTATACAACTCTTCGTTATAACACTATTGGATAGCGGGCCATTGCATGTAGTTGGCAGCCCAAAAAGAATTCAATGTGCTTCTCCTAAGAGCTCGAACGAGGAGGATATCTAACGGTTCTTAGTTTGGCTTCATGAGCTTCTTGCGACGAGCGCGTCATAGACCCACAGCGGAGTCGGACTCGCTTCCTCGTGGAGGAGTGATGATAATAACATATGTGTTGTTCCCTCGGTAGCGTGTCTCGTTATTGTTTAGTGTTACTCGGGCCGGTTGCGTATTTAAAGTTTTCATCGAGTTGTCCATTAATTAATTAGGCAACTCAAGTCGTATCTTAATTAATAAAAGTTTGTGGCATTTTTTGGCCTCCGTTCGAGAAAAATAAGAATCAAAGCGAATCTATTTGTTAAAAAACATACAATACATGATGTGCACCCATTCACGCATAATCCGGTTAACTTCGTATACAAGAGGATCGAATAATTGAATAAGCAGTAGTCACTATTGTACTAGTCATTTTCACAAACTAATATAATCGAGATGGGCCTTGGCTTTCTAATGCTAGACTACATAAGTATATATCACCGAACACAAGGTCACATGAAACCAAAAGAATCGTCTGATACAACAATACAATTCAAAAATGTTTATCTAGATTTACTGTGGAGGCTAACCATCATCTGGTTGAACTGTTGTGCCCTGCAGGGAATCTTGAGCGCTTGCTGGCCATACCCAAACTGCTGCGCGGCCATCTCCAGCAACCCCTCCATGCACGGTTCCTTGAGCATCGCGACGTGCACCAGGACCCTCTCCTCCACGCATCCCTCGTTGCCATCCCCGACGAGCACTATCGGAAGGTATCCCTTCGGGATCTTCCCGGCGTCACCCGGACCAGCGAGGACAAAGTACCGGCTCTGGATGGCGGTTTCAGCTGTCTTCTTGATTACAGGGCCGGCGCTGAGGTACGGCGACCCTGGCATCGGCCAGGGGCCCACGGCCGGAGGGGGCCCAAAAATTTATACTCACTTACGTACGTACTCTTTCTGTTCACAAATAAGTATACTTCTAGCTTTGTTCTAAGTCAAAATTAATAATGTTTGATTATTTTTTATACTCCCTCCAACCCATATTACTTGACTTGAATTTATCAAAATTTGGATAAACCCATATACTAAATAGTGTCTAGATTCATTCAAATCTAAACAAATTTGAGTCAACTAATATGGGTCGGAGAGAGTAGAAAAACATAGTGATACTTAAGACTTTAAATTAATACCAATAGATATGTTTTTAGATTTAGTTTCATAATATGTTAATTTGATGTAATATATGTTGCTATATTTATCTATAAAGTTGGTCAAATTTAATAAACTTTAACTTGGCCAAATGCTAGACATACACTTATTTGCAAGCGGAGGGAGTATATATATAGGGGTATACATATGCTACCCATGACGCGAGAAACGAGCAGGGCCCTGGAAACCGGGCACAACGCGTCACGCGAGCAGGAAATCAAAAAGGCTCACTACGACACGAGGCACCAGGCTTACGAGTTACGACGCGTTACGATACTGGCCGCATGGGTTACAACACGTCACGAACTTGTGATCTCACTTCTCTTCTCTTCTCCTCGACTCTTTAGAAATTAGCCGGATTCCGTGCCTCGATCTCTAGGGCCCTGTCTCCCTGACTCGACCGACGATCGCAGATTCGCAGGTCGTCTATCGGGGATCACCAATTCACCATGACAGGCCTGATCCTCACTCCTGACTTATTATTATTGGAATTATTTCTTATTTGAGGTAATCAAACTAGCAACTAATACTACTTATTATATTTTGAGACTAAAATGTTTGGTTGGATGTTAACTTTTATTTTAAAAGTGCTAGTAGATACATATATGATAAAAAATTAATATGTCTATATATACATTAGTCTTAAGGGCCCCTACTGTCGACTTTGCCTAGGGCCCTAAAAAACATAGAGCCGGTCCTGCTTGATTATCCACGCAGACAGAGCCATTGCTGTTAGTTTGTGTGTCGAGTAATAACTAGGAAGTAGGTTAAGGTTTATGGCTTGATGATGGTCGATCGTGATGTGTCTTGTCAGTGAGTGTTGATGCTCAATGGAGGCATGTGATCGATGCTTTTATAGTGTGAAATGGAATCACAGGGGCCAGGGGGTGATTAGGAGGTGGAGATGGTTCTGCTTAACTATGAAACGTGGACTATATGACAAGGTGTGGTGATGGTGACTATGTACGTGGACAATGGGTTCTGGTCTCAGACCATCAGAGATTGGTCAAATCCATGACAAAGGGTCCCTTGTCAAGAGAAATAGGATGGAGTACTAAGTACGCACTAATTTGAGCCCAGTCAAATCCTTAAAAAAATGAGTTTCCTTTCAAGAAAAACAGGGTAGAGCACTAATTAACTAGAGTACGGGCTAATTTGCGGTGTCAGCACGATTTTTGTTTCCTAATAGTGGAGCGAGCTGTACGTATGAATTACAGTACGATCCCGCACGGCCAACTCCGCCACGCACGGAGAGGGGTTCATTGATCCGTGCAACACAAAATGCTTTGTTTCTTTCATAATTGGAGGGAGTCATGGAAATTCGAATATGCTCCTGTTGCTCTTGAATTCTTCGTTTGCAAACTTTTCGTGTGAACTTGTTATGTGTTATGTAATTTTGTTCTGGACTTGAAAATTGGATATTTTTTCCCTTGGAAATCCAGAAATATTAGTAGGATTTATTCTTTTGCGGAACTGGGGCACCACCGCGTGAGCCCTACGTGAAAGGTCTTTAGTCGAGTTGCTCTTGACTTTCCTTTTGCAAACTTTTCGTGTGAACTTGTTATGTGTTAGGCATTTCTGTTCTGAACCTGAAAATTGCAATGTCTATGATGCTGCACTTTTAATGTGAGTTTGTAATGCACAAGTCGAGATGTTTGCTTATGCGATTTTGGAGTGAATTTTATGCTTCTTCAATTCGAGGTGATGTGTTATTATGAAAATAAGTGATACCAACTATGTTTTACTACCAAAAATAGGGACCAAATATTGTTCTCTCACATTTATCGGAGCTTCTAAAGTTAACAGAATGCAGTGAACTCAGAATTGGGGGATCCATAGAAAGTTCAAGGCACGGTGGTGGTCTCCCCGGCGTTAGCTCCCTCTCCCTTGAAGATGCAGTAGCGTGTCTGATGTGCATGGTGTTGTTCCAGGAAAGCGTCATTGTTGCGACCATGCTCCTACAGCTTCTGGTTAGTGACGGGGTTGCATCTTTCCGTTGGTAGTGTGGTTGCGGCTTGGAACCCGACTCCCTCGACGGTAGATCTCGACCAGTCTCACAGCAAGGCGTCGGGGTCCAATTTCAAGGACCTTGGCCGACATGCCTAGGGGGGTCTCCGTGGATGGGCGTTTGGCGACGGTTGTAGGCAGCGTTCCACGACAAAGTTGAACTTGCTTCCTCATGGAGGAGCGACGACAATAATGTTTGTGTTCTTCCTTTTTTTGTCGGTTCGGCCCCTTGTGTTGTCACGGTTTTCATCCGGTTGTCCATTAATTAACTAGGTAACTCTCTTCTTAATTAATAATAGATTGTGGCATTTTGTGGCCTCCATTCGGAGGAAGAAGAATAGAGGGGAAACTCTCTTGTTACAACATACATTACATCTTGATGAGCATCCATTCACATATAAACCAATTGACTTTGTATACAATAGGATCAAAAATATTCGAACGAACACTAGTCACTAGTGTACTACTCATTTTCACCAATTAATATAATTGAGCTAGGCCTTGGCTTTCTAATGCTCGACTACATGAAATCTAAAATATAATTCACCAACTAATATATATCATCGAACACAAGGTCACATGAAACCAAAAGAACCGCCTGATGAAACAATGCAAATCAAAAGAAGTTCATCTAGATTTTCTGTGGACGCTAACCATCATCTGGTTGAACTGGCGCGCGTCACAGGGGATCTGAGCACGCCCTGCTGGTCGTACCCGAACTGCTGCGCGGCCATCTCCAGCAACCCCTCCATGCACGGTTCCTTGAGCATGGCGACGTGCACCAGGACCCTCTCCTCCGTGCACGGTGCATCCCTCGTTGCCGTCGCCGACGAGCACTATCGGAAGGTACCCCTTCGGGACCCTCCCGTTGTTGCCAGGACCAACAAGGACGAAGTACCGGCTCTGGACGGCGGCTTCGGCTGTCTTCTTTCTTCTCCACGCAGCCAGAGCCATTGTTGTTAGTTTGTGTGTCGAGTAATAACTAGGAAGTACGTTACAGGTTTATGGCTTGATGATGGTCGATCGTGTGATGTCTTGTCAGTGAGTGTTGATGCTCAATGGAGGCATGTGATCGATGCTTTTATAGTGTGAAATGAAATCACAGGGGGTGATTATTAGGAGGTGGCTGGGTTTTGGGAACTAGGAGATGGTTCAGCTTAACTAAGAAACGTGGACTATGTGACAAGGTATGGTGATGGTGACTATGTACGTGGACAATGGGGTCTGGTCGCAGAGCATCAGAGACTGGTCAAATAGTACTTCACAAAAGGTCCCTGTCAAGAGAAACAGGGTGGAGTACTAGAGTACACGTGCTAATTTGCGCGCAGTCATATCCTTCAGAAAAAAGAGGCCGCTATCATGGAAAAGATGGTAGAGCACTACTCTAGAGTACGGGCTAATTTTCATTTTCTAAAAGCGGAGTGAGCTGTACGTACGAATAACAGTACGATCATGCACAGCCAACTATAACACAGAGGGGTCGTCCATCGATCCGTGCAACACAAAATGCCTTCTTTCTTTCTTAGTTGGAGGGAATCATGGAAATTCGAATGGGCTTGTGTTGTTCTTGACTTCTCCCTTTGCAAACTTTGCATGTGAACTAGTTGTGTTGTGCAATTTTGGTCTGTACTTGAAAGATGGATTGTTCTTTTTGGAAATTCCAATATTAGTCGAATATATTCTTTTGCAGAACTAGGGTACCACTGCGTGAGCCTGCATGGGCTCGAAAGGTCTTTACTTTTCTAAAAGATAAGAGCTTTACTTACGTATTACACTATGATCACGCACGGCCAACTCCACCACGTAGGGAGGGGTTGATAATCGATCCGTGCAACACAAAACTAGTCGACTCTCCGCTGTATTTTATTGTTATAATTTGAGGGGTTCATGGAAGTTTGAACGGGCTCGAGTTCCTCTTGAATTTTCTTTTACAAACTTCTCGTGTGAACTTGTTACATGTTAACGCAATTTTGTTCTGAACTTGGAAATTGCAATGTCTACCTTTGAATCAGGCTTTCGCCCCGCTTTTATAAATAAAGCACAAAGGTGAGACCGTTGCTGGGCCAGGCAGCACAACACCCAAAGGATAGCCGAACACCGTTGGAGCCCAAGAGAAAATACAAAAGAAATAACAAAAAAAGATGCACAACACCGCCAGATCGACAACCGGCGAAGACTCACGACCGTTGTGCCCCCCCGAAGCCATCCCACCCCAATCCTATGCCACCGAATTGCTGTGTACCAAGCAACACCTTCAAGAAGGAGTGCGACGATGCCGGCGCTGCTGCCCGGAAAACTCCTAGGATTTCTCCCGGTACACATGGGGAAGTGGGGGAGGGTACATCCGACGTCCTTCAAGAAGGAAGACGGCATCCGCAGATGTCACTGCGACGGGGCCAGCATACCTGGCAAGGATTTCTCCCGACCCCTAGAGAACCACACCCTGTCCAATCCTAGCACCCCACCGAGCTTCCCGCCCGCCAACATGCGCCCAGACGGTCTAGCAGTCTTCACCGGCGTCTCACCATGGCAAACACCGTGAGGCTGGATGTACCGAGAACACCCTCCTAAGACAAGGAACAACGGCTCCACTGCCACGTGGGAGGGACCGACCTCCACCGCCCAAGCAGTAGCAAACCCGAAACGGTTCCGTGAAGCTCCCACCGCCGCGCTGCAGTAGACGCGGTGGAGTCGCCGCTCTCCCTGTCCCGAGGAGTACCCCAGATCAACCATGGCAACGGCCTGAGAGCAAGCTAGAAGCTCGTCTGAACCACCACCGCCACCAACTAGTGGCCCCCTCGCCCTGCCGCCATCCAGAGCACCGCCGGGGCGCCTCCTGCCGAAATACCCCACCACGAGAGTACCTCCCAGAGCCGCCTTTGCCGGAGCACCACTTTTAATGTGAGTTTGTATTGCACGAGTCGAGATGCTTTCTTATGCGGTTTTGGAGTGAATTTTATGCTTCTTCAATTCAATCGTGATGTGTTATTATGAAAACAAGTGATGCCATCTATGTTTTACTGGCAAAAATCAGGGCCAAATGTTGTTCTCCCACATTTATCAGAGCTTCTAAAGTTGAACTCACTTCCTCGTGGAGGAGTGATGACGATAATGTTCTTTCCCTACAATGTGCTGTGATTTTGTTGTGTGTCAGTTCGGCCGGTTGTGTTGTCATAGTTTCCATCCAGATTGTGGCATGTTCAAGAGAAACAAAAATAGAGGGGATCTCTCTTGTTAAAACATACATTACATCTTGATGTGCACGCATTCACATATAAACCAATTGACTTTGTATACAAGAGGATTAAAAATATTTGAATGAGCACTTGTCATTACTGTACTTCTCATTTTCACAAACTAATAGCGAAAAACACTGTTTAACTGATAGAAACATGGCCGAAATGGTGTTCCTACACGTTTACAGGAGCTTCACGATTAACTGAATGCAGTATCTCTCTTCTTAAAACATATTACATCTTGATTTTTTTGGAAAGGGGTATGGTCCCGGCCTCTGCAACGACCGATGCATATAAAATACTACATCTTGATGAGCACCCATTCACATATAAACTAATTGGCTCGTATAAAAGAGGATCCAATATTGGAATGAGCACTAATTCAGCATTACTCGTTTTCACCAAAGAATTGAGCTGCACCTTGGCTATCAATATTCCAATAAAAATATTGATATACACATATCACCGAGCGCAAGATCAAGAAACCAAAATAACCGTGTGATTCAACTATGCATATCAAAGTTTATCTGGATTTGCTGTGGATGCTAACCATCATCTAGTGAAACTGTTGTGCACTGCAGGACATCCTGAGCACGCCCTGCTGGCCATATTCGAACTGTTGCGCTGCCATCTCCAGCAACCCTTCCATGCACGGTTCCTTGAGCATGGCGACGTGCACCAGGACCCTCTCCTCCGTGCATCCCTCGTCGCTGTCGCCGACGAGCACTATCGGAAGGTACCCCTTTGGGACCCTCCCGCTGTTGCCAGGACCAGCGAGGACGAAGTACCGGCTCTGGACGCTGGCTTCGGCTGTCTTCTTGCTTGATCTCCATGCAGCCAGAGCCATTGTTGTTGTTTTGCGTGTCGCGTACTAGCTAGGAGCGTACGTTAAGGTTTATGGCGCGATGATGGTTCGATTGTGTGATGTCCTGCAGGTGCGTGGTGATGCTCAATGGAGGCATGGGATCGATGATTTTATAGTGTGAAATGAAATTACAGGGAGTGATTAGGAGGTGGCTGGGTTTTGGGAAACGACATGCCAAGAGGAATTTGGAGAGCGTTCAGCTTAACTAAAAAAAATTAACTATGAAACGTGGACTATGTGACAATGCAAGGCGTGGTGATGGTGATGGTGACTATATACGTGGACAATGTGGTCTATGTAGAGAGGTGGAATAACACGCGTTGTATTGTGCAAAGCAACACATATATAGGTACAATGGGAGGCCTCCATACCCTCAATACAAAATAGAGGAGGGGCCTAATCACTAATGTCCTATACACAGATATCTACCCACAACCCCCCCCCCCCCCCCCCCCGCAGTCGAAGCGTCGGCAGAGCGGACGCAAAGGCTGGATCGAAACTCCTCGAAGGACGCCGTAGGCAATCCTTTAGTCATGATATCCGCAAACTGCTGGGAGGTGGGTACGTGTAGGACGCGTATGCGACCAAGAGCCACCTGTTCGCGAACAAAGTGAATGTCGAGCTCGATGTGCTTCGTCCGGCGATGATTTACGGGGTTGGCGGAGAGATAGACAGCGGAGATGTTGTCGCAGTAGACAACGATAGCCTTGTCGACGGGACAAGAGAGCTCCTGAAGGAGCTGTCGAAGCCAAGAGCACTCGGCGACAGTGTTAGCAACAACCCGATACTCCGCCTCGGCACTGGAGCGAGAGACCGTAAGCTGTCGCTTGGACGACCACGAGATGAGCGAGGGTCCAAGGTAAACGCAGTAGCCCGAGGTGGAGCGTCGCGTGTCGGGGCAGCCGGCCCAGTCCGCGTCCGAGTAGGCGATGATATCCGTGTCGGTGGAGGCATGCAGCGAGAGACCAAGGTCCAGGGTGCCTCGAATATAGCGGAGTATCCGCTTCACCGAAGTCCAATGAGCATCACGGGGAGCGTGCATGTGGAGGCACACCTGCTGAACGGCATACTGGAGCTCTGGTCTGGTAAGAGTGAGGTACTGGAGTGCACCAACAATGGACCTGTACAGCGAGGCATCAGGCGCCGGAGAGCCGTCCGTGGCGGAGAGCTTGGCCTTGGTGTCGACAAGCGTAGAGACAGGGCTGCAGTTAAGCATCCCAGCGCGATCGAGGAGCTCGTGGGCGTACTTCTTCTAGTGAAGAAAGAAGCCATCCGGTCGACGCACAACCTCAATGCCGAGGAAGTAGTGCAGGGGTCCCAAGTCCTTGAGCGCGAACTCGGCACGAAGACGGCCAGTGAGCTGCTGCAGGAGCGCAGGTGTGCTGGTCGTGAGGATGATGTTGTCGACGTAGAGCAGCAGGTAAGCCGTTGTGTCGCCCATATGGTAGACAAACAGCGAGGCATCGGAGCGTGTGGAGCAGAAGCCGAGTTGGTGAAGAAACGCTGCGATGCGCTGGTACCACGCGCGTGGCGCCTGCTTGAGCCCATATAATGAGCGCGAGAGCAGGCACACATGATCCGGATGAGCGGAGTCGACGAAGCCGGTGGGCTGCTGGCAGAACACTTGCTCCTCAAGATGTCCATGGAGAAAGGCGTTGGAGACGTCCATCTGGTGAACAGGCCAGCGACGAGACACGGCAAGCTGGAGCACGGTGCGAATGGTCCCGGGCTTGACAACCGGGGCGAAGGTCTCGGCGAAATCAACGTCGGCGCGCTGACGAAAACCATGGACGACCCAGCGCGCCTTATGCCGATCAAGAGTCCCATCTGGATGGAACTTGTGCTTGAAGACCCATTTCCCGGTGATGATGTTGGCATGGCGCGGTCGAGGGACAAACTGCCATGTCTGGTTGCGCTGCAGGGCGTCGAACTCATCCTGCATGGCCGCGAGCCACAGCGGGTCGCGGAGGGCGGCTCGAGCCGAGACGGGCAGCGGGGAGGGCGCTGTACCCTCGTCCGATGGAGACGACCCACTGTCGTGAGGCAGGACAGTGTTGCCGCTGGCCCAGAAGGCGGAGGGCGCCGGGGGCAGCAGTGGAGCGGCCACGGCGGTGCAGACGTACGCGTCTGTGGGGTACCGTGTTGACGGGCGGAAGATGCCGGCGCGTGCACGGGTGACTGGACCCGTGGGGGCAGGTGCGGCATCACCCGAGTGGCCACTCGAGGGTGATGCGGTCAACGAGGCAGCGCCCGAGCGAGAGCTCAAGGGCGACGCATGCGGTGTCGGCGAGGCCACACCCGAGCTGGAGCTCGAGGATGTAGCAGGGGACGGTGATGGGACGACGCCCGAGCTGGGGCTCGAGGGCGGCGCGGGCGGGGTCGGCGGGTCGATGCCCGAGCGATGGCTCGAGGGCGATGATGACGGGGTCGACAAGGAGGCGCCCGAGCTAGAGCTCGAGGGCGCGGTCGACGCAGCCGGCGCGGCGATACGATGTCGCGGGATCGCACCCGCGGATGGAGGAGAAGGCGCCACCTGTTCCTGTGCAAACCGAAAGCAATGCTCATCAAAGTACACGTGCCGCGATGTGATAATCCGATGGGACACGGGATCATAGCAGCGATAGCCCTTGGTGTTAGCCGGGTAACCGAGAAAGACACACGGGATGGAACGAGGGGTGAGTTTGTGTGGGGCGGTGGCAGCGATGCTGGGGTAACAACGATAACCAAAGATCCGAATATCGTCATAGGAGGGAGGGGAACCGAAAAGGAGGTGGTGTGGTGCGTAGTTCCATTGAGTACGACACATATGGAGGTTGACAAGGAGGGTGGCGGTGGCTAGTGTCGGGCCAGAAGGAGGGTGGGACATGACCGTGAAAGAGAAGGGTGCGAACGCAGTCGTTGAGGGTGCGGAGCACACGCTCGGCACGACCATTTTGCTGTGAGGTGTATGGACAAGTAAGGCGGAAAATAGTGCCGTGAGAGGACAGAAGATTGCGGACGACGATGTTGTCAAATTCTTTTCCGTTGTCAGTCTGTAAAGCAAGGATGGGACGACCAAACTGAGTGGTGACATAGGAGTAAAAGGCGGTGAGAGTGGTGGCGACATCTGACTTTTTACGGAGAGGAAACGTCCACACAAAGTGATAGAAATCATCGAGAATAACGAGGTAATAAACAAAACCGAAATTACTCGGAATAGGAGAGGTCCATACATCACTATGAATTAGTTCAAACGGAAAGGACGCAAGTGTGGAGGAATTGCTAAACGGAAGACGAACATGTTTGCCGACACGACAGGCTTCACAACTATGTGCAGCCTTTTTATTACATGAAAAAGAAAATCCCCTCATTATTTGATGAAGCGTGTTGGCACTAGGATGTCCAAGACGAGCATGCCAAAGATCGACGTCGGCGGAGAACGCGCGAGGACCGGTGCCGGGGGTGGAGGACGCCTGGACTGGATACAAGTCGCCGGGGCTCTCACATCGGTGGAGCACCATCCGGGTAAGGGCGTCCTTAACAGAAAAACCAGAAGCGTCAAATTCGACAGTCACAGAATTGTCATGAGAAAGTGCTTTAACGGAAACTAAGTTCTGAATTAGGTGGGGAGAAACAATGACATTATTTAGGGACAAGGCTTTGGAAGAAGAGGGAAAATTAGTAGAACTAATATGAGAGATAGCAAGACCAGCGCTGTTACCGACAATGATGCGAGACTCGGTGGAGGTGGGGAAAGAATGTGAGAGGTTATCCGGGTGAGCTGCCATATGAGTGGATGCGCCCGAATCCATGAACCAGTCGCCACCGCCGGCGTAGGCGCCGGGCGCGGGAGCCTGCTGGAGCGCGGCGGAGAGGGCCGAGTCCCAGGCAGGCTGCGGGGGCGAGTAGGCCGGCGCGCTGCCGTAGGCCGGAGCGTAGGTCGGTGGCGCGGCGTTGTAGAGCGGGGAGTAGGGCGGTGTCGCGATGAAGAACGCCTGGTGGTTCGGCGGGCGCGAGCCGAGAAGACCGGGGGTGGGCGGGCGGGGCACCGGCATGGTGTAGGCGTGGACAACCCCCGTCCATGGGTTGTGGCCGCCGCCCCATGGAGGCGTCGGCTGCTGGTTTCCCCCGCCGTGACTGCCGCCACCGCCGTTGTTGCGGCCACCACCGCCACGATGGCGACGGCCGCCACCACCACTGCAGCGGCCGCTCTTCTTGCTGCCGCGGGCGGGAAGGCGCAGCTGGCGCCGAAGCGCGGCGGCTGCTGGAAGAACGTGGGGGATGGCGGGGCCGGGGCACGGTGCCCAGCGGCGAAGGCGGTGTGGACGGCGCGGGCGCGGAGGTTCTTCAAGCGACGCTCCTCGAGGAGAAGGTAGGCGACGCAACGCTCGAAGGTGGGTTCGGCCATGAGGGTGAGGTTGGAGGCGGCATTCCCGAGATCCTCGTTGAGGCAGGCGGTGAGGGTGGAGAGGATGATCTCGTCGGCGACCTTGAAGCCGAGGTCCTGGAGCTCGTCGGAGATCGCCTTGAGGCGAAGGCAGTAGGCGTCGAGGGTTTGGTCGCCCTGTGGTGTGCCGAAAAATTCCTGCTGCAGGAAGACGATCTGCTGCAGCTTGTTGTCGGTGAAGAGCCTGTTGATTTTCTTCCACACCGTGCGAGCGTCGTCGCCCTCACGAACGACGGTCTTGAAGATGTCCGACAAGATGGTGAGGAAGAGCCAGCGGATGATGGTGGCGTCGATGGCGAGCCAGTCAGGGTCGCGGTGGCCGAGGAGGTCGACGGAGCCGTCCACGTGATCGCGCAGGTGGTACTCGCGGAAGAGGAGGTAGAAGTACGTCCTCCAGGCGTGGTGGTTCTTCTCGGCGATGGAGAGTTTGACGGGGACGTGGTCGGTGATGTGCACCTCGCGGATCAGCGCGGGAGTCGGAGGATCGGATGCATCGGAGGTGGAGCCGAAGGGGTTGCCGGAGGAGGTGGAGCCGAAGAGGTTGCCGGAGGAGACGGACGACATGGCGCGGGAGGTAGCGGCGGGCGGCGCGCGGGGAAGGCGGCGCGGCGGCGGCGGCTAGGGTTTGGTGGTGGGAGGAAGGGAGAAGAGAGGCGTGGCAGGGAGGCGCGGCTAGGGTTTGGTGGTGGGGAATGAGGAAGGCGGCGGCGGCTAGGTTAGGATCGGGAGAAAACTGATACCATGTAGAGAGGTGGAATAACACGCGTTGTATTACTCTGGTGCAAAGGCACACATATATAGGTACAATGGGAGGTCTTCATACCCTCAATACAAAATAGAGGAGGGGCCTAATCACTAATGTCCTATACACAGATATCTACTCTCAACAGTCTGGTCGTGGAACATCAGAGACTGGTCAAATACTTCACAAAGAGTCCCTGTCAAGAGAAAGAGGGTGGAGTACTGGAGTACGGGGCTAATTTGGGCGCAGTCCAATACTTAAAGAAAAGGTCCCTGTCAAGAAAAACAGGGTACATCAATAACTAGAGTACATGCTATTTTGCGGAGTCTGCACGGTTTTTCATTTCTATAAGCGGAGCGAGCTATACGTACGAATTAATGTATTCTCTCCGTTTAGAAATATAAGACATTTTAGCTTATCTAGACGTATTTTAGTGTATATATTTATTTTAAACCTCTACGAACCTATACACTAAAAGGCGTATATATACGTTCAATTCACAAAACTAAACCGTCTTATATTTCTGAACGGAGGGAGTACGATCACGCATGGCCAAGTCCGCCACGCAGGGAGGGGTTGATCGATCCGTGCAACACAAGGCTACTCTTTTTTTTCGAATGAACTTGTATTACTCAAGATAATTAGAGATTGCAATCAACACGGTGTAGGTCCAATAAACCTTTCTTGACTAGAGGATAGCCAAACAGCAGGATAGGTTCTTGCATAAGTAGCTAAATAATGAGCACTAGAATTCTAATATCTACCAATATGAGTAACATAATCCTGACGAACCTTTAGCAAAGTTTTGATCTCTTTCACAGTGGTATAATAAACAGAACGATCTACCTCGTCGTTCTCTAGCAAAGTCAACACAAAATTACTCTCTTTACTACCTTTTTTCTTTCTTAATTG
Organism: Avena insularis; assembly: GCA_023614405.1. Taxonomy (NCBI): domain Eukaryota; kingdom Viridiplantae; phylum Streptophyta; class Magnoliopsida; order Poales; family Poaceae; genus Avena; species Avena insularis. The sequence goes on along the minus strand of CM042687.1, from coordinate 376,956,988 downwards.
GAGGAATCATGGAAATTCAAATGGGCTCGTGTTGCTCTTGACTTCTGCATTTGCAAAAAATTCGTGTGAACTTGTTATGTGTTATGCAATTTTGATCTAGACTTGAAAATTTCAATGTCTATGGTGCCACACTTATGTGAATTATTATAAAAAACAAGTGATTCCTTTGCCCGGCTCCGATGATGGAGGGACGATGAGGGCGGCGCGCCTTTGCCTCGTGCTAGTGTATGTAGTAGTCACTAGATGGTATAATGATCTATTTGTAATTTTTATTACTTTTAGAATTTTTGTACCGTTGTTGATAATTATTAATGGAACGGTGGAATTTCACAATAAAAAATATTTTACCGACCAAAATAGGGGCCAAATGTTGCTTTCTCACATTTATCGAAGCTTCTAAAGTTAAACGAATAGAGTGAACTTGGAATTGGGATGCTCAGAGAATCTCCAGCCACGGTCTCCAAACGACGTCCCAAACGGCTATGGCCCAACCACGTGCCCTAAAGGTAGTTTCTGTCCGGCATGGCCCAATAGCGTGTCTAGTGAGTCCAGATCATCCTTGCCCCACAGGGCTCCTTGCGGGTATACCGGACACAACGGCTGGTGACATGGCGAAGCGTAAGCCAGCCCTGTAATTGCCACAACGGCTAGCCAGTGTTATTTACGATCGTCGCCTACCTCCCTGCGGCTTCTTTAATGGCAGTGTCAGTTCTCCACGTGGCCCAGGGAGACGTCTCATCGGTGTAGTGGCCAGTGGTTGCGTAACATCAGGGTGAATCGCCTACGTTAATGCGCGCCAAGAACCCCCACCATAGCTTAAGTGACAGAAGATAGTTGATCTGGGCCTCATATGCTTGGGTAACACTCGGTGTTTGATATCAATCTCTTCCTTCAACTTTCTCTTTTTTTCCTTCTTTTTTTTCCAACAGAGGTTGACCTAAGATTTCCATCACTCCACCTAGTGGTGACTGAATGAGAATCTCAAGATGCCATTCCTTCCTGTGCAAAGTTTTATACAACTCTTGGTTATAACACTACTGGATACTGGGCCGTTGCATGTAGTTTTTTTTGAACGGTAAAAGCCCCGAGGGGCCAAGAAGCTCTATTGAATCAGCAGCGGGTACAAATTTTCATACATGCCCTTTCCACACAGGAGGTTGAGAAAGGGCCGCCCTTCCGGCCAATGAGCACAGCGGCGAACTTTGCCACCATGGATTCCGCTCGAGGGAACAAAAGCTTCAGAAGCTCCCGAATGCCTCCAACCAAACTAGCAGCCAACTGCCTGCTCAGCACCACCTCCTCGCCGCCACGGCCGGCCAGGTGGACAAGAGCAGTAGGGGGACTAGCAAGTGGAAGGAGGCCGCGCTTGATGAAGAGAGAGCTTGCAGCTAGCTGTGATTCGTCAGAAACGTATCTATAATTTTTGATGCTTCATGCTTGTTTAGTATCTATTTTGCTTTGCTTTGTCTACACTTTGAGGTGTTTTTATATCTTTTCTGAAACTAACCTATTAACAAGTTGCCACTTGCCTGTTTTCTTCTGTTTTTGGTTCCAGAAAGGCAGAAAATCAATATTCTCGGAATTGGACGGGACAAAAGCCAAAGTCAATATTTTACCGTGGGCGACACGAAGCCAGAAGACGAGACAGAAGGGTGTCTGATACGTTAGAAACATATCTATAATTTTTTATGCTCCATGATTGTTTAGTATCTACTTTGCTTTACTTGTCCATGCTTTGAGGTGCTTTTTACATGTTTTCTGGTACTAACCTACTAACAAGTTGCTGTAGGGTTTCGCAGCATAGTAAATCAAAAAAATTCTACGGATGCGAACAAGAAATCCAAGATCTAATCTAGGAGATGCAATCAACGTGAGAGATAGATGAGATCTTCATACCCTTGAAGAAATCGCACAGCGGAAACGTTTAACAGAACGTGGGTGATGTAGTCGAACTAGCCTTCTCCTCCTCGCGATCCGATCCGATCCAACACCGCAAGTGGCGGCGCCTCCGAGATATGCACACGTACGGTGCCGCGACGTCTCCTCCTTCCTTGGTCCATCAAGTGGGGTGGAGATATGGATTGGATCTACAGCACGACGGCGTGGTGCTATGGTGGAGAATTTCTGCGGCAGGGCTTCACCTACGCGCAGTCGGGAGAGAGAGAGAGGTGGAGAGGCAGCATGACGGCGGCTAGGGTTGGAGGAGTGGGAGGGGGAGGGTGTGCCCCTGTCCTCTTTATATAGGGGGATGGCCGGCCCCCTTGGCCCCTCCTCCAAGCCCTAGGGCGGCGGCCCCAAGGGTTGGAGTGGGGGGCAAGTTTCCCCCCTCCTTCTAGAAGATCTCCCCTAGGATTTCCCCTAGGCTGGCCGGCTAGGCCTTTGGGGCCTTGTGCCCCTGCCCCGATGCGGCCAGGGCACTTCCCCTTAGGCCCACGCAGGCCCCCGACAAGTGGGCCCACGTTGGTCCCACTCCGGAACCTTCTAGAACCTTCGGTAAAATACCGATAAACTCCAAAATGATTCCGAAATCCAAAAACTGCTTTCCTTTATATGAATCTTATTCTCCGGACCATTCCGGAACCTCTCGTGATGTCCTGGATATCATCCCAAACTCCGAACAAAAACTCATAAACCAATTATCCATTCTATCCTAGCGTCGATGCACGTTAAGTGTGTGACCCTACGGGTTCGAGAATATGCAGACATGATCTTCTATCAATAATCAACAGCGGGATCTGGAAACCCATATTGACTCCCACATATTCATCGATGATCATATCGGATGAACCACGATGCCAGGATTCAATTAATCCCATATATGTATTCCCTTCGTCACGCGATATTTTACTTGCCCGAGATTCAATCGTTGGTATCGGCATACCTAGTTCAATCTTGTTCACAGCAAGTACTTTAATCGTTCCGTAATCCGATATCACTTTGTGATTAACTCCTTAACCACGTGCTTGCAAGCGGTGTTGATATCGATTACCGAGTGGGCCTGAAGTATATCTCTCCGACTCGGGAGGGACAAATTCCATCTCGATACATACAACCCAACAAGTACTTTCTGATCACCTGAGAGACACCTTTATGATCACCCTCACATAGGATGATGTTTGATGACCTCAAAGCTTTCTTCCGATACCAGGGAGTTGTATTATCTCATGGTCTAAGGAATACAATACTTGACATAAGAAAAGCTTCGCAAATATGAACACGATGACACGATATAATTGCTCTGCTTAATTTGGGTCTGTCCACCATATCATTCTCCTAATGACATGATCTCATTATTAATCGACAACTTATGTCTATGGTTAGGAAACCTTAACCATCATTAATCAATGAGTTAGTCCATAGAGGCATACTAGGGACACGGTGTTGTTCATAAACCACACAAGTATCAAAGTTTCCGCGTAATACAATTCTAGCATGGAATATAAACTTTATCATGAACAAGAATTATAACAATAACATCTTTATTATTGCCTCTAGGGCATAATTCCAACAGTCTCCCACTTGCACTAGAGTCAATAATCTAGTTTACATCTGGCAACAATCTAACACCCATGGCATTAAGGTGTTGATCATGTTTTGCTCGTGGAAGAGGTTTAGTCAACGGATCTGCGACATTCAAATCCGTGTGTACTTTGCTAATCTTCAGGTCTCCATCTGCTATATAATCTCGAATTATATGAAAACGGTGGTTGATGTTCTTGGTCTTTGGATGATATCTTGGTTCCTTAGCCAGTGCTATGGTGCCAGTGTTGTCGCACAATATCTCAAGTGGGTCCAAGGCACTTGGAACCACACCAAGCTCAGTGATGAAGTTCCTGATCCTAACTCCTTCACTTGATGCTTCAGAAGAAGACATGTATTCCGCTTCCGTTGTAGATCCCGCGATCACGCTTTGCTTGCAGCTTCTCCAGCTCATAGCTCCTCCATTCAAAATATAAACGTATCCTGTCTGAGATTTAGAATCATCCGGGTCGGTGTCGAAACTAGCGTCGACGTAACCTTTTACGACGAGCTGCTCATCACCTCCATAGACCAAGAACATTTCTTTAGTCCTATTTAAATACTTTAGGATGTTCTTTACGGCTGTCCAGTGTTCCACTCCTGGATCACTTTGGTATCTGCTCGTCAAACTAAGAGCATTGGAAACATACGGTCTAGTACATAGCATGGCATACATGATAGAACCTATGGCCGAGGCATATGACACTTTGCTCATAGTATCTCTATCTTTTACCGTAGCTGGACACTGAGCTTGCTCAATATCTTACCTGACAACATGGGCAATGAACCTTTCTTTGCTTTATCCATTTTGAACCTTTTCAGAACTTTGTCTAGATATGTACTTTGGCTTATAGGCGTCTTTATCTATCTCTATAGATTTTGATGCCTAATATATAAGCAGCTTCTCCTAGGTCTTTCATTGAAAAACATTTATTCAAATAACTCTTCACATTGTTAAGCATACCAATGTCATTTCCAATAATCAATATGTCATCCACATATAGTACTAAAAATGTCACCGAGCTCTCACTCACTTTCTTGTAGATACAAGCTTCGTAGCAATTTGGAACAAATCCAAAAATCTTGATCACTTGATCAAAACGAAGGTTCCAACTCCGAGATGCTTGCTTCAGTCCATAAATGGAACGCTGAAGTTTGCACACCTTATCAACATCCTTAGGATCGACAAAACCTTCGGCTGCATCATATACAACTCTTCATCAATGTTGCCATTGAGGAACGCAGTCTTGACATCCATCTGCCATATTTCATAATCATGAAACGCAGCAATTGCTAATAAAATCCGAATGGACTTAAACATCGCTACGGGAGAGAAAGTCTCATTGTAGTCAACACCTTGAACTTGCCGAAACCCTTTTGCGACAAGTCTAGCTTTATAGACAGTAACATTACCATCCGTGTCCGTTTTCTTCTTCAAAATCCATTTGCACTCAATGGCCTTACGGTCGCTAGGAGGGTCCACCAAAGTCCATACTTGGTTTCGCTCATGGATCCCAATTCGGATTTCATGGCCTCTAGCCATTTCTCAGAGTCTGGGCTCATCATTGCTTCTCATAATTCGCAGGTTCACTGTTGTCTAACAACAATACGGTTGAGACAGGGTTGTCGTACCATTCAGGAGTGGCACGTGACCTTGTCGACCTGCGAAGTTCAGTAGTAGCATCGTTCGAAGTTTCATGATCCTCGTCATTAGCTTCCTCCCTTGTTGGTGCAGACGGCACTGGAACAATTTTAGGTGATGCGCTACTCTCCAACTCGAGAGAAGGTTCAATAACCTCGTCTAGCTCTACCTTCCTCCCACTCACTTCTTTCGAGAGAAACTCCTTCTCAAGAAAGGATCCGTTCTTTGCAACAAACACTTTGCCTTCGGATCTGTGGTAGAAGGTATACCCAATCGTTTCCTTAGGGTATCCTATGAAGACGCATTTCTCCGCTTTGGGTTCGAGCTTGTCCAGCATCAACTTCTTGACGTAAGCATCGCATCCCCAAACTTTAAGAAACGACAACTTAGGTTTAGCACCAAACCACAATTCATACGGTGTCGTCTCAACGGATTTAGATGGTGCCCTATTTAAAGTGAATGCAGCGGTTTCTAATGCATAACCCCAAAATGATAACGGCAAATCTGTAAGAGACATCATTGATCGCACCATATCTAATAGAGTTCGATTCCGGCGTTCAGACACACCATTGCGCTGTGGTGTTCCGGGTGACGTGAGTTGCGAAATGATTCCGCTTGCTTTAAGATGCGTGAGAAAATCATAACTCAAATATTCACCTCCACGATCGGATCGTAGAAATTTAATTTTCCTGTTACGATGGTTTTCCACTTCGTTCTGAAATTCCTTGAACTTTTCAAACATTTCAGATTTATGTTTCATTAAATAGATATACCCATATCTACTTAAGTCATCAGTAAAGGTGAGAAAAATAGCGATATCAACCGCGCGTCGAAACACTCATTGGTCCGCATACATCGGTATGTATGATTTCTAATAAGTCCGTTGCTCGCTCCATTATTCCAGAGAACGGTGTTTTGATCATCTTGCCCATGAGGCACGGCTCGCATGTGTCAAATTATTCAAAATCAAGAGGCTCCAAAAGTCCATCAGAATGGAGTTTCTTCATGCGTTTTACACCAATATGACCTAGACGGCAGTGCCACAAATAAGTTGCATTATCACTATCTACTTTGCATCTCTTAGCCTCAATGTTATGGATGTGCGTTTCATTTCTTTCGAGATTCAGAAGAAATAAACCATTCACAACAGGTGCATGACCATAAAAGATATTATTCATGTAAATAGAACAACCATTATTCTCTGATTTAAATGAATAACCGTCTTGCAATAAACACAATTCAGATATGATGTTCATGCTCAACGCAGGCACATAATACACTTATTAAGGTTTAAAACTAATCCCGAAGGTAAAACTAAGGAGAGCGTGCCGACGGCCATCACATCAACTTTTAATCCATTGCCAACGTGCATCGTCACCTCATCCCTTGCTAGCCGCCGTCTATTCCGTAGCTCCTGTTTCGAGTTAAAAGTATTAGCAATTGAACCAGTATCAAATACCCAGGCACTACAACAAGCGCTAGTAAGGTAAACATCAATAACATGTATATCAAATATACCTTTAATGGTGCCAGCCTTCTTGTCCGCTAAGTACTTCGGACAGTTGCGCTTCCAGTGACCCTTGTCCTTGCAATAGAAGCACTCAGTGTCCGGCTTAGGTCCAGACTTGAGCTTCTTCTCAGCAGGGGCAACGCGCTTGCCGCTGCCTTTCTTGAAGGATTTCTTTGCACCCTTACCTTTCTTAAAGCTAGGGGTCTTGTTGACCATCAACACATGATTATCTTTCTTGATATGCACCTCCGCAACTTTCAGCTTAGCGAAGAGCTCAGTGATCGTATCAGTGAAACCAATTTGATTATGAGTGACTACAAAACCTTTGTAGCTGGGAGGGAGTGATTGTAGAACTCTGTCAATCTTAAGCTCTTCTAGAATCTTGCAGTCCAGTTGCTCAAGACATTGAGTGTAGCCTGACATCTTAATGGCGTGCTCACTAACGGAACTCCCTTCCTCCATCTTGCAGTTAAAGAATTTCTCAGAGATCTCATATCTCTCAGAACGGGCCTGAGTCTGAAACATGGTTTTCAGTTCCTCAAGTATCTCAAAGGGCCCGGCGAACTCCTCAAAACGATTTTGAAGGTCCGGTTCCATAGCAAACAACATGGTACTCTTAATCACTCCATAATCATCTTTGTGCGACTGATAAACAGCTTTTTCATCAGCCGGCGCATCAGTAGCAGGGGCGTCACCTAGCGCTTTCTCAAGTACATAGTCTTTTTGTCCGCCAGCGAGAATGATTCTTAGATTGCGGAACCAGTTGGTGAAGTTAGACCCATTGTTATTAAGCTTTTCTTTCTCAGCAAAAACGTTGAAGTTGAAGTTGGACTTAGCCATTTGATCTACAAAATTTGTAAATACAATTTAGACTATGTTCATGATAACTAGTTCAACTTAATCAAATTACTAGATGAACTCCCACTAAATTCAACATCCCTCAAGTTGTTTAGTGAACACGATCCAAATTCACCACACCTAATCCGATCTTCACAAGAAGAGATGTGGTTTCAATAGTGGACAATAAAGTGTTGATCATATCATTCATATGACTCATGTTTAACCTTTCGGTTCGTGTGTTACGAGGCCATATCTGTACATGGTAGGCTCGTCAAGTCAAACCCAAGTATTTCCGCGTGTGCAAAACTAGCTTGCACCCGTTGTATGTGAACGTAGAGTTTATAGCACCCGATCATCACGAGGTGCTTGAACACGACGAACTTTCGCAACAGTGCATACATGGGGAGAACACAATTTTATCTTGATCTTTAGGTGAGGAGTCATCTTATAATGCTACCGTCGCGATCTAAGCATGATAAGATACATAAAAGGATAAACATCACATGCATATAATTTTATGTCACATGGTATAGCCAATCTCCGCGCAATAATCTCCATCTTGTGTGCGCCAGCATGATCTCCATCACTCCACCATGATTGACTCCACCACGAATAGCAACTACAACCATTGCTAACTACTTAGCGATAAAGTAAAGCTATTACATGGTGTATAAGAAGTTGACACACAGGTCATACACAATTATAAAGACAACCATATGGCTCCTGCCGGTTGTGTACTCATCGACATGCAAGTCGTGAAATATTACAAAACATGATCATTGCATACATCATACACATCATGTCTTGGGCCATACCATATCACAAAACACTCCCTGCAAAAACAAGTTAGACGCCTCTACTTTGTTGTTGCATGTTTTACGTGGCTTATGGGAGTAACAAGCTAAGAATGATTCTTACCTACGGAAAGCCACAACGGTGATATTATGGTTGCTAACATCCGGTGTAAATCTCATGACTACTATAGTGAGAGAAACTGGCATCCACCAGCCGCATGTGTGGAACAAGCCACACGTCAAGTGCGGAGCCGGTCTCGCGAATGAGGTCGCGTAAAGTTGGCCTAGACCGCTTCGATCTTACTATGCCGCGCCATAAGAAATACACAACAAGAGGTTTGCAACGGAAAACATCAACGCCCGTAATAAGCATGTTGCGTTCTACTCGTGAAACACATCTACGCATAGATCTAGCTCTGATACCACTGTAGGGTTTCGTAGCATAGTAAATCAAAAAAATTCTACGGATGCGAACAAGAAATCCAAGATATAATCTAGGAGATGCAATCAACGTGAGAGATAGATGAGATCTTCATACCCTTGAAGAAATCGCACAGCGGAAACGTTCAATAGAATGTGGGTGATGTAGTCGAACTAGCCTTCTCCTCCTCGTGATCCGATTCGATCCAACGCCGCAAGTGGCGGTGCCTCTGAGAGATGCACACGTACGGTGCCGCGACGTCTCCTCCTTCCTTGGTCCAGCAAGTGGGGTGGAGAGATGGATTGGATCTACAGCACGACTACGTGGTGCTATGGTGGAGAATTTCTGCGGCAGGGCTTCACCTACGCGTAGTTGGGAGAGAGAGAGAGAGGTGGAGAGGCAGCAGGACGGCGGCTAGGGTTGGAGGAGTGGGAGGGGGAGGGTGCGCCCCTGCCCTCTTTATATAGGGGGCTGGCCGCCCCCCTTGGCCCCTCCTCCAAGCCCTAGGGCAGCGGCCCCAAGGGTTGGAGTGGGGGCAAGTTTCCCCCCTCCTTCTAGAAGATCTCCCCTAGGGTTTCCCCTAGGCTGGCCGGCTGGGCCTTTGGGGCCTTGTGCCCCTGTCCCAATACGGCCAGGGCACTTCCCCTTAGGCCTACGCAGGCCCCCAACAAGTGGGCCCACGTTGGTCCCACTTCAGAACCTTCTAGAACCTTCCGGTAAAATATCGATAAACTCCAAAACGATTCTGAAATCCAAAAACTGCTTTCCTTTATAAGAATCTTATTCTCCGGACCATTCCGGAACCTCTCATGATGTCCTGGATCTCATCCGAGAATCCGAACAAAAACTCCTAAACCAATTATCCATTCTATCCTAGCGTCGATGCACGTTAAGTGTGTGACCCTACGGGTTCGAGAATATGCAGACATGATCTTCTATCAATAATCAACAGCGGGAACTGGAAACCCATATTGACTCCCACATATTCATCGATGATCATATCGGATGAACTACGATGCCAGGATTCAATTAATCCCATATATTTATTCCCTTCGTCACGCGATATTTTACTTGCCCGAGATTCAATCATTGGTATCAGCATACCTAGTTCAATCTCGTTCACAGCAAGTACTTTACTCGTTCCATAATCTGATATCACTTTGTGATTAACTCCTTAACCACGTGCTTGCAAGCGGTGTTGATATCGATTACCGAGTGGGCCCGAAGTATATCTCTCTGACTCGGGAGGGACAAATTCCATCTCGATACATACAACCCAACAAGTACTTTCCGATCACCTGAGAGACACCTTTATGATCACCCTCAGATAGGATGATGTTTGATGACCTCAAAGCTTTCTTCCGATACCAGGGAATTGTATTATCTCATGGTCTAAGGAATACAATACTTGGCATAAGAAAAGCTTCGCAAAGATGAACACAATGACACGATCTAATTGCTCTGCTTAATTTGGGTCTATCCACCATATCATTCTCCTAATGACATGATCTTATTATTAATCGACAACTCATGTCTATGGTTAGGAAACCTTAACCATCATTAATCAATGAGCTAGTCCATATATGCGTACTAGGGACACGGTGTTGTTCATAAACCACACAAGTATCAAAGTTTTCGCTTAATACAATTCTAGCATGGAATATAAACTTTATCGTGAACAAGAATTATAACGATAACATCTTTATTATTGCCTCTAGGGCATAATTCCAACAGTTGCAATAGTGCCAGATGCCTGTTTTCTGCTGTTTTTTATTTCAAAAAGTTAGTAAAGAAATATTCTCGGAATTGGACGGGACAAACGTCAAAGTCAATTACTTTCCGTGGGGAACAAGAAGTCCAGAAGGGAGACGGAGGGGCCAGCCAGGGGGCCCAGACCCACCCTAGGCGCTGGTGGGCCCAGCCCCATGCTTGGCTAGGGTTTGGGCACCCTGGCCGCCTCCTCGGCCTCCCCTTCTCCTATAACAAGCCCGTGATGCAGAAACCCTAGGCACCCGATCAAATATCCACGAAACGGTATGTAGCCGTTGCCACCATCGTCCCTAGATCGGGGGGATCTGAAGTTCTTCCCGGCACCCTGCCGGAGGGGAGATCATCTCGGAGGCCTTCTCTCCGGTATGATGCGTGAGTATTTCCACCTTGTACTATGGGTCCATGTAGTAGCTAGACGGTTGTATCTTCTCCTTTGTGCTTTCATGTATAGATCTTGTAAGCCCCGTTCATGATCAAGATCTAATATATTTGTAATCATGCATGTTGTGTTTGCGGGGATCCGATGGATATTGTGGTTATTATGTTGGTTTGATTAATGGTTTTATCTTTATGATTCTATCATGTCTATGTTGTTTGTGATCTTGCATGCTCTCCGTTGTTAGTAGCTATCTTGGCCAAGTAGTTCCTAGTGACTCCAAGAGGGGGTATTTATGCTCGATAGTGGGTTCATGCCTCTAGTTTCCAAGGGAAGTAACAGAAATCTCTTAGGTTGTAGATGTGCTGTTACCACTAGGGAGAAAACAACGGTCTCTTGTTCAGGGAACATGTGGACTGTTTACCTTACACACTTTGCTTAAAGCAGTTGTCGGTTGCTTGCAACTTAATACTGGAGGGGGTTCGGATGATAACCTAAAGGTGGACTTCTAGTCATAGATGCAGTTGGATGGCGGTCTATGTATCTTGTTGTATTGACCAATCGAATCTCATAGGATCTTTCTGACTAGTAATTGCATTGTTATGCCCTGCTCAGGTCCTATCAATTGCTCTGTTGTAATTTGTTTACCCTTCATGCCATGTTGTTTATCTAAGGAGAGCACCTCTAGTGAACTATGGACCCCGATCCAATATGTACCATTGATACATCTTCCACTGTTACTTGTTTACTTGCTGCAAACCATTACCTTCCATACCATATGTTTAATCCTTTGTTACAGCAAACTGGCGAGCTTGACAACCTCACTGATTCGTTGGGGCAAAGTCTTGAGTTTGTGTTGTGCAGGTCTCCGCGTTGCTTGCAACACCTGTATGACGTTTCCTTCCTCATTCTGGTTCGATAACCTCGGTCTCAACTGAGGGAAAACTTGTTGCTTGCTCTTCACACCCTACGCTTGGGGTTACCAATGAAGTGTCGCGTCAAGCATCATCAAGGCTTTTCTGGCGCCGTTGCCGGGGATGCCAAGGACGTCTTCACTAGGGGAGTCCTTCACTTCCTTTCTCTTTACTTTGTTTTTAGTTTGCTTTGTTTCTTTTGCTTGGTTTTGTTTGCCTCTTTTCAAAAAACCCAAAAAATTAATCTAGTTTGGTTTGCTTGCTTTAATCAAAAACACAAACAATTAGTTCCTGCTCTAGTTGCCACCTTGCTCTAGCTCACCATGTTGCTCCTCAAGTTCACTCTGAAAGATCTTGCAATAGGTAGTGGCTCCATAATTGAGAAAGATAATATTGAAGAATTTTTTAATTATGTTAGCAAGCATGAGGATATTGAGGATAAATCTATAGCAGAGCTTGCTCCTAATTATGATATTGTTGCAACTTCTTTAGTTCATATGTTGGAGGCTAGGTTTGTTAGCCTTAATCCCTTCATACAATTTTTATTCCTAAAACTAAAAGAAGAGAAGAATGCTGAAAAGAGGGAATTCATCCTTGAAACTTTATCAAAAGAATTCCATGATATTGCTAGGGAAGCCAAAAAGGTTTTTGAGTGTTTCAATATGCTAGGCTCAAGTGTAGATGTTGTGGGTATTTCTGATAAAACTAAGCCTAAAGAAGAATTCAAGATACCCATACCCTTTAAGATTGTTGGAATGCATGAAGCCTTTGAAAAGAATTTTGATTGGATTGCACCTGAATTTTTTTTTGATGAAAGTAGTAGACCATTTGGATGAGATATCTTTCATAGTTGAAGACTTTGCAAGTATGGATATTAATGCTTCTTCATTTGAAAATACTTGATTCTTCTTGCTTCTTGTGCCTAACTTAAAGGCGTTAAAGAAAAGTACTTGTTGGGAGATAACCCAAGAGTTTCCTTGAGTCTTGGAAGTTATTACTTTAGTAATGACCTCTACTTATTCTTTTTGTTTGCTTTTTGTGCCAAGAATGACCTCTAATGAGAGGGAAGTAAGATTTGGGAAGTTGCTATCCCGAAACAGATTTCTGTCCTCCACCAAAAAAATTCGTGAGGATCTGTAACTCGGATTGAGCTCAAAATTTACGAATAAATCCCCCAGTATGTTAGCTAACTTTCGTTAGTTCAACATTTTTTTAGTTGAGCAACAGAAGATGTTCGGAAAAATCGGTTTCTACCTGCTGGTCTGTTTTGACAGATTTCTGCCATTATTTGCATTTGCTTCTTATTGATTCCTTTTTGAGTTCTATTTAGGTGAATTGAGATTTTTAAAGGAGTTACTACAGTAGCTTGTGTTTTTAGTGAACGCCTTGCTATTTCAAAGCTTTGCCAGTGGTATAATCTCTTTTGAATACACTAATGTTGCTAATGAAGATTGTGTAAAGTTTTGTATAGAGGAAAAATTTCAGGTGTAGAGAGAGAATGATGCAATGAGATGAAGAATGGACAAAAGCTCAAGCTTGGGGATGCCACCATGGTGTCACCCCAACAAATATCCAAGAGGTACAAGCGTCAAAGCTTGGGGATGCCCAAGGTATCCCCTTTTTCATCAATAAAAAGCTCAGGTCTGTCTAGACACTTCGTTTTTATTGTTTCATGCACAATTGTGTTGTTCTTGGAGTATCTTAGTTTTATTTTGCTTTGCTTAGGTCGTTTAGTTTTATTGAATAAAGTAGTTTGGACCCTCGTTCTCGCTGTGTTGTTTTGCAAATAAGTTTGCTTGGTGTTGGAAAGGAGTAGTAAGTTCTTGCTTGAAGTGCAAGAGGAGCTTGCATTGACTGTGACTTAGACTTTAGCATGACATGCTAGGTGTTGTTTTAGCATTATGCTTAGTGATTATTGCTGTAGCATGTCTTGTTCCAAACAAATGGGATTGCTTAGTGTGCCTTGAAGAAATTATGCGTTGTTTTAGCATGCAAAAGCATAGTATTGTGGTATTCTCCTTTGATGCTTTGCTTGGGTTGACTTGGCACATGCTCGCACCATGTTATGACTCTCACAAGTCACCATTAGCCTCTATGATCATTTAGTACTTGACTTGTAGTACCACCCTTTGCTTTGATTAGTATGCTTTGTTGCATTGCATGATTATGACCATTATTGCTCTCTTAGTTGGTCGCTCCCAGTATTTTGCTAGCCTCCACTTGTATGAGTAAGTTCTACTCATGCTTCCAACTCCCAAGAAACCAAGTTATTCCAAAGTGTCCACTATAAACTCCTATGCATGGTGTGTTACACCATTCCAAGTATATTCTTGTTTTCAACTATCTTCCAATTAAAAACTATTTTGTTATGTGAAAACTTAGTGATTAAAGCCCTCACAAACTTGATGTCACACTTTATTCTTTGCCCCTAATAAACTTGAACCATTGTGACAACTTTGTTGTATATGCTTGCACTTATAAGTTGGAATTAGCAGAACCGTGCTGTCACGGGGAACGTTTTCAACATTGCACTTGTACTTTGTACTCAGTTGATATCATGTTCTTTTGTCTATGGATGCCACCGGTGTGAAATAAAGAGGAAACTTGTAAGTCCATAGAATTTGTATCCTGTGTTAGAGAAACGCCTGGGTCGCTAGCCTAAGCCATGCCTAATCATGGTGGAAACTTGCAGCATCACCATAATGACATCTGTGAAGCATTCTTCTTATAAAAAAAGAGACACATTGAGAAAAGAGGAACGAGAGAAAAAGCACCATATTCCCATGGTACATAAGAAGATTGATGAGATGCTCATTGTCTGCTTGCCTTGTCATTTTGGTTATGGGAAAGCTCCTGTACCATGTGCAAGGGGTACCTCGTCGGCGGTTCTCAATGATATGCAAATACTTACAGTGACAAGAACTTACCTGAACCCAAAGTTGAGTATGCATGAGGTGTGGCCCTCATATTCAAGGGACTTGAGATTGCCAACTTATACTTCGTCAATCATATACTCCAGGTTTGCCAGTTTAACCTTAACCACTTCAAGATGCTTATGATAGGGGCAATGAGGGCTGAAAGCTAACAAGTACCATAATTTTTGGAAGCTCTTTTTGAAACTTGTAATCCCTGCTTCCTTTACAAAAAGGCCTTTCTTCCACCACTATTGAGTCTCCACCTTCTACCTTTAGGCACCATTAAGAGAGCATAGTTGTCATTCTGTGTGCAGTGTTCCAAAGTTTATTAATTGATGCATACTGTGTTATTACTTGTTCTTGTGCTATTTGTTTCTAGTCACCCTTGTGAACTTTGCAGGTATCCTATGCATCTATTTGCTACTCTATGAGGGACAAGCTGATTGCCACTATGTTATGTTTTCTGCATGTGAAACAAACAAATGTTTTTTAATGCATGTTATTCATGATCTTTGTTTGTAGCTTGTCATGTTGCATGCATAGTTACTAAGTCCTATTGTTAGAACTCCATCTTTTATGCCCATGTTTAGAGTTCTTTGATCCCAGCTTTCAATGCTTGCAAATGGTTGGATCTTTATTGTGAGGGTGCATGTCACCTCAAAAATTATTCTGTTTATCACTTACCTACTCGAGGACGAGCAGGAGTTAAGCTTGGGGATGCTGATACGTTGGAAACGTATCTATAATTTTGATGCTCCATGCTTGTTTAGTATCTACTTTGCATTACTTGTCCACACTTCGAGGTGCTTTTTACATGTTTTCTGGTACTAACCTACTAACAAGTTGCAACAGTGCCAGATGCCTGTTTTCTGTTGTTTTTGGTTTCAGAAAAGTTAGTAAAGAAATATTCTCGGAATTGGACGGGACAAACATCAAAGTCAATTACTTTCTGTGGGGCACAAGAAGTCCAGAGGGGAGCCGGGGCAGCCAGGGGGGCCAGACCCACCCTAGGCATGAATGGGCCCAGCCCCGCGCCTGGCTAGGGTTTGGGCACCCTGGCCGCCTGCTCGGCCTCCCCCTTCGCCTATAAGAAGCCCCCAATGTAGAAGCCCTAGGCACCCGATCAAATATCCACGAAACCGTTTGTAGCCGCCACCACCATCGTCCCTAGATCGGGGGGATCTGAAGTTCTTCCTGTAGGGGTTCGTAGCATGGAAAAAAATTCTACCGCATATAAACAAACAAGCCAAGATCTATCTACTATATTGTAGCAACGAGTCGATGGAATAACTCACCCTCGAAGATTCCAAAGTGTTTAACGAGAGCGAATTCTCGTGGGTGATGTAGTCGTACTCTTGCCGATCTCAAGATTGTGTAGACGATCCTTCCGGCGTTGCGTTCCGGCAGCGCTCCCGCAGTCGGTCACATGTTCGGTACTCGACGAAGACCTTCCTCTCCCTTGTTCCAGCAGGCAGCGGAGGTTGTAGAACTCTCCTCGTGATTCGGCCTGACACGTGGTACCGGAAGTAGAGGGGAGATCTCGCAGGGCTTTGCCTTAAGCCGGAGCGAGTATGGTGGACTATGAGAGAGGCCTCAGTGATCTAGGGTTTAGACACACCAAGGAGAGAGGGCTAGGCCGACGACTAGGGCTTGGGGAAGCCCAAGTAGGTGGCTAGGGTTTGCCCTAGGCGGCGGCAGCAGCAAGAGGTGGTGGCGCGCGGCGGCTTAGGGCTAGGGTTTTGGTGAGGCAAGCTGTAGTCTTGGAGGGGCAGCCCTGCCCCTCCTTATATAGGTGGAGGGCGCCGGCCAAGGGGAGGGGAGTCCCTCCCCAACTCGGCTTCCAAGGCCGGTGGGTGGAGGGATAGGAACTCCTCCCCAAGTAGGTTTCCTACTCTCCCTCCACCAAGCAAACTTGCCGTTTGTCTTTTCAAATTGGCGTTTGACTTTTCAAACTAGGATTTGATTTATCCCTTTATTTTGCCCAGCGATGACACCTAGTACATGATGCAACCATTCCAACTTGTTATGACACATTCATGTACCCTTCCCCTTCGGAGTGTCGGACCTTTCGGAACCTTCTAGAACATTCCCGATGAAAACACCGGAACCATTCTCCAACCTCGAAACAGGACTTTCCTTATATGAATCTTATTCTCCGGACCATTCCGGATCTCCTTGTGATATCCCGTATCCCATCCGAGACTCCGAACAACATTCGGTCTTTTACTCATCATTCCATAACTACTCAACAACATCGAATCCTTAAGTGTGTCTCCCTACGGTTCGTGAATTATGCGGACATGATTGAGACACTTCTCCGAACAATAACCAATAGAGGAATCTGGAAATTCATATGTTCCCACATATTTCTACGATTACTTTGCGATCGAATGAACCACTTACATACGATACCAATTTCCCTTTGTCTCACGATAGTTTACTTATCCGAGGTTTTGATCGTCGGTATCTCTGCATACCTAGTTCAACCTCGTTACCGATAAGTACTCTTTTCTCGTTCCCGTGATATGTGATCCCTTGTGAGCCAGTCACATGCTTGCAAGCCAATTGGATGACATTCCACCGAGAGGGCCCAAAGTATATCTATCCGTCATATGGATGGACAAATCCCACTCTTGATCCATGTGTCTCAACCAATACTTTCGGAACACTCAATGCCACCTTTATAGCCACCCAGTTACGGTGTGGTGTTTGATGTCATCAAAGCATCCTTCCGGTAATGGTGATATGCATGATCTCATGGTCGAAGGAATTAGGTTACTATGTATCAGAAAGCATATAGCAATTGAACTATTAAAATGACTTGCTCTTTATGCTACGCTTATCTATAGGAGTATGTCCATCATACCATCCTCCTAACGATATGATCTTGCTGTTAATAACATCTCAATGTTCATGATAGGGAAACCACAATCATTTATTAACAAACATCGGAGATATGCCCTAGAGGCAATAATAAATGTAGTTATTATTATATCTTTGTGTTTATGATAAATGTTTACATTCATGCTATAATAGTATTAACAAGGAAACATTAATACTTGTGTGATTTGTAAACTAAATTAGAGTCCCTAGTAAAGCCTCTTCATAATACTAGCTTGTTTGTTAATAAATGATTGTGGTTTCCCTATCATGAACATTGAGATGTTATTAACAACAAGATCATATTGTTAGGAGAATGATATGATGGACATACTCCTATAGATAAGCGTAGCATAAAGATCAAGTCATTTTAATAGTTCAATTGCTATATGCTTTCTGATACATAGTAACCTAATTCCTTCGACCATGAGATCATGCATATCACCTTCACTAAGGATGCTTTGATGATATCAAACACCACACCATAACCGGGTGGCTATAAAGGTGGCATTGAGTGTTCGAAAGTATTGGTTGAGACACATGGATCAAGAGGGATTTGTCCATCCATATGACTCGACAGATATACTCCCTCCTCTCTCGGAATGTCATCCAATTAGGGATCACATATCACGGAACGAGAAAAGAGTAGGTTGAACTAGGTATGCATAAGTAAATTATCGTGAGACAAAGGGAAATTGGTATCGGAGAAATATGTAGTAGTTATGGAATGATGAGTAAGAGACCGAATGTTGTTCTGAGTCTCGATCCGGATATCACGAGGAGATCCGGAATGGTCCGAGAATAAGATTCATATAAGGAAAGTCCAGGTTGGAGAATGGTTCCGAATGTTCTAGAAGGTTATGAATGTCCGGAAGGGTACATGAATGTGTCATAACAAGTTGGAATGCTTGCATCATGTACTAGGTGTCATCGCTGAACATAATAAAGGGATAAATCAAATCCTAGTTTGAAAAGTCAAACGCCAATTTGAAAAGTCAAACGGCTATTTTGTTTGGTGGAGGGAGAGAAACCTACTTGGGAGGAGTTCCCTCCACCGCCGGCCCACTTGGAGACCGAGTTGGGGAGGGACTCCCCTCCCCTTGGCGCGCCCCCTCCACCTATATAAGGAGGGGCAGGGCTGCCCCTCCAAGACACAACACCACGCCCCTCTAAACCCTAACCCTAGCCGCCGCCGCCCACCATAGCCGCCGCCGCCTAGGCAAACCCTAGCCGCCGGCCTTGCTCCTCCTTGGTGCGTCTAAACCCTAGATCACCGAGGCTCTCTCTCATAGTCCACCATACTCGCTCCGGCTTAAGGCGAAGCCTGAGATCTCCCTCTGCATTACTGTCGTCTTCATTTAATCGCGAGGAGAGTGCTACAAACTCCGCTGCCTGTGGGAACAAGGGAGAGGAAGGTCTTCGTCGAGTACCGAACGTGTGACCGACTGCAGAAGCGTTGCCGGAACACAGCGCCGGAAGGATCGTCTACGCGTTCTTGAGATCGAGAAGAGTACGACTACATCACCCACGAGAATCCTCTCTCGTTAAACACTTTGGAATCTTTGAGGGTGAGTTATTCTATCGACTCGTTGCTGCAATGTAGTAGATAGATCTTGGCTTGTTTGTTTGTATGCGGTAGAAATTTTTTGTTTTCCATGCTGCGAACCCCTACAGTGGTATCAGAGCCAGGTTTATATGTAGATCTGTTGCACAAGTAGAACACAATGGTCATTGTGGGCGGTGGTGCTTTTATTATCAATTGCTTCTTGTGTACTTTGCATCTTGTGGTATGATGGGATGAAGCGGCCTGGGCTAACCTTACATGACATCGTTCATGAGACTTTCTCCATGCTCAACATGCAACTTGTATTGCATAAGTGGTTTTGCGGGTGTCTGTCTCTCCCACTATAGTATAGATCCAATTTACAACGGGCACTTGATAGTTCAAACATCAACATTGTGATTCTTGTTCGTAAGTTAGATCGACACTTATTGAAAGCCCCAAACCACGTAAAACATGCAAAGAAATTAGAGGCGTCTAACTTTGTTTTGCAGGGGTGTGCTGTGATGTGATATGGCCATGATTGTGATTATATTTGATGTATGCAATGTTCCTTATTGTAAGTTGGCAACCGGCATGAGCCATATGGTTGTCTTTAATTTATGTTAAGACCCGCGTGTCTATTCAAAGTAGTTCTAATAGTTGAAGCTGGTGGACGACAACCATGGAGCAGCGTCATTGACCTTGATGCAATGCCGGTGATGATGGAGATCATGTTCGTGCTTGAAGATGGAGATCGGAAGCACAAAGAAGAAAGGCCATATCATATCACATATTATGAATTGCATGTGATGTTAATCCTTTATGCATCTTGTATTGCTTAGTTAACGACGGTAGCATTATAAGATGATCCCTCATGCACATGAATTTCAAGTTCTAAAGTGTTCACCCTTAGTTAGCACCGTTGCTAAAGCTTGTTGTTTCGAAGCACCACGTGATGATCGGGTGTGTTAGATTCCGCAAGTGTATACAACGTGAGAAAGCCAGATTTGCTCATGCGGAAGCTAAGGTTTGATCTTGACGAGCCTAGCATGTACAGACATGGTCTCGGAACACGGATCACCGAAAGGTAAAGCATGAATCATATAGTAGATATGATGAACATGTCGATTGTTCGCCATTGAAGCTACATTAACTCTCGTGATGATCGGTTTTGATGTGGTGGACTTGGTTCGTGTGATCACTAAAACAATGTGAGGGATATTGTTTTGAGTGGGAGTTCACCTAGATTAATTTAACTATTAATTAGAACTCAATTTGTCATAAACTTAGTCTAAATTATTGCAAATATGTTGTAGATCAATGGCGGCCCCTACCATCAATTTTAATGCGTTCCTAGAGAAAGAAAAGTTGAAAAACAATGGAAGCAACTTCGCGGATTGGTTCCGCAATTTGAGGATTGTCCTCAATGCTGGTAATTTGACCTATGTGTTGGATGCACCATTGGTGACCCTACAGCCATCTGCTACCGATGAAGTAAAGAATGTTTACCTCGCCTAAGAATCAGTACTCCACAGTTCAGTGTGCTATCTTGTATGGTTTGGAATCGGAGCTTCAGAAAAGGTTTGAGAATTCAGACCCACATGATATTGTCCGTGAACTCAAATTGATCTTTGAGACTCACGCGGCAGTTGAGAGCTATGAGGCTTCTGAAAAGTTCTTTAACTGCAAGATGGAAGAGGGTAGCTCCGTCAGTGAGCATGTGCTTAAGATGTCTGGGCACGCAAACAAACTTCAAAGCTTGGGTATAGTGATTCCTAATGCTTTGGGGATTTAACGTGTCCTCCAATCACTACCACCAAGTTACAAGAACTTTGTGATGAACTACAATATGCAAAGCATGAACAAGCAGTTGACAGAACTCTTCTCCATGTTGAAATCTGCAGAAGTGGAGATCAAGAAAGAGCACCAAGTGTTGATGGTCAATAAGACCACCAAATTCAAGAAAGGCAAGTCTAAGCAAAAGGGACACTTCAAGAAGGGTGGTAAGAAAGTTACCACGCCGACGAAGAAGACCAAGGCTGGACCCAAGCCTGATACAAAGTGCTTTTACTGCAAGGGAGAAGGTCACTGGAAGCGGAATTGCCCAAAGTACTTGGCGGATTTGAAGAACGGCAACATCAAGAAGAAAGGTATATCCGATATACATGTTATTAATGTGTATCTCACTAGTACTCGTAGTAGTGCCTGGTATTTGATACTGGTTCGGTTGCTCATATTTGTATCTCGAAACAGGTGCTGCAGAATAAACGGAAGCTAGCGAAGAACAAGGTGACGATGCGCGTGGGAAATGTATCAAAGGTTGATGTGATCGCGGTCGGCACGCTACCTCTTCATCTACCATCGGGATTAGTTTTATACTTAAATAATTGTTATTTGGTGCCTGTGTTAAGCATGAACATTATATCGGGATCTTGTTTATTGCGAGACGGTTACTTGTTTAAGTCCGAGAATAATGGTTGTTCGATTTATATGAGTAATATGTTTTATGCACATGCACCTTTGATAGATGGTCTATTCTTATTGAATCTCGATAGTGGAAATACACATATTAATAACATTGAAGCTAAACGTTTGAAATCGAGCGATAACTCGACCTATATGTGGCACTATCGTCTTGGTCACATTGGAGTGAAGCGTATGAAGAAACTTCATTCCGATGGACTTCTTGAATCACTTGATTTCGAATCACTTGAAAGATGCGAAGCATGTCTGATGGGTAAAATGACTAAGACTCCATTTTCTGGTATGATGGAGCGAGCTACGGACTTATTGGAAATCATACATACCGATGTGTGTGGTCCAATGAGTGTAGCATCACGCGGTGGTTATCGTTATGTTCTTACCTTCACGGATGACTTGAGTAGATGTGGGTATATCTATTTCATGAAACATAAGTCCGAAACTTTTGAGAAGTTTAAGGAATTTCAAAGTGAGGTTGAGAATCAACGTAACAAGAAGATTAAATTTCTACGTTCTGATCGTGGAGGTGAATATCTAAGTTACGAGTTTGGCGAGCATTTGAAGAAATGCGGAATACTTTCACAATTGAAACCGGAGGGAACACCACAGCGTAATGGTGTGTTCGAACGTCGTAATCGAACTCTCTTAGATATGGTTCGTTCTATGATGTCACTTACAGATTTACCGCTATCGTTTTGGGGTTATGCATTAGAAACAACCGCATTCACTTTAAATAGGGCACCATCTAAATCCGTTGAAACGACACCATATGAACTATTGTTTGGGAAGAAACCTAAATTGTTGTTCCTTAAAGTTTGGGGTTGCAAAGCCTATGTAAAGAAGTTATAGCCGGACAAGCTTGAACCCAAAGCGGAAAAATGCGTCTTCATAGGATACCCAAAGGAAACTATTGGGTATACCTTCTATCATAAATCCGAAGGCAAAATCTTCGTTGCCAAGAATGGATCCTTTCTAGAGAAGGAATTTCTCTCGAAAGAAGTGACTGGAAGGAAAGTAGAACTCGACGAGGTTGTCGAACCTTCTCTCGAACTTGCGAGTAGCGCAACACCGGAAGAAGTTCATGTGGTGCCTGCACCAATAAAGAGAAGCTAATGATGATGATCATGAAACTTCGGTTGAAGTTGCTACAGAGCCTCGCAGGTCAACAAGAACTCATACCACTCCTGATTGGTATGATCCCGTTATGAGTGTCATGTTGGTGGACAACACCGATGACCCTGCGACGTATGAGGAAGCGATGATGAGCCCAGATTCCAATAAATGGCAAGAATCCATGAAATCCGAGATTGGATCCATGTACGAAAACCAAGTATGGACTTTGGTGGACTTACCGGATGGCCGGAAGGCTGTCGAGTACAAATGGATTTTCAAGAAGAAAATAGATGCTGATGGTAATGTTACTGTCTATAAAGCTCGACTTGTCGCAAAAGGGTTTCGACAAATTCAAGGAGCTGACTATGATGAGACTTTCTCACTAGTAGCGAAGCTAAAGTCTGTGAGGATTATGTTAGCAATCGCTGCATATTACGATTATGAGATATGGCAGATGGATGTCAAAACAGCGTTCCTCAATGGAGACATTGATGAAGAGTTGTACACCTAGTCCTTACTTCTATTGAGACTCTAGTCAAGAATTCATCTACATCTGCTGAGCCCTATTCTCATTTCTCAAGAACACTAGCTAAGGGCCCTGATACTACCACTTGGATCTGGAACCTACATGCTGATGCTCACGATTTCGATAGTCATACGGGTGATTTGGAGGAGATCTCTCGAATTATGATGCAACCCAAAGGTTTTGTCGATCCTAAAGATGCTAACAAGGTATGCAAACTTCAACGATCCATTTATGGATTGAAGCAAGCATCCTGAAGTTGGAATCAACGTTTTGATAAAGTAATCAAAAGTTTTGGTTTTATACAAACTTATGGAGAAGCTTGTATTTACAAGAAAGTGAGTGGGAGCTCTGTAGCATTCTTAATATTATATGTAGATGACATATTGTTGATTGGGAATGATGTAGACCTTCTTAATAGTGTCAAGGAATATTTGAATAATAGTTTTTCAATGAAAGATCTTGGCGGAGCAGCTTACATATTAGGCATAAAGATTTATAGAGATAGATCGAGACGCCTAATATCATTGTCACAAAGTACATATTTGGACAAAGTTCTAAAGAGGTTTGGAATGGAAGATAGCAAGAAAGGGTTCTTGCCCATGTTGCCCAATACGACCTTGAGTAAAACTCAAAGTCCAACAACTACAGAAGATAGAGAAAGGATGAGTAAAACTCCCTATGCCTCAGCCATAGGATCTCTAATGTATGTCATGCTATGTACTAGACCCGATATTGCATATGCTGTTAGTTTAACTAGCAGATATCAAAGTGATCCAGGTGTGGATCATTGGACAGCAGTCAAAAACATCCTTAAGTACTTGAGAAGAACTAAGGATATGGTTCTTTCTTATGGAGGTGATAAACAGCTCGTTGTTAATGGTTACACCGATGCTAGTTGGAACACCGATCCGGATGATTCTAAATCACAATCTGGATACGTATTTACTTTGAATGGTGCAGCAGTTAGCTGGAGGAGTGCAAAACAAAGCGTTGTGGCGAGATCTTCAACTGAATCGGAATACATGGCGGCTTCGGAGGCTTCACAAGAAGCGATATGGATGAAAGAGTTCATTACAGAGCTCGGTGTGGTTCCAAGTGCGCTAGACCCAATGTCTATCTACTGTGATAACATGGGCGCCATAGCCAATGCGCAAGAACCAAGGTCACACAAGAAGCTGAAGCATATCAAGCTATGTTTTCACGCTATTCGAGAACATGTCCAAGATGGGGACATAAAGATTTGCAAAGTACACACAGATCTGAATGTGGAGGATCCGTTGACTAAACGTCTCCCGAGGGCAAAACATGACCAACACCAAACTGCCATGGGTGTTCGGTATATTACCATGTAATCTAGATTAGTTGACTCTAGTGCAAGTGGGAGACTGTTGGAGATATGCCCTAGGCAATAATAAATATAGTTATTATTATATCTTTGTGTTTATGATAAATGTTTACATTCATGCTATAATAGTATTAACAAGGAAACATTAATACTTGTGTGATTTGTAAACTAAATTAGAGTCCCTAGTAAAGCCTCTTCATAATACTAGCTTGTTGGTTAATAAATGATTGTGGTTTCCCTATCATGAACATTGAGATGTTATTAACAACAAGATCATATTCTTAGGAGAATGTAATGATGGACATACTCCTATAGATAAGCGTAGCATAAAGATCAAGTCATTTTAATAGTTCAATTGCTATATGCTTTCTGATACATAGTAACCTAATTCCTTCGACCATGAGATCATGCATATCACCTTCACTAGAAGGATGCTTTGATGACATCAAACACCACACCGTAACTGGGTGGCTATAAAGGTGGCATTGAGTGTTCAGAAAGTATTGGTTGAGACACATGGATCAAGAGTGGGATTTGTCCATCCATATGACGGATAGATATCTCTGGGCCCTCTCGGTGTAATGTCATCCAATTAGCTTGCAAGCATGTGACTGGATCATAAGGGATCACATATCACGGGAACGAGAAAAGAGTACTTATCAGTAACGAGGTTGAACTAGGTATGCAGAGATACCGACGATCAAAACCTCGGATAAGTAAACTATCGTGAGACAAAGGGAAATTGGTATCGTATGTAAGTGGTTCATTCGATCGCAAAGTAATCGTAGAAATATATGGGATCCATATGAATTTCCAGATTCCTCTATTGGTTATTGTTCGGAGAAGTGTCTCGATCATGTCCGCATAATTCACGAACCGTAGGGAGACACACTTAAGGATTCGACGTTGTTGAGTAGTTATGGAATGATGAGTAAGAGACCGAATGTTGTTAGGAGTCTCAGATGGGATCCGGGATATCACGAGGAGATCCGAAATGGTCCGGAGAATAAGATTCATATAAGGAAATTCCTGTTTCGGGGTTGGAGAATGGTTCCGGTGTTCTCATCGGGAATGTTCTAGAAGGTTGCGGAATGTCCGGCACTCCGGAGGGGAAGGGTACATGAATGTGTCATAACAAGTTGGAATGCTTGCATCATGTACTAGGTGTCATCGCTGAACAAAATAAAGGGATAAATCAAATCCTAGTTTGAAAAGTCAAACGCCAATTTGAAAAGTCAAACGGCTATTTTGTTTGGTGGAGGGAGAGTAGGAAACCTACTTGGGGAGGAGTTCCCTCCCTCCACCGCCGGCCCACTTGGAGACCGAGTTGGGGAGGGACTCCCCTCCCCTTGGCGCGCCCCCTCCACCTATATAAGGAGGGGCAGGGCTGCCCCTCCAAGACACAACACCACGCCCCTCTAAACCCTAACCCTAGCCGCCGCCCACCATTGCCGCCGCCTAGGGCAACTCGCCGCCGCCGCCTAGGGCAAACCCTAGCCGCCGGCCTTGCCTCCTCCTTGGTGCGTCTAAACCCTAGATCACCGAGGCTCTCTCATAGTCCACCATACTCGCTTCGGCTTAAGGCGAAGCCCTGCGAGGTCTCCCCTCTACTTCTGGTACCACACCGTCGTGCTGCCGGAATCGCGAGGAGAGTGCTACAAACTCTGCTGCCTGCTGGAACAAGGGAGAGGAAGGTCTTCGTCGAGTACCGGACGTGTGACCGATCAAGGAAGCGCCGCTAACGCTGCTACCGAAGGATCGTCTACGCGATCTTGAGATCGGGAAGAGTACGACTACATCACCCACGAGAATCCGCTCTCGTTAAACACTTTGGAATCTTCGAGGGTGAGTTATTCTATCGACTCATTGCTGCAATCTAGTAGATAGATTTTGTCTTGTTTGTTTGTATGCGGTAGAAATTTTTTGTTTTCCATGCTACGAACCCCTACATTGCTGCTGTGCTGCATCACACCTTGCTCTTGGGGTTTCTCGACGAAGCGCACCTACATCAACTAGGCGCATCACGCCGCAGCATCCCCTCCTCGATCCCCTCGCCACCACGGCCGTACAAAAGAGGATGGAAGGATGAAGCAGATGAAACCTACATCCGTTCGGCGCCGAGCACATGCTCTAGAACGACAACACTCCCGCTGCGTCCAGAAGACCTCCCTTGTGCACCAACCATCTCCATCCCCTTGCAACCACTGCCGGTCGGAGGGAGATGGGAGAACGCAGCAATATCGAGGAATAGGAAGCAGCCCACGACCGAATTATTTGTCGATGTGGTGGCCGTCGTCGCCGGTAGAACCTCCGGCCAGAGGAGATTGAGCATGCCGAGAACGAACCCATGGCCAAGATCTGGCCGCATCGATCCAGAGCTCCACATCCGGGCATCGAGCCCCACTACCGGCAAAAAACCAAAGAAACTAAATCTAACTACTCCGGTGCCTCCCCCGTCCAACTCCAGCCAGCTATTCCGGCGGAGAGGACCCGGGAGAGGCCCGGCCACCAACGACTGGGAGCGGTTACTGTAGAGGTTCTGGAGAGAGGTTGGGGAGGTTCGGGAGAGCACCTTCTGGGAATGTGCAGTTCAGCACGCGCCACGCGGTTGCTGCTGTGTGGGCCGTTGCATGTACTCCCTCCGTTTTAAAATATAAGATGTTTTAGGTTGTAAAGAAAATGTATCTAAACTTTTTTTTAGTGTGTAGATTCACTCCACGAGTGAACCTTTAGACTAAAAGTAATCTAGATACATTTACTTCACAAAGCTAAAACATCTTATATTTTAAAACAGAGGGAGTAGTTGGCAACCCAAAAATATTTCACTGTCCTTCTCCTAACAGCTCAAACGAGGTCTAACAGTTCTTAGTTTGGCTTTATGCGCTTGTTGCGACGAGCGCGTCACAGGTCCACGGCGTAGTCGGACTCTTTCTCGTGGAGGAGCGATGATAGCAACATATGTGTTGTTCCCACGGTAGTGTGTCACGTTGTTGTTCAGTGTTACTAGGGACGGTTGCGTGCTTGAAATTCATCAAGTTGTCCATTAATTAATGAGGCAACTCAAGTCATATCTTAATTAATAAAAGTTTGTGGCATTTCTTGGCCTCTATTCGAGAAAAATAAGAATCAAGGGGAATCTGTTTCTTAGAAAACATATGGTACATCATGATGTGCACCATTCGCACATAAACCAGTTAACTTCGTATACAAGAGGATTGAATAATTGAATAAGCACTAGTCACTATTATATTAGTCATTTTCACCAATTAATATAATTGAGATGGGCCTTGGCTTTCTAATGCTAGACAACATAAGTAGATATCACCGAACACAAGGTCACATGAAACCAAAAGAACAGTCTGATACAACAGTGCAATTCAAAAATGTTTATCTAGATTTACCGTGGACGCTAACCATCATCTGGTTGAACCGCCGAGCGTCGCAGGGGATCCTAAGCACACCCTGCTGACCATACCCAAACTGCTGTGCGGCCATCTCCAACAACCCCTCCATGCATGGCTCTTTGAGCATCGCGACGTGCACCAGGACCCTCTCCTCCGCGCACCCCTTGTTGCCGTCCCCGACCAGCACTATCGGAAGGTACCCCTTCGGGATCCTCTCGCCGTCGCCGGGGCCAGCGAGGACGAAGTACCGGCTCTGGACGGTGGATTCGGCTGTCTTCTTGCTCGATCTCCAGGCAGCCTGAGCCATTGTTTTTGTTTTGTGTGTCGCGTACTAGCTAGGACGTATGTTAAGGTTTATGGCTTGATGATGGTCGATTTTGTGATGTTCTGCAGGTGCGTGGTGATGCTCAATGGAGGCATGTGATAGATGCTTTTATAGCGTGAAATGAAATCACAGTGGGGTGAGGGTGATAAGAATTTGGCTGGGTTTTGGGAAACGACATGGCCACCAAGAGGAATTTGCAGAGGCTTCAGCTTAACTAAGAAACGTGGACTGCAAGGTGTGGTGATGGTGACTATGTACGTGTACGATGGGACCTGATCACATGCAACATCATCAGAGATTAGTCAAATCCTTCACAAAGGGTCCCTGTCAACAAAAACATGGTGGAGTACTAGAGTACGGGCTAAATTGCGGAGTAAAATCCTTCACAAAAAAAGAGGTCACTATCAAGAAAACAGGGGAGAGAACTAACTAGAGTACGGGCTCATTTGCAGAGTCAGCACGATTTTCGATTTCTAAAAGCGGAGTGAGTTGTACGTACAAATTACAGTACAATCACGCACGGCCAACCACTACAGGACGCTCGCGCTACGCCGAGGGCAAAAAGCCGTCGGCGTAGGCCAAAATACCCTCGGCGTATGGTACGCCGAGGGCTGCCCTCGGCGTAGCCTTCTCGGCAAAGATCTCCCTCGGTGAAGCACACTCAAGCCGTCGGCATATCGAAATGCCGTCGGCGTATGCTACGCCGAGGGCTTTGCCGTCGGCGTAGCGGCCGTCGGCATAGCCTGTCGGCCGGTTGCAAAATCATTTTTTTTGAAAAAAAAATATTTTTTTTTATTTTTTTCTCAATTTTTTATTCTTTGAATTGTTTCACTTGTTAATCTCCTACTTTAAACATTTTTAACACTAATTACACTTAGTATTTGATTAAATTCCAGCCTTAGTCAAACTTCCAAGCAGGTCACCCATCCTAATACTACTCCAGCTTCAGCACGCTTAACTTCCTCGTTCCTTCAGAATCCGTTTCCACAAAGTAACTCATATATTGGTGTCAATACTATGATATCAATCCTATTAACTCTTATATCATCATGTCACATGTTTGTATTTTTTAAAATTACAAACAATTATTTAAGTAAACATTAATAAATAAGTAAAATTATTATTGAATTCAAATAAAAATATAATAAATTTTTTTTGTATTTTTCTATTTAATATAGAATAATTAATATCTTTAAATCTGTAAATCGAAATTCAACAAATAATATGTCTAAATTGATCAGAAAAATGATAGGAATCCAAATATGATATCCATATCAACTAATCACAAACCCTCCATTTTTGAATTAGCTATTTGGTGGTTGCTTCAGAAAATCCCCTTTTTGCGCTCGGATAATGAAAAATGCCTTTTTGGTGCGATGAAAAGGAAAAATTGCATTGGATATTTGATAAAATAGCATATTGTAAACCTAAAAATGATTTTTGTAAAAAAACATGAGCATCGGATCATGTACTTGTAGTTTATATCTGACCCACTTCCTGCCGATTCGTCAGGAATTTGTCTTTTTCACCAAAGGTGGACGGAAAGGTTTCGGATCCCCCTGTTGTGACATTGTAAATATAAGGTGGTATATTATTTTTGTAAAATGTGGTGGTAGTATTTTGAGTTAGCCATTTGGTGGTTGCTTCACAAAACCGTCCGTTTTTTATGCTCAGAAAATAGAAAATGGCTTTTTGGTGCGACGAAAAGGAAAACTTCCTCCTGCAACATTGTTCGCCATCCCATGATGCATGTGTATGTATAATATGGGCACATTATCACAAACTATGCCTTGATTCTAGCCATAACATTGGTCATATGACCTGAAAGCCAAGAAACCTCGAATGAGATAGGTCATTTTGTGAAGGTTTTTTTGAGACATAATCAATATATCAAGTTTGATATTTTTCCTTATAACTATGTCACATAATATGATACCACGCGAAGGTTTCGCAATGTTTCGATCGTTTTTGAATTTTTATGCCCGTTTTAAACTATCGTCAAACTTTGTCGAACGGCGGGCATGTAGATTCTTAGCTCGGGGTCGAGCCTCGCTAAACTTGCATTGAATATTTGATAAAATAGCATATTGTGAACCTAAAAATGATTTTTGTAAAAAAACATGAGCATCGGATCATGTACCTGTAGTTCATATCTGACCCACTTCCTACCGATTCAGCAGAAATTTGTCTTTTTCACCAAAGGTGGACGGAAAGGTTTCGGATCCCCCCTGTTGGTACATTGTCCATATAAGGTGGTATAGTATTTTTTAAAAATGTGGCGGTAGTATTTTGAATTAGCCATTTGGTGGTTGCTTCACAAAACCGTCCGTTTTTATGCTCGGAAAATAGAAAATGGCTTTTTGGTGCGACGAAAAGGAAAACTTCCTCCTGCAACATTGTTCGCCATCCCATGATGCATGTGTATGTATAATATGGGCACATTATCACAAACTATTCCTTGATTCTAGCCATAACATTGATCATTTGACCCGAAAGCCAAGAAACCTCGAATGAAATAGGTCATTTTGTGAAGGTTTTTTTGAGACATAATCAATATATCAAGTTTGATATTTTTCCTTATAACTATGTCACATAATATGACACCACGCGAAGGTTTCGCAATGTTTCGATCGTTTTTGAATTTTTTATGCCCGTTTTAAACTATCGTCAAACTTTGTCGAACGACGGGCATAAAGATTCTTAGCTCGGGGCCGAGCCTCACTAAAATTGTATTGGATCTTTGATAAAATAGCATATTGTGAACCTAAAAATGATTTTTGTAAAAAAACATGAGCATCGGATCATGTACCTGTAGTTCATATCTGACCCACTTCCTACCGATTCGGCACGAATTTGTCTTTTTCACCAAAGGTCGATAGAAAGGTTTCGGATCCCCCTGTTGGGACATTGTCCGTATAAGGTGGTATAGTATTTTTGTAAAATGTGGTGGTAGTATTTTGAATTAGCCATTTGGTGGTTGCTTCACAAAACCGTCCGGTTTTTATGCTCGGAAAATGGGAAATGGCTTTTCGGTAGGACGAAAAGGAAAACTTCCTCCTGCAACATTGTTCGCCATCCCATGATGCATGTGTATGCATAATATGGGCATATTATCACAAACTATGCATTGATTCTAGCTGTGACATTGGTCATTTGACCCGAAAGCCAAGAAACCTCGAATGAGATAGGTCATTTTGTGAAGGTTTCTTTGAGACATAATCAATATACCAAGTTTGATATTTTTCCTTCTAACTATGTCACATAATATAACACCACGCGAAGGTTTCGCATTGTTTCGGTCGTTTTTGAATTTTTTATGCCCGTTTTAAACTATATGTAATGTTTTATGTTTTACTTAATTTTTATTTATAAATGTGTAATATTTGAGTGTAGATAGATGGGTCTTATTTTTCTGCAAATTTTGATATATTATTTGTATTTTTCGAATTAGAATGATTTAGTTATGATTTTTCAAAGTCTAATGAGATAAAATAAAAAAATAGCTACGCCGAGGGCAGCCGTCGGCGTATGCTACGCCGAGGGCAGCCGTCGGCGTAGCATAGAATATGTCGAGGGCAATTCTACGCCGACGGCTGCTTGGCGGGGCTGGCCTGGACGATGGCTATGCCGACGGCCCCGACGTTTGGTCGTCGGCGTAGCTTCCCATTCCTGTAGTGAACTGCGCCATGCAGTGGGTTTTTATCGATTCGTGCAACACAAAACTACTCTCTTTTCTGCCCTTTTTATTAATTTGAGGGGATCATGGAAAATTGAACGGGCTGGGCTCGTGCTGCTCTTGACTTCTTCGTTTTCAAATATTTCGTGTGAAGGCTGGTGCTCCTAGACCTCGTGCTCGTGGACCTTGCCGAAGTGGAGGTTGCGGTTCCTTAAGGTGTCGTTGGAAGAGAGCTCTCGTCATGCGGATCGGTCACAGGAGGTCCACGACATTTCGGCTACAATTGTGAAGTGTTGCGGCGGCGGTGCAAACAACTCAGATGGCCAATCTGGTGGGTTGCGAGGGTGGTGTGCGGTTCTGTGGACGAAAGTCTTGTCCGTGTTGTTGGTGCCAGCGGCGATGGCGCTTGTGGCCGTCGTTCCCCTACTTGGAGACATCGTTGACGTGAGTCGATACTCCCCTCGTGCTCGATACAGCTGGTTGAGGTCTATAGGCTAAAGCCTAGATCTGTAGTTGGATTGGCGCGATGGCAACGTCCTCGATGTCATCACTCTGTTGGGAGCATCGCTTTTGGAGAGATTCCAGGTTGCCTTCTTCTAGTGCTCGCCACTATCCAAGGCTAATCTTTGAGGGCGCAATGCACGCCATTGCTATCAAGTACTAGGCGATACCTTTCTGAGGCCGACTAAGTCCCGCCATTTACTCTTCTTGATGAATGGAGCATCGACAAGGGGAGTCAAGGTTGAGTTATTATGAAAAGAAAGTGATGCCAACAATGTTTTATCCACAAAAATAGGGGCCAAATGTTGTTCTCTCACATTTATCGGAGTTTCTGAAGTGAACCAAATGGAGTGAACTCAGAATTTGGGGATCCTCAAAAGGATCAAGGTGGTCTCCCTTGCGTTGGTCCCTCTCCCTGGAGATATGGAAGCGTCTGTGCTGCCTCTCTCTCTCCCCCTTTGGATGGCATGGTTGCGTGGTGTGTTCTGGGAAAGGCAGCATTGTCGCGACAATGCTGATTCGGCTTCCGTTCAGTGGGGGGGTTGTGGTTACCGCTCTGGTTTTTAGCCGATGGAGAGGTTACGGCTTGCCGCCCGGCTCTCTCTAGCATTGATATTGATATGTCTCACAACAAGTAACGAGGGTTCGACTCGTCAATGCCCATTGTTATGGACTTGGGTTTTGGAGAAGATATGGATGTTGGAAGTCGCAAGACGGTTAACATGCAAGCAACGAGGGGACATGAGGTTTACCCAGGTTCAGGCCCCCGGAGGGAAAATCTTACTCTTGCTTGTCTTTTCTTGATTACGGCGGAACCGAAAGTTACATGGGCTGCGCAGATGCAATCTGGAGTGAGGTGTGTGTATGAGGTGAAGAGATCCTCCTCGCTGTGCCCTCCTGCCTTTATATTGATAGGCCAAGTCCCGGAGGTAGGTCGAGTCGGTTATAAGTTAGGGTTGAACCCTTTGAAATTCTATCTACAGCTAGACGTGTCCTTCAAGAAGTCGAACTTGTAATGGGCTTGGGCCACCCGAAATCTTCTTGGATAGCAAGTCTTCACATGGGCCTTCCCTGGGCTGGACCGGGTATACCAAGGTGGAGCACCCGTAGGGTATATCTATGTCAACAAGGCCCAGAGATCCAATTTTAGGTATGGATGGCATTGGGTACCTATTTCCCACTTACCCAGCGGGATTTTACCCATTAGGGTAAGCGTATGATAGAAAAAATTACCTATAGGTGAGTAAATAGTAAAAAATCTCTACCTGTTGGGTATTGCGGTGCGGGTATGATAACACAAAACCCACACCCATATACCCACCTATCCGAAAACTGAATACATGACATGTGTGGCCTTAGTTTCAAAAAACATCAAAATTCCTAATACTAACCGCCTCCTCGATTCCCCTAATAGAATCCCGAAAACCCTGTTTGGAATGCTTCTAGAGTTGACGAGTTGGTGGCTGCTTGTGGGATGTCATGCTGCTGTTTTGTACTTGTTTTGAGACTTTGAAGTTTGAACTATATACCGTTATGTTATTATGCAACTTTTTCGCTATAATGTTGTTTCTTTTAAGATATGACCGATGGGTGGGTTTTACCCTGACCGATGCGGGTGTAGGATAAATTTATACCTAGGTGCGAGTGCATGTACGAGTGGTGGGATAGATCTCAGGATGCGGGTGCGGCTTTGGTTAAGCTCCATCTGTACCCAACAGTTGTGGTTGCCATCTGTAATTCTAGGACCTAGGCCGATATGCTTGGGGTAGGCCTCCCTGGATGGGCTTTTGGCAGCTGTTGTTGACAATTGGACTCACCAATGTTGGTCTTGAAAGCTACAATGTTTAAATTATAGGATTCGGGATGTCGGACTTAGGTTTTGGGGTAGGACATGAAAATGGGCAACGCCTCTTGCAATGTGATGTTGTTAGCGGGCAAGAACTCACTAGTAGAAAACAGGCCATCCGTTCACGTCCCCTCAGAGCATTAGTCCCGGTTGCGCCACGAACTGGGACTAATGCCTGCATCGATTCGGCGGGCACGGGCCGGAGGCATGCATCCCGGTTGGTAAGGGGCATCGTCCGGTTTGTAACACAAACCGGGACTAAAGGTTACGTCGACCACGTGGCGTGGCACACCTTTAGTCCCGGTTTGTGTTACAAACCGGACGTATGCTCGCCTCTATAAATGCAACGCCCCAGCCCTCTGCCTTCACTCTGTTTTTTCTTGGTGGAAGGTGTGAGGGGTGTGCTAGTTTTTTTCCCCTATGCATGCATTCAAGGTGTTTGATGAAATGTTTGAGTGAATGATCCCGTTCAATTTCTCATAAAACAAAAATATAGAAGGTGTCCGAGACGCACTTGAGCTTTCTCCTCTTTATTTTCCTCGATCAAGGTTAGCAATATTATCTTTTCTCTATCATTGATACAATGCATGTGTCGATGTGAATTGGTCATTTCACTATTTATGATGTTCTGTTTTTTGATAAACTTACTTATATGATGCAGATGAACGGTCGGGAATGGATGTACGGTGACCGACGCGTAGCCGGGTATATGAAAGGCGTGGATAAATTTATCGATGTGGCTACGGCAAACAAAGAGAATGGTTTTATACATTGTCCATGTGTTCAATGTCGGAACAACAAGGAGTACTCTTCCTCAAAAATCATTCGCGGCCACCTGATTATGAAAGGTTTCATGCCCAACTATAATTGCTAGACTAAGCACGGGGAAAGAGGGGTTATGATGGAAGATGGTGAAGAAGAAGATGATGATAACAACTATCATCATATGTTTCCTGAATACAGTGATACTGCAATGGAAGACAATGGAGAGGAAGGAGGTGAAGAACGGGCATCAGATGAGCCGGCTGATGAACTTGGTAGGGTCACTTCTGATGCAAAGCGAGACTGTGAAACAGAAAATGAGAAGTTGAAGTTAGAGGGCATGTTAGAAGATCACAAGAAATTGTTGTACCCAAATTGTAAAGATGGCAGCACAAAGCTCGGTACCACACTAGAATTGTTGCGATGGAAGGCGGAGTGTGCTCTAACTGACTCCTCGTTTGAAAAGATGCTGAAAATAATGAAGCCGAAGTTTCCAAAACATAAAGAACTTCCCGAGAGTACCTACGAAGCAAAGAAGACTCTTTGTCCTCTAGGATTAGATGTGCAAAAGATACATGCATGCATTAATGACTGCATCCTCTACCGCGGTAAGGAGTATGAGAATTTAGATAAATGCCCGGTATGCAATGCATTGCGGTATAAAATCAGACGAGATGACCCTGGTGATGTTGAGGGAGAGCCCCTCCTAAGAGGGTTCTGCTAAGGTTATGTGGTATGCTCCTATAATACCAAGGTTGAAACGCATGTTCAGAAACAAAGAGCATGCCAGGTTGTTGCGATGGCACAAAGAAGACCGTAAGAAAGACGGGAAGTTGAGACACCCTGCTGATGGGTCACAGTGGAGAAAAATCGAGAGAGACTTCCTAGACTTTGCAGGTGACGCAAGGAACTTATGGTTTGGTCTAAGTACGGATGACATGAATCCTTTTGGAGAGCAGAGCTGCAGCCACAGCACCTGGCCCGTGACTCTATGTATCTACAACCTGCCTCCTTGGTTGTGCATGAAGCGTAAGTTCATTATGATGCCAGTGCTCATCCAAGGCCCGAAGCAATCGGGCAACGACATTGATGTGTACCTTAGGCCATTAGTTGAAGAACTCTTACAGTTGTGGGGCAAACCAGGTGTACGTGCATGGGATGAGAACAAACAGGAGCCATTTGATCTACGAGGGTTGTTATTCGTAATCATCAATGATTGGTCTGCTCTTAGTAACCTTTCAGGACAGACAAACAAGGGATATAAGGCATGCACACACTGTTTAGATAAGACTGAAGGTACATATTTGCATAAATGCAAGAAGGTTGTGTACCTGGCGAATCGACGATTTCTTCCGACCAATCATCCCGTAAGAAAGAAAGGCAAGCATTTCAAAGGTGAGGAAGATCACCGGAAGAAGCCTGAACTCCCCGATGGTGATGATGTATTTGGTATGGTCAAGGACATAGAAGTAATCTTTGGAAAGGGTCTCGGTGGTCAATCAGTTCCGAACGACGTTGCTACAGGACACACACCCATGTGGAAGAAGAAATCTATATTTTGGGAGCTGCCATATTGGAAAGTCCTGCGTGTCCGCTCTTTAATCTACGTGATGCACGTGACGAAGAATCTTTGCGTGAACCTGCTAGGATTCCTAGGCGTGTATGGGAAGACAAAAGATACACCAGAAGCACGGGAGGACCAACAAATTATGAAAGACCCAAAGAACATGCATACACAGAACAAGACGGATAACGGGCGTCACTTAAGTCGTGCCAGCTATGCTCTTACCAAAGCAGAGAAGGAAATCTTTTTTGAAGTTCTTTACAGTATCAAGGTGTCGTCGGGATTCTCATCTAATATAAAGGGGATAATAAATATGGCAGAGAAAAAGTTCCAAAACCTGAAGTCTCATGACTGTCACGTGATTATGACGTAGTTGCTTCCGATTGCATTGAGGAGGCTTCTACCGGAAAATGTTCGAGTACCCATTGTGAAGTTGTGTGCATTCCTCAATGCAATATCTCAGAAGGTAACCAATCCAGATATTCTACCAAGGTTACAGAAGGATGTGGTACAATGTCTTGTTAGTTTTGAATCTGTATTCCCACCATCCTTCTTCAATATTATGACGCATCTCCTGGTTCACCTAGTGGAAGAGATTGCCATTCTCGGTCCGGTATTTCTGCACAATATGTTCCCCTTTGAGAGGTTCATGGGAGTCTTAAATAAATATGTTCATAACCATGCTAGACCAGAAGGAAGCATCTCCAAGGGATATGGAACAAAGGAGGTCATTGAGTTTTGTGTTGACTTTATTCCTGACCTTAAGCCGATTGGTGTTTCTGACTCGCGGCATGAGGGAAGACTAAGTGGAAAAGGCACGCTGGGAAAGAAAGCAATGATATGTAGGGACGGGGATTCTTTCACTAAAGCACACTACACAGTTCTACATAATTCCACCTTGGCAGCTCCGTATATCGAGGAACACAAGAATATTCTATGCTCCAAAAACCCGGGGAAGCCTGAATCACTGATTACAGATGAACACATGAAGTCTTTCGGTGGTTGGATGCGGACACATATCTTGAATGACACCACTGTTGGAGATCAGCTATACTTGTTGGCCGCGTCACCATCTTCTACTGTATTGAATTTCCAAGGGTACGAAATAAATGGGAATACATTCTACACGATCGCCCAAGATAAAAAGAGCACCAACCAAAATAGTGGTGTCCGCTTTGATGCAATAGACGAGAATGGACAAAAGGACACATATTATGGTTACATAGAGGAGATATGGGAACTAGACTATGGAGTCTCTTTTAAGGTCCCTTTGTTTCGCTGCAAATGGGTCAACCTGAATGGGGAAGGGGTAAAGATAGACCAGTTGTACGGAATGACAACAGTGGATCTCAACAATCTTGGTTATAGAGATGAACCATTCGTCCTAGCCAATGATGTGTCTCAGGTTTTCTATGTGAAGGACATGTCCTCCAGACCGAAAAAAAGAAAAAATATGCAAACGAATACATCA
The DNA here is from genome assembly GCA_023614405.1 of Avena insularis. Classification (NCBI taxonomy): domain Eukaryota; kingdom Viridiplantae; phylum Streptophyta; class Magnoliopsida; order Poales; family Poaceae; genus Avena; species Avena insularis. Next base: position 376,918,850 of record CM042687.1, on the reverse strand, counting down.
TATGATGAGCCAAAGCGTCACATAGTTCTTTCAGGGAAAATAAACATCGTTGGAATCGAGGACAAGATAGACATGTCAGAAGATTATAATAAGTTTGATGAAATTCCGCCCTTCAGAGTGCCAAGCATTCCGTTAAGTAAAGAAGATGCTCCATGGTTACGTCTGAAGCGATCATAAGGAAGGACATATGCCAAGAAGTTCATGCTCATATTATGTAACTCTAGTTCATGTCTTCCGCGGTTTGTGGCTTCACCGAAGGATATCTTTCGCGGTTTGTGGCTTGACCGGGACTATATATAGGGGGGCCTGTTAGTCCCGTTTTTTGGCTGGACCGGGACTATGAAGAAGTTGTCCCGATTCGTACTTACCATTAAGATCTGATCTCCAAATGCGCGCGGTCACATATTAGGGATCTGATCTCCAGATCTGATCCGGCGGCATCTCCCTAAAACTGGTCGTAGTGGTGTCCCTGCTCTCGAAAACCATCTTGCAGCTTGTAACTTCTCTAACTAGATCAATACACCTGGGAGCTAACTAATTTCACATATTAGGGAGTGCCTCTATGACCAGTTTCTCGGACATGCCGGAGGACTGGGCTCCGTCGGCATCTCCCTGAAACTGGCCGTAGTGGTGTCCCTGCTCTCTAAAACTATCTTGCAGCTTGTAACTTCTCTAACTAGATCAATACGCCTGGGAGCTAACTAATTTCACATATTAGGGAGTGCCTCTATGACCAGTTTCTCGGAGATGCCAGAGGACTGGGCTCCGTCGGCATCTCCCTGAAACTGACCGTAGTGGTGTCCCTGCTCTCGAAAACCATCTTGGAGATGCCTCAAACTGGCTGGAGGACTGGACTCACAAGGATGCCTATTTATAGTACAAGCAGCTCGGCATAGTGTCGACACTTACGAAATAATGTCGACACTCACCCCTATTATTAGAGCTGACTCGTGTTTTGTCCCGGTTGGTGTCTCCAACCGGGACTAAAGGTTCATCTTTAGTCCCGGTTGGTGACACCATCCGGGACAAGGTACACGCCGCACGACATAATGTCGACACTCACCCCTATCATTAGTGCTGCCTGGCCCAACCTGCCGAAATCCCTCCAACCAGGACTAAAGATGAACCTTTAGTATATTGAAAACCCGAACAATGAAAATCCTTCGCGTGGTGTTATATTATGTGACATAGTTGAAAGGAAAAATACCAGACTTGGCATATTGATTATGTTTCGAAAAACCTTCACAAAATGACCTATCATGTTCGAGGTTTCATGGCTTTCGGTCCAAATCACCGATGTTATGTGCTGAATCACGGCATAGTTTGTGATGTTGTGCCCATATTATGCATGCGTGTGGACATTGGTATGGAGAACAATGTTGCAGGAGGAAGTTTTCCTTTTTGTCGCACAGAAAAGCCCTTTTCCATTTTCCGAGCGCAAAAAACGGGTCGTTTTGTGAAGTAACCACCAAAATGCCGTTTCAGAATGCTACCGTCCCATTTTCCTAAAATACTAGACCACCTTACATGGACTATCTCCCAACCGGGACATCTCAAACCTTTTCGTCCATCCCGGGTAAAAAGGACAAACGTCTGCCGAATCGGTAGGAAGTGGGTCCGGTTTGTACTACAGGTACATGATCTATCGCCCGTGATTTTTTGAAAAAATAATTTTTAGACTCGCAATATGTGGTTTCTTCAGAGATCCAATGCAAGTTCTAACGATGCTCATCCCCTATCTTCATGCACACCGGTTCGGCCATAGTTAGAAATTCAGATAATTCAAAACGGGCATAATAAATTCAAAAAAAATCGAACAATGAAAATCCTTCGCGTGGTGTCATATTTTGTTACATAGTTGAAAGTAAAAATACCAGACTTGGTATATTGATCATGTTTCGAAAAAACCTTCACAAAATGACCTATCATGTTCGAAGTTTCATGGCTTTTGGTCCAAATGACCGATGTTATGTGCTGAATCACGGTATAGTTTGTGATGTTGTGCCCATATTATGCATGCGTGTGTACATTGGTATGGAGAACAATGTTACAGGAGGAGGTTTTCCTTTTTGTCGCATGGAAAAGCCTTTTTTCATATTCCGAGCGCAAAAAAACGGGTCGTTTTATGAAGTAACCACCAAAATGCCGTTTCAGAATGATACCGTCCCATTTTCCTAAAATACTAGACCACCTTACATGGACTATCTCCCAATCGGGACATCTCAAACCTTTTCGTCCATTCCGGGTAAAAAGGAGAAATGTCTGCCGAATCGGTAGAAAGTGGGTCCGGTTTGTACTACAGGTACATGATCTATCGCCCGTGATTTTTTGAAAAAATCATTTTTAGACTCGCAATATGTGGTTTATTCAGAGATCCAATGCAAGTTCTAACGATGCTCGTCCCCTATCTTCATGCACACCGGTTCGACCATAGTTAGAAATTCAGATAATTCAAACTGGGCATAATAAATTCAAAAAAAATCTGAACAATGAAAATCCTTCGCGTGGTGTCATATTATGTTACATAGTTGAAAGGAAAAATACCAGACTTGGTATATTGATCATGTTTCGAAAAAACCTTCACAAAATGACCTATCATGTTCGAGGTTTCATGGCTTTCGGTCCAAATGACCGATGTTATGTGCTGAATCACGGCATAGTTCGTGATATTGTGTCCATATTATGCATGCGTGTGGACATTGGTATTGAGAACAATATTGCAGGAGGAAGTTTTCCTTTTTGTCGCACGGAAAAGCCCTTTTCCATTTTCCGAGCGCAAAAAACGGGTCGTTTTGTGAAGTAACCACCAAAATGCCGTTTCAGAATGCTACCGTCCCATTTTCCTAAAATACTAGACCACCTTACATGGACTATCTCCCAACCGGGACATCTCAAACCTTTTCGTCCATCCCGGGTAAAAAGGACAAACGTCTGCCGAATCGGTAGGAAGTGGGTCCGGTTTGTACTACAGGTACATGATCTATCGCCCGTGATTTTTTGAAAAAATAATTTTTAGACTCGCAATATGTGGTTTCTTCAGAGATCCAATGCAAGTTCTAACGATGCTCGTCCCCTATCTTCATGCACACCGGTTCGGCCATAGTTAGAAATTCAGATAATTCAAAACGGTCATAATAAATTCAAAAAAAATCGAACAATGAAAATCCTTCGCGTGGTGTTATATTTTGTTATATAGTTGAAAGTAAAAATACCAGACTTGGTATATTGATCATGTTTCGAAAAAACCTTCACAAAATGACCTATCATGTTCGAGGTTTCATGGCTTTCGGTCCAAATGACCGATGTTATGTGCTGAATCACGGCATAGTTTGTGATGTTGTGCCCATATTATGCATGCGTGTGTACATTGGTATGGAGAACAATGTTACAGGAGGAGGTTTTCCTTTTTGTCGCATGGAAAAGCCTTTTTTCATATTCCGAGCGCAAAAAAACGGGTCGTTTTGTGAAGTAACCACCAAAATGCCGTTTCAGAATGATACCGTCCCATTTTCCTAAAATACTAGACCACCTTACATGGACTATCTCCCAATCGGGACATCTCAAACCTTTTCGTCCATCCCGGGTAAAAAGGACAAATGTCTGCCGAATCGGTAGGAAGTGGGTCCGGTTTGTACTACAGGTACATGATCTATCGCCCGTGATTTTTTGAAAAAATCATTTTTAGACTCGCAATATGTGGTTTATTCAGAGATCCAATGCAAGTTCTAACGATGCTCGTCCCCTATCTTCATGCACACCGGTTCGACCATAGTTAGAAATTCAGATAATTCAAACTGGGCATAATAAATTCAAAAAAAAATCTGAACAATGAAAATCCTTCATGTTGTGTCATATTATGTTACATAGTTGAAAGGAAAAATACCAGACTTGGTATATTGATCATGTTTCGAAAAAACCTTCACAAAATGACCTATCATGTTCGAGGTTTCATGGCTTTCGGTCCAAATGACCGATGTTATGTGCTGAATCACGGCATAGTTCGTGATATTGTGTCCATATTATGCATGCGTGTGGACATTGGTATGGAGAACAATATTGCAGGAGGAAGTTTTCCTTTTTGTCGCACGGAAAAGCCCTTTTCCATTTTCCGAGCGCAAAAAACGGGCCGTTTTGTGAAGTAACCACCAAAATGCCGTTTCAGAATGCTACCGTCCCATTTTCCTAAAATACTAGACCACCTTACATGGACTATCTCCCAACCGGGACATCTCAAACCTTTTCGTCCATCCCGGGTAAAAAGGACAAACGTCTGCCGAATCGGTAGGAAGTGGGTCCGGTTTGTACTCTCTGTACATGATCTATCGCCTGTGATTTTTAAAAAATAATTTTTAGACTCGCAATATGTGGTTTCTTCAGAGATCCAATGCAAGTTCTAACGATGCTCGTCCCCTATCTTCATGCACACCGGTTCGGCCATAGTTAGAAATTCAGATAATTCAAAACGGTCATAATAAATTCAAAAAAATTCGAACAATGAAAATCCTTCGCGTGGTGTTATATTTTGTTATATAGTTGAAAGTAAAAATACCAGACTTGGTATATTGATCATGTTTCGAAAAAACCTTCACAAAATGACCTATCATGTTCGAGGTTTCATGGCTTTCGGTCCAAATGACCGATGTTATGTGCTGAATCACGGCATAGTTTGTGATGTTGTGCCCATATTATGCATGCGTGTGTACATTGGTATGGAGAACAATGTTACAGGAGGAGGTTTTCCTTTTTGTCGCATGGAAAAGCCTTTTTTCATATTCCGAGCGCAAAAAAACGGGTCGTTTTGTGAAGTAACCACCAAAATGCCGTTTCAGAATGATACCGTCCCATTTTCCTAAAATACTAGACCACCTTACATGGACTATCTCCCAATCGGGACATCTCAAACATTTTCGTCCATCCCGGGTAAAAAGGACAAATGTCTGCCGAATCGGTAGGAAGTGGGTCCGGTTTGTACTACAGGTACATGATCTATCGCCCGTGATTTTTTGAAAAAATCATTTTTAGACTCGCAATATGTGGTTTATTCAGAGATCCAATGCAAGTTCTAACGATGCTCGTCCCCTATCTTCATGCACACCGGTTCCACCATAGTTAGAAATTCAGATAATTCAAACTGGGCATAATAAATTCAAAAAAAATCTGAACAACGAAAATCCTTCGCGTGGTGTCATATTATGTTACATAGTTGAAAGGAAAAATACCAGACTTGGTATATTGATCATGTTTCGAAAAAACCTTCACAAAATGACCTATCATGTTCGAGGTTTCATGGCTTTCGGTCCAAATGACCGATGTTATGTGCTGAATCACGGCATAGTTTATGATGTTGTGCCCATATTATGCATGCGTGTGGACATTGGTATGGAGAACAATGTTGCAGGAGGAAGTTTTCCTTTTTGTCGCACGGAAAAGCCCTTTTTCATTTTCTGAGCGCAAAAAACGGGTCGTTTTGTGAAGTAACCACCAAAATGCCGTTTCAGAATGATACCGTCCCATTTTCCTAAAATACTAGACCACCTTACATGGACTATCTCCCAACCAGGACATCTCAAACCTTTTCGTCCATCCCGGGTAAAAAGGACAAATGTCTGCCGAATCGGTAGGAAGTGGGTCCGGTTTGTACTACAGATACATGATCTATCGCCCGTGATTTTTTGAAAAAATCATTTTTTGACTCGCAATATGTGGTTTCTTCAGAGATCCACTGCAAGTTCTAACGATGCTCGTCCCCTATCTTAATGCACACCGGTTCGACCATAGTTAGAAATTCAGATAATTCAAAACGGGCATAATAAATTCAAAAAAAATCCGAACAATGAAAATCCTTCGCGTGGTGTCATATTATGTTACATAGTTGAAAGGAAAAATACCAGACTTGGTATATTGATCATGTTTCGAAAAAACATTCACAAAATGACCTATCATGTTCGAGGTTTCATGGCCTTCGGTCCAAATGACCGATGTTATGTGCTGAATCACAGTATAGTTTGTGATGTTGTGCCCATATTATGCATGCGTGTGGACATTGGTATGCAGAACAATGTTGCAGGAGGAAGTTTTCCTTTTTGTCGCACGGAAAAGCCATTTTCCATTTTCCGAGCGCAAAAAACGGGTCGTTTTGTGAAGTAACCACCAAAATGCTATTTCAGAATGCTACCATCCCATTTTCCTAAAATACTAGACCACCTTACATGGACTATCTTCCAACCGGGACATCTCAAACCTTTTCGTCTATCCCGGGTAAAAAGGACAAATGTCTGCCGAATCGGCAGGAAGTGAGTCCGGTTTGTACTACAGGTACATGATCTATCGCCCGTGATTTTTTGAAAAAATCATTTTTAGACTCGTAATATGTGGTTTTTTAGCGATCCAATGCAAGTTCTAACGATGCCCGTCCCTTATCTTCATGCACACCTAAAAGTAAAAGTGGATTTTCTTATTTATGCCAATCCTATTTTTTGTGAGTAAAATTTATTTATCTGTTTGTGATTTTGCCGACCTGCATGCTAGTCTCACCCCAGAGACATTTTTCAAACAATTGGGGGTACAGACTACATAGCTCCAAATACTATGCAAATGTTTGAAACTATAGCAGAGATACGGAGATAAAGGCTTTTCTTGTAATCCTCTCTGGCTTAATCTGTAACCCTCTGGCTTTCTCTGCTGGTCCATGGTCTCACACTCTCACCTGTAGTTAAGAAAGGAGTCGAACCACCGCCGAGTCCGAGCTTCATAAATTTCCGTCCTTATCCCGAGTTTTGGATTCTCGCGCCTTCGCATCCTGACGTATTGAGCGAGCAGGAGCGACGCCACCGGCGATTCACGCCGGCGTAAGTTTCACCAGCATCTCCCCGCCCTCCTTAAATGGTTCATAGTTTAAATGGTTACATTAATTATTTTTTAAAAATAGAAAATGGTTTTGAATTAGTTATTCAAATCCAGACACTTTTTATGTTTAAAGTTTTTTCTAAATTCCAAATTAATATTCAAAAAATATAAGTTAATTCATTATTAATTTTAAATGGTTCATAGTTTAAATGGTTACATTAATTATTTTTTAAAAACAGAAAATGGTTTTGAATTAGTTATTCAAATCCAGACACTTTTTATGTTTAAAGATTTTCTAAATTCCAAATTAATATTCAAAAAATATAAGTTAATTCATTATTAATTTTAAATGGTTCATAGTTTAAATGTTTACATTAATTACTTTTTAAAAATAGAAAATGGTTTTAAATTAGTTATTCAAATTCAAACACTTGTTATGTTTAATTTTTTTCTAAATTCCAAATTAATATTCAAAAAATATAAGTTAATTCATTATTAATTTTAAATGGTTCATATTTTAAATGGTTACATTAATTATTTTTAAAAACAGAAAATGGTTTTGAATTAGTTATTCAAATTCTAACACTTTTTATGTTTAAAGTTTTTCTAAATTCCAAAGTAATTATCATTTAAAAAAATTACAAATTTAAACCCCAAAATAAAAAATAAGACGGGAACAGAGAGAAAATTGCTGAATTTTTTTGAAAACAGGGTCATATGTCCCCGGTTGGTGCCACCAATCGGGACTAAAGACCCCTGCGCGCGCCCTTTGGGCTGATGAAAAATAGTGGACTATACGTCTCGGTTGGTGGCTCCAACCGGGACGTATGACCCTTTAGTCCCGGTTGGAGCCACCAACCGGAACGTATGGCCATTCGTTTATAACTAACGCGCCTCCTCTTCTTCTTCCCCATCTCACTTCACTGCTTCTCACCGACGCGCGCACAGGAACCGCCCCCGACGCCGGCAGGCTGCCCGAGCTCGCCGCCACCCGCGCGTTCCGTCCGCCACCACCGCTGCCTCCGTCCGCGCGCGCCCCGGCTACTTTTCCCCCTCGCGCGTGACCTCAATCGCCTGGATTGGAAGCTCCGTCTGCCGTCTGTCTCCGTCGATTCCGGCGTCTCCCGAGCTCGCCTGGCCTCACCACCGCCTCTGTCGTGTTCCTGGTGAGCTGCTGATCCTCACGTTGCTCTTCTTTCTCCCCCTCTCCTCCTGTACTATGCTCCCCGCGTGTGCCCGCCGCCGCCGCCGCTCGAGCTCGACGGAGGCGATGCTCCGGTGATCAAGAAGGAGCGGTGCCGCCACTCTCTTGCTCCCTGCATCGCCCTCTCTCTAACGCGCACATCCGCGCGTCCAGGCGTGCCTGCTATCGCCGTCGCTGCCGCTGCCGCTGCCTGGGAGCTCACAGCCAGCATGACGTCGTGCTGACGTCACTCGTGCGTCACCTTGCTCGCGTGGCAGCTGATGTGGCCTAGGGCCCATCAGTCAGCCTCAGTGGGTAGGCTCCTCTGTGGTATAAAAATGATCGGATGCGTGTGTTGACATCAGCATGCGTGGAGAGTGAGTTGGCACTGGGGCCCTTTTGTCAGTCTCACTGGCTAGGGGTCGTCCCGGTGTAAAAACTATTTGCCTTTTTTTTAATTCCAGAAAATGATTTAATATTGTAAAATCAATAACTTATTGTTTATAAGTCAGAAAAATACAAATAATATACCAAATTGTTCAGAAAAATGAAACCTATCTATTTAACCTATAATCATGCATTGTTCAACAACTTAAATGACAAGTATAATTAGAAGAACAAATGCACCCCTCTCATATGTTCCGGAGTTTCCCCGAGTTAGGGTTTTCACCCCTCGGAACCCCGATTAAATCGTCGAGCATGTCTTAGGGTTACATTCCAATGCAAATTAACTTGTCATATCATCATACTTGCTTGAGCATTGCATCGATGCCATGTGTTGAACAAGCTAGGTGTTCGGTTCTTCGCGGTAGAATACGAGATCGAGATCAAAGACCTAGGTCAACACCATCGAAGATCGAAGATTTCTTGATAGCCATCGCATTGTAGATGCTTAGCCATGATATTAGTTGTCATAGACCCCAGTTGAATCGATGTTGCACCTAGGGTTAGCCGGTGTGTCCTCGCCATGGCATCCCGAACCCGAGGGTTGATTGATTGCCGCCTTTCTTTTCGGTATTGGTTCTTCGTGATAGGATCCGAGCCCGATGGTTTCTCCGAATTAGGTTTCTGATATTGTAAATTCATTTTTATTATTGTGTATGTATATATTAGGGTTTCTCCGAATTAGGGTTTATATCTCTCAACACCGTACCTAACATTCTCCCTTAGCCGCTTTGACTTATCCGTTTTTCCACCTATGCAGAAAATATGGACCCACACGTCAGAGACGAAGAAAAGGAAGAGTTGATCCAAGGTGTGATCCGCGGGGAAGAAAATTTAGATGCATCGACGTTTCTGAACAACTCCGGTGAGGGTGATCCTCTTTTTGCCGGAAGAGACGACTTGTTTGAGGTTGAAGGTGATGCCTTCCGCGAGGGAGAAGGCGATGCCTTGTGTGATCGAGAAGACGACCGCTCCGGCGAGGTGCATGTAATATAATTAATTCATTAATTAATCATCTGCTATCTATATAGAAATAGTAACGACGATCTTTCTTCTTTTAGCCCTCCGGATCGAAGAAATCTACTAAAAAGAGCAGACGAGGCCCAACCAAAAAGTTGGAAGACCATGAGAGGTTCAGGATCGAAGATGTCGCTGAAGACGGCAAACCGACGGCTCCCAAAGTTTTCGCAGACAAATTTGTGGCACAATGCAGAGTAATCGTTAGGGACTTAATCCCGATGACCATTCGAAATTGGAATAGGCCTGCTGATGCGGAAGAAGAGGGAACATGTTTATTTGTCCCTAACCACGCCAAAGATTTACTGTGGAAGAGGCTCATGGTTAATTTCAAACTACCGAAGATAGAGCTGGATCCAAATGCGGAGGATCCAGTTGAGGACGCCTTAGAACATGGGAGAGCCATGGAGGCTAAGGTCAGGGAGTGGGCTTTGAAGAAGATGGCCCAGTGTTTCACCAACTGGAAGAAAAGATTGCACCTTGACTATGTCGTGAAAGAGAAGACTCCCGATTTCAAGAATATTCAGTTTGAGAAGATAAAACCATTCTGGGCTGAGTTTGTGAAATACAAGACATCAGAAAAAGCTAAGAAAATGTCTGCAACGAATAAGCTGAATGCTGCTAACAAGAAGTATCCCCATACTATGGGGCAAGGTGGCTACAGGGATGGAATTCCTAAGTGGGAGAAACTTGAGAATGAACTGCGTGCTAAAAAGATCACCCCAGAGACAGACGATTGGGTAGAACGTGCAAGGAATTGGTTTTACGGGCATGGGGACACCTTGGACTCGGAAGGGAAGTGTATATATAACATACGACATAAAGAAGACCCCTTGCCAATCGAGAAGATGAGAAAAGCAGTAAAGGCTGTTAAAGATGGGGACTTCATTCCCGATAGAGAGAATGATGAGCTCACACTCGCCCTTGGTAATAAGGAACATGATGGACGAACACGAGGCACAAGCGGCTCCAAACCATGGAGGACTGGGTTTCTCGAAGTACTAATTCTGTAATTAATTTAGTCTCCAGCTATCTCACCTTGTTTATTGCATGTATATAATCATACTGTAATATGCAGAATGAAGATTCTCGAATGCAGCAGAGGACAAATCTATGACATTGGCTTCATTGACCCATATTGGGTTCATGAAGCTAATCTCAAAACAAGCCCCCAGGATATGGAGGATAATATAGTACACGTGTTAAGGTTTCAAGAAACCAGAAGGGAAATACTTTTTCCTTACAACTTCGAGTGAGTGTTATTGTCTTCTATACACTTTCTATTTCGCTTACTCGATGTTAAGTATATAATTGATTAGTTATGCATTCGCAGCTTCCACTATATTCTGTTAATCATTCAACTTGACAAAGGGTGTGTACTAGTCATGGACTCGAAACATAAACTCCTTGAGCAGTGGAAGGACATGCAGATGCTTCTCCAGCGGTAATTCTAATCATTACGACACTATATCGGCAACGTTCGTGAATTTTATGATATCAAGTAATTAATAACTTATTTTATTTGTTTTCTTCGCCGGGCAACGCTTGAAAACGGTTCACCAACAAGGCTAGGGGTGTTTGGAAAGCGGAGCTTATATTTGAAGCACTAGATGTAAGCACCACTAGCTATATCCGCGCATCTCTTTGATTCTAGTTTTGATACAGTTATTATCATGCTTGATTATTATTTTGATTGAACTATGTTCTCGTAAAGTGTCTGATACAGGGACCAGGTAACAATCTATGTGGATACTATGTTTGCGAGTTCATCCGGCAGACGTGCGATGAGAAGGGCAGAAATTTAGAGCAACTCCACGTACGTAAACAATTTCTATAGTTTTTAATTATAATAAAATTGTGTTTAGTTTCATTCATATAGGCTGACTCCTTTTTTAAATCAGATCAAACGTCTACGGGACGGTCTTCTGCCAAAGGATCGCGTACGAGCAATTCTGGAGGAATTGGCGGGATTTTTGGATGCAGAAGTCCTAAACCCAAAAGGGAAATACTATTCGGCTGTGTATAGACAATAGGGATTGTAAAAAGAGCAACTTTTGTATGTAGTGCATGAACTCGATCCGTGTATCGAATGTAATATTGTCATGATGATCTTGTGTAATATAATGGTTCCTTCATTGATGAGTGCAAAACACTAAATAAACAATAAAACAACCTAAATGAATTCTCTGCCGCGGCACAAAAAGTGGCCAAAATGCTGTCGTGGCAACAAAAGTTGTCAAAATGAATTCTGCGCCAGGCGAAGAAATGTAAATCTCTGCATGGCAGAAGGTTATTGTCGGTTAGGTGTTACGAACCGGGACGGTTGCTCCACCCCCCTCGCCCTCTAACGCCGCCACGTGTACCCCCATTTATCCCGGTTGGTGGGGCAACCGGGACTAAAGGTTGGGGCTTTAGTCCCGATTGCCCTGTTCCGGTTGGTTAACCGGGACTAATGCCCCTTACCAACAGGGACCAATGGGGCGTTTTCTACTAGTGACTAGATAATTTTAGCCGCCATGTAGGATAAATTTTATGTGCTCTCAGCCAAAAAATGAAGCGAAAACATCATTACAAATGCACTAAGCTGCTACGTGAAAAACCGTCAACTTAAAGGGAAAATATAGGCTAAATCCACATAAATTTTCTTCCACTATTATCAAATGTTGGATATAACAAGTTCTTCTCTAGAGTGTACAACAAGATCTCATACATCAAGATATCGCATATCTTGGACACAACAATTAAAATTTTGGTACAAGAGTTAAGGGATTGAAATAATCTCATCAAAGATGGTAGAATCATAGCTTAAGTGAGAGAAGATAGTGGATATGAACTTCATCTGCTTGGGTAACATTCGGTGTTTGATACTACCCTGTTTCAAAGCTTAAGGCTTATACTTTTTCTCAAAAGATAAATTATCTAAATTTTGACCAAGTTTGTAGAAAAATATTAATATTTACAATATGAAATACATACCCTTTGATACATTATGAAACATATATTCACATGAGTTTGGTCAAACTTTTCGTAGCTTGACTTTTCAAAATAAATATAAGTCTTAAGCTTTGGAATGAAGGTAGTATCAATCTCTTCCTTCAACTTTCTCTTTTTTCCTTCTCTCTTGACTTACTTCTCCAATAGAGGCTGACCTAAGATTTTCGTCACTCCATCCACCTAGTGATGGCTGAATGAGAGTCTTGAGATCCCCCTTCCTTCATGTGCAAAGTTTTGTACAACTCTCGGTTATAACACTATTGGATAGTGTGCCGTTGCATGTAGTTGGCTGCCCAAAAGTATATCAATGGCCTTGTCCTAAAAGCTCAAACCGAGGAGTATATCTAACAACGGTTCTTAGTTTGGCTTCATGTGCTCGTTACGAGCGAGTCACAGGTCCACGGCGGAGTCGGACAGAGCGATGACAATAACGTTTGTGTTGTTCCCTCGACAGTGTGTCTCACATTGTTGTTTAGTGTTAGTTGGGACGGTTGTGTTGTTAAAGTTTTCATCCAGTTGTCCATTAATTAATTAGGCAATTCAAGTCTCATCTTAATTAACACTCCCTCTATTCAGAAATATAAGACCTTTTAGCCTTGTGAATGTATCTACACGTCTTTTAGTGTATATGTTTGGAGTGAACCTATACACTAAAAGGCGTCTAGATACATACATTTCATAAAAATAAAATATCCTATATTTTTGAACGGAGGGAGCAAAAGACAGTGACATTTTTTGGCCTCGTTTCAAGAAAAATAAGAATCAAGGGGAAACTATCTTGTTAAAAACATACAGTACATCATGATGCGCACCCATTCACACATAAACCGGTGAACTCTGTATACAAGAGGATCAAATATTCGAATGAGCACTAGCCACTACTGTACTACTCATTTTCACCAACTAATATAATTGAGCGGGGCCTTGGCTTCTAATGCTCGACTACATAAGTATATATCACCAAACACAAGGTCACACGAAACCAAAAGAACCATGCGACGCAACAATGCATATCAAAAGTTTATCTAGATTTATTGTGGACGCTAACCATCATCCATCATCTGGAGCTTCAGAATTAATTGAATGCAGTATCTCTCTTCTTAAAACATACTACATCTTCATGGCACAAACAGGGGCGAAGTGTGTTTTCACCAAAGAACTGAACTTACTTCAGTACAAATATTGACATACACATATCACCGAGCACAAAATCAGGAAACCAAAAGAACCGTCAGTGCAACTATGCAAATCAAAAGTTTATCTGGACTTGCTGTGGACGCTAACCATCATCTGGTGGAACTGCCGTGCGCTGCAGGGGATCCTAAGCATGCCCTGCTGGCCGTACCCAAACTGTCGCGCGGCCATCTCTAGCAAACCCTCCATGCACGGCTCCTTGAGCATCGCCACGTGCACCAGCACCCTGTCCTCCGCACATCCCTCGTCGCCATCCCCGACCAGCAATATCGGAATGTACCCCTTTGGAGTCTTCCCGGCGTCGCCGGGACCATTGAGGACGAAGTACCGGCTCTGGACGGCAGCTTCGGCTGTCTTCTTACTTCTCCAGGCAGCCAAAGCCATTGTTGTTGTCGTTTTGCTGTGTCGCGTACTAGGCTACTAGTTTGGATGTAAGTTAAGGCTTATGGCTCGATGATGATCGATCGAGTGTTATGTCCTCAAGGTGAGTGGTGATGCTTTGAGCCCAGTCAAATCCTTAAAAAAAATGAGGTTCCTTTCAAGAAAAACAGAGCACTAATTAACTAGAGTACGGGCTAATTTGCGGTGTCAGCACGATTTTTGTTTCCTAATAGTGGAGCGAGCTGTACGTATGAATTACAGTACGATCCCGCACGGCCAACTCCGCCACGCACAGAGAGGGGTTCATCGATCCGTGCAACACAAAATGCTTTGTTTCTTTCATAATTGGAGGGAGTCATGGAAATTCGAATATGCTCCTGTTGCTCTTGAATTCTTCGTTTGCAAACTTTTCGTGTGAACTTGTTATGTGTTATGTAATTTTGTTCTGGACTTGAAAATTGGATATTTTTTCCCTTGGAAATCCAGAAATATTAGTAGGATTTATTCTTTTGCGGAACTGGGGCACCACCGCGTGAGCCCTACGTGAAAGGTCTTTAGTCGAGTTGCTCTTGACTTTCCTTTTGCAAACTTTTCGTGTGAACTCGTTATGTGTTAGGCATTTCTGTTCTGAACCTGAAAATTGCAATGTCTATGATGCTGCACTTTTAATGTGAGTTTGTAATGCACAAGTCGAGATGTTTGCTTATGCGATTTTGGAGTGAATTTTATGCTTCTTCAATTCGAGGTGATGTGTTATTATGAAAATAAGTGATACCAACTATGTTTTACTACCAAAAATAGGGACCAAATATTGTTCTCTCACATTTATCGGAGCTTCTAAAGTTAACAGAATGCAGTGAACTCAGAATTGGGGGATCCATAGAAAGTTCAAGGCACGGTGGTGGTCTCCCCGGCGTCAGCTCCCTCTCCCTTGAAGATGCAGCAGCGTGTCTGATGTGCATGGTGTTGTTCCAGGAAAGCGTCATTGTTGCGACCATGCTCCTACAGCTTCTGGTTAGTGACGGGGTTGCGTCTTTCCGTTGGTAGTGTGGTTGCGGCTTGGAACCCGACTCCCTCGACGGTAGATCTCGACCGGTCTCACAGCAAGGCGTCGGGGTCCAATTTCTAGGACCTTGGCCGGCATGCCTAGGGGGGTCTCCGTGGATGGGCGTTTGGCGACGGTTGTAGGCAGCGTTCCACGATGAAGTTGAACTTGCTTCCTCATGGAGGAGCGACGACAATAATGTTTGTGTTCTTCCTTTTTTTGTCGGTTCGGTCCCTTGTGTTGTCACGGTTTTCATCGAGTTGTCCATTAATTAATTAGGTAACTCTCTTCTTAATTAATAATAGATTGTGGCATTTTGTGGCCTCCGTTCGGAGGAAGAAGAATAGAGGGGGAACTCTCTTGTTACAACATACATTACATCTTGATGTGCATCCATTCACATATAAACCAATTGACTTTGTATACAATAGGATCAAAAATATTCGAACCGAACACTAGTCACTACTGTACTACTCATTTTCACCAATTAATATAATTGAGCTAGGCCTTGGCTTTCTAATGCTCGACTACATGAAATCTAAAATATAATTCACCAACTAATATATATCACCGAACACAAGGTCACATGAAACCAAAAGAACCACATGATGAAACAATGCAAATCAAAAGAAGTTCATCTAGATTTTCTGTGGACGCTAACCATCATCTGGTTGAACTGGGGCGCGTCACAGGGGATCCTGAGCACGCCCTGCTGGCCGTACCCGAACTGTTGCGCGGCCATCTCCAATAACCCCTCCATGCACGGCTCCTTGAGCATCGCGACGTGCACCAGGACCCTCTCCTCCGTGCATCCCTCGTCGACGTCCCCGATGAGCCCTATCGGAAGGTACCCCTTCGGGATCCTCCCGCCGTCGCCGGGACCAGCGAGGACGAAGTATCGGCTCTGGACGGCGGATTCGGCTGTCTTCTTGCTTCTCCAGGCACCTAGAGCCATTGTGTTGTTGTTTTGCGTGTCGCGTACTAGCTAGGACGTATGTTAAGGTTTATGGCTTGATCATGGTCGATCGTGTTATGTCCTGAAGGTGAGTGGTGATGCTTTCTGAATGGAGGCATGCGATCCATGCTTTTATAGGGTGAAATGAAATCACAGGAGGGTGATTAGGAGGTGGCTGGGTTTTGGGAAACGACATGCTAAGAAGAATTTGGAGATGGTTCAGCTTAACTAAGAAACGTGGACTATGTGACAAGGTGTGGTGATGGTGACTATGTACGTGGACAATGGTCTGGTCGCAGAGCATGACAGACTGGTCAAATACTTCACAAAGGGTCCCTGTCATGAGCAACCGGGTGGAGTACTAGAGTACGGGCTAATTTGGGCGCAGTCAGAAAAAAAGAGGTCCCTATCAGGAAAAACAGGTAGAGCACTTACTAGAGTACGAGCTAATTTGCGGGGTTAGCATAAATCGTTTTCTAAAAGTGGAGTGAGCTGTACGTACGAATTACAGTACGATCACGCACGTCTAACTCCGCCACGCAGGGAGGGGTTCATCGATCCGTGCAACACAAAACTGCTCTCTTTGCTACCCCTTTTCTTAATTGGAGGAACGAGATGGAAATTCGAAGGGGCTCGTGTTGCTCTTGACTTCTGCGTTTGCAACATTTTTGTGTGAACTTGTTATGCGTTATGCAATTTTGTTCTGGACTTGAAAATTTCAATGTCTAAGGAGCCACACTTTTGATGTGAATTATTATGAAAAACAAGTGATGCTAACAATGTTTTACCGACCAAAATAGGGGCCACACTTTTGATGTGAATTATTATGAAAAACAAGTGATGCTAACAATGTTTTACCGACCAAAATAGGGGCCAAATGTTGCTCTCTCACATTTATCGGAGCTTCTAAAATTAACCAAACAGAGTGAACTTGGAATTGGGATGCTCAGAGCATCTCCAACCGAGGTCTGCAAACGATGTCCCAAACACTATTGGGCGCGTCAGCCAGAAAGTCACGTCCTACCACGTGCCCCAAGGGTTGTTTCTATCCGGCGTGGCCCAATAGCGTGTCTGGCGCATCTAGGTCGTCCCCGCCCATGGGGCTCCTTACGGGCATGCCAAACACAAAACGCTGGTGACATGGCGAAGCATGGGCCAGCCCTGTAATTGACACAACAGTTGGTCAGTTTTATTTATGATCGTCGCCTACCTCCCTGCGGGCGCTTTTATGGCAGTGTCGGTTCCCCAGGCGAACGCAGGGAGACATCTCATCGGCGTGGTGTGGGGGCGAAGGGCTGACGTCAATGCGCGCCATGACACCCCCCCCCCCCCCAAATAGCTTAAGTGACACAAGACAGTGGATCTAGACCTCATATGCTTGGGTAACACTCGGTGTTTGATATCAACCTCTTCCTTCAACTTTCTCTTTTTTCCTCCTCTTTTTTCAACAGAGGCTGACCTCAGATTTCCATCACTCCACCTAGTGGTGGCTGAATGAGAGTCTTAAGATGCCCTTCCTTCATGTGCAAAGTTTTATACAACTCTTCGTTATAACACTATTGGATAGCGGGCCGTTGCATGTAGTTGGCAGCCCAAAAAGAATTCAATGTGCTTCTCCTAAGAGCTCAAACGAGGAGGATATCTAACGGTTCTTAGTTTGGCTTCATGAGCTTCTTGCGACGAGCGCGTCATAGACCCACAGCGGAGTCGGACTCGCTTCCTCGTGGAGGAGTGATGATAATAACATATGTGTTGTTCCCTCGGTAGCGTGTCTCGTTATTGTTTAGTGTTACTCGGGCCGATTGCGTATTTAAAGTTTTCATCGAGTTGTCCATTAATTAATTAGGCAACTCAAGTCGTATCTTAATTAATAAAAGTTTGTGGCATTTTTTGGCCTCCGTTCGAGAAAAATAAGAATCAAAGCGAATCTATTTGTTAAAAAACATTTCTACAGAAGATATGAAACAATAGGTTCATCAATTCACGCAGGCAGGTGGACATATTAGATTGTAGTTGCATGATAAGTAACAAACACATTTAAGTAAGAGATCTGGACAGAGATTGCAGAAATAAGGGCCAGCGTTTCCCTCACCTTGTGGTCGCTCCTCGTCACTGAAACCTTCGATCTCATCCTCGATGCTCCCAATATCACCCCAAGCTGCAGTCCCAGGAGATGTTTCCGTTGCCAGGGGCGCTGGTGTACTAGGACGAGGAGGCGCCATCTGTCGCGGCGCAGGACCCCTCTGCAATCTCTTCAACCGAGTCGTCTCAGGTTGCACAGGCTCTGGGTGTAGAGCCTCGCCTCGTGCTCGATCTGGCAGTCCACCGCCGGCGAGGAGGAACTCCTCGTCCTCCTCAAAGCGGGAGAGGTCCGAGGGAGCCACCTGGGTCGTTGTTGGTCGTGGACGCTGCTCAACGGGAACGGTCGCCGCTGCTGCCATCGATGCCGAGGGAGAACGAGTGCGTCTCGCGCTTCTGGCGGGGCGGCGGGGCTCGCCGGCGCCGCCGTGGTGGTCGTCGTCGTCGATGCCGAGGGAGAAGGAGGGTGGGTCGGGGGCCTCGTAGCGCTACGCCTACTCCTCCCGGCGCCCTCCAGCGGGGAACTAGGGCTGGCAAGCACCGCCGTCGTCATCTTCGCTGCCGTCGTCAAGCCGAGGGAGAACAAGGGCGTCGGGCGCCTCATATCCGCGCCAGCCCTCCGGCGTCCTCCAGCGGAAACCGCGCTCCTCCCCTTGCTGTCGTCCTCGAAATCGAGGCCGAGAGAAAAGGAAGGCGTGGCGCCGCGTACTCGCGCCTGCCCACGCTGGTCGCCGAGCGCGGCCGGAGGCGGGTCGTCAAGTCGATGCCGAGGGAGAATGAGGGGGCCGTGAAGTCCATGGCGAAGTCGTAGAGGCGGCGGGGGAGGGGGCGGTGGCGACGGCGCCGGTGATGCTAGGGTTAGGGGATCTGATGGGCAGATGAGATTTGGGGGAATTGGGGAATGGATGGAGGAGAGAGAATAGGAGGTGGGGTTTGACGTTTCCGAGCTGGAGAGGATGCGTGATAGCCGCACGATGAAGATCTGATGGTGGAGAGATGACCTGAGAGCGCCAATCATTGGCGGGAGTGTTCTGTTTCGCAAGTCCAGTGGAGGGAATCGTGGAAATTCAAATGGACTCGCGTTGGTATTGAGTTTTGGTGCTAATAACATTTCGTGAACTTGCTATGTGTTACTCCCTCTGTTCGGGATTATAGGTCCTACGCGCATACCTAGGTTGTTAATTTGACTAATAAAATATAACTTATATATCATAAAAATTATACCATTAGAAAATATAACCTCTAAAGTTTCTGATGGTATAATTTTTATGATATAATATTTATGTTTTGTTGTTCAAATTGGCAACCTAGTTATCCGCGCGGGACTTATAATCCCAAACGGATGGAGTACTACAAATTTTATACCATGTGGACTTTGCAATAAGTATGGTGATTCCTTAAAAAATGTATAGTACTCTTTCTGTTCGGATTTAATTGTTGCGGATTTAGGCGAAATTAAACATTGCTTAAACATGCAAACAATTAAATTGGATCGGAGAGATTATCTATGTTGGTGAACTTTGGATGTGAACTTGTAACGCACAAGCCGACATGCTTGTTGGTGCAATTTTGGCGTGAATTGTAGGTTCTTAAATTCAAGGTGATTTGTTATTATGATAATCATGTATGATGTGTTTTGCAGACATGCTGTCAAAATATCACAACGGGACAACCATGTTTTAAACAATGGTCAAATGGTGTTTTCACACATTTGTTGGAGCTTCGAGTGCAGTGAACTCAAAATCGAAGGAAATCACTCTTAGTAAAACGATACACGTGATGTGCACCCATTCACATAAAGTAATTGAGTTGTACATAGAAGAGGATGTAACTACCAACAAGCTCATGGTCATTAGTTCACTACTACTACTACTACTACTCATCTTCACCAACTAATTAAACTCTGTCTAGTCCATCCAATCCAACACATATATTATCACCGAACAGAAGGTCAGCAAACCAAGACAACCGCTTGAAATATACAAATCAATAGTTTATCTGAATTTACTGTGGACGCTAACCATCATCTCGTGAAATTGGCTTGCGCTGCAAAGGATTCTGAGCACGCCCCGTTGGCCGTACCCGAACTGTTGCGCGGCCATCTCCAGCAACCCCTCCATGCACGGCTCCTTGAGCATGGCTACTTGCACCAAGACCCTCTCCTCTGCCGCGTCGACTTGTCCCTCATCGCCGACCAGCACTATCGGAACGTACCCCTTTGGGGTCCTCCTGCCGTCACCAGTACCGGTGAGGACGGAGTACTGGCTCTGGACGGCGGCTTCGATTGTGATGTTCTTCCTTCTCAGAGCCATTGTTGCTGAATTATCGTGGCTAGTACCTACGGTGGGGTTTATGGCTTTATGATAGTCGAGCCTGTGATCGGTCTGTGATGATGCTTGAGGGAGGCATGTGCCTGATGCTTTTATAGCGTGAGATTAGAGGAGGTAATTAGGAGGTTGGTTGGGAAACGCCATCTCAATTAGAGGAGTTTGGACTTCGGGGAGGGTTCAGAGATTATGAAACGTAAACTATGCGACAAGGTGTGGTGATGGTGATGGCGTACGTGGACGTTGGGGTCTGATCGCGGCTCCAGAGATTGGTCGAATCCTTCCAAAAAAAGGTCCCTGTCAAGAAAACACAAGGGTACAGTACACGTACTAACTAGAGTACGGGCTAATTTGCGGGGTCAGCACGATTATTTTGTTTCACAAACGGACGAGAGATTTTCGGTATTAAGATGTACTACTTCCTCCGATCCATTTTAGTTGACTTAGATTTATCTAAATACGAATGTGTCTAGCACTAAAAATTAACTAAATACATCCGTATTTAGATAAATCTAAATCTATAAGTCAGAGAAAGTATAACCAAGTTATTAATTTACGATCCCGCATGGTTAACTCTGAAAAGCATGAAGTTGTTTGCCCTACGCAACACAAGACATAACTACTCAACTCTCTCGTAGCACTGTTAAAAAAAAGTACTCTCGTACCAAAAAGGGAAAATACGTGAATGGATTTGGGTTCATGAGTACATAAGTTACAAAATGTGCAAATTTTCGCATATTCAAGTCTCTAAAAAACTCATGTATATGCATATTGATTTGAATTTTCATTTGCACGGGACCATCGACTTTCTTGAAATGAGCCAATCCATGATCCCTAAAATTGGCCTCACACCAGCAGCCTCGGTGGCTCAACGGGTATCCAGGTAGGCCAAAATTTAGCAACAACATTAGAATTTTGCCGTAGTGACGCATTCATAGACACTAACGACTTCTTCATCGACGAATACTTTCCTGACATCGACTACCTCTTGGACGACATGGTTGCCGCCAACGCCAATGTGAATGGTTCCTCCTGTGTTGCACCGTATTTGATTTTCTTTCATCTTGTTCGGATCATATTTCAGCAATCTGTTTAAACATGTTTTTTTACATCTCTTTGTTAGATTGCATAACTAGTTTTATTCCTATGATATTAATCATATTTATTTACTATTTTATTGATTCTAAATCATGTGGTAAATTGCTCATATTTTTTAACACATGCCAAAATGCAACTGGTTATCTGGAATGTAGGTAGTACTAGGTATAAGAGCATCTCCACTCGCCTACCCAGGAGGCCGATCCGGACGCCGATTTTTGGTCCGGACGCCAAAAATTGGCCCAGTTGCGTACCCAAGGACCTGTTTTTGTCCGGATTTTGGCGTGTGCTGGTCCGGCCTACCCAGGCCGAACCTAGGATCCTGGGTACGCCCTGGGAACGCCGGACGAAGCGAATTCAGCGAGTGGACCCGCCTAGTCAACATATATTCGCCCTTATTCATCCAAAGTTCGCCCATATTCGCCCAAAGTTCGCCCATATAGACCATATTCGTCCAAAGTCCGTCCATATAGACAATATGCGCCCAAAGTTCGCCCAAAATTCGGGCATATTCGCCCAAAGTCCGTCCGTATCGCCCATATTCGTCCAAATTTCGCCCAAAGTTGTTCATATAGACCAGATTCGCCCAAAGTTCGCCCAAAATTTGGACATATTCGCCCAAAGTTGGTCCATATCATCCATATTCGCCCAAATGCCCATATAGAACAGGTTCGCCCAAAATTCGGGCATATTTGCTCAAAGTTCGTCTGTATCGCCCATATTCGTCCAAAGTTCGCTCATAGTTCATCCATATCGCCCAAAGTTTGTCCGTATCGACCATATTCGCCCAAAGTTTGCCCATATTTGCCCAAAACCGCTTATATTCGCCCAAAGTTCGCCCAAAGTTTGCCGAAATTTGTTAAATTTTAGCCAAATGCGGGACTCACCTGGCACGTGAAAACTGGCGTGTCGGCGAAATCAAGTTCGTCCAAAAAAGTCAATTTTGGCGCAGGTTCGACAGTGGAGATGATCTAAAGGTTCACATACATCACAAATATGCAGAGTTGTGGGTCCACCCGAGTCACCTAGGAACGTCAAGGCTGATAGTGACTAGTTTCGTACGTGTATCAAATCCTTCACAGAGCTTTATCATGGGGGTCTCTGGTCGTGGCACAGAGCTTTATCAAATCCTTCACATCACAAAAGTCTCTGTCAAGAAAAACAAGGTAGTTTCGTATGTTTAATCGGCGGAGTCAGCACGATCGGTTTTGTTTTGTTTTATGCACGCGGGGGGGGGGGCTTCACGTAGTTAGTTACAGCAAATTTTTGTAGCGATCACGCACAACCAACTTCACGGCATGACCTTCTTCCACCGTCCCACCAGCCGTGCCTGGCGATCAGCGTTGGCCGGGTCCTAATTGATCTCCACGGTGAGGACGTGAGTGTATTTTTGCATTTTCTTTTACAACCA
This sequence comes from Avena insularis, assembly GCA_023614405.1. Taxonomy (NCBI): domain Eukaryota; kingdom Viridiplantae; phylum Streptophyta; class Magnoliopsida; order Poales; family Poaceae; genus Avena; species Avena insularis. Next base: position 376,895,876 of record CM042687.1, on the reverse strand, counting down.
ATTCTTAAAGGGTGATCAATTACAGAAACATGGGCGAAATGGTGTTCCTACACGTTTACAGGAGCTTCAGATTAAATAAATGCAGTATCTCTCTTCTTAAAACATACTACATATTGATTTTTTTGAAAAGGGGTATAGCCCCGGCCTCTGCAAGGAACGATGCATATAATACTGCATCTTGATGAGCACCCATTCACATATAAACTAATTGGCTCGTATAAAAGAGGATCAAATATTGGAATGAGCACTAATTCAGCACTACTCATTTTCACCAAAGAATTGAGCTGCACCTTGGCTATCAATATTCCAATACAAATATTGATATACACATATCACCGAGCGCAAGATCAGGAAACCAAAAAGAACCGTCTGATGCAACTATGCAGATCAAAAGTTTATTTGGATTTGCGGTGGACGCTAACCATCATCTGGTGAAACTGTTGTGCACTACAGGGGATCCTGAGCACACCCTGCTGGCCGTATCCGAACTGCTGCGCGGACATCTCCAGCAACCCCTCCATGCACGGCTCCTTAACGCGTGCACCATGACCCTCTCCTCTGCGCACCCCTCGTCGCCGTCCCCGGCGAGCAATATCGGAATGTACCCCTTCGGAGTCTTCCCGGCGTTGCCGGGACCAGCGAGGACGAAGTACCGGCTCTGGACGCCGGCTTCAGCTGTCTTCTTACTTCTCCAGGCAGCCAAAGCCATTGTTGTTGTTGTTTTGCTGTGTCGCGTACTAGGCTACTAGTTAGGACGTAAGTTAAGGTTTATGGCTCGATGATGATCGATCGTGTTATGTCCTGAAGGTGAGTGGTGATGCTTTCTCAATGGAGGCATGCGATCCATGCTTTTATAGCGTGAAATGAAATCACAGGAGGGTGATTAGGAGGTGGCTGGGTTTTGGAAAACGACATGCTAAGAAGAATTTGGAGATGGTTCAGCTTAACTAAGAAATCGTAGACTATGTGACAAGGTGTGGTGATGGTGACTGTGTACGTGGGCAATGGGGTCTGGTCTCAGAGCATCAGAGATTGGTCAAATACTTCACAAAGGGTCCCTGTCATGAGCAACCGGGTGAAGCACTAGAGTACGGGCTAATTTGGGCGCAGTCAGAAAAAAATAGGTCCCTATTAGGAAAAACAGGGTAGAGCACTGACTAGAGTACGGGCGAGGTCAGCATAATTTTCGTTTTCTAAAAGTGGAGTGAGCTGTATGTACGAATTACAGTACGATCACGCACGTCCAACTCCGCCACGCACGGAGGGGTTTATCGATCCGTGCAACACAAAACTACTCTCTTTGCTACCCCTTTTCTTTCTTAATTGGAGGAACGAGATGGAAATTCAAAGGGGCTCGTGTTGCTCTTGACTTCTGCGTTTGCAACATTTTTGTGTGAACTTGTTATGCGTTATGCAATTTTGTTCTCTTGAAAATTTCAATGTCTAAGGTGCCACACTTTTGATGTGAATTATTATGAAAAACAAGTGATGCCAACAATGTTTTACCGACCAAAATAGGGGCCAAATGTTGGTCTCTCACATTTATCGGGGCTTCTAAAATTAACCAAACAAAGTGAACTTGGAATTGGGATGCTCAGAGCATCTCCAACCGAGGTCTGCAAACGATGTCCCAAACACTATTGGGCGCGTCAGCCAGAAAGTCACGCCCAACCACGTGCCCCAAGAGTTGTTTCTATCCGGCGTGGCCCAATAGCGTGTCTGGCGCATCTAGGTCGTCCCTGCCCACGGGACTCCTTACGGGCATGCCAAACACAACACGCTGGTGACATGGCGAAGCGTGGGCCAGCCCTGTAATTGACACAACAGTTGGTCGGCGTTATTTATGATCGTCGCCTACCTCCCTGCGGACGCTTTTATGGCAGTGTCGGTTCCCCAGGCGAACACAGGGAGACATCTCATCGGCGAGGCGTGGGGGCGAAGGGCTGACGTCAATGTGCGCCATGACACCCCCCAATAGCTTAAGTGACAGAAGATAGTGGATCTGGACCTCATATGCTTGGGTAACACTCGGTGTTTGATATCAACCTCTTCCTTCAACTTTCTCTTTTTTCCTCCTCTTTTTTTAACAGAGGTTGACCTCAGATTTCCATCACTCCACCTAGTGGTGGCTGAATGAGAGTCTTAAGATGCCCTTCCTTCATGTGCGAAGTTTTATACAACTCTTCATTATAACACTATTGGATAGCGGGCCATTGCATGTAGTTGGCAGCCCAAAAAGAATTCAATGTGCTTCTCCTAAGAGCTCAAACGAGGAGGATATCTAACGGTTCTTAGTTTGGCTTCATGAGCTTCTTGCGACGAGCGCGTCATAGACCCACAGCGGAGTCGGACTCGCTTCCTCGTGGAGGAGTGATGATAATAACATATGTGTTGTTCCCTCGGTAGCGTGTCTCGTTATTGTTTAGTGTTACTCGGGCCGGTTGCGTATTTAAAGTTTTCATCGAGTTGTCCATTAATTAATTAGGCAACTCAAGTCGTATCTTAATTAATAAAAGTTTGTGGCATTTTTTGGCCTCCGTTCGAGAAAAATAAGAATCAAAGCGAATCTATTTGTTAAAAAACATACAATACATGATGTGCACCCATTCACGCGTATACAAGAGGATCGAATAATTGAATAAGCAGTAGTCACTATTGTACTAGTCATTTTCACAAACTAATATAATCGAGATGGGCCTTGGCTTTCTAATGCTAGACTACATAAGTATATATCACCGAACACAAGGTCACATGAAACCAAAAGAATCGTCTGATACAACAATACAATTCAAAAATGTTTATCTAGATTTACTGTGGAGGCTAACCATCATCTGGTTGAACTGTTGTGCCCTGCAGGGAATCTTGAGCACGCCTTGCTGGCCATACCCAAACTGCTGCGCGGCCATCTCCAGCAACCCCTCCATGCACGGTTCCTTGAGCATCGCGACGTGCACCAGGACCCTCTCCTCCACGCATCCCTCGTTGCCATCCCCGACGAGCACTATCGGAAGGTATCCCTTCGGGATCTTCCCGGCGTCACCCGGACCAGCGAGGACAAAGTACCGGCTCTGGATGGCGGTTTCAGCTGTCTTCTTGATTACAGGGCCGGCGCTGAGGTACGGCGACCCTGGCATCGGCCAGGGGCCCACGGCCGGAGGGGGCCCAAAAATTTATACTCACTTACGTACGTACTCTTTCTGTTCACAAATAAGTATACTTCTAGCTTTGTTCTAAGTCAAAATTAATAATGTTTGATTATTTTTTATACTCCCTCCAACCCATATTACTTGACTTGAATTTATCAAAATTTGGATAAACCCATATACTAAATAGTGTCTAGATTCATTCAAATCTAAACAAATTTGAGTCAACTAATATGGGTCGGAGAGAGTAGAAAAACATAGTGATACTTAAGACTTTAAATTAATACCAATAGATATGTTTTTAGATTTAGTTTCATAATATGTTAATTTGATGTAATATATGTTGCTATATTTATCTATAAAGTTGGTCAAATTTAATAAACTTTAACTTGGCCAAATGCTAGACATACACTTATTTGCAAGCGGAGGGAGTATATATATAGGGGTATACATATGCTACCCATGACGCGAGAAACGAGCAGGGCCCTGGAAACCGGGCACAACGCGTCACGCGAGCAGGAAATCAAAAAGGCTCACTACGACACGAGGCACCAGGCTTACAAGTTACGACGCGTTACGATGCTGGCCGCATGGGTTACAACACGTCACGAACTTGTGATCTCACTTCTCTTCTCTTCTCCTCGACTCTTTAGAAATTAGCCGGATTCCGTGCCTCGATCTCTAGGGCCCTGTCTCCCTGACTCGACCGACGATCGCAGATTCGCAGGTCGTCTATCGGGGATCACCAATTCACCAGCGGCAGGCCCTGATCCTCACTCCTGACTTATTATTATTGGAATTATTTCTTATTTGAGGTAATCAAACTAGCAACTAATACTACTTATTATATTTTGAGACTAAAATGTTTGGTTGGATGTTAACTTTTATTTTAAAAGTGCTAGTAGATACATATATGATAAAAAATTAATATGTCTATATATACATTAGTCTTAAGGGCCCCTACTGTCGACTTTGCCTAGGGCCCTAAAAAACATAGAGCCGGCCCTGCTTGATTATCCACGCAGACAGAGCCATTGCTGTTAGTTTGTGTGTCGAGTAATAACTAGGAAGTAGGTTAAGGTTTATGGCTTGATGATGGTCGATCGTGATGTGTCTTGTCAGTGAGTGTTGATGCTCAATGGAGGCATGTGATCGATGCTTTTATAGTGTGAAATGGAATCACAGGGGCCAGGGGGTGATTAGGAGGTGGAGATGGTTCTGCTTAACTATGAAACGTGGACTATATGACAAGGTGTGGTGATGGTGACTATGTACGTGGACAATGGGTTCTGGTCTCAGAGCATCAGAGATTGGTCAAATCCATGACAAAGGGTCCCTTGTCAAGAGAAATAGGATGGAGTACTAAGTACGCACTAATTTGAGCCCAGTCAAATCCTTAAAAAAATGAGTTTCCTTTCAAGAAAAACAGGGTAGAGCACTAATTAACTAGAGTACGGGCTAATTTGCGGTGTCAGCACGATTTTTGTTTCCTAATAGTGGAGCGAGCTGTACGTATGAATTACAGTACGATCCCGCACGGCCAACTCCGCCACGCACGGAGAGGGGTTCATCGATCCGTGCAACACAAAATGCTTTGTTTCTTTCATAATTGGAGGGAGTCATGGAAATTCGAATATGCTCCTGTTGCTCTTGAATTCTTCGTTTGCAAACTTTTCGTGTGAACTTGTTATGTGTTATGTAATTTTGTTCTGGACTTGAAAATTGGATATTTTTTCCCTTGGAAATCCAGAAATATTAGTAGGATTTATTCTTTTGCGGAACCGGGGCACCACCGCGTGAGTCCAACGTGAAAGGTCTTTAGTCGAGTTGCTCTTGACTTTCCTTTTGCAAACTTTTCGTGTGAACTTGTTATGTGTTAGGCATTTCTGTTCTGAACCTGAAAATTGCAATGTCTATGATGCTGCACTTTTAATGTGAGTTTGTAATGCACAAGTCGAGATGTTTGCTTATGCGATTTTGGAGTGAATTTTATGCTTCTTCAATTCGAGGTGATGTGTTATTATGAAAATAAGTGATACCAACTATGTTTTACTACCAAAAATAGGGACCAAATATTGTTCTCTCACATTTATCGGAGCTTCTAAAGTTAACAGAATGCAGTGAACTCAGAATTGGGGGATCCATAGAAAGTTCAAGGCACGGTGGTGGTCTCCCCGGCGTTAGCTCCCTCTCCCTTGAAGATGCAGTAGCGTGTCTAATGTGCATGGTGTTGTTCCAGGAAAGCGTCATTGTTGCGACCATGCTCCTACAGCTTCTGGTTAGTGACGGGGTTGCATCTTTCCGTTGGTAGTGTGGTTGCGGCTTGGAACCCGACTCCCTCGACGGTAGATCTCGACCAGTCTCACAGCAAGGCGTCGGGGTCCAATTTCAAGGACCTTGGCCGACATGCCTAGGGGGGTCTCCGTGGATGGGCGTTTGGCGACGGTTGTAGGCAGCGTTCCACGACAAAGTTGAACTTGCTTCCTCATGGAGGAGCGACGACAATAATGTTTGTGTTCTTCCTTTTTTTGTCGGTTCGGCCCCTTGTGTTGTCACGGTTTTCATCCGGTTGTCCATTAATTAATTAGGTAACTCTCTTCTTAATTAATAATAGATTGTGGCATTTTGTGGCCTCCATTCGGAGGAAGAAGAATAGAGGGGAAACTCTCTTGTTACAACATACATTACATCTTGATGAGCATCCATTCACATATAAACCAATTGACTTTGTATACAATAGGATCAAAAATATTCGAACGAACACTAGTCACTAGTGTACTACTCATTTTCACCAATTAATATAATTGAGCTAGGCCTTGGCTTTCTAATGCTCGACTACATGAAATCAAAAATATAATTCACCAACTAATATATATCACCGAACACAAGGTCACATGAAACTGGATTTGTTGTGGACGCTAACCATCATCTGGTGAAACTGGCGTGCGTCGCACGGGATCCGGAGCAGGCCCTGCTGACCGTACCCAAACTGCTGCGCGGCATCTCCAGCAACCCCTCCATGCACGGCTCCCTGAGCATGGCGACGTGCACCAGGACCCTCTCCTCCACGCATCCCTCGTCGCCGTCCCCGACCAGCACTATCGGAAGGTACCCCTTCGGTGTTCTCCCGCCGTCACCAGTACCGGCGAGGACGAAGTACCGGCTCTTGACGCCGGCATTGGTGGTGCTGTTCTTGCTTCTCCAGGCAGCCAGAGCCATTGTTACTGAATCAGTGTGCTGCGTAGCTAGCTAGTACGGTGAGGTGTATGGCTTGAAGATGGTCAATCGGGTGATGTCCTGCTGAGTAGTGATGCTCAATGGAGGCATGCGATCCATGCTTTTATAGTGTGAGATTAGAGGAGTTGATTAGGCAGTTGTTGGCTTGGGAGTCGTCATGCCCGCAAGAGGAGTTTGGGAAATGGTTCAGCTTAATTAATAAACGTGGATTATGTGACAAGGTGGGGTGATGGTGACTATGTACGTGGACAATGGTCTGGTCGCAGAGTATCGGAGACTGGTCAAGTCCTTCACGAAGTCCCTGTCAACAAAAACATGGTGGAGTACCAGAGTACTGCGTACGGGCTAATTTGTGGAGTCAAATCCTTCACAAAAAAGACGTCCCTGTCAAGAAAAACAGGATAGAGCACTAACTATAGCACGATTTTCCTTTTCTAAAAGCGGAGCGAATTACAGTACAATCCCGCACGGCCAACTCCGCCGTGCAGGGAGGGTTCATTGATCAGTGCAACACAAAACTGATGTCTTTGCTGCTTTTGTTTTTCTTAATTGGAGGGAATCATGGAAAATCGAAATGGGCTCGTGTTGCTCTTGACTTCTTACTTCGCTAACTTTTTGTGTGAACTTGTAATGTGTTATACAATTTGGTTATGGACTTGTAAATTTGAATTATTATTTTTTTGGAAAATCTAGAAATATTGGATTTATTCTTTTGCAGAACTAGGGCACCGCCACATGAGCCCTGCACGAAAGTCCTTCAGTTTTCTAAAACGAGAGAGCTTTACCTACATATTACACTATGGTATGATCACGCATGGCCAACTCCACCACGTGGGGAGGGGTTCATCGATTCATGCAACACAAAACTAGTTGACTCTCTGTTGCCGGGAATCATGGAAATTTGAACGGGCTCGTGTTGCTCTTGGCTTTTCTTTTGCAAAAAACTTGTTATGTGTTATGCAGCTATGTTCTGAACTTTAAAATCTCTATGTTGGTGCACTTTTAATGTGAGTTTGTAATGCACAAGTCGAGATGATTGCTTAGGCAATTTTGGAGTGAATTTTTTGCTTCGTCAATTAGAATGATGTGTTATTATGAAGAAAAAAGTGATGCCAACAATGTTTTAATGGCAAAAATAGGGGCCAAATGTTGTCCTCTCACATCTATCGAAGCTTCTAAAGTTAACCTAATGCAGTGAACTCAGAATGGTGGAATCCACAAAAAGTTCAAGGCGCGGTGCAGTCTCCCAGGTGTCGGCTCCCTCTCCCCGGGAGATGCTGCGGCGTGTGTCCTACCTCTCCCTCCCTTTGGATGGCGTGGTTGCGTGGAAATGTTCCCCTGAAAGGCGTCATTACCGCGACCATGCTCCTACGGCTTTCGATTAGCGACAGGGTTGCAGACACTGCTCCGGTCAGCGGCATGGTTGCAACTCTCTTCTTAATTAATACTATAATAGATTGTGGTATTTTTGGCCTCCGTTCGAGAAAAAGAAGAATAGGGGGAGTCTCTATGGTTAAAAAATACATTACATCTTGATGTGCACCCATTAATATATAAACCTATTGACTTTTATACAAGAGGATCAAATATTCGAATGAGCACTACTAATATAATTGAGCTGAGCCTTGGCTTTCTAATACTCGACTACATAAGGTCACATGAAACCAAAAGAACCTTCTACAACAATGCAGATCAAAGTTTATCTGGATTTGCCGTGGATGCTGACCATCATCTGGTTGAACTGCCGTGCGCTGCAGGGGATCCTGAGCACTCCCTGTTGGCCGTACCCGAACTGCTTCGCGGCCATCTCCAGCAACCCCTCCATGCACGGCTCTCTGAGCATGGTGACTTGCACCAGGACCCTCTCCTCCGCACATCCCTCGTCGCCGTCACCGACCAGCACTATCGGAACGTACCCCTTCGGGGTCCTCCCGGCGTTGGCCTTGCCATTACCGGCGAGGATGAAGTACCGGCTCTGGACGCCGGCATCGGTGGTGCTGTTCTTGCTTCTCCAGGCAGCCAGAGCCATTGTTACTGAATCAGTGTGCCGCGTAGCTAGCTAGTACGGTGAGGTTTATGGCTTGATGATCAATCGGTGATGTCCTGTTGAGTGGTGATGCTCAATGGAGCATGCGATCCATGATTTTATAGTGTGAGATTAGAGAAGTTGATTAGGGAAATGGTTGGTTTTGGAGAGACGTGATGCCTGTCAAGAGGAGTTTGGGAAATGGTTCAGCTTAATTAATAAACGTGGACTATGTAACAAGGTGCGGTGATGGTGACTATGTACGTGTACAATGGGACCCGATCACATGCAACATCAGAGATTAGTCAAATCCTTCACAAAGGGTCCCTGTCAAGAGAAACAGGGTGGAGTACTAGAGTACATGCTAAATTGCGGAGTCACCAGGTCATTAGTTTTCTAAAGGGGAATGCTTTACGTACGCTGTTACTGTACGGTCACGCACGGCCAACTTGACTTCTTCTCTTGCGAAATTTTCGTGTGAACTTGATGTGTTACACGTAATTTTGCTCTGAAACTGAAAATTGCAATGTCAATGGTGCATCACTTTTAATGTGACTTTGTACACAAGTCGAGATGCTTGCTGATGCGGATTTAGCATGAATTTTATGCTTCTTCTATTGGATCGTAGGCCTGAAACTCAACGCGATCACGTGGATGAACACCGGTGAATTTTGTGTGTCTGAGATCTCCCTCTCTCTGTGGCTAACACACGAGAACACAAAACAGATAAGAGTTGACAGGGTTTTTGCGACGCGCACTATAAATGTGTCTTTTATGTTTTCTCCTTTTAACCAGAAGGATAACAACTCGAACGAGCTTCTTGCCCATGATATGTTTCTTCATGTGAACTTGGACGTGTTCACTTACATTTGCTCTGAAATTGAAAATTGCAATGTCTATGGTGTTGCACTTTTAATGTGAGTTTGGAATGCACAAGTCGAGATGCTTGCTGATTCGATTTTAGCGTGAACTTTATGCTTCTTAAAGTCTAGGTGATGTTTTATCGTGAAAAAAATACTTCCAGAAGATAGGGGCAAATGTTGTTCCCTCACATTTATTAGAGCTTCTAGAGTTAATATGCGAATGCAGTGACTCTGAACCGGGGAATTCTCAAAAGGTTCAAGGTGTGGCGGTGGTCTCCCCGTCGTCCGCTCCCTCTCCCCCGACGATGTGGCAGCGCAACAGCGTGTGTGCTACATCTCCCTCCCTTCAGATGGCATGGTTGTGCAATGTTGTTCTGAGAAAGGCTTCATCGCCACAATTGTGGTTGTCGCTGCTCTAGCTTCTACATGGTAGAGGGGTTGCGGCGATGCTCTGACTTTCGGCCCCCAGGCGTGGTTGCATCTTGGCACCCGACTCTCTTCTGGTGGCCTCGGTTGGTCTTGATCAGCCTCCCACCAAGGCATAAGGCTCAAATTATGTGTCCTTGCCCGACTTGCTTGGGTGGGCCTCCTTAGATGGGCATTTGGAAATGGTTGTAGGCAGTTGGACGGCCTATACACCGACCAGGTCGGTGTCTACCACGTGCTACACAACACTCACGGGGATATGGGTCTGGCCTAGTTCGTGCATTTTGCTTCTTTTTTCCTTTTCTTATCTCTTTGTTTTTATTTTCTATTGTATTTTTGTATTTTTTTTCTTTTACTTGTTTATGATCTAAAACTAGTTTTTTAAAATGTTAAGGTTTTGAAAAAAATCATATTTGAGAATTTTTCATATTGTTAAAATGTTCATATTTTGAAAACATTCAGATTTGTAGAAGTTCATATTTTGAAAAAACTGATGTAGAAGTTTTCAGATTTGGAAAATATTTAGATTTTGTATTTTGTTTGAATTTCCAAAACCAAAAACCAAACAGAAAACCAAAAAATAGACACAAAACCAAAAATATGTGCTAAAAATCCAAAAACAATAGGCAAAAACGAACCCTGATATATGGAACCTAGGACAAAATTCGCAGGAGGTGTGTGGCATGGAGATCGGCGCATTGGATGGCATGTATGAGATCCCTACTTGGACTGGACAATTTTGGTCTAAAAGTGAGTATATGAAGGTTGGCCTGGTTTCGTCCATTCAACGATGATGGCACAACAACGTCACCTTGCTGGAGGCGTTATCATTGTGTTATTTTCTCCGTATCCTAGTGCTTCGGGGAAACCCTGGATCTGGCATCCCCGGAGAGAACGATGTCGATATCATGTCATTTTCCCCCTTGAGAGCATTGTTTCGAAGATAGATCTGGTTAGAGAGAAAAGTGTTCCATGTAGGTGATCGTCGATGATGTGTATAGCACCGTTCATGAGGACGTGCAAGGATGTAGCCACGACAAAGTTACAATACTCACCTCTCGGACAGCATGCCCCTGATTACCATCATCTATTTGTGACATGGATTCAAAGATGTTATTGATGAGCCTGATGTCAACGATGACCTATGACGGTAGGTCATCTCGGTGATCCTTCATGGAGCCAACTTTCTATATTTCTCCATCGCACATCGCCCCTCAATCCAAGGTTGTGTTATCGCCGGCACTGTTGGTTATTTATGGGGAAACCAGACACCAGTTACCCTTAATTCGATATAGCACACTTAACGTGATCTATAAAAATACACGGCAGAGTCAATGTATAACTTCCACACCACTTGATTCATGTATTGTTGCTTGTGTGTGAATGAAACATATGCATCAAGCATATATGAAGAAGCTAAGGGTCAGCCTGAATCTATGACAAGTCTTTTGTGTAAACAACAGACATGTTGTACAAGTATTAGCTGATTTTAGCAAGTATATATGACAAGTACTATGTGGTGTTTGCGAAAAAGTGCATCAGCAACTTCAACATAGAGAGACCAATCTATTACGTAAAAAACACTCAACTTGAGAGAAAAACACGAGCCAAAATCATCCAAATATTCTTTCACTATTAACAAATGTGGGATATGATAGGTTCTTCTCTAGAACACAAGAGGATCTCATATATCAAGATATCACAGATCTTTGATGCAATAATAATAATTAGCGTACAAGAGTTAGGGGTTAGAAGGGTATCATGAAAGATGCTTATTAAAGGAGACAAAGTAGTGGTTTCCGACTTCACAACTTTAATTTATGGGTAACATCCGGTGTTTGACCTCAACATTATTTTTTTCTTATCTTTGTTTTCCTAGGATTTTTGTCACTCCATCTTGTGGAGGTTTAATGAGAGTCTTAACACCCCATTTGTTCATGTGCAAAGTCCAAAATGACTCTCATTTACAACCCTATTGGATAGCGGTCTCTTATATGCAGTTGGGTTGCCTAAAAGGCTTCAAATGTCTATCTCCTAACAACTCAACTGTGAAGGATACCCGACCATCCGGTGGTTCTTAATTTGGCTTCACATACTTGTTGCACTTGTTGCAGCGAGCACGTCGCCGATGGTCATCGATGACGAAGTCGGACTTGCTTGCTCAAGGAGGAGTGACGACGATGGCGCTTGGGTCCTTGCCGGTCAGTGTGTCTTGGGTTTTTGTTGTGTGCCAGTTCGGCCGGTCATGTTGTTACAGTTTTCATCCAGTTGTCCATTAGTTAATTATTAGGTAACTATCTTCTTAATTAACAATAGATTGTTCTCCATTCGAAGAAAAAGAAGAATAGACTGGAATTTCTCTTGTTAAAACATATACGGTTACATCTTGGTGTGCACCCATTCACATATAAACCAATTGACTTTGTATATAAGAGGATCAGAAATATTCGAATGAGCACTAGTCACTACTGCACTCCTCATCTTTCACCAACTAATACAATTGAGGTGGGCCTTGGCTATCTAATACTCGACTACACAGTATACATCACCAAACACACGGCCACACGAAACCAAAATAACCGGCTGACACAACAATGCAAATCAAAAAAAGCTCATCTAGATTTGCCGTAGACGCTAACCATCATCTGGTTGAACTGGCACGCGTCGCAGGGGATCCTGAGCACGCCCCGCTGGCCATACCCAAACTGCTGCGCGGCCATCTCGAGCAGCCCCTCCATGCACGGCTCCCTGAGCATGGCGACATGCACCAGCACCCTCTCCTCCTCCGCGCATCCCTCGTCCCCGCCATCCCCGACCAACAATATCGGAATGTACCCCTTGGGGGTCTTCCCGGCGGCGTCGCTGGGACCGGCGAGGACGAAGTACCGTCTCCGGACGGCGGCGGTGGCCTCGGACGTCTTCTTGCTTCTCCAGGTAGCCAGAGCCAGAGCCATTGTTGCTGTTTCGTGTGTCGCGTAGACGGAGCTAGCTAGTACTGTAATGCTATGGGTCAGTGATGGTCGATAGTGCGATGTCCTGTGATGTGATGATGCTGGAGAGAGGCATGTGCCGATGCTTTTATAGTGTGAGATATTAGAGGATGTAATTAGGATGCTATTGGGTCTGGGAAACGCCATGGCAATTAGAGGAGTGTTTGGAATTTGGGGAGGGTTATTCGGGGATTAAGAGACGTAGACCATGTGGCAAGGTGTGGTGACGGTGACTGCTTGCGTGGACGATGGGGCCTGATAGCGGCACGGATATTAGTCAAATCCTTAAATGTCCCTGTCAGGGGAAACAGGGTACAGCACTAGCTAGAGTACGGGCTAATTTGCGGAGTCAGCACGGTTTTGTTTTTCTGAAAGCAGAGCTAAGCTGTACGTACGAGTTGCAGTACGATCACGCACGGTAACGGAGGGTTTAGGGTTGATTTGATCGATCCGTGCAGTGCAACAAAACACAAACTACTCAGCTCTATGCCAAAAGCAGCCGCATGAGCTCATCTTCGCCTATGGCGACTGCGTCGACGACACGGGCACGCGTCCAGCGAGTAGTCCGTCTCCGATCGAGGAGAGTGGTCTTTACGGCATGACCTTATTCCCACTGTCCCAAATGAAACCTCCTCCTATAAAATAATCGGACACTTGACGTGCATCGCTGGATTAAGACATGTTCGATATGCAGGATTTTGCAGAAAATTTGCACCCACAAGATCCATCAAACTTGGTGGAAAAACCATTCGCAGACAGCTTATCTAAACGGAGTACATCTTTGAAACCTCGCGTGGGATCACAGGGAACTCCATCGACACGGGCAACTCCAGCGATGGTCCATTCACAGATCAAGCTCATTGATTTCTACGGTGGCTCTGAACGTACATTTCACATCATCTGTTGCCAATTATTGACTTCAAATTGTTCAAGGTGCTAAACTTGACGGTGTGTCTGTGTTCAGTACTTCATATCTCATGTTTCAGCTGAGTCACGGCATTTCTTAACCAGCACCAACTTCACCATTGCTGGGACAGTGAGACGATGACCCGGAACGAAAACCTGACACGCATGCATGATGCATCATTGCATTATGGCATGTTTGAAATGCATGACTTTCACAGAAAATTTCCATTAAAAAACTTCCATGGAACTGATTGGGAGAAGGAAAAAAATGCCAATCGGCCTATGAGATGGAGCAAATCTGAAACCTCCAACAAAACAAGCAAGTAAATGTTATCGGTGGACCAGTACAAGAGGTAGGCACTATCATCGTTTCTGCCTGGCCACAAAGCATCACACGCTGGTATACAGGAAGAAAGATCGAATCATGTAGAAAAAGACATGCACATTACAGAACTTGCCAACCCCAAACTCCTTGCTTTTCCCTAAAAGCATTTCGCCCTTTTTCTTTTCATCATGCTGCTTTACCCATAGCGTGTCTACCCTCGGACCAGAGACATGCTAAAGATATACATCAAGGAGCTACCATATGTGCCTTACAACCAAGCCCGCCTGACGGTATGTTTTTCTTGGCTATGCCAAGTTGCCAACACAAATAAAAAACTAAACATCGGTCCTTTTTTGCTCACTTGCCTCTTTTCACATCATACACGACACAAGCATCTGCAGCTGTTTTCATCTGCAATCAGGAAAGGTACATGAATGTCAATGTTTTGAGCTAAGGAGATCTGTCAGAATCATGGGGAGTAACCCATTGTTCTAGCAATGTACATATACCTAAAACTAGTCCACAGCTAAAAGACTGTTAGTGCCTAACGTAAAAAAAATTAACTCTTAACGCATTTACTTCAGCAATATATGTTCTACATCTAGCAATGACATAGTTACATCTAGCACGTACAAGAATGTTATAGCCATATCAACGTCAAATATAAATCAGCAAGTACAAGAATGCAAAAAAAAGGCATTTACTTCAGCAACAGCTGTTCTACATCTAATAATCTAGCAATGACATGGTTACAGCTCAACCTGGATACATTCATATGTGCAGATACAAGTTAGCTGCCTAAAGATGTTACCTGGATGACATTGATCACTTGTTTCAGTGCCCACCCAATTAGAGTTGAAATGAACATGAAGACAATAAGGGGACTTTCCTTCAGAATACCTCTGCACACCTGTAGCACACAGGAATGGCAGATGCTCAGCAACTTGCATGCTAACTGCTTGATTTAAAGAAGACCGCTATAACGATGATGGCAACTTACACTGAGCAAGCTTGTGTTCTTCTCATCAGCAAAGAGAAAGAGGATAATGTACAGAACCTGAAAGTTGAAAGCTTTGTAGGTAAGGTGGAATATATGGAAGCAAGTTGGTCAAATGTGTAAACAAGTGCTGGGTATTGCCGAGATGGCATTTGGATGGACATATAATGTTTGTTCTGTCACTTTCATGTGCATAACTACAGATACACAATGGGCTTGTTCATTGGGTTGGCGTTGGTCACATAAACATGTCCTGTATCAAGATCTTAAAACCCATATGTATGCATGCTACGGCCCATCTATCCCTCAGCTCACCCCACCAAATACCATCCCAAACAGCACTCATGTTGTATTTCCTTAATTCGTGTCCATCATGTAAGCTGTTTTAAGTGAGAGCAGCCATATACCTCAGAAGCAACGCAACAGAAGGCCATGAATGGCCGATATCCGTAATATAATTTCAGAAGCCCATTCCCTGTGTGCTTCACATCCTTGTGGCTAGTTTTACCTGATAAGAAAGAACTAGTACAAAAATTATACATCATCAGATTGTTAGCAATTGATGTATAAGTCAGCAGAGATAGGAAACGAAATAGAACATAAGAAAGTCTTGAACGAGCACATAATGTATGCACCATATAAATACTTGCACAGTTAGCATAGTTGGTGTTTGTATTTATTATCTTCCTTTTATGTTTTACGAGACAGGATTGGGTGCCTACTAGGAGAACAAAGGTCAAATATGGCATGAGTTGTACAAAATTGGTGGAGAAAACTAACCTGTACATTTGAAACCAGTGGCTTGAAATGTCCAACCCAAGTAACAGTATGAAAACCAAGCCAGGTCTGAAAACAAAATTGCATACAATAGACTTTCAAGGGACAATGTGGTCTAGAGCGAAATTAATGCAGGTATCGATATTCAATATACAGTAATTGAAGTGTTTTGAGCTCTACTTTTATTTACCTGTAAAACTGTGAGAGAAGCGCCAATAAACAAGCAGTGCTAACCCTGAAGTAGATCAATATGAGAAATGAAACTATTTCATGCTGCAGAATATTTGCACCTGGCTTATACAGCTTTAAATGATTTATTCAAGGAGTACCTATCTGTTACCATGTCCAACACAGCTCCAAATGTTGATGCTGATACATGGAATAGGATAAATTGGTCAAATAGTTTCAAAAACATATCCACTATGTTATATACAGGTAATTAAATAACAAAAATCTCATTCCCCGTTTAAAAAAAACTCATTCAAACAGGGCATAAACATATTTTGCTGTGATCATTATTTGGAATTTACTTCCGCGAAGTTCGGCCCCATGTAAATGCCAAAGTTTCAACATACAAAAAAGGCGCAAAATTACTCTTCTCTGCCGAAGGACAGGCTATGTGGTTTAACAAACAAGGGATGCAACTTGTTACCTTGATTAAACTTCCGGGCAAACCACCCATCCAAGCCATCACAGAAGAAGCTGATATTTTCCAGAGATGTTAGAATCATAGAGATAAAACAATTGCATAAGATCATGAACACAACTGATCCTAGATAGATTTATGACACTCGCCTGAAGAAGTACAGAATAGCAAAGAGTGTCCTGTTGGAATAGCACACAGCAAATGCAATGAAATTCATGATGATCCTGAGATATCCTGCAAAGTAACAATTATCGTGTGTTAAAACATAGGCTTTTAATCCACACTGCAGCAAGAATTTGCATGCAAGCAAGATAGTGGTAGCAAAGTGATAGCATTTCCAGTTGCAAATGACATAATAGAATCATCCAGTGTGGACTTGTGTAAGTCACATAATGAGCACAGCAGTGATGATTATTCTAAAATATCATTACCACACTGGTTTTATATAGTCTATATAACAGAGTAATACACAGATTGTGAACAATCAATCATCCAGAGGTTTACCAATGAGATTAGGGATGTACAGGTACACCGATGGCCCCTCTTTAGCTGACGGCGTCGCCATTGAGGTCAGGAGGTACCAACAGCTAGTAAACTGGCAGCTCCTTAAATGAGATGAGTATCCTTCTCGGGATTCCTGTAAAATCATTACATCATTTCACAGATTGATGGAGCAATACTCTCTCAGATACAATGTAATAGGATTTCTCCAGGTAACAGAATGCTACAGCTACATGTTGACATTGCTGGCCACGGCTACGGAATTCGTTCACACCGTCGCAGAACCCTCGTCTCGATCGATCGATCCAGATCGGGGGTTCTTCCCTGAATTCGCCGTTCGATTCGCTGCCGGCGGAAAAAAAAACAGGAAAAACGTAGCGCGGGTACCTTGGAAGTCGCGGTCACCAGCGCAGCCGGGCCGCGTCGTCGCCGCCGCCGCTGGACCACCGACGTGCCGCAACCGATGCCGTCGTCGAGGGAGGGCGGCGCGGCGGGAGAGGCACGGCGGACGGCGGGGCGGGGAGGAGCGGCAGAGAGGCGCGGCCTCGGGAGGAGCGGCAGGCGGCTCGCTGGGAGGAGCAGAGGGGGGACGGGCGGCGGTGGCAGGAGGAGCACCGTGGAAGCGGCCAGGTTGGGGTCTAGAGACTCGGGACGGGACGGGACGGCTAAGGTCGTGAGTCGTGACAGGTCAGGCGAGGCGGCTTTCCTTTTCTTTTTGACCCTCCCCATTCTCTTTTCATACTGTACTTTTTTTTCCAAGGAATATTTTGCTTTGGAGAGATCTCAAATCGCATCGATGCCAGTATTATCCTCTTGCAAATGGCGTTTCTCAGCCTATCACAACGCTTAGAGTATAGTACAAGGTTTTATGCGTGTCATTCTGTCCAATTAGTGCAACTAGACCAGAATAAAGTGACCGAAATGTTCTCCAACGTGTGGATGCTCTTATCTCTTCTTCCCTCCCTACTCTTGCTGAATGGTGGGTCCTGATGTCTCAACTCAACTTATGTTATGTTGTGTACTTGTGTTCATGTCTTGAAGTATTAATTTTAAAAAATGTTATGTTTTTTTTTCTAGCAAGTCCTTTTTTCGGAAAGGTCCATTACTAAGGGCTTTTTCTATAAATAGGACTTTAGCATTAAAAGAAACTAGCTTAATGTCCGTGCGTTGCTACGGTAAATCAAACTTGTTTTAATTAATTATATATATCGCGCATGTAAACATATTAATGAATAAAAAAAGAACGTGTATAGAAAACATGAACATAATATTTCTGAGAAGAACATCATTTCGGTTGAATGTATCTTGATGATTGGACGTCAAATGCAACTAAAGCAAGAAAATAGTTAAATACCTTTTATTAATGGACGTGACTAGGGAGCATCCTGATGCTATTAATCCAACCCGGCATCCATCCTAAAAAGAGAAAGTCTAGCACACGGACACCACGCGTGCATTTAATTTCATGTGGGAAAAATTGAAAAGGTCATAACTCTTAAACCGTGTGTCGGAATTGCGATCTATTTTTACCGTTGGGTTTGTCGTGACAAGATCTTTAAAAGTAGATCCCATTTGTATATATTTCAATAAACTTTTTTTATCATCAACTTAGTGTTGTACGAAAGCAACTTTATACAAAGAGTTGTTTACCTTATTTTTTTTTTCTTAAGTAGCCAACTTGCTGCCTACGACTAAGAAAATTTACTATTTCCACACACACAAAAATGTGTGATCAACTCTGATATAAAGCAGGCAACTTCACAGATGAGGTATACAACTTAGCACTAAGGGCCATACAACTTCGCCGACGCTGACCGTCTCTTACTGTCGTCGATTCGCCGTCCCCTGTCCTTCCCGCCCGACTCCGACCACAACCTTGTCATCCCGGTGTTCTCCTAGTCCAAATGGACCACTACCCGATTTTCCTGTGGCCTGTATCGTCGCGGCACATAGAACTGCCATCCGCTGCCGCGAAGCTGGTCGCCGCCGGTCACTCCGGTGACCATAGGTCTTGAACCGTGACTCCAGGTGCGGTTCCAACAGAGACGTTGAGCGAGGTTTCTCCCTAGTTCCCTTGCATATCTGGGGGGGCGATTTCTACGAGCTTGACTGATACACTGCTGCTTTTGGTCGCCGTTGGAACGATCGTTATCTCGCGGCTTCATCACGCGCCAACTTTATTAACATGAGGTTAGCCAACTTAGGCATGTAGACAATACAACTTAATTAACCCGAGTAGCCAACTTGTGCATGTTGCTTCAAAAAAAAGACTAGACTATAAAACACAAATTAAGCGTGTTGATAGGACCAACTTAATTCAATTCGGTAGCCAACTTAGGCATGTTGACAAATACAACTTAATTAACCCAAAGTAGCCAGCTTATGCATGTTGCTCCAAAGAATAAAAAAAACTATATAACACAACTTAAACATGCTTGTGAAACCAACTTAATTTATTTTAGTACTCAACTTAGGCATATAGACAGTACAACTTAATTAATCCGAGTAACCAATTTGTGCATGTTGCTCCGAAACATGAAATAAAATCAACTAGACTATAGAACACAAATTAAGCATGTTGGTCAAACCAACTTAATTCCTTTCGGTAGCTAACTTAGGCATCTTAACAATACAACTTAACTCAAAGTAGTCAATTTATGCATATTTTTCCAAAAAAGGGAAAACTAACTAGATTATAAAACACAACTTAAACATGTTGTGGTGGAACCAACTTATTCATTGCAGTATGAAACTTGCACATATTCATATTCACATCTTTTTTATTTGAACGACACATATTCAAATTCTTTCCTTCAAAACTGATCTCACGCGTGTGCCCAAAAGTACAAGCCCAAAATAAAGGAGATTAGGCGCAAGTAGGAAAGCAGCAGAAGGACTTCTTCCTTGTCACCACAGTACCACGCAGAAGAATTGTCGGCCTGCAGCAATGGTGCTGCTGCTACATGAGGTTCTGCGCCGCTGCATCTTCCATCTGGGGGTCCATGGTTTCAGGGGCCGAAGCAATCGCCCTCCCCCCTCCCCTCCTCCTTGTCCTCCTCCTCTCAGGGCCAGGCCTAGGAAGGAGGCATGTGGCGGTGTATGTTGAAGTAGGTGGGGAGGTGCTGCGCCGGTGTTTCTTGTGTGAGAGGTAGCAAGACAGTTGGGCTGGGGGTTGCCGGAGGTGCGGGCTGCCCAGAAGGTCGTCGGAGGTCCAAGTGGAGGTGGTCTTGAATCGTGACTCCAGGTGCGGTTCCAACAGAGACGTTGAGCGTGGTTTCTCCCTAGTTCCCTTGCATATCTGGGAGGCGAGTTCTACGAACTTGACGGGTACACTGCCGCTTTTGGTCGCCGTTGGAACGATCGTTATCTCGCGGCTTCATCACGCGCCAACTTAATTAACCCGAGGTTAGTCAACTTAGACATATAGACAATACAAGTTAATTAACCCGAGTAGCCAACTTGTGCATGTTGCTCCAAAAAAGCCGACTAGACTATAAAATACAAATTAAGCATGTTGGTAGTACCAACTTAATTCAATTCGGTAGCCAACTTAGGCATGTTGACAAATACAACTTAATTAACCCAAAGTAGCCAGCTTATACATGCTGCTCCAAAGAAGAAGAAAACTAACTAGACTATATAACACAACTTAAACATGCCGGTGAAACCAACTTAATTCATTTTAGTACTCAACTTAGGCATATAGACAATACAACTTAATCCGAGTAACCAATTTATGCATGTTGCTACGAAACATGAAATAAAATCAACTATACTATAGAACACAAATTAAGCATGTTCGTCAAACCAACTTAATTCATTTTGGTAGCTAACTTAGGCATCTTAACAATACAACTTAACTCAAAGTAGTCAACTTATGTATATTTCTCCAAAAAAAAGGGAAACTAACTGGATTATAAAACACAAATTAAACATGTTGTGGTGGAACCAACTTATTCATTGCAGTATGCAACTTGCACATATTCATATTCACATCTTTTTATTTGAATGACACATATTCAAATTCTTTCGTTCAAAACTGATCTCACATGTGTGCCCATAAGTACAAGCCCCAAACAAATGAGCGGTACATCTAGAACCGGCGGAGGACGCGTGGAGTCGTGTGTCTGGTGGATCTCCTGTGATCTGGTCCGTCTTCATGGTTGTTGGTGTGAGTTGAGGTTAGTCTCTTCTGATTTACGGATGTCATCATTGACGATGGTTGCTGCTCTAGTGCGTTGGTCTTTTGGAACCTTAGCATGACGACTTCCCGTATGTCTACTATAACAAGCTCTACTACGACAAGCTTTGCCCAGCTCCGGTGATGGAGGGGCGAGGACGGCAGTGCGCCTTTGTTGTCGTCGCTAGGTGGTCCTTGAACCTATTTGTAATGTTCATTACTTTTAGGATTCTTTGTGCTACTGTTGATGATTATTAATAAATCGGTGGAATTTCGTAAAAAAAACAAAGGAGATTAGGCGCCAGTAGGAAAGCAGCAAAACGGCTTCTTCCTTGTCACCACAATACCACGCAAAAGAACTGTCGGCATGCGGCAATGGTGATGCTGCCACATGAGCTTCTGCACTGCTGCATCTGCCATCTGGGGTCCATGGTTTTAGGGGCCGAGGTAGTTGCCCTCCCCCTTCCCCTCCTCCTCGTCCTCCTCCTCTCAGGGCCAGGCCTGGGAAGGAGGCATGTGGCGGTGTATTTTGAGGTAGGTGGGGAGGTGTTGCGCCGGCGTTTCTTGTGAGAGGTAGCAAGAGAGTTGGGCAGGGGGTCGCGGAGGTGCGGGCTGCCCGGAAGGTCACAGGAGGTCCAAGTGGAGGTGGTCTTGAACCGTGACTCCAGGTGCGGTTCCAACAGAGACGTTGAGCGCGGTTTCTTCCTAGTTCCCTTGCATATCTGGGTGGCGAGTTCTATGAGCTCGACGGGTACACTGCCGTTTTTAGTCCATGCCGGAACGATTGTTATCTCGTGGCTTCATCATGCGCCAACTTAATTAATCCGAGGTTAGCTAACTTAGGCATATAGACAATACAACTTAATTAACAAGAGTAGCCAACTTGTGTATGTTGCTCCAAAAAAATCGACTAGACTATAAAACACAAATTAAGGGTAGGACCAACTTAATTCAATTCCGTATCCAACTTAGGCAGGTTGACAAATAAAACTTAATTAATCCAAAGTAGCCAACTTATGCATGTTGCTCCAAAGAAAAAAACTAACTAGACTATATAACACAGCTTAAACATGTTGGTGAAACCAACTTAATTCATTTTAGTATTCAACTTAGGCATATAGACAATACAACTTAATTAATCCGAGTAACCAATTTGTGCATGTTGCTCCGAAACAAGAAATAAAATCAGATATAAAACTACTAGCATACTAAATTAATGAACAATGTGGATATATATAAGTTCCATGCCTCAAAATAGCTACGTTCAGCCAAATGTACTAGAGCCGTGAACACGAAGCACAATCAACCTTAAGGAAACACATCTTGTATTGGTCCAGAGAACTCTAAGCCCATGTTCTTAGCTTGTTGTAACCATCATAATATCTTGCTGGAGCGTTATCCGACCTGTCAATGGGGAACATTTGTAGTTACTACATGACAGTAAATTTTCAGATTAACATGGAATACAGAGCACTATTTGTTTGGTGAGCATGTTTTTTGACATGATACTCTAGATTAGCCCCCTTAACTATCAATTCAAGGCTCCTTTAGCCCCCCTCAGATCCTGTTGAAGGTCCGTCACTGCCAGAGAGAAGTATCAATTTCTCACACACGGCTTGCGAAGCAAATTCTGAACTTGGAAAACTTGAACCTAGCAGAAACAGCTCAACCCGAGCAAGTAAACAAATCCTAGCCGTGATGAGCACCAATTTGGCACCATTTTTACTGACGAACTGCACCAAATCAGCAGCTACTTGGCTTGCTCGCTCGGGAACTCGGGATCGAGGCCGCTGCAGCCACCGGACAGGACAGCGGGGTACAGATTAAGGGAATTTTCGTCGGCGGGTATTAACTGGAAAGCGAGACATCGGAGAGTGAGGTGGTGGAGAGGCGGTTCCGCTCCTCCTGCAGCGAGAGCTCGTTGAGGCTGAAGCCCTTGCGGTGCACGTACTGCTGCACCTTCTTCTCCCTCTCCTCCATCTCACCAGCTGTGGGGGGGGGGGGATGTATCGGAGTCGGGGATACGGGCGGAGGTCGCGCAGGTGGAGGCCGGCGTCGGAGGGGCCGGCGTCGGAGGGGCTGCTGCTGGATGTATCGGAGTCGGGGATACGGGCGGAGGTCGCGCAGGGCGATGCCGCCGTTGTCGCTATGCATCGCTGTCGGAAGGATCGTCACGCGCACGGCTCCATTGGACGGCCCAACATCGAGTGCTCGGATGAGTCAACGGCATCCGAATGTTTTTTAGCATTTAGGTCGAAGAACGTGTATAGAAAACACGAACATAATATTTCCGAGAAGAACATCATTTCGGTCGAATGTATCTTGATGATTGGACGTCAAATGCAACTAAAGCAAGGAAATAGTTAAATACCTTTTATTAATAAGGCCTACTCCCTAACAATCTCAAATTTATTATTTACAACCACAAGGATGTTGTCTTTAGCTATATTTGCATAATACTTGAGCAAGTGTACCAAAGAATTATTCTTCGTTTTGCATGCATCCTGCCCAAGCAATGCTTTTTTTATGATGAAAATTTAAAATGGAAGATGTAAAGGGCAATAGAGGATATTCACGGTTCAAACTAAATGAACATAGTATTCACAAATCCATACAAGAAACATGATCATCTATCACGGTTCAAAGTGAATCAATATCATGAAGTGCGTGCCTCTAAAAAGAAAGAGTAATTATCTGATAATACAATGATAAATTGGGGGAATGTGAGGTTGGGGTTGAAGCCACCGAGCGGGTCATCGTCGGCGTACTCAGACGAGGGTGAGAACCTCGAATGTGTGGTGTTGTGTCCATGGCCCTCTTAGAACCGTGTCGGCGAAGATGACGAGTAGTTCACCGGCGACATGACGCTTGCTTGGCTGCTCCACACACCGCTTGGAAAGTAATGGCTAGCGTGCGGCGGAAGACCCGGCCTCTCCATGGCCGTCTTATTTTGCGCCGCTTGAGCCACCTCCGCCTGCCTGGCCTTGAACTTCACATCCCCCTCTACCGTCAGTCTGATGAGAGCAGCCCCCTGTGCTTCACGTCGGCCGCCCACTCGGCGTTCGTCATGCCTGGCGGCCACTTCTTCCCTGCTCTCTGCTTCCTCTGCTTCGAAGGCTGGTCCAGATAGGCAGTGGTTCGAGGAACCATGAATTTCTTCGACGCCATGGTGGGAGGAAAATGGCAGGAGATGAGGTAGGTGGCGGGGGAGACGAGGGTATGTAGAAAGAAAAAGGAGGGAAACCAGGAAAAAAGGGAAAATCGTCTTTGGTCGTCGACTGAGCTGGCCGACACGCCTTTCCGCTTCCGCCGGTACGCCCACACCACCCTCTCCCAGGGCGTTGGGTTTGGCTTGGGTTCACCGGATGAAGTTTTGGGCCAATCCAGCAGAAAACGAGCCCCTTGGGGGTGCATGGGAGAATTTTGTCTGACAAGTCCTTTTTTGCGGAAAGGTCCATTACTAAGGGCTTTTTATGCGAATAGGACTTTAGCATTAAAAGAAACAACAAACAATACAAAACATCTCAATAAAAACAAAAATTACATTAAAGTCCTTGAGATGCCTTCATCTTCAACCTCCACACTGTGTCGACGGTGCGTCGCCGCTGCCGCTCCTCCCAGAACCAGCATGAGTGCATGACATTGTTGGTTGCGGACGGTAAGTCGTTGATGGACCCAGAAGGCCACATCCGTCTCGAAGACGAAGAAGAAGGATAAAACGCCAACGAAACTCCTTGACGATCTAAAGATCCCTAGAGCTAGAAGAAGTCCTTGAAGGGATTGTTTGATTCAAAAGATTTGTTAAACATGAGAATGGGAAAAATACATAAATAGAATGACATGACACTTGGAATCTTAAAGGAATGAAAAATGTAGGAATTGGTAAAATTGTTGTTTATTGAACCGCAAAAAACGCACAGGGAATCTTTATAGGGTTTAGATACATGTCATAATCATCATAGACACATAGGATTTTTCTAAGAGGTCTCACTTCTTGTTAAAAAACTTATAGAATTATAGTGTAGAAAAGTAATGCATAGAAATATTTATAGGATTCATTCCTTTAAAACAAACAGACTCTATAGAACATTTTCCTGTTGATTGGAATCCAATAGAATTCCTTTCAAAATCCTTAGAATCATACATGCACTAACAATTGTTAACAACAGTGCAAAAAATTATAAAAATTATAAATAAGTCCTTGAACCATGTAGCGACAATTACAAGCACTAAGCGAGCTGAAAGCGTTCTGCCATTCTCTCCCCTCCATTGTAGCCCGACAAAAGTTTATTGTACAAACAAACAGAAAATTCATTATGCTAAGGCCCAAAAGGACCAACGCAACAGAACATCGACCGTCAACGATGAGAACTATAGATTAGATGAGAACCATAGATTCGTTATGCTAGAACTTGAACAAGTTTTCAAGGAAATTTTCATCTGGTTTAAAATTCAATGTTTGACAAAATGTGCCAACAGAACATGTGCTCCTTCTGTTTCATAATATAAGATGTTTTAGTTTTTTCAAAACGAATGTATCTAGACATATTTTAGTATGTAGGTGAACTTAATAGTAACTTCCACCATTTACTTTCATGTTGGTGGAAGTGTATAATATCACATCACATGATTTAAATTTTCCATAATCGTTTACTCCAATACTTCACATTTACTTACCTAATAGGTTTTCTATCATTGTATATATGTTTGAAGTTCCTTGAATAATTACTTGTTGGTTTTTGAAATCCAATCTCTATGAGTCATTATGCGAGTGTATGACAATTTGATCGAATCTTCGCATGATTTATGAAAATGTTAGCATGCATTTTAAGAAAACTCGTTTGTAGCTGGACCGGAGCAGTTTTCATTTGTCTGTAATGAACTTCAAGTCACCTATAAGAGTTGAGCCCCTCTTGACCATGTTTTACATAAACTGAACAAACCTTAAAACTCATTTGAAGACTAAATAGGTTGAGAAGGCTTCGAATAATTCATGCAAATTCTCAAAACCATAGTTGGTTATTTGAAGCTAGGGGATATACTTCAACTAAAGTTTCTTTGCAACCTCACGTGTCGTATTTATTTTAAATTCATCCACTTCAACTTGAACATATTTAGCGAAAACTCGTGTAATTTAAAATTTCAATGATTGACATAAAAATTTGTAAACACTAGTGGCTTTCATAGCAATTTCTATCTTTTACCTTTTATGTTGGTCGAAGTGTCCAAATCCCTCCGCCGTATCAATACCATGGACCCACCTGTTTGGCACATGTGACAACTAACTAGCTAGGATGCCACACATGACACATCATGTACTGAAAACAAAATTACGTGAATTAAAAACATATATAATTCATGCACTCTAGCTTGAATTTGACTGGTACTTATTATGAACAAATTGTACAATTGTACTCTAGACTATGCAACTATGTATCTATGAATTCAAATCTGAACCTGAAAAGAGATCAAAATGATTTTAAGAAAATCTTAAGAAATTAGATCCTAATCATTTCTCCTCTCTTAAATCCAAACATTATCTTAAACTCTACAAGCGATTTTTAATTTTCAAACGCAAACTTGGAATTCAGGATATCTAACTTATCAAGATATTGAAGTATAGTTGCATTACAAAACACGGACCATATTTTGAAGTTATTAAAACAGGCGAGACAAGCGAGCACGGTTGTTTTATTAGGGGGGAAAAACCCTAAAAACTCCTCCTTTTCTCCTTTTCAGTAAGACACAACGGAGCCGTAAGTAGAGGATGCAAAGTTTCAGTAAGACAATCTTCGACACTTTGGCACAAGTAAATAGAGAAATGTGTACTTTTTGCTCTGTTCTCGAATGTTACACTTGCACGCAGAGAGGGACAGCATGATCGCTCCTCCCACCACAAAGTGCACACGGCACATGTATATGCTTCTCCTCTTCAAAGTTCAGACGCAGCACTACAGTCCGCGCTGCTCTGTTGATCTGCTCAACTACCACGTACTACCATTTCCCGATCGAACTAACAACCATGCTTCAGACAAAATGTTCCAACTTCCAGCTGCAGCAAGTCCATCGATCGTCCAGTCAGGTAAGCATACATGTGGACGCTTGACTTCAGATCTACGCCTACAATTACAGAGCAAACTTACAGAACATACAGACCATATCAGTCAGGTTAACATAACACTCTGTAAGAAAACATGATGCTGCATTTTAATTTAAACAAACTGTCTGAGGTGTCGATTTCTGAGATCGTATATGTCGTGTTTCCTGAACCTGAAGACATCCATCCTTACCCCTCATGTCTCTAAACCCTCACTCACTGGATCAACTGTGAGCTTTGTCTGAAGCCCATGAAGCAGCCTGAAGCTACTGATATTGTAGAATTTTACACCTAGTATGTACATATTGTGAGAATTAAGGAAAACAAAACCAAATCATCCGAAATGAAAAGCATACTACTATCAAGCTAGTGACCAACTGCCCGCCAGTCGATTCCGGTTCAGTTAGTAAGTCAGCGCAGATTTCCATGAAGAGGTCAAGAGATATGAACCCTGTTTCACTGTCAACTGTGTTTTGAATTTTAGCACGTGTAAGCTGGAAAACTGTCAAGTTTGAAGTTTGTCAGGTCGACCGATCGTTAGTGCATGTGCCTCCCTGTATTTTAACCGATTTCATTAACTTTTGGGGTGTCCATCGTGTTCTTCTTTAAAAGAAATATTGTTGTTGGAATAATCATCAAAAGCACAACAACTAGTTGATAAATGGTACTGTACTATCATTTGTTGAACATACTACATGTCAGCATGGCGTACATATGTTAGAGTGGACAAGGCATGAACAGTGTTACTATTTGATAGTAGAATATACCCCCAGCTTGCTACTTTTTTCTCGTTTCATATAACACGGATGGATATTGAAACTTTGCGTGTTTGCAAAAAATATTGTGCTACACCCATGAATTATGTCAGACTTTTCAGAAACTTAAGCTTCCACACTTCTACTTATCAACTCCAATTCTTTTTTTTTTTTGAGGTAAAACTCCAATTCTTTCTAGTAGTAGATGATTTGCGACTTTGGTCGGATTTGTTTTTTTTATAGAAAATGCGGTCGGATGGATCTGGTCATACCCGTGCGTGGAGGCATTCTGGGCCTGGCAGCCATGGGCCATATTCAATGGGCTCGTAGCGTGGCCAGGCCGAGTGGAGAATCACATGATTTAAAACTGTACTCCTTCCGTTTAGAAATATAAGATGTTTTAGGTTTGTAAAACTAATGTATCTAGACAACTTTTAGTATGTAGATTTATTTAAACCTATACACTAAAATATGTTTCTTTATAAACCTAAAACATCTTGTATTCTAAACGGAGGGAGTAAAAAATAGTGACTTTCATAGCAAATTCCATCATTTATATACATGTTGTCAAAGCGTAACAAATATCACATGATTTAAAACTTATACAATCATTTTACCCCATAGTTTGTGTAATGTTTCACATTTACTTTATCTAATATAAATTTCCGTCTATAGTTCGTTTTTCACCGTTTGTTGGTATGTTTTCTGGTCAGTCTCTTTCAATCTACCGTTTTTCACATTGGCTATGGTTACTGATCTAGTGCGCTGGTCATTTGGGGACTTAGCATGATGACTTTTCGTTTCTCTACTACAATGAGCTATACTACGATAAGGTTTGTCACCTATATGAGTTCAGGACCAGCGATTGCCTATATGCATGACACGTCAAAAAACGTAATGAAACAAAATTACTTGGACTGAAATATCAAAAGAGACTAGGGAGCCCGAGTTTTGTTTGGAAAAAAAGTAGTCGCACAAGACAAAACGACGATGCAGCTTTGCAGCGAGACAACCTTAGACGCTTTGGCGCGAATAATAAAAGATAAAAAAGGTGGTCTTTTACTCCGGTTTTTAGATGCTGCGACACCTGCACGCAGGGAGGGACAGCATGCATGATCATATCATTCCTCCCACCACAATGCGCGTACTGCACACGGCTGACGATGCTCGTAACGAGAAGGCACAATAGTACTACTGCTACTGCAGTAGCGCTGCTCTGCAAGAACGCCTCTTCTCTTCAGAGTTCAGACGCAGCACTACGGTCCGCACTGCTCTGTCGATCTGCTCAACTACCACGTACTACTACCATTTCCCGATCGATCTAACCACCATATGCTTCAGACAAAATGTTCCAACTTCCAGCTCCAGCATGTCGGTCGACCGATCGATCGGCCGGTCAGCTGAACATGGACGCTTGACTCAGATCTACAATTACGGAGCCAACGTACACGCCGGCCGACCCAACACCAACGATGCGATAAGACTGAAAAACTCTCGGGAGTCAGTCGATACTCGACATCGCACATGCAGAGCGAGAGCATCCACAGTTAGTTAAATACGCGCGCTTACCGACGTACGTCAACTCACATCGTATTCCCTTCAGCAGTCCAGTTCAGCTGCCTGCCGTCGCGTACCGTACGTGCTACCACATCGTATTCCCTTTGGGCCTGTCTGTCTGCCCGGGGTACGTACATCGTATTCTCTCTCGGGTCAGCATCTCCGAGGCTAGACATTGTTTACAGGTAGCTGTCTCCTTCCTAACACCATGAACGGCGATGCCGTACGAGAAAATATAATGGGTGCTGATATGGGCCGCCTGGTTTTTACAGTCGCGCTGTCGTCGATCGGTTTAAATTTCGAAATTTACACTGTTCCGTCGGCAGATAATCGACAGAGTCACAGCGCCCGGTGCCGCTGCAAAAGTTACAGCGCTACTCGATCGCCGCAGACTCACCAGAGTGACAGACAGAGACGCACGGGCCACGGCGTCGTCTTCCCGTCCCCCCTCGTGCGCTGATCCTGACAGTGGGGGTCCAGCAGCAGCTCCGACGACGTCCGGCGTGACACGGCAGCGCTTCCTCGTGCTCCGCCCCTCGGATGCCCTTCTCGATCGCCCGCGTCCCCTCCGAACACCCCCAACAGCTGGGGTTGGGCGCGCACGTGCGCGCGGCGGCCACGACACGGCGCGCGAGGGCTGCAGGTCCGACGGACGACGTGGTGGGTGTGCTGGCCTGGATCTGGAGCGTGACTGGATTGGGTGGACGGATCCCGCGGGACGGGAGACATGGCGGGAGGGGGAGACGCTGTTCCGTTCCTGCCCCTCCTCCGTCTTGGAGGCACGTGGAGCGCCGAGTCGGTGACGTCGACCTGTGCTGGCCATAGGTTGTAATCCTAGGACGTGTATAGATGGGACGGCTTTCAATGCCGTCTTGCCTGAGATCATGACTCTTGCTGATCGTTAAGTTTTGCTGGTAGGCTTGCAGCGCAGCACCCCGTCCGTATCTCAAAAGCCACAATTGTTCTCTAGAAAAAAGACCCGCCATTGTTTTCTCCACATCCCCAATGTGACTAAACATGTACTGTAGAACGACCAAAACAAACATTGAATCCATCGACAGAAGTTAAATCGAACTCTGAAATCATAATCACCGAAATTGGCACGTGTTTGGCGCAGTGGGAATGCTACAATCCCGGTTGGGATATGTTGCTACTCTCACTAAGTGCATCTCCACGCGGCCGACCTATACAGTCATTCCAAATGGATCGTTTTTGTCCGTTTGGTCGGGCCATGATCGATTTAGACAGGGGTCCGGTCTGTCCGGCCAGTCACCCAGTGGCGCGACCCATTTGTCCGCACTATGCGAGGCAAAAAAAATTTCAGATTCAAACACAAACAACTCGCGCGAAAAACTGGCAAAGTTTGTACTTAATTTACATTCAAAATATAAAAACATAAGTTAAACTAATCCTAGCCCTAGCTACCGATCTTCGCGCGCCGACGCCGACTCGTCCATCTACCGGTCGAGGTCGATGTACTCCGGCGGCGTCCAGAGGTTGGGCGGCGGCAGGGCCGGAGCGGGAGCGGGCGCAGGCGGGTTGATCACCCGCACAGGTTAGGCTCCCACTGCTGGAGGTGCGCTAGCTCCATGCCCACCTCCGGCACGATAGGAGGCACCCAAACAGGCAGCGACGACGGTGGAGGCAGCTGGGCGTTCGTCTCAACCATCATGCGGGTGAGCGCGAGGGCCTCCTCGTAGCCGCGCCACTGGGCCTCCTCCTCTTGCGCGCTGGCCGCAATGGCCTGCTCGGTGAAGGCGTCCTCGTCGTAGCCCCGCGCCAAGACTACCACGGTACCGGTGCAAGTTGGCGAGAACGCCGCCCACCGCCTGCTTGACGATGATGTCGTCGTCGCCGCCCTCATTGTTGCCGTCCTCGCTTCTGAGCTCGACGTCGGAGTGGTTGACGGTGCCCTCCTCGTCCGAATCTATGTCGGGGATAGGGTAGACCTCACTCGACTGCAGGTCATGGCGGATGGTGGTGGCGCAGCGCACCTTGTGCTCCCAGTCGAGCCACTCCTTCCAAAGAGGCCTCGCCTGCAGGTGGGTGGTCCCACCAGAGGGCCGGGCGGAGGCCCTCGATCCGCGGCGGATCTCCTCCTCCAGCCCTTTGCCCTCCTTGGGCACGGGCGGCACCGGGACACGGTCCCGGTTGAGGTGCCCGCGTGAGGGACACATCACAGGCCGGATGCCCTGTCCTCCTCTCCACGGCGCCAGACTCCACATGTGAAGTATCGCGATCGCGGGCGCTTCCTCCGGCAGGTGGCGGGCGAGCCTCACGCTGGCGTTCGAAATCTCCGCCGGGCGAGGCTGGCGACGTTGCGGAGGAAGGCCGACATCGGGCCGGAGCGCTGGCTGCTAAAGCCAGACGCCTCGTGGTCGTTCTTGCCCTTCCCCTTCTTCAGCCACGACGGCGTTTTCATTGTTCCCGGTGGTGGTGGTGGCGGCGGCTAGGGTTTGCGATGGCGAGAGGTGAGGAGTGCGGCACCAACGGGCGCAGGGTTAAATAGCCCTTTCGCCCGCGAACAGGCGCAGCTTCCCGCTCCTTCGCCATCAATGCCGGCGCGAGAACGCATGCGGCGCCCAGTGGGTCAGCGTGCCGTCGCATCGCCATTGATGGCGCAGGCTGCCCGGTAGATCGCTGTCGCGGTTGCGTCTAGATCGCTGCCCTCTAGATCGCTGTCGCGGTTGCGTCTGAATCGGTGCTGCTGACCGCATCAGAAATCAATGCCGCGTGTGGCTGGCGGGGGCCAGTGGCACGCGTGGACACAACGTCCGCGTTGTCCGCGCGCGTCGGGACCGACGCAACCGAGCCCTGAATTAGATGCACGGATGGGTCGGGCCGAACGCGTTTCGCCGGATGGGTTGCCCCGTTAGAACGCCGCGTACTATCCGCGCGAACAGTTTCGGACACGCGGCGACCGTTTAGACCGGCCGGTAAAGATGCCCTAACAATTTATCATATCTATCCCTGCCGGCTGCCGCACCGTAGGTGTCCGGAAAAAACGACGACCGACACGGTGATGCACGTCGGGCACATCAGCAGCCATCGAGCACAGCCAAGCTGAGCACCCTCATCTTTTCTCCTCCTACCGAGATCCTATTCACATTGAACCATGGTCGTAGGCTACCCTCGTCGTGCCTTACCATTTGAGCCAATGCAGGGCTGTGTCATCAACCTCTAAGGATAGAGTGTCTCTAAGGATAGAGTGTATTTGGTAGGTCGGGTCACTCTAACATGTGTTTCCCACCTTAGAGCATCTCCACTCGTTGGGCGTTCCCAGGCCGAAAATCGGACACGAAGCGTGTTTTCGGCCTGGGTACGCCCACTCGCCCACTCGCGTACCCAGGCCGCGTTTCCAAGTTCGGCTAAATTCACTCAAACTCGGCGAAATATGGACGAATATAGACGGAATTTCATTAAAGCAGGCGAGGGGGTACATAGTATATCGGTTTTATAACTAGCACGCCGCCGTGGTGACGCCGCCATGGTCAACGCAGGACGCCGCAACTACAGGCCGAGGCGGGGTTGTTACCGGCCTCGATGTGCGCCATGACTCCGGCGAGATTCCGCCCTGGAACGCTGCACCAGCGGCGGCGGTAAGCCATATTGTTACGCGGCGGCGGCGGCGAGCCCGGCGGTCCGTCGTGCCGGGCGAGTTCCTCGAGGCGCTGTCGGGCGAAAAATCGCCTCGAAGACTGTTGCCTCGATCTCGAGATCCGGGTCTTGCATGGCCTCGATGGCGGCTCGGATCTTCCGGGCAGGTCCGGGTCTTCCATGGCGGCGATAGTCGCTGGATCTCGCGCAGCTCTCGCCTGCCGTCGAGCACCGGTAAACAGGATCTCTGGCCGGCGCTGAGTGTCCAACCTCGGGAGGCGATTGTCCGCGGGTCAGAGAAGGCCTGTGAGGAGCCGGGCTTCCCACGGCGACAGCGGGCGGCGGCCGGCCATGGCTTCTCGGCGGAGCTGGCGAGGAAGAAAGATGCGAATGCCCGAAGTTCGCCGGAGTTGTGGTGGTGTGAGAAAGTGTGAAGAGAGACGGCGAGATGTACGGCTTTATATAGGCCGAAAAAATGGCGGGAGGGGTGTAGCGGCGAGGGCAGGAAAAGTGGAAACGGCGGGAAGTTAGTGACCGCCGGTCCGACGGGGGAGCCGAGGCGGCGACGGTGGCGCCGTAAGTCGGCGACGCGTGGTCGACGCGACGGGCAGTTATTGCCCGACGGTCGCCGCGTGGTTCCGAGGATGACGACGACTCGGCTTCCTTCACTGACTCGACGGGTCCACGCGCCGCTTTGATTTTTTTCGCCGATATCGCTGAGTCCGGCATCCCCAGGGCGTACCCGGAAACCTGGGTTTGGCCTGGGTAGTCCGGACCATAAATGGGCGAAATCCGGCCGAAAACAAGTCCTTGGGTACGTGACTGGGCCGATTTTCGGCGTCCGGAACAAAATTCGGCGTCCGGATCGGCCTCCTGGGTAGGCGAGTGGAGATGCTCTTAGATATGTCCATCTTAGATATATTGTGATGCGATTTTGTGCTTTGTTTGGCAGACTGTATTAGTTCAGATATGCTCATCTCAGATGTTGTCTGGTGGGCTGCATGAGTAGAGATGCTGCTAAGTCAAACATTTTGCAGAAAGGTCCCTAAACAAAAAAAAGCAATCGGGTCCTTAATTCATCCGACCACCGCATTGTGGAGGTGCTCCGACCATGGTAGCGCGTGGACGCATCTCATGGAGGCGGCGCGTCCTGGTGGAGGTGTCAGCCATGGCGCCGTGGCTGTCATGGCTAGCCGTGAAGGGCGACGACGGCGGCCTGCATCAAGGAGGCGTCGGCGGCCTGCATCGAGGGTAGGGGGGATGTCGTGGCTGGCCGTGAAGGGCGACGACCTGCATCGGGGGCAGGGGTGCCGTGGCTGGCCGAGGAGGCATCGACGCTGCTCGTCAGGATACGCTCGTCAAGGAGGAGATGCTCGGCCTGCATCGAGGAGGTTGGCCGAGGAGGCGGCGACGCCGTGGTTGGCCGAGGCGGCGACGGCCTGCATCGAGGAGGCGGCGACTCGTCGGGAAAGGTGGTGGCGAAGGGCGGCGCCATGGAAGGGCGGCGGCGGAGGCGTTCGTTTGGAGATGTGGCAGAGAGCGGTTTGAGGTGGGGGGGAATGGGAGGCGGGGCTGTGACCCCTGTGGTCTCGGGCCCAGGCGCGGGCACGCGGGGGATGGAATTTCGGGCGAGTCCAGCCCTGCCGAGTAGCGAAGCTCGATTTGAGTTGCTCTATCGGGCAGAGCTGAGAGCCCCTTTTATGTGTGAGGTGGGCATTGTCCAAATAAGAAAACCGACCTACCAAACAACCAAATCACTAAAAATCTCGGCTGAGATGAGAATATTTCGGTTAGACCGACGTAACAAACACACCCTAAAGCTCGGCATCGCAGCGCCGACCCTCCAGGCTAGAGAAATCTAGCCGAGAAGCTTTGAATCTTGCACCCGAACATCATCTTCCCACGGACGACCCAGCACAGTCGCCATCGATTCGGCCCCGCTGCCCCGTACCGGCCTTCACCACCGGTCTGCATTGCTCCGTGCAGTCCATTGGAGCCTGCAGAAAGCCTCCTAGTTCTCCCCATCGTCCTGGAGCAGTCTCCTTGTCGTGCTAGTTGCACATCGTGGATCTAATTCAATTCTGCACAGGCTTGCTCAAGAAAAGGTCACGGAGCAAGAGGCATGAGAGCATGCACGGGAGAGAAAAGGAATAAATATGAAAAAATAATAATGCAAGTAGGTTGGCTTTTCATGTTAGCTAATAATCCTAGCTGAAAACGGCCTAGAGGTTTAAGATAGACCGGGATCTAAGAGTTTAGTGTGACAATCCCAGGATTATGAGTTTACGGTTCGGTTTAGAATTTTTTTAAGGCTATATATACACTCTTTCAATCTCATGTAACAGTCTTTTTTACGTGGGAGTACAAAACAACAGGTATAGTACTACCAGATGGTATTTCAATGCACAAAAACGCACCAAATGTAATGACTATAACAGTGGCTGGAGAAGAGCAATAAAATCTCTCTTATTCAGAGGACGGACGGATCCCTTCACTCACATGATATCTCGATGATCTTCGTGCAGTGCAGTACGCCAGTACGCAGGGTAGCCGTAGCCTGCGGCGCACTGGCCAAGTCGTCACGGCTGATGAGCTCAGATAATATCAGGCTCAGGCCCGCCCCCCACGAGCGGAGTCGGAAGTCGGAACACCCACAACAGGACAAGGAAACCCAAGCCGAGGTATCCCCTTCCCATTTCCCACCCCTCCACCCCGCGCGGCGGCCAGGCCCAGATCCGTCCTTCCGCTTCCGCCCCCACGCTCCCCCACGCCAAAACACCACGCCACTGCGCTGCTGCGGCATCGTCCTAGACTCTAGTTTACTCCACCCCACCACCCCGTACCTCCCGTTTCCCAACGCCTCCGTTCGCTCCCCTCCAACTTGCCCAACCCCAACCCCAACGTCTCTCTCTCCGTTTCTCCCATTCCACCATCTCTTCCACTCCGCGCCGCGCGCTCCTCTCTCCGATGTCGCGGCAGCTCCCCGTGCCAAGCCCGGCCCGCCGCACAATATGAGCTCCAGGAACCGCTCCGCCGCCGCCGCGGCACCTGCCCCTGCTGGCCCAGCCGCGCCGTCCGCCCGGACGCCGCGACGGCTCCGCCGGCGCACGCTCAAGGCCCCCGCGTCGGGAGGCGGGCGGCGGAGCGGGCCCGCCACGCCGCTGCTGCGTTGGGACGCCGGGAACGGCAATGGCGCGGCCGAGAAGCGCGGGGACAAACCGGCTGTGGCCGGGCCCGTCCCTGGCCCCAGTGAGAAGGCAAGGGATGTGTCGGTGAGGAGGCTCGCGGCCGGGGTGTGGCGGCTTCGGCCACCGGAGGCGGTCGTCGGTGGCTCGGGAGGCGGCTCCGGGGAAGGCCGCGTTCACGTGGGGCTCGAGGTGCGTGTGCCCGAGCTACTCTGTTTTCGTTTTCGATTCGTTTGCAGCTGATTGGCGACGTGCCCATTCACTGGGAACTCCTGCTTCCTACGATTCTTCGAGTCGCTTTGCTTGCCGACAGTTTTGTTTCGGCTCTCTACTTTAGTAGTAGCTGAATGTTTGCGTGTTTAGCGAATCGGCTTAGTCAAATCCAGCTACAAAGGCGTGCACTGTTTCGTAGATTTTGTTCTGATTTGATGGTCTTTTTTAGCTCAAACCAGACATACAAGTTTGGCCACCCGTACATTTGCGTTCTGCTTATCCGTCACTAGCAAAACTGTAGAGATTGTTGGTCAAAACATACTCCTCCATGGAGCTCCATGATGTATTTGGCTACCTATCGGTACAGAGGCCGAGGGCCCTCCCTCCTTTTCGATAAAAAATAAAGCCCCAAGCCACAGATCTTTTGCAGTAGTTTCGGGGATTTTCTGGGTGATTTCTCCATCAAACTGTTTACATTTGTTTTTCCTAATTTTAGCTGCTTAGTTTGCCCTGACTTCTCTTATGCAGTCAAATCTATGAATCCATTTCCCATCCTCGGATTCTTCTCATTCAAGCAGTATCGGCAGTACTACTCCTACCCATTGTACTAGCGTCGACGCATTTAGTGCTCGTCTTAACGCAGGATGCGTCCCGCTGAAGCACACAGCTCCATTTAATGGAGGCAGCCAGCCACCGGGAAGAAATGGCCGTGATCATTCGCGGTCCCATGAATTTACCGATCCAAAAAGTCACTTGCATTTTTCTGGGTTCGGATCTCGTCATGTGATCCCAAATCGGGGGCCCAGTCATAGGATCCCCTCTCCCCGCCCGTGCGACCACAAATGCATCGTCCCTATGTTTTTTGCCCTTTTGCCGGTCGGAATTGCTCTGCACATGATGTAAGGGCCATTTATTTCACTTTCACACGGATGGTTTGTGGGAAGAAGCACGGATTGGGATTTGGATCTTGCATAATGGATTATAGGTGGGTGTAATCGGATAGCTGCGGTCCAAATCTTTGTTTGTTTAGGCACACGATTTGGCCTGAATGATTGGACCGTGCTATTATGCCGTGCAGCAGCAGACATGTGCATCCTGGGTTCAGCTATGATGTCCTGTGTAAGCCACTAGGTGCCTGTCTGTTGTCTCATCCAATTAGGGACTGTTCTTGCTACACCAGATGATTTTTACTGAGTTTTACGTTAAAGGCGATGGATGTTCAATATACTGTAGATGTAGCCATGTAGGTTGGAATTTGAACTCACTGTACATGCTCTCATTCGAGAGGGGTCTGCAGCTGCATGTGATGATAGTTTGTGCTCCCCCTTTAGATTCTCTTTGTCTTTCGAGACTCTTTCGATCAATTCACCTTTTTGGTTGTACATGGATGGTGGGAGCCTCTCGTGTCTCTTTCGAACAGCCACACAGGGAGAAACAGTAACATGAATATATTCAGACCATCTTTGTTTTTCTTTTGGGGTTGATTGAGGGTTGGGGAGATTTTCTGGATGGATTTGCTTAATCATTGAACAGGGTGTTCACATGTACCGACACTTTTATTGTAATGATAAATTTTCTTCTCTTGTGGCTAACTTTGTTTTATTTGCTGTATGATAGCATATCCCGAGGCATCTACAAGTCCAGCTCCTTAAACAGAATACCGTGGGCCGTCACCAGCATCTTAAGAATGAGGTTTCAAGCCCCATTTCTGTTTTGGAGCCAAAGAGTGAAGAGCTCCACAAAGTGAGTCATAGACCAACTGTAATCTTCACTACAGTAGTTTGCATGAGTTCGTCTGTAAGATCTGACGGGTTTGATTCTGCAGGTACAGTTTCATGGTGCTTCACCTATGCTACCTGTCACCACTATGGAGAAAGCAACCAAATGGGAGCCTGAGAACATGAAAGGAATGGAATCGCATGATGCCTATTTGATAGCCAGTCAGCTAAATCTTCTGAACGAGCAGCAAGATGCATCCTATGTCGCTAACCTCCAATTGGAACTCCAGCAAGCACGTGATCGGCTGGGTGAGCTGGAAAGTGAGCGCCGGTCAACTAAGAAGAAACTTGACCACTTGTTCAAGAAACTCGCAGAGGAGAAAGCAGCTTGGAAGAGTAGAGAGCATGAGAAGGTGCGTGCTGTTCTTGAGGACATGAAGGCAAACCTCGATCATGAGAAGAAAAACAGGAGGCGGCTGGAGATGATTAACATGAAGCTCGTCAGCGAGCTGAAAGAGACCAAGATGTCAGCAAACCAGCTGTTGCAAGAGTACGATGAGGAGAGGAAGACACGTGAGCTCACCGAGGAGGTGTGCAACGAGCTAGCAAGGGAGGTGGAGGAAGACAAAGCGGAGATCGAGGCCTTGAAACATGACTCCATGAAGCTGCGAGAGGAGGTGGATGAGGAGCGGAAGATGCTACAGATGGCTGAGGTGTGGCGTGAAGAACGGGTGCAGATGAAGCTTGTCGATGCAAAAGTCACTTTGGATGCCAAATATACACAGTTGAGCAAGCTGCAAGAGGATGTTGAGGCTTTTATTGCAGCATGCAGTTGTTCTCGAGGAGACATCAGGGTAGTGGAAGAAGCAGAGAACATTATACAGGTGATCAAGTCAGTCAGAGCACAGGATGTTGAATTCAGGTATGAGCCGCCAGCAGCATCAGAGGACATATTCTCAATTTTTGAAGAGCTGCGTCCAAGTGAAGAAGAGCCCGTCATTAAGGAGATCGAGCAGTGCTACAAGAACAGCTCCACCGTTTGTGAATCAGAAATCCAAGAGGCTAGCCCAATGACAGATATGTTCCTGGAAAAGCCATCCAAGGTGTACTCCAACAAAAACCCTCACAATGAGAGTGACAGTGGGGATGCCAGCAGCTGGGAAACGATAACCCATGAGGAAATGCAAGGCTCCAGTGGTTCACCTGAGGGAAGCGAGTTATCGGTCAACAAGATCTTTGACGGTAGCATTTCTTGGACAAGCAGAACCGATTTCGAGTACGGGGAGATTGAGAAGCTAAAGGATGACTTGGCCGACGCATACCTGACAACCATGACACAGCCCAAGAAGAAAGAGTCAGCCATCTCAAAGCTCTGGAAGTCGTCTCGTCCAAAGAACAGTGATGTCTCCAAGAAAGACGCCATGGAGGCACTAAACGGTAGAGCATCAAATGTGCGGCTATCGGTCGGGACGCATTCCACCATTGAAAGCGGCACTCACGAGATAGGCCTTAGTCCGCCAAGCGCCGATCAGTGGAGCTCACCGGACTCGATGAACATCCAATTCAACCGGGGGTTCAGGGGCTGCATGGAGTACCCGCGGACGTCCCAGAAGCATAGCCTGAAAGAGAAGCTCATCGAGGCGCGGATGGTGAGCCAGAAGGTACAGCTCCGCCAAGTGCTCAAGCAGAAGATCTAGAACTGCCAGAACCCCACGAGGTGAAACATTCCAAGCCTAGAATTTAATCCAAGAAATAATCTGTAGAAGTACTTCGATGCTTCATTTTTTCTTGTCGTAGGTTCACTTGTATTTTTCCTGTCTTAGGGTCAAAATTGTAAGTTGTAATTGTTGTACCAAAGTACTGAAATAGATCAAGTCGGCCTTTGTGGGTCGGACTGGAGCCCTGCTGCTTCTGTATCCTGCCGTAGTTCTGGGATATGGTTCCATCTTGGTAGGCTACGGCAAGATACATCATGATGTAATATAGACATAAACGAGCAGCCATGTTCAGGCAAATTGCACTTTTGTTTAGCCTTTTTGAGAGTGTCTCCTCAGGATGGGAATGGGCCGGCCCGGACCTGGCCTTGGACCCGGCCCCATTGGCCTCGAGGCCAATTTGTGAGGCCAGGGCCGACCCATTTTAAGAGAAGTTGGTGGCCTCGTCGACCCGATGGGTACTCCAGGCCGACCCAAATTTTAGCTTGAATAGATTTTTTGGTTGTGTTATATGCGTGTTGATGTAAAATAAATAAAGCATGTCCGATGGTTTATTGTTATAAGTATTAAGCAAGCTAGATGGATATTTATTTTTTACGGTAAGCTAGATACAGTGATTTGGTGGCCCTAACCAATTTCAGTACGTATGTACGTCGGGATGGAGTAGCAAAAGCTTGATCAAATTTCAATACGTCTGTAACAGGAGTTTGATCTGCTGCTAGTCGCGAACGAAGCTAGCTTCAGAACAAAATGAACCGATTAGAGCAAAGACTAGTTATACCGATGGAGCCCAATCCTCAGGAATGGGTCGACCTCGCTGACCCGTTGGGTCACTTGAAGTCGGCTCCGCTGACCCAATTCCTGTATGAGGCCGACCCGGCTGACCCAATGGCCTCGTTTTTTTGGGTCGGGCCAGAGACCTGGCGGGGCGACCCGGCCCGTTCCCATCCTGAGTGTCTCCACTTTGCTTTTGGTACTACGAGTACATGTTTTTGGCTCCTGGAAAGGCGCAAATTGTTGTCATCAAGGGACGTATCTTTATCCTCGCTGCTTGGTTCCCAAAAAGGGACCAGGCGTCGATCATTACTGTATGTCCTAGCAACAGAGTTCACGCTGAATTACTATAACTGGATAGGTATACAACTTGCTGTTTTTACATTCCTTCAGCTGGTTCGATCAGAATCAACCCAGAATTATTAGACAACCGTGCAAGCACATCGCCGAATACTGTAAGCATTTCGAACATTTAAGTATATATAATCACACCGAACACAATATGATCACACCACTCCGTGTGCAGGCTGAAAACATCAGAGTCTCCTATATAGTTATTTATGCTCCAGCAGCATACTGATTTACAGATTGATTTTCCAAGTACTTCTCCACGATATCCAAACCGCATAGTTCCTTCACCACTGTCATTGGTGCAGGGACATCGAGTTGGAATGTGACCCCTGAGCTTCCGAACTCCTGTCTTGCCGCTCGGATGGCTTCTCTCACTGCACAATGGACCGATGATGCAAGAAGTAGGGCAGGTTCCCCAGAAGCTGGCAGAAGTAGTTTAAGTTACTTGAACCGACGACAATTTAAACCCGGCAAAAAATGTCACATGTCCATTTTGCAATAAACAAAATCACATTCTACCTTTTGAAGAAAGCACACGGTTCTTATGGTATCCAGTATCCAGCAACTCGACATTGAAATGCTTTGGGATGGTATCCACACTTGGTATCTTATAGTCCCATGTGCTGTCACTCACAACAAGGCCATCGATATTTGTCTCGTGTTCTTCATATATGAAGAAACCAATTCCTTGTATAAAGGAACCTTCAATCTGCAAGACAGAGGAGAGAGATCATATATGATGCCACCATACACTACAAGTTAGAGAAAATATAGTCAGGACTGTCATGTACTC
The DNA here is from genome assembly GCA_023614405.1 of Avena insularis. NCBI lineage: Eukaryota > Viridiplantae > Streptophyta > Magnoliopsida > Poales > Poaceae > Avena > Avena insularis. Next base: position 376,854,104 of record CM042687.1, on the reverse strand, counting down.
CCGCTAAATTCCCAATAACGCTTTCAGTAATGGGAATGCAACATGATGGGCAATATTTATGCAAACCTGGCCCAAGTCCACTGCAGGGTTCAAGCTCTTCGCAGAATCATAGATAATATCACTCCTTACTATAGTTATTGCTCCTGTAAGAACATCAATTTCCACCTGTGTTTTTCAGAACAAGAATTGAATAGAAATGAGAGACGTATCGCATTGTCGTCCGTAGAAAATCTAAGTGTAATTATACTACACTTGTGTGATTGACATTTAGCATAGAACTTTGTGCACCTCACTTATACCAGCTCCATAGTTCAGATAGGTACCGGATTCTTCGCCAGGAACCCAGTATGCACTTGGAAGACAAATTAACGTTGTCTTTAGTGGCCTATGTGGGAACATTGAATCATATGCAAATTAAGTATGAGCACATAAGTAGATAACAATTTCCATGGATAAACATTCTACTCTCTGTAGCATGAAGAAAAACCAGAGGGTAATAAACAAATAACCTGAGAAATCAAGTTGTCCCACGAAACAGCACCTAGTTGTTGTTTGCTCTTATCCATGACTGGCTTCAGTCTGTCAATCAGCATGTTGCAGGCCTGAAGGATTGCTGCACAACTAGATTCTGATGTAGTGCTGTCAGCAGTAACTCCTCCTTGGGTCAAGCTCAAAGTATCAGCCTGAAGAACACGCACTCGATCAAGAAGGTATTCACACCCATCAGGCCACAACTGTCCCAAGGCAAAAGCAGTCATCTGCTGTACTTTTGTCCACAGTCCTTGCCCAATTTCAATACCTCCAACCTCAACCACAATGGAACCGTCATTGAGCACAGAAACTCTTCCAGGAGTTGGCCTTGGTGCTACCTTCAAAATGAGGGGCACACAAGAGATACCCTGCTTCCGCCACTTGTTGCAACTGTTGAACTGCTTGACGGATTTAGCTCGATGCAGGTAGCTCGATGTTGACAGTAATCTATCAAAAATAAAATGTAGCGTGTATGCAGAGGCTTCGCCTGCGCTTTCTGGATAGAACAACACCAGACTATCATAGGTGTGAAAATTATTTTGCCTGATAGTGTTAGCGTCCAGTGAGAGCACTGAAGCAACATGCTCAATGATAGCTTCAGCAATAAAAGAGCCTTGTGTATTTCCAGGAGCACGCATCATTGATTTGGATGTATTATTTGTTTTACAGACCTTGATGTCAAATGAGAGAGCACCCCAGTTGTATTTCTTCCGACCTGATATAATAGCGTCTGGTATCATGGGGCTCACATCTGGAGAAATTCCAGCATTAATTAGTATTTCTAGATGTAAGGCTGTAATTTTCCCATCAGACTTGAAACCAACAGAGTAATATGCTTTCACTGGGTGCCGACCCCCAATCATGACCATGTCAGTACTTCGATTGAGATACATACGAACAGGACGCTGTAACTTGTACGCACAAAGAGCAGCTGCTGTTGCTACCTACAAAAGCATATATTGGACCAATTAGCAGAGACAGATCAACTTGTCAATGTTTTTGGCTTCCTTGGAAGTTGAATGAATGGTACAAAATGGCCAAACTCATGTTAATCCCCTTAAAGAAAATAAAACGCAGGATCTTGCATCATGAACCCGCCCTATGTGTTGGAGCTGGATGAGGTGGAAGAAAACACATCCACACACTGGAGTAGAGCACACAGAGTTTCTGCACACACACTTGTGCTTTCCCTCTTGTTTACTCTTAACAATCGAATAGGATTACATGGGATCAAATAGCCGGACCAACAGCTAACACACACCCATTAACCACCCCTACCTAGCATGCACACACGCACACCACTTCTGCATGCAACAAACACGGTCAAGCTACTAACGGCTTGATCCACTAATTACTCCACTAACAGCACTAGCATAAACGTTTAACATATCTGTGCAGATCAGACTAAACCAATGGCGCGCGCACACACATGTGTGCCACTGCTCCACATGCATGGTGTAATGCAACACTCACAACTTGGCACAACTAAACTGCCATGGACGTGTACTACTACTCTCTAATCTGCATGCACTTAATGCTAATCAACTAAACCATCAGCTTGCATGTACACACAAGGTCACCCTCTATTGTATGTACTTGCTGCAGCCTACCGTGCTATCTTGGACCCAATACATGCATGAACAAAACTTAAACATGATGAACTACTAACTAACAAGATTAGTTTCAACAGAATGTACCCCTGTGTTTACCGCTCTCGTGTTCTGGATATGCATGTACTAGAAGTAAAACTGAAACTATCAATGGGTTATATCACGAACCTATATGAAGCTATTACAGTTAAACATATGAATGTAACAATACATTCAGTTGTACCACATCGGATTTCTGACAAAACAGGTCCTCAAAATTTGGATAACTGCAAATGGGCACAAAAACATTCTGAAACAGCTAGTCTCAAAGCTAATCAAAAGGTCATGCATGTGAACTCACAACTTCAAATTAATGTGTCTAATCACTTAGACACCTATTCAAATTTTGTATAATCTTACTCACATTGAATGATCTAGTTGCCTTTCCACCAAAGCCTCCTCCAACCCTTCTTGTAATGGCACGCACATTGTTGAATGGAATGCCGAGGCACTTAGCTATGGAACTCTGTGCAAGCTCAGGGTACTGCGATGAACTGTAGACAACCATGGTGTTATCTTCATCTGGAATTGCTAGTGCTGTCTGTGTTTCCATGTAGAAGTAGTTCTGTGAGGCAAGTTTTACCTGCGATCACCAGAGTCATACATATTAGTTAATTTAACACATGGCACATATTCTATGTGGGGTTCCATGAAGTCACATTACAGAGAGCAAAATTTATTACATAATATTGGCAAACTTTCGCCACAAAAAATCAAACTATCATACAGTTGCTATATTTGTGTGCAAATTAAATGGTACCTCTCAAAGAAAAATGAATAGTCCGATTGAATACATACTCCATACTAGACCATAAGTTAATTAAAAGAGGCGTTTATTAGGAGAGTTTTTTTTTCATAGGTCAATATCTGCTTCTGCTTGCTCAAATATGATGTTATCTTTCTATATTATAACGTAATAATAGGTATGGTTGAGATAAAAATAGAGACCATCGAAAAAAATTAGAAGTTTCTATAGTTAAGTATATATACTTCCAAAATAGAGACTATTGAAATGTAAGTAGATAAGTATAAATACATTTTAGTTAAAAAAGTATAAATACTTTCAATAATTTCTCAGCAATGCAAGATGTCGTTACAAAAATATCTCAACGAAATTGAAATGAGCATACTTCTGTTGAGAGGATCTTGTGATCAGCTTCTGCCATGCCCTTGGAAAAATCACCAACTTGTTTTGGATTCCTCTCTGGAGGAACATTGAAATAGCTGTTGTTTTGTACTGCTTGTTCTACAGTTAAGATTGGTGGCTTCAGAACTTTTGTGTCATATTCAATAACAACCTGCTTTCGTGCTAAGTCGGCATATCTCTGAGTTTCTGCAATCTGAGGTAAAGTCCAAATTTCAGTGACATGTATGTTTAAGAAATACAGAATTCCAAAACTAAGTAACAAGTTTATGATCCGTAAAGCAAAAGCCAACTAATGCTTTCTTGTCAGGGGCAAATCTTCAGTTTTCACTAACAATTAATAGTTTAATTTCACAAGATTACTCCATGTTTAAAGTTGAAACAATCTTGTTATATTAAAACGTGAAACAGAGAATCAGAGATAAGCGCATAGTACCCCTACCGCCGAAAATCTTGTAGGCATTCAACTGATAGGGGTTTCCTTATGGTATTGTACAAAAAAAACTCTTGATACAGATATATATACATGTATTTTTTGCATGAACATAGAGGTGTACATTAATGACCATCAGGGAACCCACCAACCCAATTTAGTACAATCAAATGAACTTGTTTGAACTAAATAGGGCTGGAGGTACCTGCCCTAAGTGTGACCAATTTGCAGACCTAAAAGGCTAGATGAACAACTGTGTGAAATTAAGGTATTTAATTTGTACAGATTGGCCCCTCGTTATTCAAAACTACAAACTTAACATCCACTAATATTTTTACAAAACCTAATAGTGAAGCAAACATTTACAAATCACTATTTTATTATTATATAATATAATTTATTCTCATTTGAATATCAAGAAGAGAAGATAAATACCACGACACCAAGAGCTTGTCCAGCGAACTCAGCAATTGGAGCACCAAAAAGTGGTTCATCCCCAAACATGAATGATGATCCAATATTTCGCCCCCCACTTGGAATATCCTCCGCAGAAATAACTGTCAGGATCTTCTCCGATGCTAAAGAAGGCTTGAATTTAATACTCTTGACATATGCAAGAGGTTTTGTGCTGTAAATAAACTCTCCATAGAGGCAATTCTTTGGAGCAGGAATATCATCTACATATACTGCCTCCCCTGCATTACAGAAAAAAAAGTTTATTAATCTATACAAAATACTAACAGATGATTATTTGGATAGAAAGAGAAGGTCTACATCTCATTAGCAATTTTGAGGATGTAAGCTAACATACCAGAAGCTTGAAGCTCAACTCCATACTTTTTAATTGGTTCACCAACTGGTTTATAGTCATCACTGGAAAGTGCTTCTCTACGGGAAGACAATGGCGGGTTACGGAGATCAAATGTATCTACAGAACTACCAGAGCTAATGTTCAGTGCTTTTCCAGGCCCTTTGATGTCTTTAGAAACTGAAGATAGGAAACTGAAGAGAAACCCAACAGCCACACTGACTCTGTATTCGGGATGTGATGTTCCTTCCATTGGTACAATTGTTTCTCTAAGTAAATGAACTGCTTCAAGCACAACAGATGGAGTGAGCAATTTTCCAGTGAGGTATTGTTCAACTTTTTTTGCTCTAATAGCATGTTCTGTCCCGTAGGCACCGAAAGCCAAGTGTAGGTTACTCAATACAGGACCACCAGATGGTTCATTCAAGGAGAAAAGTCCCAGGAAAGCAGAATTAATATATGAAACAGCATTGCCAAGAGGGCGTGGTGCTGCTCGATAAGTTTCAAAGACCACATTAATTTGTGTCTGAGAATCTGGTGTCCAATGTGGAATAAATATGCTCAGAAGTAAAGTACTAGGATCAACAGGAGGCTGCTCCAGGAACTCTTCCAAAGTAACCTCTAGTGTTTGTGAAGCAACCTGAAGACGAACAGTTGAAGCAGCACCAAGAAGTATGGTTGCAATATCTGAGGCAAACGGGTATTTCTGAGCTAAAATTATGTTTCCGCCAAGGCTTGCTGTGTTGCGGACAAACGGTGTAGCCACTTTGCTCATGTGCTCGGCAAGTTTTCTGAAAACTAAACTTCCATTCGGAACTAATATAGATCCATTTTCTTGTTCAAGTATCTCGATGGTCTTAGAAATTGGTGTAGCTGCTCCAATTTGAATGCCACTATCTTTTCTTAAAATATCTGACAGTTCTGGAATGCCACCTATGTCAATATACTTGTTATATAGGTCTCGGTCCTTGTATACACCAGCACCTGTGTTTCCAACGACTACTTTGACACAGCAGTCACCAAATATGTCAGAGTTTAGTAAGTCATAATATTGCTCAATACTTTTAGGATGATACCATCCCTCACCGGAGATCGTAACATTCGGAACATTTAGGTGATCAAGAGAAGATTTTATCTCAGATTTTAGAAAGTCTGGGAAAGTGCAGACTCCACCACCAAGAGTATAAGTTGGCAATTTGCTAACATCAGCATGCTTATCGCCTTTCTTCCAGAAGATATTAAGACCCAAATCCTCCAAGTCAACATCTGAAGCAAAACTTTTGCAGGCATCAACTATTGGTCGGTAACCAGTACATCGGCACAAGTTGCCTGAGAAGGCCCTTTCTGCTTCAGATACAGTTAACTTTGAGAACCCATTTAGTGGTTCAGGCTTGTTGGATTTGTCAGCATTGGCAAGAGAAGTGAAAATGGACATGCACATGCCAGGAGTGCAGAAACCACATTGAGAAGCATGGAACCCGGATATCCTTTTCTGAATAGCATGAAGGCCATCTTGTATATTTCCCAGACCTTCGGTGGTGATAATTGAATAGAAATTTACATTGTAAATTAGTGTCAAGCATGAACTTGCAGAAAACTCAGTCACTTCATCTTTTGTGGGATTATACTTTGCTATAAGGACTACACAAGCTCCACATCCACCTGCAATAGAGCACAATAATACGAATTAGTTCTGACATGCTATATCCGCCTCTTTTTTATAAGAAGAATGCAGCAAATTTCCTATTCTCATCATAGGTGTGGAGCAACTCGCCAAACTGAAAGAACTGAACAAACATATCCAAATTTATTGCTATTGCATTCCCAAAGGAAGACAAAAAAATGCCTTTACCATGTCAAACTGAAAGAACTGAACAGCTCCATTTGAGCATCATTTCAGCAGCTAAACTAAGCTAGGATATAACTGAACTTATTCAATCGTGGGTACATAAGATTGTGATCAGCGGCTAGTTAATATTAAGGTTAAACTGGACAATATTTTCGTGGGTACTTGAGAGGCTAAACCAAAATCAATTCTTCAAATAATGGAAATTAGATGGAGATGAACTCGAAATCAATAACTCATTATCTAATGGTCAACAATAGGTACAGGTACTTAATCAGGAGTTTAGGGCTACTAATTTATATAATCTGCTAAGTATAAAACTGCACCTCAGTTTGTCGAGTCGGAAGTATTCGTTAGTGGAGCATAACTGCACGAGAATATGGATCATCTCTTCAGAGATAGCTGTAAATCCAGCGGGGGCTCGGCGCTGGCGAGCTCGAGGTCCACGCCGAACAGCCAGACGCACTGCCCGCCACGCGGCACCTCGACGTCTCCAACTAAGACGTTGTCGAAATCACCAGCCGCCGCGTCTCAGATGAGGGCTCTGGAAATTGTGGCCTTGTCGCCGTTCCTTGCAGCACGAGGAGTGAACGCCGTCGAAGTCGAATCGGGTGGCCCGGTCGGGGCATGGGAGCAAAGTGAGGCTTTGATGCAGGGCCGCGCGGCCACAGATGGCGGCGGCGCGGGGAGAGCAGCGCGAGGCTGAACGGTTGGGGGTGAGCAGCGGCTGCCTCACAGTTGGGCGTCCAGGGAGAGGCCGCTGCGCGGACCGGGCAGAGGCAGGGCGACGCGGAGGAGATAGCTGCGGAGGGATACGGCGGGGAGGCGCGGTGGGGCATGGGGGTGCGGCGCGCCGCCATTACCGGCGAAAAGAGAAGATGCGGGGGAGGAGATGATGTTTTCCTTTTTTTCTTCTTGTTAGATGAAGTCAATATTGGTTCTAAATCTTTGAAATTTCAATTACAAAATATTTAGAACTTAGATGTACAATTTCATAGATTTAGGACTAAACTAAAGGTGTCCAAAAAGAAATAGGACCGCCGATGCAACCACTCAACTTAGATTATTACTCACTTCCGTATATCGAGACACACAATTTATAGTCGTCGAATATGTTTTGGAGGTTCATCTACGGTCACTCGTCGCGGTAGAGCCATGTATTTACTGATATACTCCCGAAGACTATTTATAGTAACATACTTTAGCCCTGTATTTTCTGACCTGGCAAGGGATGGGCCTGTACTTTAGCCCCCTACCGTCCCGAAGACTATTTACGAATCATAGAAAAGAACATAGCTAAACTAAAAAAAATACATATAAGGTTGCCATCATGGACAAGTGGCTCATGGGTTGCCCGTGCGTAGGACCTGACGGGAACTTTTGTAGCTGCCAGAGCACTCCTTGCACGACACGAAGCTGAGAATGGGAAGGGGCTCGCCACAGAGGAGGGAGCCGAGGTGGACGGTGAGCTAGGGTGCTCTCTATCGCGTTGAGCATACATGCCTCATGCTCCACCTCCTCATCTTGGCCCCATCGAGGGGAGAGGTGCAGCTAGGGGCGTTCGACGATGCGTGGATGAGCTCAAACGGGTCCGCCACCCTCTTCATCGTGCGATAGCTCTAGGTGGGTCACATGGTGGCGAGGCTAGATTGCGCAATGTTAATATCAAATGATAGCAGTTACAACCGACCTCTGCAACAACATAATGTCAATAGCTAGCCAAGACATTTAAGCATATATGCAGCCAAAAAATTAAAAAAATAAAAGGAAAAAGAAAAAAAAGACAATGCCCCGCTAAAGCGATCAATGACTCTTGTCAGTAGAAATTCTGACCGATGCAAATCTTCCACCAACGGGCTTAGAGCAACTCTAACAGCGACTGTAAATAGGCAACCTGTAAATCGTGAGTACAGTATAGGAGGAGGCGCTAGGGGGACTGGTGGCGGGACGGAGGAGGGCTCGGGGAGGCTGGGCGGCGTTCTGCCGAGGAGCGCCTCCTTGCTAGGGAGGAGGGCGCAGGGAGGCCACGGGCAGAGGAGGAGCTCGGGGAAGATGGGACGGCGGTCTTCTAGAGGGCTCGAGGAGGTTGGGGTGGCAGTCTGCCCGGAATCGACCGCGGGCAGAGGAGGAGCGCTAGGGAGCACGGAGGAGGAGGTGGGAGCGCCTGTGCGTTAGGTAGGTGACAGAGAGAAAGAGAAATTGTGGTCCTCACCGGCATGTGGCGTGTTTTTAGAGCGTTTCTGGTTAGCCGACACCCCCAGTCGACTCCCTATGACCTTGGGACACCGGATATCTATTGTGTCATTGCTGGATGAAAAACTATTTTGGGAGCTACGGCTAGAAGCTATTTTTTTTATGTCGGCGCCCCTATATCTCGTTTGGTGGACTTTTAGGGACCTTGAGTGGAGATGCTCTATGAGCTACGGGCAGGGAGTCGTCTTGTGAGCCGCAAGAGCAACCCACGAGATGTGCATGTGGTACTACGGGTGTACTGTATGTGTGTTTTTACAAAAATTGTGGGCACAGAGGCGAAATTAGTTGGAACATGGGTACTCATGAACCCAAGTTTGAAACCGGCCTAAAACTCATATTTCCAGACCTCAAAAAATTGTAGAAAATGTTTGCATGTAGTGGACGCCGAGTGCCAAGTCACATACGGAAAGCCAAAAGTATATAGCTTAGACAAAAATAACAAGTTCTGAATAAACAGTATATGAAGGAACCCGGCTGATCCCACCTCCCCTTAGCGCTTCCCTTAGCGCGATCTACGTCTTTGCATTTCACGTTTTGAAAATTATGTTGCGTTGCTATATATCTCCCGATTTCCATCTTCCGTAGACACGTATACGATGAGTATACGTCTAAACGAACCATATAGGCTTGGATGGGTTCGTATGGTCTTCGAAACAAATTGGTATCGAGTTTCTGCTTGTCAAAGTTTGAAAAAGAGTAAGGAAAAAAGTGCTATGTAACCTAGGAGCTGAGTTCACCAGTCCACATGTCCTTAAAATCCACTCCTGGCAAAGAGGAGTAGAGGACACGCATCAACCACTACAGTAGTTTAAGAAAGAGACGTGCTATCTTCCGAACCACCCTATTGATACTAGCTATAATAGCCAATGAATTTGTGTTTTCGTTAATTGTTATGACTTTCGACAAGGACATATGAGAATTTGAGAAGACACATCATAATTTGGTGGTGAAAACGTGCGCTGATTGAATTAGATGCATGTGGCGTGAAATATTGGAAACGTGAAAGGAAGATCACACACAGTGAGTCTGACAGAACTGATCTGACTGGCTTATCGTTGACAGTAGCATCTCGATCGCCTGCCACGCAGCGTGTCACCACGCAAAGGCAAGCTACAGCCTACACCATGGCATGTGTCCCTATCTGTTTGGCCAAAGTTTGATGTGCCAAGGCGTGCTTTCGAATTGTCAAATACTACCGTGTCTTTCGCTCTCGAAGCTGTCCCTGATACTTTCTCCACATCAAATTTATTTAAGTTTTTTTCCTTTGTTCTAGGTTTAAAATACTTAAATCTGATCAAATCAATAGAAAAAATATATCAATACCCAGAACCAAAATCAGTTTTGTTTGATTTTATCAATGTATACTTGATGTATTACCTATGTTTCAAAATATAAGATGTTAGTAGTAGATATTAGCACTATTTAATGTATATACTTTGGTAACGGAGGACATCTTATATACTTGGGGTGGTAGATATTAGCACAATATATACTTGGAGCCTATGAAGTACTAGATATTAGCACTATTTGATGTATATACTTTGTCAAGCTTAAAGATGTTTGACCTATGACAAACCTAGACTTCTGCTAATTTTGAACGGATGGAGTACAATTTTTCAATATGTGATGCTCTATCGGTGAAGTTAGGTTTAGACAGCGCTGGATTAATCATTTTTCATATATGTAGAATTGTTAGCTTGTAATATGTGATAATAGGTCGGTGCGCGAGCTTTAGTGAGCGTTATCGTTGACAGTAGCATCTCGATCGCCACACAGCGCATCACCACGCAAAGGCAAGCTACATCCTACAACATGGCATGTCCCTATCTAGCTATTTGGCCAAAGTTGATGTGCCAAGGCGTGCTTTCGTCGGTTTGTCAAATACTACTGTGTCTTTCGCTCTCAAAGTTGTCCCTGCTACTTTCTCCACATCAAATTTATTAACGGTTTACCTTTGTTTTAGGTTTATTAAGATACTTAAATCTGACCAAATCAATAGAAAAAATATATCAATACCCAGGAACCAAATTTGTTTTACTTGATTTTATCAATATATACTTGACGTACTACCTCTTTTTTAAAATATAAGATGTTTTGGTAAATAGCTTACCAAAACATCTTATATTTTAGAACCGATGAAGTAGTAGATATTAGCACTATTTTTTTAGCACTATTTGATGTACGTATATACTTTGTCAAGCTTAAAGATGTTTGACCTATGACAACGAAATGATACCGTATCATAGCACAATTTTTTAGCATGATATATGGGAAGTTTAATAACAAATGGATCTTTATACAGAAGTTCACATTATGATTTTATAAATGAACAAATAAGATGGCACTATAACACTAGGTTATGATAGTACGCAAGGGCAACTCTAACGATGTCCGCAAATCGGACACCAAAAGTATCCGATTTAGTCCGTTTGCGGGTGATTCGCGGACAGAAACGGATAGTCGTCCCATCCTTCCCATTTTTAAAATAAATTGAAAAAAAAACTATTTTTCGTGGTATTGCCGACGAGTACGCCATGGAGGGGTCCTCACAGTGCGTGTTTAGAGCTGGGAAAGGCTGACGGTTGACGGGTACGAGGTAACACAGCTTATCCAGGTTCAGATCCCACGACGGTGACGGAATCATACTCCTGCTATAAATCACTTTAAGAGCAATACGTCGAGCTACAGGGATTGGTTCGCTGTGCGAGATGTGACTAGAAGTCTAAGTTATCGTGTGAGATTGTGCCCTAAAGGCTCCCATAGGCCTGACTTATATAGTCGCCAGGTCCTAGGGTTACAGGAAAAAGTCCTAGCCGGACAGGTTACAGAGTCCTACACCGTCTATCACTAGTCTTGCTCGTGTACTCCAAGGCTCTGGGTACGTCAGTGACTCCACCGTAGCCTTCCTTTATCCGGCATGGGTCTCCCTTCTGGATCCATCTAACTGGGCCGTCAAGCAGGCCATAGGCCATGCTGTAGGCCATCCGAATTATCCAGATAGAAGACATGCGATGAGGATACTCATATAGCATATCTCAACACTATTCATTTTTTTTGATCTGTTTAGGGTGGAGCGGATTAGAAGACGGACAGCGGTCCGTTTGGGATAGCCGCGATGACAATTTCAGACAGCCAGGTCCGTTGGAGTTGGCACGTGGTACTGGTAACTGGTATCTCCAGTGATATATGCGTCTAAGCGCTTGTACGTAAAGGAGTAGGTATATTTTTCAACAAGGAGGCATTGAATCTGCTGCTTCGTTCCCCGAGTGCAATTAGCAACCGGAGGAGTAGCAAATGGTCGTCCGAAGCGCGCTAGCAAAGAGTCATGCAGCAATCAGCATGCATGCGCATAGGCATACATATATAGGCACGTACCTTCGCCGCAGCCGAGCTTTGTCCCCGTGAAGGGCGTCCTTGTCCGGATGAACTCGAGCAGCGTCGTGGATGGGTGGACTTCGCCGCCGGCCAGCTCGTACCGCCGCCCGTTCAGCGCGAACACCACCTTCTCCTGCGGCTTCATCTCCCTCGTCACAGCCACAGCCCACGGATGGATATATAGCACCGCGCCGGCCGGAGTAGTTCCTAGTAAGTAGTGCAAGTTCCCGATCGATCGCTATTAAACGTGGCTGCCGCGCGCGATGGGTGGCGAGCTGCTAGCTACCCAGGAGCTATAGCTTGATCGGGAGTTAAAACGTTGGTTCGGCGCGAGAGGAAAGACGGCACATATAGTGACACTTGCGGGCGCGCGATCTGTTAATTAGGTGCATGTCAAGTCTTAAAAAAAACGTTGCCAACCAGAAAACGATCCCTCCCGAACACGGCGATTCTACATACAGTAGTTATGTCCACCGTCTGTTTTTACATTGAGATTCGTATCAACTGCTGTCGTTATTTCCTTTCCGTTTGTGCCATGAGCAGCAGATTCTTTTTCCTAAACAGGCCCCACACTGGTCCCTCTCTTTGCCACACGTCTCTCCTTTCCCATTAATTAATTCTCTAGTTAATCACGCTCGAGGGGTTCCAAAGCATGCAATTAAGGAGAGCGTATATTAAGAAGAGCATCCAAATTACTCTCTAGCTACTCATTAATACTTGGCCCTTAAATTAAGAAGAGCATGCATGGGAATTTATTTTCAAATATGCCCCAATTAATATCTTAACCTTTTCAATAATTCTTTTTTTAGAGCAAGTACAATAAGATGACATCGGCTGACTATAAGAGATAAAATACTATATTTTGGCTGAGTTTGAGGAGAGAGAAGAGGAGATAGAAGAAGAGCTGATTGTAAGTTAAGAGCCAGCTACAACACGTGCTCCTAGAAAATTTGTAGGAATACATGTTTGTAGTTATACTTGTTGACTATAATGATGACTATAAATGACATGCTTATAGCTAAGGGTGGGCTTAACTTGCTCTTATGTAGTCCGACTCCTCGATTCTCTCCCATTGCCGCTCGTTGCATGCCTCAATTAATCTCTTATCCTTCCCTCATTGCATGGTGCTCCTTAAATCTAGCTAATTAGGGTATTAACCATTGTTTAAAAAATTGTCCGATATGTCAATTTATCGAGCAATTTATCGAGCGATTTATCGCTTATCGTTGGGTGACCGATAATCGATTAATCAATTTATCGACGGATAAATCGATCTATCGCCCAATAAATCGGCTGATACATCCAAAAATCGCTAATTTTAGGCCGACCGAGAAATTAACGATAAACAATATCCTCAACATTTAACTGCTCCATAATTTGATAAGAGTAAATTCGGAGGTAAATCAGCGGAAATATCTCTTTCACCATTAACAACGTGAATCAATTGCCGTTTAACTGCAAATCAGAAAAACGTGAACCAATTTCCGCTTAATTTACTGCATAAAGATCATGTGTATAGTCTTGAGAAATTATAGGGAGATAAAAGGGCCACATAAAGATTTAAAAGTGAGCAATAAATGGTAAACATGCCTTAATTTATAGCTATTTTGGATGGTAGATTATTGTTGTATTTTTTATGTACTCGCGATTTGAGCAATAAAAGTGAGTAATGGGTTTTTCACATAATTTTTATGGAAATTTGAGATAAGTTAATGGAAATTAAAAAACATGCTTCCATTTCAAATAGTTGCATAAATTTTAAAAAAATATATAAACTAGACATCTATTTAAAAAAAATCTACGTAATAGTACTACGTCCGTTCCAACACAAGTGTCTAGATTTTGTCTTTGTGAGCTTCTCGGTCACACCTTGCCCGGAGAGAGGATTGGCCATCGTGGAGGAGCTGGATGTTGTGAGGCACATAGATGGGATTATTGAAGGATAGGCTCTAATACCATATAATAACCAGGGGTGAACGATGCGATGGAGTTAGCATTGGTTCTGTGTAAATTATATAGGTAATGCCTGACACAATTACAGAAGAGCTTACAACGATCGTATCTGATCGAGAGGAAGAGATAAAACGGATATCGATCTAATCCTCATAAAGATATTAGATCGTTTACAATGAAATTGGAACAACCCCTATCTCTATCTTTGTACACCTGATGTTACGTGACAACATTAACTCGCTAACAACGGCTACATCCTAAAGTCAGAATAAGGTCCTCCGTTCTATACTCGTTTTGGTCGTGCATCTACCGTCGACGGAGGACACGTGGAGTTGTGTGTCCGACAGATCTCCAGGGATCCAGTCCGTTTTCGTATTTGGTCGTGTGTTTTGAGGCCAGTCTCCTCTGATGTATTATTGTCATCAATGGTGATGGTTGCTTCTCTTGTATGTTGGTCCTTTATGGATTTAGTTCGATGATTTTTTGTCTATCTGTAACAACAAGCTCTATTATGACAAGATTTGGCTGGCTCCGGTGATGGAGGGCGAGAACGGCGGTACGCCTTCGGTTCGTGCTAGTGATTGTAGTCATTGCTAGGTTGTTCAAAGACCTTTTTAGCCTCTTTGTCCCGGTGTTGATGATTTCAAATAGATCAATGAAATTTCGCAAAAAAGATAATTTTTTAACACGGCTAGAGAAAAAAATAAAAGAAGATGTTGAGCAAGTTGTTGGGCCGGCCCACCCGGTATCCCGGGTCAGGCGTCTTGGTCGATGCTGAGATCGTGGTATATAGGGGAACCCGGGGCTCGGTTGGGTTTGCCAGTATACAATACACGACTAGTTAAATGCCCGTGCGTTGCTGCGGAACTATAAGAATACACAAAAATTGATTAAAATGTGGTTTCATTTATGCCATGATTGTTTGACAATCTTTGTTGGAAATATAAGCAGTAATCCATATGATTTAATTTGAATAATTAACTGGTAAAGCATGATCATACAAACAGTAGTAAAACCAATCATGCAGATCAACAAAGTAGATGAACAAATTAAATCTATACAAGATAAACCTATCATATCTACGCCAAACGCTAAAACTAGAAACTCTAGCATAATCCGAAAGAGAGAGATTGAGATCACATACGATGTAGTTGCGGCAGTAGCAGCAGCAGAGCTGTCGCCCATGTTGAGGTTGCCGAAGAGGTCGTTGACTTCCGGAAAGAAGTCGTCGTTCGGAAACTCGTCGTCGGACGTTGTCGTGGTTGCCAGTAGTCGCGCTTGAGCGCTCCCCAAAAACCTGATTGCCCCTCACCCGTACAGGTTCACAAGAGGCGGGGTTCCGGAGGCCTGCTGTCCCGATCTGCGGTGCACGCCGCAAGCCGGGATGGAAAAGACGAAAACGGCGGCGCAAGGTTCTGGAGGTAGGCGCGTGTGTAGATTGATTCACCGATTAGGTTTTGCATAGACGCTTATATAGTGCAGGTTAGGGAGATCATGGGCTCAGCCCACGTCCGAGTCGGTAACAGCCACGTCCGTAAAAACTGGAAACGGCTATAATTAACGCATCCATTAATGACTCATAATTAGTTTTCCCAACCAGCAAAATAAAACTCGGTTCGGCGAGATTCCCGCAACCCGCGGCGCGCGCGTGTCGTGACGAGGCGATGCGGGCGGCGTCGGAGGAGGAGTACACGAGGGATTCTCTCCTTATCACACCTTAGTATGTGGTGCAACACTCTACTATATAAGATGGTCCAACTCCCCTTCAACTAGCAATGTGGGACTAAACTTTAGCACCACTAGCACAATCATATGCTTCCATATACAAAGTGAGTCAAAGAGAATTTCAGAATTTTTCTAATGGGCCAGCAGCCCAAAACTCACAAAATTTCAATAATCCCCCACAAAGTCTCATTAGCACATCACATCACTTTTATTCCAGAATATTGTCTAATATACCAGTGTGTAGTGGAGACTGTTAAGTTGAAATTCCATGTTAAACTTCATGTTACACTAGCTAGCAAATTGAATAGTGGACTATGACTTGAACTACAAGTTTTTTGTGCGCTAGTTTCACACAAAATCTAGACCGGTACAGAGCTGTCGTCGGCTTACACGCGGTTTGGAGCTTATGCGTCATACTCCAGGGCCTTTCATGAGTTTATTAGAGAGCACCCAACTCTCACGGACTGCGACGTTTAACAGTCAGACTCATATAGGTATATTCTTTAAGAGATGTTCTGCATGACAACATCTCCACTTATAAAAGCCACTTGGAACACATTAAGATAAATATCAATCTGCCATGCAGATTAAGAGAGTATTGCATCTTTATGGAGATGTAAATATAATATGGGGATACTCTCCTCTCAGCTGACCAACAGCTTGTCTCCCATCTCTAATTCACGAGATCTCCGATCACATAGAGTGGGTTGCCACTGGGATCAACTCATAGCGTGGGTCTCAAACCCATTTCCCTCGACGCATTATCTATCACATTGCGTGATAAACCCTTTGTGAAGGGACCTGCCAGATTTTTAGATGTTTGGATATAATCCAACGCAATAACTCCGGAGTTTCTCAGTTTCCTGACAGATTTCAATCTCCTCTTCACATGCCTTGATGACTTCATATTATCCTTAGAATTGTTTATTTTGACGATCACGGTTTGATTATCACAGTTCATCGGGATGGCGGGTATTGGTTTTTTAACCACAGGTAAGTCTATCAAGAGCTCACGAAGCCACTCTGCTTCAACAGTGGCCGTGTCTAATGTTGTGAGTTCTGCTTCCATTGTTGACCTCGTTAAGATGGTCTGCTTGCAAGACTTTCAGGAAACAACGCCACCACTAAGTGTAAACAAACAACCACTTGTGGCCTTCCTCTCATCAGCATCAGATATCCAGTTTGAATCATTATAACCCTCAAGTACCCGTGGATACCCAGTATAGTGAATACCATAACTCGCAGTGCCTTTCAAATAGCGCAAAACTCTTTCAAGAGCATGCCAATGATCATCTCCAGGATTTGACACAAATCGACTCAGTTTGCTTACAGCAAAGGAGATGTCAGGTCTAGTAGCGCTGGCTAAATACATGAGAGAGCCAATAAATTGAGAATATCTCAATTGATCTTTAGCAGTCCTTCGATTCTTTCGAAGTAGCACACTCGGATCATAAGGCATTGGAGAAGAACTGCAGTCGCCATACCTGAAGCGACTCAATATATTTTCCACATAGTGAGACTGAAGCAATGTAATCCCACCATTGTCATCCTTTAGTAACTTGATGTTTAAAATTACATCAGCCACTCCCAAGTCCTTCATCTCAAAGCAGCGAGATAGGAACTATTTGACCTCCTCGATAACAGCGAGGTTGGTTCCGAATATCAATATGTCATCAACATAGAGACACATAATAACTTCCTCGCCCCCACCATGGCAATAGTACACACATTTGTCAGCTTCGTTTACAACAAAGCCTTCAGCAGTTAAAGTTCTTTCAAACTTCTTGTGCCACTGCTTAGGAGCTTGCTTAAGACCATATAAAGACTTCACTAACTTACACACCTTTCCTTCTTGACCATCTACTACAAATCCGTCAGGCTGCTCCATATAAATTTCTTCATCTAGTTCTCCATTTAAAAAAGTTGTCTTAACGTCCATTTGATGAACGAGAAGACCATGTGAGGCAGCCAAGGAAAGTAGTACTCGAATAGTGGTCAATCTGGCTACAGGTGAGTAGGTATCGAAGAAGTCTGCACCTTCCTTTTGTGTATAACCCTTAGCCACAAGACGTGCCTTGTACTTTTCAATAGTACCATCAGGTCTAAGGTTTTTTTGAACACCCACTTACATCCTACAGGTTTGCACCCATAAGGACGATCAGTGACTTCCCAAGTACCATTAGCTAAGATGGAGTCCATCTCGCTTCGGACAGCTTCCTTCCAGTAGTCAGCATCTTGAGATGCATAAGCTTCTAAAATAGAAGTGGGAGTATCATACACAAGGTACACAATGAAATCATCACCAAATGACTTTGCGTCCTTTGTCTCTTGCTCCTTTTGGTAGCTTCATTGTCATCCTCCACAGGATCACCAGAGTGTTCTATCGGCATAGTGGGTTTAGGAATTATAGAAAATTCCTGACTAGATGAACTAGTCATCTCTTGATTTGATGAGATAGACATAACTTTCATAGGAAAGATGTCCTCAAAGAAAGTCGCATCATTCGACTCCATAATTGTACCAACATACATGTCGGATACCTCAGATTTTACTATAAAAAATCTATAGCCAATACTATGAAAAGCATATCCCATAAAAACACAATCAACGTTTTTTCGTCCAAGCTTTCGCTTCTTAGGTATTGGAATATTGACTTTCGCCAAACAATCCCAAATTCGTAAGTAAGAGAGTTTAAGCCTTTTCTTTTCCTATTACTCAAATGGAGTCATGGTTTTATCCTTTACAGGAACACGGTTTAGGACATGACTGTTGGAATTATGCCCTAGAGGCAATAATAAAGATGTTATTATTATAATTCTTGTTCATGATAAAGTTTATATTCCATGCTAGAATTGTATTAAGCGGAAACATTAATACTTGTGTGGTTTGTGAACAACACCGTGTCCCTAGTACGCCTCTATGGACTAGCTCATTGATCAATGATGGTTAAGGTTTCCTAACCATAGACATGAGTTGTCAATTGATAATGGGATCATATCATTGGGAGAATGATATGGTGGACAGACCCAAACTAAGCGAAGCAATTAGATCGTGTCATTATGTTCATCTTTGCGAAGCTTTTCCTATGTCAAATATTGTATTCCTTAGACCATGAGATAATACAACTCCCTGGTATCGGAAGAAAGCTTTGAGGTCATCAAACGTCATCCTATGAGAGGGTGATCATAAAGGTGTCTCTCAGGTGATCGGAAAGTATCTGTTGGGTTGTATGTATCAAGATGGAATTTGTCCCTCCCAAGTCGGAGAGATATACTGGGCCCACTCGTGTCGATATCAACACCGCTTGCAAGCATGTGGTTAAGGAGTTAATCACAAAGTGATATCGGATTACGGAACGAGTAAAGTACTTGCTGAGAACGAGATTGAACTAGGTATGACGATACCGACGATCGAATCTCGGGCAAGTAAAATATCGCGAGACGAAGGGAATATATATATGGGATTGATTGAATCCTGGCATCGTGGTTCATCCGATATGATCATCGATGAATGTGGGAGTCAATATGGGTGCCTGCACCCGCTGATTATTGATAGAAGATCATGTCTGCATATTCTCGAACCCGCAGGGTCACACACTTAACGTGTCTCGACGCTAGGATAGATTGGATAATTGGTTTATGAATTTGTGTTCGGAGTCTCGGATGGGATCCGGGATATCACGAGAGGTTCCGGAATGGTCCGGAGAATAAGATTCATATAAGGCAGTGCAGTTTTTGGAGTTCGGAATTGTTCTGGATTAATCGGTATTGTACCGGAAGCTTCTAGAACCTTCCGGAAGGGGGCCAACGTGGTCCCACCTTCCGGGAGGGGGCATGGGCCTATGAGGGAGTGTCCTGGCCGCATTGGGCCAGGGGCACAAGGCCCCATAGGGCCCAGCCTATTCTAGATAAGATTTAAATCGTTTAAATCTAGAGATAGAATTTCTAGATAAGGGATAAGTTTAAATCGTTTAAACTTGAGATAGACTTGGAGGAGGGGCTAGGGCTGCGACCCCCCCTCTATATAAAGAGGGGTGGGGGCGCACCAACCCCACACACCTTCCCCTCCAAGCCCTAGTAACCCTGCTGCCTTCCTCTCTCCCTTCCATTTGTTTGTGTAGGCGAAGCCTGCCAAGAAATTCTCCACCATATACACCACGCCGTGTTGTAGATCCAATCCATCTCTCCACCATACTTGCTGGTCCAAGGAAGGAGGAGACGTCGAGGTGCTGCACGTGTGCATCTCACGGAGGCACCGCCACTTGTGGTGCTAGATCGGATCGGATCGCGAGGAGGAGAAGCGAGTACGACTACATCACCCATGTTCCGACGAACGTTCCGCTGTGCGAATCTTCAAGGGTATGAAGATCTAATCTAATCTCTCGTTGTTTGCATCTCCTAGATTAGATCTTGGCTTTCCTCTGCTCGCTCAGAGAAAATTTTGATTTACTATGCGCGAAACCCTTCAAATGGTATCGAGCTAGATCTATGCGTAGATGTGATTCACGAGTAGAACGCAACATGGTTGTTGCGGGCGTTGATGTTTTCTGTTGCAAGCCTCTTGTTTGTGTTCTTCTTATGACGCGGGATAGTGAGATTGAAGCGGTCCAGGCCAACCTTACGCGACATCGTCATGTAGACCGCTCACTTGACGTGTGGCTTGTACCACACATGCGGCTGGTGGATGTCGCTTTCTCACTATAGTTGTCATGGGATTAACACCGGAGTTTGGCAACCATAATATCACCGTTGTGGCTTTCCGTAGGTAAGAATCGTTCTTAGCATCTACTCCCATAAGCCACGTAAAACATGCAACAACAAAGTAGAGGCGTCTAACTTGTTTTTGCAGGGAGTGTTTTCTGTGATATGGTATGGCCCAAGATGTGATGTGTATATTGTATGCGATGATCATGTTTTGTAATGTTTCACGACTTGCATGTCGATGAGTACACAACCGGCAGAGCCATATGGTTGTCTTTATAATTGTGTATGACCTGAGTCAACTTCTTATACGCCATGTAATAGCTTTACTTTATCGCTAATTAGTTAGCAATATTTGAAGATGCTATTCGTGGTGGAGGCAATCATGGTGGAGTGATGGAGATCATGCAGGAACGCACAAGATGGAGATCATTGCGCGAAGATTGGCTATACCATGTCACATAAAGTTATATGCATGTGATGTTTATCCTTTTATGTATCTTATTATGCTTAGATCGCGACGGTAGCATTATAAGATGATTCCTCACTTAAAGATCAAGATAAAAACTGTGTTCTCCTCAAGTATGCACTGCGAAAGTTCGTCGTGTCCAAGCATCACGTGATGATCGGGTGCTATAGACTCTCACGCCACATACAACGGTGCAAGCCGGTTTGCACACGGAAATACTTGGTCTAACTTGACGAGCCTAGCATGTACTGGACATGGCCTCGAACACAAGAACCGAAAGGTTAAGCATGAGTCATATGGATGATATGATCGACACTTCGTTGTCCACCATTGAAACCACATCTCTTCTCGTGATGATCGGATTAGGTGTGGTGAATTTGGATCGTGTTCACTAAACAACTTGAGGGATGTTGAATTTAGTGGGAGTTCATCTAGTAATTTGATTAAGTTGAACTATTTATCATGAACATAGTCTAAATTGTACTTGCAAATCAGTAGATCACATGGCCAAGTCCAACTTCAACTTCAACGCTTTTGCTGAGAAAGAAAAGCTTAGAAACAATGGGTCTAACTTCACCAACTGTTCCGCAATCTAAGAATCATTCTGTTCATGGACAAAAGGACTATGTCCTTGAAAAAGCGTTAGGTAACCCTCTAGAATCGCTACCGATGAGAAAGCTGTCTATCAACAAGAAAGATGATTATGGTGTGATTAAGAGCACCATGTTGTTTGCTATGGAACCGAACTTCAAAATCGTTTTGAAAACTATCCCGGCCCTTTGAGATTCTCAAGAGCTGAAACCATGTTTCGACTCAGCCCGCTCGAGAGATATGAGATCTCCGAGAAGTTCTTTAACCGCAAGATGGAGGAAGGGAGTTCCGTTAGTGAGCACGCCATTAAGATGTCGGGCTACACTCAACGCCTTGAGCAATCGGATCAAGATTCCAGAGGAGCTCAAGATTGACAGTGGTTCTCGCAATCACTCCTCCCAGCCTACAAAAGTTTTGTAGTGACTCACAATCAGATTGGTTCCGATACGATCACCGAGCTCTTCGCAAAGTCAAGGCTGGAGGTGGACATCAAGAAGGATAATCATGTGTTGATGGTCAACAAGCCCTCCTTTAAGAAAGGTAAAGGTGCAAAGAAGCCCTTCAAGAAAAGCGGCGGAAGCGCGTTGCCCTCTTGAGAAGAAGCTCAAGTCCGGACCTAAGCCGACACCGAGTGCTTCTATTGCAAGGACAAGGGTCATCGGAGCGAATCGTCCAAGTACTTAGCGGACAAGAAGGCTGGCACCATCAAAGGTATATTTGATATACATGTTATTGATGTTTTCCTTACTAGCCCTCGTTGTAGTGCACGGGTATTTGATACCGGTTGCTAATATTTGTAACTCAAACAGAGCTACGGAATAGATAGGCGGCTTGCGAGGATGAGGTGACGATGCGCGTCGGCAACGGATCAAGAGTTGATGTGATGGCCGTCACGCTCTCCTTAGTTTTACCTTCGGGATTAGTTTTAAACCTTAATAAATGTTATTATGTACTGCGTTGAGCATGAACATTATTTCGGATCGTGTTTATTGCAAGACGGTTATTCATTTAAATCGGAGAATAATGGTTGTTCTATTTATATGAGTAACATCTTTTATGGTCATGCACCTCTTGTGAATGGTTTATTTCTTCTAAATCTCGAAAGGGATGAAACACATCCATAACATTGAGGCTAAGAGATGCAAAGTAGATAGTGATAATACTACTTATTTGTGGCATCGCTGCTAGGTCATATTGGTGTAAAGCGCATGAAGAAACTCCATTCTGATGGACTTTTGGAGTCTCTTGATTTTGAATCATTTGACACATGCGAACCATGCCTCATGGGCAAGATGATCAAAACCCCGTTCTCCGGTATGATGGAGCGAGCAACGGACTTGTTGGAAATCATACATACCGATGTATGCGGACCGATGAGTGTTTCGACGCGCGGTGGATATCGCTATTTTCTCACTTTTACCGATGACTTAAGTAGATATGGGTATATCTATTTAATGAAACATAAATCTGAAACATTTGAAAAGTTCAAAGAATTTCAGAATGAAGTGGAGAACCATCGTAACAGAAAGATTAAGTTTCTACGATCCGATCGTGGGGGCGAATATTTGAGTTATGATTTTCTCACGCATCTCAAAGCAAGTGGAATCGTTTCACAACTCACGCCACCCGGAACACCACAGCGCAATGGTGTGTCTGAACGCCGAAATCGAACCTTATTAGATATGGTCCGATCGATGATGTCTCTTACTGATTTGCCGTTATCATTTTGGGGTTATGCATTAGAAACCGCTGCATTCACTTTAAATAGGGCTCCATCTAAATCCGTTGAGACGACACCGTATGAACTGTGGTTTGGTGCTAAACCTAAGTCGTTCTTAAAGTTTGGGGATGCGGTTACGCCAAGAAGTTGATGCCGACAAGCTCGAACCCAAAGCGAGAAATGCGCCTTCATAGGATACCCTAAGGAAACTATTGGGTATACCTTCTATCACGTAACCAAGGCAAAGTGTTTGTCGAAGAACGGTTCCTTTCTTGAGAAGGAGTTTCTCTCGAAAGAAGTGAGTGGGAGGAAAGTAGAGCTAGACGAGGTTATTGAACCTTCTCTTGAATTGAGAGTAGCGCAGCACCTGAAATTGTTCCAAGGTCACCGCACCAACAATAGAGGAAGCAAATGACAAGGATCATGAAGCTTGGACTATGTCACATCGAACGTCGCAGGTCGACAAGGTCGCGTGCCCTCCCGAGTGGTACGGCAACCCTGCCTTTGACTGCCTTGTTAGTAGAAGACAGTGAACCTACGAACTATGAGGAAGCGATGATGAGCCCAGACTCGAGAAATGGCTAGAAGCCATGAAATCCAATTGGGATCCATGAGCGAAAACCAAGTATGGACTTTGGTGGACCTCCTAGCACCGAAAGGCCGTTGAGTGCAAATGGATCTTCAAGAAGAAAACGGACGCGGATGGTAATGTTACCGCCTATAAAGCACGCTTGTTGCGAAGGTTTTCGACAAGTTCAAGGTGTTGACTACGATGAGACTTTCTCTCCGTAGCGATGTTTAAGTCCATTCGATTTTATTAGCAATTGCTGCGTTCATGATTATGAAATATGGCAAATGGATGTCAAGATCGCTTTCCTCAATGGCAACATTGATGAAGAGTTGTATATGATGCAACCCAAGGTTTTGTCGATCCTAAGGATGCCGATAAAGTATGCAAACTTCAGCGCTCCATTTATGGACTGAAGCAAGCATCTCGGAGTTGGAACCTTCGTTTTGATCAAGTGATCAAGAGCTTTGGATTTGTTCCAAATTGCTACGAAGCTTGCATCTACAAGAAAGTGAGTGGGAGCTCGGTGACATTTCTGGTACTATATGTGGATGACATATTGATTATTGGAAATGACATCAACATGCTTAACGATGTGAAGAGTTATTTGAACAAGTGTTTTTCAATGAAAGACCTAGGTGAAGCTGCTTATATATTGGGCATCAAAATCTATAGAGATAGACAAAGACGCATGATAGCTTTAAGCCAGAGTACATACCTAGACAAAGTTCAAAAGGTTCGTAATGGATAAGTCATTGAAAGGTTCGGTGCCTATGTTGTCAGTAAGATATTGAGCAAGGCTCAGTGTCCAGCTACGGTAAATGATAGGGAAGCTATGAGCAAAGTGCCTTATGCCTCGACCATAGGTTCCATCATGTATGCCATGTTGTGTACTAGACCGGATGTGTCCAATGCTCTTAGTTTGACAAGGATATCAAAGTGATCCAGAGTGGAACATCGGACAGCCGTGAAGAACATCCTAAGGTACCTAAATAGGACTAAAGAAATGTTCTTAGTCTATGGGGTGATGAACATTTCGTCAGAAAAGGTTACGTCGATGCTAGTTTCGACACCGACAAGGATGATTCTAAATCTCGACGGTGATACGTGTATATTTTGAATGGAGGAGCTGTGAGTGGAGAAGCGCAAAGCAAAGCGTGATCGCGGGATCTACAGGAGAAGCGGAATACAGGGATGCTGCAGAAGCGTCACGTGAAGGAGTTTGGATCAAAAACTTCATCACTGAGCTGGGCGTGGTTCCAAGTGCGTTGGACCCACTGGAGATATTGTGTGACAACACCGGCGCCATAGCACTCGCTAAGGAACCAAGATATCATCCAAAGACCAAGCATATCAATCATAAGTTTCATATAATCCGAGATTATATAGCGATGGAGATCCGAAGATCAGAAAGTACATACAGATCTGAATGTCGCAGATCCATTGACTAAACCTCTTCCACGTGTAAAATATGATCAGCACCTCGATTGCCATGGGTGTGAGATTGTTGCGAAATGTAAACTAGATTATTGACTCTAGTGCAAGTGGGAGACTGTTGGAATTATGCCCTAGAGGCAATAATAAAGATGTTATTATTATAATTCTTGTTCATGATAAAGTTTATATTCCATGCTAGAATTGTATTAAGCGGAAACATTAATACTTGTGTGGTTTGTGAACAACACCGTGTCCCTAGTACGCCTCTATGGACTAGCTCATTGATCAATGATGGTTAAGGTTTCCTAACCATAGACATGAGTTGTCAATTGATAATGGGATCATATCATTGGGAGAATGATATGGTGGACAGACCCAAACTAAGCGAAGCAATTAGATCGTGTCATTATGTTCATCTTTATAAGCTTTTCCTATGTCAAATATTGTATTCCTTAGACCATGAGATAATACAACTCCCTGGTATCGAAGAAAGCTTTGAGGTCATCAAACGTCATCCTATGAGAGGGTGATCATAAAGGTGTCTCTCGGTGATCGGAAAGTATCTCTGGGTTGTATGTATCAAGATGGAATTTGTCCCTCCCAAGTCGGAGAGATATACTTCGGCCCACTTAATCGATATCAACACCGCTTGCAAGCATGTGGTTAAGGAGTTAATCACAAAGTGATATCGGATTACGGAACGAGTAAAGTACTTGAGAACGAGATTGAACTAGGTATGACGATACCGACGATCGAATCTCGGGCAAGTAAAATATCGCGAGACGAAGGGAATATATATATGGGATTGATTGAATCCTGGCATCGTGGTTCATCCGATATGATCATCGATGAATGTGTGGAGTCAATATGGGTGCCTGCACCCGCTGTTGATTATTGATAGAAGATCATGTCGCATATTCTCGAACCCGAGGTCACACACTTAACGTGTCTCGACGCTAGGATAGATTGGATAATTGGTTTATGAATTTGTGTTCGAGTCTCGGATGGGATCCGGATATCACGAGAGGTTCCTAATGGTCCGGAGAATAAGATTCATATAAGGCAAGGCAGTTTTTGGAGTTCGAATTGTTCCGGATTAATCCAGATTGTACCGAAGCTTTAGAACCTTCCGGAAGGGGCCAACGTGGTCCCACCTTCCGGAGGGGCATGGGCCTATGAGGGAGTGTCCTGGCGCATTGGGCCAGGCACAAGGCCCCATAGGGCCCAGCCTATTCTAGATAAGATTTAAATCGTTTAAATCTAGAGATAGAATTTCTAGATAAGGGATAAGTTTAAATCGTTTAAACTTGAGATAGACTTGGAGGAGGGGCTAGGGCTGCGACCCCCCTCTATATAAAGAGGGTGGGGCGCACCAACCCCACACACCTTCCCTCCAAGCCCTAGTAACCCCGCTGCCTTCCTCTCTCCCTTCCGATCGCTTGTAGGCGAAGCCTGCGTAAATTCTCCACCATATACACCACGCCGTCGTGTTGTAGATCCAATCCATCTCTCCACCATACTTGCTGGTCCAAGGAAGGAGGAGACGTCGAGGTGCTGCACGTGTGCATCTCACGGAGGCACCGCCACTTGTGGTGCTAGATCGGATCGGATCGCGAGGAGGAGAAGCGAGTACGACTACATCACCCATGTTCCGACGAACGTTCCGCTGTGCGAATCTTCAAGGGTATGAAGATCTAATCTAATCTCTCTCGTTGTTTGCATCTCCTAGATTAGATCTTGGCTTTCCCTCTGTTCGCTTCCGTAGAAAATTTTGATTTACTATGCTGCGAAACCCTTCAATGACACGTAGTCATTAGCGCCTCCCCCATCATTCCTTGGAAAAACCCGATGTATCTAACATGGCGTTAACCAAATCAGTTAGAGTGCGGTTCTTCCTTTCGGCCACCCCATTTGACTGAGGTGAGTAGGGAGGCGTCCTCTCTTGTATAATACCATGTTCCATACAGAATAAATCAAATTCGTTTGAAAAGTACTCTCCACCATGATCTGACCTTAGCCGCTTGATTTTAAGATCAAGTTGGTTTTCTGCCTCAGCTTTATAGATTTTGAAGTAGTTCAAAGCTTCATCTTTAGATTTCAGAAGATAAATATAGCAGTATATAGTGGAGTCATCAATCAACATCATAAAGTATCTTTTTCCACCTTTTGTCAACACACCATTCATCTCACAAAGATCTGAATGTATAAGTTCTAGCGGTGCTAAGTTTCTCGGTTCCGCAGCCGTATGAGACTTGCGAGGTTGCTTTGCTTGCACACAAACTTGGCACTTAGAACCTTTGACAGTGGTAAATTTCGGAATTAAACTCATATTGGCTAGCCGCGTCATGCAACCAAAGTTAATATGACAGAGTCGTGAATGCCAAACATTGGACTTATTATCATTGCAAACATGATTACTAAATTTAGTACATGAGTCTGACAAAGACAAGCGGAACAGACCTCCGCACTCATAACCCTTTCCAACAAATTGTACATACTTAGAAAGTACAACTTTATTGGACTCAAAAACCAACTTAAAGCCTCTCGACATAAAAGCGATCCGCTAACGAGATTCTTATTGATGGAGGGAACGTGCTGCACATTCTTCAGCTGTACGGTCTTTCCCGAAGTAAACTTCAGATTTACCGTACCAACACCATGAACAGAAGCACGTGAGACGTTTCCCATCAGCACGGAAGAGGTCCTTGAGACCTGATAAGAGGGAAACATGGAAATTACAGAACATACATGTGTATTAGCACCTGTATCCACCAATCAGGAGAATAACATACTGAAAGGATAGTAGGTAAAATACCATACCCAGCATCCTTCATCTCAGTATCGCTAATAACAACATTAGCAGCCTTGTCGCTGTTCACATGTTGACGCTTGTCAAAGCGATTAGGACAGCTAGGATCCCAATGATCAGGATCACCACAGACGTGGCAAGAGCCTTTCCTCTTATCATTTTTCTTCTTGAAGTTGGTTGAGTGTGTGGCCTTGTTCTTGCCATCAAACTTCCCCTTTCCTTCAGTTTTGTTCTTATTCTTAAACTTGTGGGATTGGAAGTTTTTCCTCTGCACCAAATTGGCAGTAGAACCTCCCTCAAATCCTCGAGCAGTTTTGTCCTTTGCTCTCGCCTTCTCTTCCACATGAAGAGACCCAATGAGATCCGTAACGGAAAACTCTTGTCTCTTATGTTTTAGAGAAGTAGCAAAGTTCCTCCACGAGGGAGGAAGCTTGGCAATAATGCCACCAACCATAAATTTGTCCGGTAAGGAACACTTGAACTACTCAAGTTCTTTGGCAAGTGATTGTATCTCATGAGCTTGCTCAACGACGGAGAGCTCATCAATCATCTTGTAGTCATAGAATTGCTCCATGACATACAACTCAGTGCCAGCATTCGAGACCCCAAACTTGGCCTCGAGCGCTTCCCACGCGTCCTTGCCCATATCAAATGACATATACGGGTCAATAATGTTGTCCCCAAGAACACTGAACAAATCCGCCATAAACATGGTATCAGCTTTCTTAAAGTTCGCTTCTTGCTCAGCAGAAAGATCTCCTTCAGGCTTGCCAAGAGTGGCGCTATAGCAGTTTAGATTTTCAAACCAGAGAACTGCTCTCTTGCACCATCTCTTATAGTGCATGCCATCAAAAGGAGGCGGCCTAGTAGCCACGGCTACACAAGTGGAATTCAAATGCCTATAATCAGGTTTTTGAATTGTTGGAAATATAAGCAATAATCCATATGATTTAATCCGAATAATAAACCGGTAAAACATGATCATACAAACAGTAGTAAAACCAATCATGCAGATCAACAAAGTAGATGCACAAATTACATCTATACAAGAGAAACCTATCACATCTATGCCAAACGCTAGAACTAGAAACTCTAGCATAATCCGAAAGAGAGAGATCACATACGATGTAGTTGCGGCAGTAGCCGCCGCAGAGCTGTCGCCCATATTGAGGTTGCCGAAGAGGTCGTTGACGTCTGGGAAGAAGTCGTCGTTTGGAAACTCGTCGTCGGACGTCGTCGTAGTTGCCAGTAGTCGCGCTTGAGCGCTCCCCAAAAATCTGATCGCCCCTTAGCCATACAGGTTCACGAGAGGCGGGGTTTCGGAGGCCTACTGTCCTGATCTGCGGTGCACGCCGCAAGCCGGGATGGGGAAGACTGGAAGTACAAAGGAAGTCGCCTAGAGGGGGGGTGAATAGGCTTTTAAAATTATTACGGTTTAGGCTCAAGTAAATACGGAATAAAACTAACGTTTAATTTATTGAGCACAAAACCTAGCCACTAAGTTCACCTAGGTGCACCAAAACCTATGCTAAGCAATACAAGCAACAAGGTGATAGCAAGGTATACATACTTCAAGCACGATGGCTATCACAATGTAAAGTGCATAAGTAAAGGGTTCGTTTGAGAGATAACCGATGGACGCGGAGACGAAGATTTGTTTCCCGAAGTTCACTTCCAAAGAAACTACGTCTCCGTTGGAGAGGTGCGATGACGCAATGCTCTCCGAACGCCACAAATGGCTCACCTCGAGGTGTGGTGGCTCGATGCTCATCCAACGCCACACAAGGCCTCACCCCGGATGCGGAAGCACGCAACTCACCGACACCACAAAAGGCTCACCCTATTCTCCCAAGTGCGCACCACAAAAGGCGGGCACTTGCTCCACTATGGGACGCTTGAGGGCGGTCACCGAACCCGTACAAGTGTGGGGCTAACTCCACAACTCAATTGGAGGCTCCCAACAACAAAGCCACAAAAGGCCAACAATGCCACAAAAGGCCGACAATGCCACAAAAGGCTACAAGACCACAAAAGGTCAACAAGACCACAAAAGGTCAACAATCCAACCATTAACTGCCTAGGGTTCCAAGGAACCCAAGAGAAACAATCTCACAAGCTTGAACTCGCCGAATCTCCGAGGAGAACTCAAACCTATGCACCAAATGCAAGGGCAAGTCCTTCTCCCCCAAATTCCAACAAAGCTACAAAAGCTATTGGGGGAATAAGGGAGGAAGAACACAAGAGTAGAACTCAAACCTATGCACCAAATGCAAGGGCAAGTCCTTCTCTCCCAAATTCCAACAAAGCTACAAAAGCTATTGGGGAATAAGAGAGGAAGAACACAAGAGGAGAACACTAAACTCTCCAAGATCTAGATCCCAATGATTCCTTCACAAAGAAGGGATTTGACTTGGGGGATTGTAGATCTAGATCTCCTCTCTCAAATCCCTCAAAAAGATGCAAGAATCATAGGAGGGGAAAGGGAGAGGGAAAGCTTCTTCAAGGTTGACAATGGAGGAGAGAGAGAAAGCCAAGAACCAAGAAGAAAAGCTATATCCCACGAAGGAGAAGAGGAGCCCCTTTTAAAGGGCTCCCAGATCTGCCCGTTATGGGCATTCGCGACACCTGGCCGGAACTTCCGGTGGGAGGCCGGAAGTTCCGGTGGCACACAGCCAACGGTCGAAAACTGCGGAGCGAGAAACTGAAAAAACGAATCATGGCTGGAACTTCCGCCGGTCACCGAAACTTCCGGTGGGAGCGAAACTTCCGGTGGAAGTTCCGACAAATAGACATATTCAAAACAGAAGGTTACTGAACGTGAGCGGAACAAGACCCGGAACTTCCACCGGAACTTTCAGCGGCAAAGATGCCCTAGGGGAACTTCCGGTGGGAAGCCGGAACTTCCGGTCAGGGAAATTCCAGAATCCAGAAAACCAGAAACGCAATAACTTTTGCATCCGAACTCCAAACGGGATGAAACCAATTTTGTTGGAAAGATAACAACGAATAGAATCCAACAAAAAGTCGAAATATTGGGTATCACCTTGGGAGAAAATATCATGAATATATATGTGAAGTATCCCCCAAGGTGTGGAGCCGGAAAACTCGCAAGATCAAAAACCGCAATAAGATATGCAAGTGAAATCCTTAGATGATGAACTAGAGCTTGTTATGATGATGACCACAAGCTCTAGATCCTCTCATGGACAAGAACCAAATAATAACCAAGAAATATGATGCTATGAATGCAAAGGTTTGAGCTCTCTCCAACGATGCAAACGAGACACCCGCTTGAGAGCCCCTCTTGATAGAACGGCTATCTATCCTAAACCCAGTCTCCCAACTAACAACACGAGACCGGCAAAAAAGAAGCCCTATCAAGAACATACCTTTGCCTTGAGCAACCCACTTGAACTTGATGTAGACCGTCTTGTTCTTCTATAGTGGGAACACCTTTCTTGGATGCTCTTGCTTGATGAAGATAAAGACTTGCAAATTACTCCCCCATACTCCATGGGGAAACCTCTTCTTTGAACTTGTCTTCATCATTCCATGAGCACGAGGATGGCAAGCTTTAAGCATGAGATCTTCTAGAGATGGCGCATCTTGAGCTCACCCTTCTTCATCCCTACTTGAGGTTGATCCATCTTGATGCAACTCTTTGCACATGCCTTGATCGACCTTCAAGCTTCTTCTTTCTTCATGATTCCAAGGGGCACAAAGCCCTTGGAAATTTCTTCATCTTCCAACCTTGAGAACAACACATGGCCAAGCGATGCCAATGGACAAACCTACAAGTGAAACTCAATTTACACATTAGTCCATAGAAATTGTCATTAATTACCAAAACCACACATGGGGGCATACATGCCCTTTCAAAGACGAAAGCGGCGACGCAAGGTTCTGAAGGTAGTCGCGTGTGTGGATTGATTCACCAATTAGGTTTTGCACAGACGCTTATATAGTGCAGGTTAGGGAGATCGTGGGCTCAGCCCACGTCCATAAAAACTGGAAACGACTGTAATTAACACGTCCGTTAATGACTCATAATTAGTTTTCCCAACCAGCAAAATAAAGCTCGGCTAGGCGAGATTTCCGCAACCCGCGGCGCGCGCGCGTCGTGACGAGGCGAGACGAGGCGGGCGTCGGAGAAGGAGTGCGCGAGGGCTTCTCTCCTTGTCACACCTTAGTGAGTGGTGCAACACTCTACTATATAAGATGGTCCAACTCCCCTTCAACTACAATGTGGGACAAAATTTAGCACCACTGGCACAACCATATGCTGTCATATACAAGTGGGCCAAAGAGAATTTCAGAATTTTTCTAATGGGCCAGCAGTCCAAAACTCACCAAATTCCAACAATTTTATGGTCTCATAAGAAACATCGATATCTTCTTTGAATGTTCCATATGTGTGGTTGTGTTGGTATATATGAAAAACATGTGCTCCTTTTTAAAAATAATATTGTAAGTGGTGTAGATTCATTCCTTAGTTATTTTTTTTATTTTTTCATACATTCTGGCATATTGCTACAACATATACAACTATAGGGTATTGTCTCCCAACATATACAACTAAAGGGTATTTTTATTTTTATTTTTTCATACCGGCTCACCAGCCACCTAGTAGCAAGAGTACACGGTATAACTTTCTTGACACCACGGTGGGTAAAACTAAAAGTAGTGTGCGAGGTCTGTGTGCAAAATCAATCAGAAATGACCAAGTCTTGCATGCACTCGGTGGAGGAAGCCGGTGGTTTGGTCGATGAAAGAGCAAAATAACGGAGAGCGGATTTCCCACACCTAGGAGGGGCCCTGGCATCATCTTTGCCACACATTTGTTGGAGATTTGTGCAAAGTCAACACGGTCATCGTCGCCAATATATTTTGCATGTTATCCCTCCGAATTTTTTTATTCAACCCGCAGTCCCCATGGAGAGGAATAATCCCAGGCCCAGCCGACATCACCTGGTCGCCCCCGACCCATCCTCCACCTCGACGCCTCCTTGACCTCTCCTCCACCTTGACGCCTCCCCCACCCCTCCTCCACCTCGCCTCCCCCACCCCTCCTTTCCCGTGCTCCCCACCTTCCCCACCTCGTCGCCTCCCCTACCCCTCCTCCCCCGTGCTCCCCACCTCCCCCATGCGTCGCCTCCATGGAGTAGGACGCCCATGCCCTTCCCCAACACCGACGATGCCCCCGATTTGGCCATGGAGGTCTTGTTCTTGGCTAGGAGTGGCCGGATCTGCAGGCCTCCTTTTTCTTATTTTTTTTCTTATTCTGTTTGAGAGGCACGAATCTGAATTCATGTGAAACGTTTTTGTTCTAGATCTTGTAGATTTGTTTAACCTATGAAACATGTAGTTTCCTCTTTCCAGATTGTCAAGTATATGGGAATTGTATGATTCTCTTATCGATCTTGTATGGATTTGTATTAAATCTTGTATGAATCTTGTATCCCATGTGCTAGTCCCCAACTCGCCATCCCTATATAATTCGTGTTATTCAATTTCTTTTATGAAGTAAAATTGAGCACACAGGTATGATCCACACCTAAAATTTAGAACATCTGTCAGATAAGTGCAGCAACTAGCCTTTTTCAATCGATTTGTTTTTCCAGTCGATTTGTTTTTTTGGTTTCGTTTTCAGTCGATTTGGTTTTATGATTCTCTACTGGTCTTGAGATTCTCATGTTCATAGAACTTGATTCGATCTGGGTAAAAAAAAAGATCGGTACAAAAACAGATTCTCATGTTCATAGAACTTTGATTAGAAACATGTATGAATCTTGTATGCTACAAATTCGGTATTGATTGAATCTGTGATGGTAATGATCTGAGGCCCCTCTTTTCTTTTCCATTTTTCTAGATTTTGTCTTTTTAAGGTTAGTTTATTTAGATTGATCTTTGTATAACATCCTTCAAAAAAAATTGTATGGATCATGGTATGAATCTTCTATGGATCTATGTATGAAACATAAAAAAAAGAGGGAAAACGAAAATGATTTCGATCAAGAATCTGAGGGAAATGTTGTTTTCTATGAAAAAAATATATGAATGAGATTAGAAATTGTGAGTAATCTCGTGAATCTTGTGTGT
Organism: Avena insularis; assembly: GCA_023614405.1. Taxonomy (NCBI): domain Eukaryota; kingdom Viridiplantae; phylum Streptophyta; class Magnoliopsida; order Poales; family Poaceae; genus Avena; species Avena insularis. Next base: position 376,819,994 of record CM042687.1, on the reverse strand, counting down.
ATCTTGTATGAAACGTTCTTATTATTAATCTTATTCCTGAAATGTACATAACAAAATGAGGTGAAAAAATGTACATAAAAAATTGTTGATTATCCCTAAAATTTTGCGAGAAAAAATGAGGTGAAAAAGAAACAGACATTATGCATGTATTCTGTGAAAAAATTATATGAATATCTCTTGGCAGAAACAAGTTTGTAAAACGTGTGAATCTTGTATGAAACTTTTGAATCTAAGATGAAACAAAGTAAGAGTGTCTAAATATTGTTAAATAAAAAGTAGAAAAATAAAATTATCAAAAGAGATTGTTGAAAAAACAAATTGTATTAATTATTGAAAAAAATATAAAACTTGTACGGATATTTTTAGAAAAATTCTTAAAAAAAATTCTATGAAATATTGTTGAATATTATTGAAAAAATAATTATGTAAGAAATTGGTAATTAAATTATATTAATTAGATTGGCTAATTAAAACTGGCTAATTAAATTAAACAAAGATGTACTGTGAATCACGTTCTTTCGTTGAAGACAGTGACAAAAATAAATAAAACATGAAAAAACTGGAGGCTAGTAAGCAAAACAGCAATAAACTTGAGAAATAAGGTGAAAGGGTTGTTCTGTAAAAAAATGTAGCACGAATCTTCAAGAAATAAAGGACAAAGATAATGCCGGAGGCCTCTCATGCGAGGGAATTGCATTGCCCAAAATAATGGATGCGCAGCTCTGGGCACTCCGCCGTCTCTAGTCGGCACGACGTCGCACACCCCGACGCGTTCCACCCTGCTAGTTCCCGCGATGTGGCCGGCTGGCGCAGCACATGCGCATGAAAAAAAGGAGGTGGCGCCACAAGGCCGGATTAGAGGACCTGACCGGCCGCCGATCGAGGTCAAAGATACACAGTGCAGGCTAGCACGACAGATACATGAAGCAAGCAGAGAAGCAGTACGTGCATGCGGGCAAGGAATATGGCGCAGCGGTTGCTGAGCTACAAATCCTGGCCGTTTTGCTCTCGGCCGCGTGGTACTCGTTCATCTGGTACTTGGACCTTGGCAGGCTCGAGTTTGTTTTACTCCTGTTTTAGTGATTGAATTCGAAACCGGTACGAAAACGCACGTACCAGGGTCACGATACGAAAATGCACGTACCAAAAATAACTTATGTATGACATCCATGTGTTTGTGTATCGACCACAAATTATATGCTGTGTGCTTTTCTGGCCTATGTGAAAACACGTTATTGTTACTAGTAATCGGACACGTGCACATGCACGTATGGACAAATGGACATTTTTTATTGTACATATGTAAAAATGTATTTTACTCATTTTAAAGATAATAATAATATGTAGAAAAAATACTTCAATGTCTTAAAATCATTCTTTTAAAGCTAATAATACTATGCAGAAATATATCGTCATGATCCTTTACTCTCTCTAGTACAAGGAAATATTTTTTAAAATTATACCGACGACACCGTACCTCCACTTACCAAACAAGGCTATAATAGATGCCAAATAAAAATAAGGTACTATAGGATCCCTTCCCATGTAGTAAAACGAAACAAATCCTAGTCAGTTATTCATTACTCCGAAAAAAGTTTGAGAGCAAGGGATCCCCTAAATAAATTTGTTTTCGCTTAATTCATGATGATTTACAAAATAAGGACAAAACTAATTCCAAAGTTAAATATAGTGATGTTTCATACTCAGGGCTCTCACCACCGTTGGCGCTGCTGATTATTGTAATCGGTTGTAGATAGTGTGGGGTCAGAGCTCTGCACGTTTCAAAAGTACGCACCAAGCCGAGCAATTTTGCTAACCAAGCAACCATTTATCAACTTTGTACGATCGTTAAAGGGATTTTTTTACCTTCTCCAATGGGTACACAATCTTCATATAATCAGCACACTTCTTTCAAGTTCCAAAGAAGACAGAAGATAACTTGTTTTGCACCTTGAACTGACAAGCATAAGAAAAACGATTTATAGGCTGTAATATGCGACAAGTTCGAAAAGCATGATATTTCGGATTGTACTACATGAAATAATAAATCAAGAGCAAGGACAAGCTATGAGGTTGAAATATTATATTCTAGGTAATACAATGTCTATCAGTTTCATAATATTTTCACGATAAATATAAGTGCGGCCCAAAGAATGGCTAGAATTCTTGGGAATAGGCTACAAAATAGTGCGGAGTAATAATCAAATAAAGAAGGATGAGATGTTGTGCCTACTCATTGTTTGCCTTCCCACATGAAAACCAAAAACAATTGTACTTTGATGGGATTCCTGATGTGATTGGGAGAAATGATGCATAACAAACTTACATGTGGGGAAGTTTTTGTTAAAGTTGCCTGTTTTTCCAGTAAAATATGATCTAAATGAGTCTTACAGTAAAGAAATCCATCCATGAGTAGTAGTAGAACATCTAAAAATAGTACACTTCAACGTTATCCTATGGGCAACACAAAATTCAGATCACAGAGAAATAAGTGTGTGAAAGTGAAACATAATATACCGACTTTTGATCTCTCATATGACTAAAATCACAATTTCCTAAGGACTGCAAGTCAAACAATCGTGATTACCTTCAATCTATATTTAGTCCATATAGAATTTGTTCCGCTAAAGAGACTTCAGTGCAAAGTAACTTTACATTGATTAATGGATGTGCAGGAAAACTACACAATTAGGAAAACTACACAGATTCAGTTATACAAGAAGTAAAGATCGCATGGCAATGGTGAACATGAGTACATGACGATGATTTAAGAAATACATGTGAGTTTGTTGGTAATTGTAATCTATACACATTAAACTGCACAAAGAACATATATGCTTAGAATAACACCTTAGTTGGTACCTGATCCATAGTTTCTAACAGTTTACTACTCATTGACCACCCAATAACATGACACTGAAATTAATACAGTAAATAAATATATGTGATATCTGATGCTGCAGCTAGATACTCAACAGCGCCGAATAGTGGTGTTAATTGTAACACATGCATTCTTCATTTAAAGCTAATTTCTACTGTGGTAATTACAAATCGAAATACATATGAAGATGAGTATGATCAAGAACTGATTACAGACAAAGAAGCAGCACAGGCTCAACGCGAGTGGACCATATAGCATGTCTTTGTTGTTGTCCCCGGAGTCAATGGAAACAGATGGAACACATTGTGCAGGTTCTCTCTTAGTCTTAACTTCAGTTCACCTTTCCTTCATGTTTGGTAGTTATATGTGCTTCATTCTTTTACTCATGCTCTGGACTTATTGTATAGGTTTTGTACTATTTGGCATTATATTCTGTGAGCTGTCAGGACACTCCTGTCCATGAAATGCTCAATGCTGACATTGTAGTTCCTGAGATACATGTCTAGAAGTTTTCTTGTCGTGATTCTTTCTCATGAAAGCATGGACTTTGTGTTTCTTAGCCAAGAGGAGATAAAGAAATCTCAACACACTATTCTCCTCCTAGAGAACATTGTCTATGAAATCGCATCAAATAAATTCCTTAGGAATCACCGAGCTAAATAAACAAGATACTGATTCACGTAGACTATATGGTTCGCTGTTCACACGTTGCAAAAAGAATTTACATGAAACAGGTATTCTAAAAGAATCCCAAACTGAAGAAATAGAGGCAACCTCGAAATCCAGCGCCTGAAAGTTGTGGGGTAGTGTCCATACGGCCGGTGCAAGGCAGTGCGGGTGCAGCATGCAGTTCGGCCTCACTTCCAGGCATGCAGGGCGCTTTTGCAGGTGGGTCTCCAGCGGGACGGCGAGAGGGGCCCGCGGGGTCGCCTGGGAGAGCCTGCGGCAGGAGTGCAAGAGGGCTGCGGCAGGAGTGCAAGAGGGCTGCGGCGGGAGTGTGGAAGAGCAGCGGCGGTCGCCTGGGAGGGCCTGCGGCTGGAGTTGGGAGCTCTATGGCGGTCTCCTGCGAGGGGATCGGCGGTCGTCGCCTGGGCGGGATGCTGCTAGGGCAGGGGAGGGCTGCGGGGGCGAGGGCGACGTCGGGAACTGATGAAAAAACTATCTCGATCGCAAAAGTGGGTTTGCGGGCAAGTTGCCGCGTAGTGCGTTGTCCGCCCTCGCGTGATGAGCCGTCAAAGACGGAGAAGATTTGAGCCCTTGGATTTATCGGTTGGACAGTCAGGATCTTCTGGATTAGACCCTCTGGGTCTTTTAATATTAGTCTAGATAGATAATTTGTACTGTTTGTGCCACTAATTGCAGTAGATGTCGAGTGGTACAGACATTGGAGTGTGTACAGTCCCAGACTTATGAATATATAACTTGTGCATATCTATGCAGCATTTGTTGTGCTTTCCCACGTCTTTTTTTAGGTACAAGTTGTCCAACTTTTTAAATTCACATGAAACAGTGGCCTAAGTTTTGGCAAATTCTAATCCGACACCGATCTTGTTCTCGCATCCGGTGAGGTCAGCATGATTAGGAACGTTCGCACCGCCTCTCATCCGGTGAGGTCAGCATGATTACGAACGTTCGCACTGCTTATGCTAAAACTGGGTTTCTGCAATTTAAATAACAATAACCTAAAAATCAAACAAATTCAAAAAATAAACCTTCTCGCAAACTATTTCACAATGGCTAATCTTTTTTTGCAACTGTCGCCTGCGCAGCGCCACACAAACTATTGCCACGCCACGGAGCACGACGCTGCAGGCCTACCACGCTGGCGTCGCGGGATGCTGGTGCACACATGCAGCGCCGGTCCACACGGCGCCACACGCACATCCTCCACGCGAGGACGTCTAGCGCCGCATCCCTCGCCATGATGGCTCCTTGGGTCATCGTCGTGGGTCGCGGCGGGCCGCCGCGCGCACATAGTCCATAGTTCACACATCACATAAAGATAACAAGTCTCCAACATCCACGAGATAGTTCATGCATAGTCCACGAGCGTCGCCGTCTATAAGTCTAAAATACGAGGCCATTTTCCTTTCTTCTTGCGCCCTTCGTCTTCCGCCATGAAGCAGCTCACCACTTCACACTTCCTTTGCCTCCCCACATCACAAGCCTCCTTAGCACTTCTCTTCCTCCTTTTGCTTGCGACGCTCGTCCTCATGTTGCTTGCGCTTTGTTGCTGCCTCCTCGTTACGCAAGGCTTCATGGTACCGACGTCTAACTATTTGACCCTAGATCTCCATAATACCCAATGTAGCTTCATCTTGCTTAAGATATATCCAAGTGGAGGGGGAGACTACAAAAAAATATTGCATGTTAGTTATTCCCTCGGTCCATAAATAACTGATATGGATTTGTAAAAAATTGGATGTATCTATACACTAAAACATGTCTAGACGCATTTGAATTTAGACAAAACTAAGTCACTTATTTCTAGACGAAGAGAGTATATGATATTGAATAGAGGTTAGCAACTTCATCATTTCAGCTCTCATTACTTGTTTTAGCTCATTTCATGCTCTAGAAATGGATAGATTTTGTGTGAGTTCTATCTCTGTATATCTGGTTAATTTGGCACATATAGTTCTCGAAATTCATTTGATTCATCGAAGCACATAGATACATGAGTTCATCCTATATACATATCTTGGTTTGACACGTTATCTTGAAATCCGGTCGGTTCACAGTGCATCATGTCATCGTCGAGCAATAAAATATTCTTCTTTCTTCTATCTGTCGTCACAAAATCCATTAAAACAAAAATAAGTACCAAAACTATGAAGGCACACATATATATAGTGGCACCCTAGCATTTTAGTTAATCATCGGCCAGTTAAGCAAGAAATTAAGAACAAAAACATGAACACGCTAAGGAGCTACCAAATTAAATTAGGGAGTGCCTCTATGGCGAGCTCCTCGAAGATGTCTGAGGACGAGGCATCCTAAGACATCTTCGAGAAGCTCTGCCATAGTGGTGTCCCTGCTCTCGCACATCATCTTTCAGTTCATATCTTTTCTAGCTAAATTAGTATGTTGGTGCAGCTAACTAATTTCACATATTAGGGAGTGCCTCTACGGCGAGCTCCTCGAAGATGTCTGAGGACGAGGTACTAAGACATCTTCGAGAAGCTCCGTCGTAGTGGTGTCCCTAGTCTCGCACACGATCTTTCTTGCAGTTGATAGTTCACAAGGAAGTCTATTTATAGATTAAGCAGCACAACATAGTGTCGACACTCATGACATAATATCGACACTCACCCCTGCATATTGTCGCCACCCACTGAAATAGTGTCGCCACTCACTGGCATAGTGTCTACTCACGCCATATAGTGTCGTCACCCACTTTTAGTGCCGATTGGAGACACCATTCGGGACTAAATGGGCTCATGTCGGCCCCAGCCTGCCGCAACCCCTTTAGTCCCGGTTGGTGTGTCCAACCGGGACTAAAGATGTAGTAGAAAGTTTTTTAAATTAGTGCTTGTTTGATGTATACGATGTGTTCTTTTATTTTTAGACTAGTACTACTCTTAGCATCGTGATTTTGTTTGATGAACTTATAAAATGCAGATGAGACGGCAATGGATGTACGCTGACCGAATCTCTGACGAGTTCATTAAAGGCGTATGTTCTTTTCTCGTTGTGGCAGAGGCAAACAAGCGGAATGGTTTTATCTGTTGTCCATGTGGTGAGTGTCGGAATCAGAAGGAATACTCTTCCTCGAGAGTCCTTCATGGCCACTTGTTTCGGTTCATTTTCATGTCTGGCTATAATTGTTGGACCAAGCACGGAGAAAGAGGGGTTATGATGGAAGACAACGAAGATGAAGAGAATGATGACAGCTATCCTATGTCCCCTGAATACGGTGGTACTACAATGGAACACAATGTTGAAGAAGAAGCAGAAGAACATGCATCATATGAGCCAGATGATGATCTTGGTCGGGCCATTGCTGATGCAAAGGGAGAATGTGATAGCGAAAGGGAGAGGTTGAAATTTGAGCAGATGTTAGATGATCACAACAAATTGTTGTACCCCAATTGCGAAGATGGACACAAAAAGCTAGACAGCACACTAGAATTGCTGAAATGGAAGGCAGAGGTCGGTGTGCCTGACAAGGGATTTGAAAAGTTGTTGAAGATAATGAAGAAGCTGCTTCCAAAGGATAACGAACTTCCCGCCAGTACTTACGAAGCAAAGAAGGTTGTCTGCCCTCTAGGATTAGAGGTATAGAAGATACATGCATGCATTAATGACTGCATCCTCTATCGTGGTGAGCAGTACGAGAATTTGGATGCATGCCCGGTATGCACTGCATTGCGGTATAAGATCCGACGAGATGATCCTGGTGATGTTGAGGGGGAGTGCACGAGGAAGAGGGCCTACCTGGCGAGCTCCCTTTCCCGTCGGTTAGCGAAGAAGGCATTCCAGGTGTGATAGTTGTCGGGATCCCACCGGGGATCCATCCGCTGCTCCGGCGTGAGCTCGTGGTAGAAGTGGTTCATGATGGCCGCCTGTCGGGCGGAGCCTTGAGGCACATAAGGGACAGGAACCCCTCCAGCGCTCAACATCCAGCCGGCGGCCGGCCGATAGCCCGGCGGGCAAGGGTAGTTGGAGGCCCACAACGCTTGGGTCTCCTCGAGGGTCGGAATGGCCCAGTAGGCACTGTCCATAGTTGTGAGAGAGTAAGGTGTGGATGTATGGATAGCCATGGCGTGGTCGGCCTATATATAGATGGAAAGTGCTGGAAAACATGGCGGGAAACGGTGGGATATGGCGGGAAATATCTTTAGTCCCAGTTAGTGGCTACAACCGGGACTAAAAGCACCGTTCAGAGGGAAATGGCGGGAAAACATGGTGGGAAGCGGTGGGATATGGCGGGAAATATATTTAGTCCTGGTTAGTGGCTACAACCGGGACTAAAAGCACCGTTCAGAGGGATATGGCAGGAAGCGGTGGTCCAAGAGACCTATCATGTTCGAGGTTTCATGGCTTTCGGTCCAAGAGACGGATGTTATGTGTTGAATCGGGACATAGTTTGTGATACGGTGCCCATATTGTACATGCATGTGTATATTAGGATGTAGAACAATGTTGCAGGAGGAAGTTTTCCTTTTCGTCGCTCGGAAAGCCATTTTCCATTTTCCGAGCGCAAAAAGACAGGTCGTTTTGTGAAGCAGCCACCAAAATGCAGTTACAGAATGCTACCATCCCATTTTTATAAAATAGTAGACCACGTTACGTGAACTATATCCCAACCGGGGGATCTCAAACCTTTCTGTCCTTCCCGGGTGAAAAAGACAAATGTCTGCCGAATTGGTAGGAAGTGGGTTCGGTTTGAACTACAGGTACATGATCTAACGTCCGTGATTTTTTGAAAAAATGATTTTTAGACTTACGATATGTCGTTTTTTCAGAGATCCAATGCATGTTTTAAAAAAGGTTTTTGAAAAAAGATTTAAAAAAGGTTTTGAAAAAGGTTTTGAAAAAGGTTTTTTGTTTTAAAAAAGGTTTTAAACAGGCATACAATAATTAATTTTAAAAAAGGTTTTGAAAAAGCTTTTAAAAAAGACCTTTAGCCCCGGTTTGTAGTTATTGTAAGTTAAAAAAGGACCTTTAGAAATTCTATAGGAATTGAGTTGTTGTTATTATAAGTTAACACGGTTCATTATTAAACCATGGATTTGATTTATCAAATCCTTCGTTATTGTATACTCTTTGATAGATATAGCGCAACCCAAATCAATCCCTAATCCTTATTTTACAAGTTCTTAATGGTCCCTTTTCTTATTTTGAATGTAAATACCTAACTAAATACTAAGAAAATTCTCTGTTGACAGCAATATATGCTTCACAATAGTATATATTTTGTATATCGAAGTCCTAGATAGGAAAGTAGAGTAGGCACAGATGCTCCACAAAAGGTAAAATGTATATGAAAACAAGATTGATTGAACTTTGCAACGAACTTATTTCATGAGTAAATGATTGAATGGGATTCGCTTGGGCAACGAAATAAAGTCCCGATCTCCTTTTTTCTCTTATTGAATTAACTAATTCATTTCCTTTTTACTTTTGGATTTTTGGATTTTTTTTTGAATTTGATTTGGCATTATTCAACAAGAAAAAAAGAAAAAATTCGACAATTTTTTTATTATGTGATTATTATGTGATATGCATCGGGGCTAAAGGGGGTTGCGCGCGAACATGCTTGAAAAATTTTTCAGCCCCGGTTTGTGCTACAAACCAGGGCTAAAGGTCCAACCGGGGCTAAAGGGGGGTTGGGTATAAATACCCACCCTATGCGCCCCGGTTCGATGCACGAACCGCAGCACACAGATCGACCAGAGCCACCGGCCAGCCTTCTCTCTCCTCGCAGAGCCACCGCACATTGTCAACCACCACGCCACCATCGCCGCCTTCTCGCGCCTCCCCACGCTGGCTCGAGCCGCCTGCAGCCGCTGCCGCCTGTCGCCTGCACCCGTGTCGTCTGGCCTCGGTCGCCTTCCCGACGCCGCCGACCGCCTTGCTGCCCTCATCGAGCCACCGCGCCCGCACCGTCCACCACCACCGGAGCCGCCCCTCCCCAAGGTAAGCTCTAGTTAATTAGTAGTGTTAATTTTGTTAGTTATTTTGTTAGTGTATATAATTTTGTTAGTGTATTTTAGGGTTAATTAGTTAGGGTTATTTTAGGGTTAATTAGTTAGTAAGTTTAGTGTAATTTTTTCTTAAATATTTTAGTTAGTGTTTAGTATATTTTATTTTGAGTTAGTGTAATTTAGTTAGTGTAATATAATTTATTTTAGTTAGTGAATTTTTCTTAGTTAGTGAATTTTAGGATTTTAGTTAGTGTTTAATATAGTTTATTTTAGTTAGTGAATTTAGTTATTGTTTAATATAGTTTATTTTACTTGATACTATTTTATTTTCATCATGTTTAAAGTATATAGGTTTAATTTAGTGTTTAGGAATATGCCGATTCCTCATCCTCGTTCACTCGGCGTGACCCCCGGAGCGCTACTAGACAGTGTCACCAGGCATCCACGGGGCTGGGCTCCGCCAGGCAGGCACTTGGAGGTGCTACCAGCCGGGGGACGTCGTCTCGTGAGGAATCTGGGTGTCGTTGTCGACCCGGATCTTCTTTGGTGGTGGCCGAGTGGTCCAGGTGCGATGCAGAGGGAGCCGGCCCCCGACGAGGTGGTACAGCGTCGTGTCAGGGAGGAGGACGAGCACGTCTGGCGCTACATGCACATTTTAGGCGTCCGGGACGCCAATACCTGGCAGCTTCTTCAGGCACCTTACCCGAGATATTCTCCGGTGATGGTTCCTACACTTTGGGTGCACACCTCCCGCGGCTCAGTAGCTGGGGCTCGACGTCTTCGCTGAGCTAGCTAGATGTGTAATAGGGTTGTATTGTTGTTTAATTGGTACTTTATTGTTGTACTAGCTGGATTATTCGAGATGTATTGTTGTTTAATTGGTACTTTATATTTCTTTATCGCATTGTTTAAGCTGGATTAATTTATCTTCCTTTATTTTATCGCATTAAGCAAAATGGTTTTATCTTTTTTCTGTATTAGTTAAGTTATGGACGGTAGAGACAACGAAGAGCACATCATGTACAACATGATAGATGAGGGTACAGGAGGTTACCATTATGATGGAGCAGACGATGATGGAGATGATGATGGCTCCCAATACCTCAACTTGGATGAAGCCGACAGAAGAGACGACTATGACGAATTATTTGGTGGAGACGACGGTGGAACTGACGGTGGAGACACCACCATAGCAAAGATCGGCGAGGTATATAAAGCCTCTGCTGATCACGAGCTAGTAGATGCATTAGTTGATTCATATATATATATGTACTAACGACTGTTTCTTATCTTAGACCTCCGCATCGGGCGAATCTTTTGCAAGGAAACGAGGCCCGACCAAAAAGTTGGCCGATGGTATGCGTTTCACCATTGATCTAGTGTCTGAGGTCGGCGAACCTTTGGAGCCGAAAGAGGCCGCAAGTGTATTTGTATACCAATGCGGAGTGATAGTCAGGGACGCCATCCCGATCACTACTCAAAAGTGGAATAAGCCATGAAAGAAAAGTGATCGAGTTGGAGAAACTTTTGTCGATGACAGAGCCAAAGACATTCTTTGGAATTCACTCATGGCACACTTCTCTCTGCCTGAATTGGACACTCCTGAACTCACTGAGGCATTGAGGTTGCAAGTTAGAAAGTGGGCCCTTAAGAAGATGGGCAGACAGTTCAAGGACTGGAAGAAAAGATTGTACAACAACTTTGTCAAGAAGGGTCTGACTCCGCCATTCACTGGCCCGCTAGAGAAGCAGCGGGATAATTGGACCCCATTTGTGAAATATAAGGAATCAGAAGCAGCTACGGCCAAGTCAGAAAAGAATAAGATAAATGCGGCCAAAAAGAAATATCACCATACTATGGGGACAAGTGGCTACAAGATGACTGCGCTGAAGTGGGAAAAAACCGAGGAAGAAATGCGTAAAAAAGGGGTCACGCCAGCTACAAATAAGTGGCCCGTGAGGTCAAAAAATTGGCTCCTTGGGCATGGGGGTCGATGACACCAAACCGGGAGATTATTGTTACAAAGGAGGCCATTACTAAACCCAAAGATGAACTTGTTAAAGTGATACAACTGAGAAAAGATGGAAAGTTCATTCCCGATGAGAGAACGATGAGACATATGCCCTCGTGAATCTGAAAAATCAGACGAACACGAGGCTTTGGCCCATCTGCTCCATGGAAGATGTGGTTTCACGACATCGACACTTATAGAAGCCGATCCAGAAAAATGAACCGGCAGAAGGCGGAGGAGGCAGCGCAGTTGGAGGCGGTTGAAAGAAGGAACGAGGAATTTCAAGCCATGTTCAAGCTGCAGCAGGAGCAAATTAATGAACTTAGAGTACTGGCCCGACAGCAAGATCCTGCGTTAGACAGTCCGGTGGGCCCATATCAGCGGAGAAGCATCGTGGCTTCCACATAGGTACAAGCTAATAATCCAATGCTGATGGACAATAATGCACCGGTGATAGATGATACGGCCGGTGCATCGATGGTTCACTACCCCGTGGATGAAGTCGAGGCAAGGACAGCTTGTGAGCTACATGTCAGAGTGAAGAACATTTCTATGAAGGTGGCGCTCGACTTTGCTTTACCTTGTCCACCGGAAGCGACCTATCATGGAAGTCAGATTCCATCTGGCTATGCTTGTGTCGGTGTGGATGAAGTTGAATTGACATGTCGATCACTTGAGCTTGACATCCCTGCAAGCGAAGGGGAGAAAACACTTGGAGAAGTGGAGGGTGGGATCATTCTTTAGAAAAAACAACACATCGTGTTTCCAGGCTAGGCGCCAAGGAAATCATCTCCTCCGAGAAGCAATCCATCACCTCCAAGGCCACCATCACCTCCGAGTCCACCGTCTCCACCAAGAAACAATAGTCCACCCCTTCTTGATAGGGATCGCAGCGCGACTGCATCTCCATCTCCGGCGCCTCCGCCTCCGCCCACTGAATCAAAGGAAAGAAAGTGGAAGAATAACACCGCTACGTCGAGGGAGACCCGACACCGAAAACTACAAGATCCCCTCCCAAGAGTATCGCCGTCTCCTCCCAAGTTAGCTTATCACCGGACTGATGAGGGAGCGCGGTGATCTCCCGGGCCGAAGTGAAGGCCCATTTTGCACCAAAACAACCCGAGCCACAGGTGCTAGTTGATCCAAAAGTCAAGAAGCACTTCTAGCCGGCGGAGATAATGTCGCCAAGGGACCAATAACACGAAAATTTGTCTACGGGGAGCCTCTGGTTAGTGATGAGGTATTCGATGATCTGCCAACACATATGCGACTGTTGCATATCTGGTACTTGAAAGTCACAAAGGAAGGGAGACAATTTCTCCTATGTAAAGTTGGAGAGGAGTACTTCCGCCTGCATTTAGATCTCCATTGAACTTTGTGAACTATTTCAGTTATTCAACCTAGACGCCCTCGACAAGTCCCTCCTCAGCATATATTGTCTGTAAGTAATTAAGTCACTAAATCAGCTCGTTCAATTCATTTTCTGTCGTTATCCTCACTATAGCTCCTTCTGTATGCTATTATATATGCAGAACAAAGATTCAAGAATGTAGAAGGAAGTCAATCTACAGCATTGGGTTCGTTGACCCAAACAAAGTTAATGGATATACGCTAATAAATAACCTCGAGGAAACGGAGGATAACTTGCTAATATTTTTAATGGAGCAACATTACAAGACACAAATAATATTTCCTTACAACTATGGGTAAGAATCTTACTGTCTTGTACACATTCAATTTTTGTTTACTCGATGTTAAGTGTATATAAACATGCGCAACTTTCACTGGATTCTTCTAAACATTGACGTTGACCGTGCAAAAGTTGAAATCTCGGACTCGTTAAAGAAGCCGATGGAAGACTACCGCAGCATAATTGATTGCCTCCAAAAGTAATTTCAATCACTATATCTGTCTCTTTCGTTCATTCTCTGTGATGTAAACTAATTAATAACTCATTCATTTCTTTTTTGCCGGACAGGGTTTAGAAAAAGTTCACGAAGGAGGTTCAGGGTGAATGGCGTGAGGAGCTCACTTTTCGTACGGCCCCGGTAAGTAGTACGAGAGCTAGGGGACTAATTTATGTGAATATTACAATTACCATTCTTACAATTATCATGCTTGATTATTACCTGATTGAATTATATTCTCGATCGAAAAGTGTGCGACGCAGCCACAGGGGACTAATGTATGTGGATATTACGTATGCGAGTTCATTCGTGGATGTATGGAGCAGGGCACAGACTTTCTTCAATACATAAACAATATATTCGCAATTTATTCTATACCATAGTTTTTGTTGAGTTCCATTCATAATGATCTACTTCTTTATATATAGTTAGATGCGATGCCGGAAAAGCTCCTGTTGGAGATATGCCCTAGAGGCAATAATAAATGTAGTTATTATTATATCTTTGTGTTTATGATAAATGTTTACATTCATGCTATAAGTATCAACAAGGAAACATTAATACTTGTGTGATTTGTAAACTAAAATAGAGTCCCTACTAAAGCCTCTTTATAATACTAGCTTGTTGGTTAATAAATGATTGTGGTTTCCCTATCATGAACATTGAGATGTTATTAACAACAAGATCATATCGTTAGGAGAATGATATGGTGGACATACTCCTATGGATAAGCGTAGCATAAAGATCAAGTCATTTTAATAGTTCAATTGCTATATGCTTTCTGATGCATAGTAACCTAATTCCTTCGACCATGAGATCATGTTTATCACCATCACCGGAAGGATGCTTTGATGACATCAAACACCACACCGTAACTGGGTGGCTATAAAGGTGGCATTGAGTGTTCGGAAAGTATTGGTTGAGACACATGGATCAAGAGTGGGATTTGTCCATCCATATGACGGATAGATATACTCTGGGCCCTCTCGGTGGAATGTCATCCAATTAGCTTGCAAGCATGTGACTGGCTCACAAGGGGTCACATATCACGGGAACGAGAAAAGAGTACTTATCAGTAACGAGGTTGAACTAGGTATGCAGAGATACCGACGATCATAACCTCGGATAAGTAAACTATCGTGAGATAAAGGGAAATTGGTATCGTATGTAAGTGGTTCATTCGATCGCAAAGTAATCGTAGAAATATGTGGGAGCCATATGAATTTACAGATTCCTCTATTGGTTATTGTTCGGAGAAGTGTCTCGATCATGTCCGCATAATTCACGAACCGTAGGGAGACACACTTAAGGATTCGACGTTGTATGAGTAGTTATGGAATGATGAATAAGAGATCGAATGTTGTTCGGAGTCTCGGATGGGATCCGGGATATTACGAGGAGATCCGGAATGGTCCGGAGAATAAGATTCATATAAGGAAAGTCCTATTTCGGGGTTGGAGAATGGTTCCGGTGTTTTCATCGGGAATGTTCTAGAAGGTTCCGGAATGTCCGGCACTCCGGAGGGGAAGGGTACATGAATGTGTCATACCAAGTTGGAATGATTGCATCATGTACTAGGTGTCATCGCTGAACAAAATAAAGGGTTTAATCAAATCCTAGTTTGAAAAGTCAAACGCCAATTTGAAAAGTCAAACGGCTATTTTGGGAAGTGGAGGGGAAGGTGGAAACCGAGTTGGGGAGGAGTTCCTTCCCTCCACCGCCGGCCCTCTTGGGAAACCGAGTAGGGGAGGGACTCCCCTCCTCTGGCGCGCCCCCTCCACCTATATAAGGAGGGGCAGGGCTGCCCCTCCTAGCACCTAACACCTCCACCCAAAACCCTAGCTCCAAGCCGCCGCCCTCCATAGCCGCCGCCGGCCTAGGGCAAACCGCCGCCACCGCCTAGCTAACCCTAGCCACCGGCCAAGCCTCCTCCTTGGTGTGTCTAAACCCTAGATCGCCGAGGAGCTCTCTCATAGTCCACCATACTCGCTCCGGCTTAAGGCGAAGCCCTGCGAGATCTCCCCTCTACTTCCGGTACCACGTCGTTGTGCTGCCGGAATCGCGAGGAGAGTGCTACAACCTCCGCTGCCTGCTGGAACAAGGGAGAGGAAGGTCTTCATCGAGTACCGAACGTGTGACCGACTGCGGGAGTGCTGCCGGAACGCAGCGCCGGAAGGATCGTCTACGCGATCTTGAGATCGGGAAGAGTACGACTACATCACCCACGAGAATCCGCTCTCGTTAAACACTTTGGAATCTTTGAGGGTGATTTATTCCATCGACTCGTTGATACAATCGAGTAGATAGATCTTGGCTTATTTGTTTGTATGCGATAGAAATTTTTTGTTTGCCATGCTACGAAACCCTACAGTGGTATCAGAGTCGTGTCTATATGTAGATCTGTTGCACGAGTAGAACACAATGGTCATTGTGGGCGTTGATGCTTTTATTGTTGATTGCTTCTTGTGTACTTTGCATCTTGCGGGATGGTGGGATGAAGCGGCCTGAGCTAACCTTACATGACATCGTTCATGAGACTTGCTCCACGCTTGACATGCAACTTGTATTGCATAAGTGGCTTTGCGGGTGCCTGTTTCTCCCAACATAGTTAAGATCCAATTTACAACGGGTGATTGACAATACTAGTATCAATGTTGTGGTTCTTGTTCGTAAGTTAGAACGACACTTATTGAAAGCCCCAAACCACGTAAAACATGCAAAGAAAGTAGAGGCGTCTAACTTTGTTTTGCAGGGGTGTGTTGTGATGTGATATGGCCATGATTATGATTATATTTGATGTATGCAATGTTCCTTATTATAAGTTGGCAACCGGCAGGAGCCATATGGTTGTCTTTAATTTTGTTAAGACCCGCGTGTCTATTCAAAGTAGTTGTAATAGTTGAAGCTGGTGGACGACAACCTTGGAGAAGCGTCATTGACCTTGATGCAATGCCGGTGATGATGGAGATCATGTTCGTGCTTGAAGATGGAGATCAGAAGCACAAAGAAGAAAGGCCATATCATATCACATATTATGAATTGCATGTGATGTTAATCCTTTATGCATCTTGTATTGCTTAGTTAACGACGGTAGCATTATAAGATGACCCCTCATGCACATAAATTTCAAGTCCTAAAGTGTTCACCCTTAGTAAGCACCGTTGCTAAAGCTTGTTGTTTCGAAGCACCACGTGATGATCAGGTGTGTTAGATTCCGCAAGTGTATACAATGTGAGCAAGCCAGATTTGCTCATGCGGAAGCTAAGGTTTGATCTTGACGAGCCTAGCATGTACAGACATGGTCTCGGAACACGGATCACCGAAAGGTCAAGCATGAGTCATATAGTAGATATGATGAACATGACGATTGTTCGCCATTGAAGCTACATCAACTCTCGTGATGATCGGTTTTAATGTGGTGGATTTGGTACGTGTGATCACTAAAACAATATGAGGGATGTTGTTTTGAGTGGGAGTTCACCTAGATTAATTTAACTATTAATTAGAACTCAATTTTTCATAAACTTAGTCTAAACTATTGCAAATATGTTGTAAATCAATGACAGCCCCTACCATTAATTTTAATGCGTTCCTAGAGAAAGAAAAGTTGAAAAACAATGGAAGCAACTTCGCGGATTGGTTCCGCAATTTGAGGATTGTCCTCACAGCTGGTAATTTGACCTATGTGCTGGATGCACCACTAGGTGACCCACCTGCAGCTACTGCTACCGATGAAGTAAAGAATGTTTACCTCACTCGGAAGACTCAGTACTCCACAGTTCAGTGTGCTATCTTGTATGGTTTAGAATCGGAGATTCAGAAAAGGTTTGAGAATTCAGACCCACATGATATTGTCCGTGATCTCAAATTGATCTTTGAGACTCACGCGGCGATTGAGAGCTATGAGGCTTCTGAAAAGTTCTTTAACTGCAAGATGGAAGACGGCAGCTCCGTTAGTGAGCATGTGCTTAAGATGTCTAGGCACGCAAACAAACTTCAAAGCTTGGATATAGTGATTCCTAATGCTTTGGGGATTTACCGTCTCCTTCAATCACTACCACCAAGTTACAAGAACTTTGTGATGAACTACAACATGCAAAACATGAACAAGACGTTGTCAGAACTCTTCGCCATGTTGAAATCTGCAGAAGTGGAGATCAAGAAAGAGCACCAAGTGTTGTTGGTCAATAAGACCACCAAATTCAAGAAAGACAAGTCTAAGCAAAAGGGACACTTCAAGAAGGGTGGTAAGAAAGTTACCGCGCCGACGAAGAAAACCAAGGCTGGACCTAAGCCCGATCTCGAGTGCTTTACCGCAAGGGAGAAGGTCACGAAGCGGAATTGCCCAAAGTACTTGGCGGATTTGAAGAACGGCAACATCAAGAAGAAAGGTATATCCGATATACATGTTATTGATGTGTATCTCACTAGTACTGTAGTAGTGCACGGGTATTTGATCTTGGTTCGGTTGCTCATATTTGTAACTCAAACAAGCTGCGAATAAACGGAAGCTAGCGAAGAACAAGGTGACGATGCGCGTTGGAAACGGATCAAAGGTTGATGTGATCGCGGTCGGCACGCTACCCCTTCATCTACCATCGGGATTAGTTTTATACTTAAATAATTGTTATTTGGCGCCTGCGTTAAGCATGAATATTATATCGGGATCTTGTTTATTGCGAGACGGTTACTTGTTTAAGTCCGAGAATAATGGTTGTTCGATTTATATGAGTAATATGTTTTATGCACATGCACCTTTGATAGATGGTCTATTCTTATTGAATCTCGATAGTGGAAATACACATATTAATAACATTGAGGCTAAACGTTTGAAATCGAGCGATAACTCGACCTATATGTGGCACTGTCGTCTTGGTCACATTGGAGTGAAGCGTATGAAGAAACTCCATTCCGATGGACTTCTTGAATCACTTGAAAGATGCGAAGCATGTCTGATGGGAAAAATGACTAAGACTCCATTTTCTGGTATGATGGAGCGAGCTACGGACTTATTGGAAATCATACATACCGATGTGTGTGGTCCAATGAGTGTAGCATCGCGCGGTGGTTATCGTTATGTTCTTACCTTCACGGATGACTTGAGTAGATATGGGTATATCTATTTCATGAAACATAAGTCCAAAACTTTCGAGAAGTTTAAGGAATTTCAAAGTGAGGTAGAGAATCAACGTAACAAGAAGATTAAATTTTTACGTTCTGATCGTGGAGGTGAATATCTAAGTTACGAGTTTGGCGAGCATTTGAAGAAATGCGGAATACTTTCACAATTGACACCGTCGGGAACACCACAGCGTAATGGTGTGTCCAAACGTCGTAATCGAACTCTCTTAGATATGGTTCGTTCTATGATGTCACTTACAGATTTACCGCTATCATTTTGGGGTTATGCATTAGAAACGACCGCATTCACTTTAAATAGGGCACCATCTAAATCCGTTGAAACGACACCATTTGAATTATGGTTTGGGAAGAAACCTAAATTGTCGTTCCTTAAAGTTTGGGGTTGTGAAGCCTATATAAAGAAGTTACAGCCGGACAAGCTTGAACCCAAAGCGGAAAAATGAGTCTTCATAGGATACCCAAAGGAAACTATTGGGTATACCTTCTATCATAGATCCGAAGGCAAAATCTTTGTTGCCAAGAATGGATCCTTTCTAGAGAAGGAATTTCTCTCGAAAGAAGTGACTGGAAGGAAAGTAGAACTCGACGAGGTTGTCGAACCTTCTCTCGAACTTGCGAGTAGCGCGACACCGGAAGAAGTTCTTGTGGTTCCTACACCAATAAGAGAGGAAGCTAATGATGATGATCATGAAACTTCGGTTGAAGTTGCTACAGAACCTCACAGGTCAACGAGAACTCGTACCACTCCTAATTGGTATGATCCCATTATGAGTGTCATGTTGGTGGACAGCACCGATGACCCTGCGACGTATGAGGAAGCGATGATGATCCCAGATTCCAATAAATGGCAAGAAGCCATGAAATCCGAGATTGGATCCATGTACGAAAACCAAGTATGGACTTTGGTGGACTTACCGGATGGCCGGAAGGCTGTCGAGAACAAATGGATTTTCAAGAAGAAAACAGATGCTGATGGTAATATTACTGTCTATAAAGCTTGACTTGTCGCAAAAGGGTTTCGACAAATTCAAGGAGTTGACTACGATGAGACTTTCTCACCAGTAGCGAAGCTAGTCTGTGAGGATTATGTTAGCAATCGCTGCATATTATGATTATGAGATATGGCAGATGGATGTCAAAACAACATTCCTCGATGGAGACATTGATGAAGAGTTGTATATGATGCAACCCAAAGGTTTTGTCGATCCTAAATATGCTAACAAGTTATGCAAACTTCAACGGTCCATCTATGGATTGAAGCAAGCATCCCGAAGTTGGAATCAACGTTTTGATAAGGTAATCAAAAGTTTTGGTTTTATACAAACTTATGGAGAAGCTTGTATTTACAAGAAAGTGAGTGGGAGCTCTGTAGAATTCTTAATACTATATGTAGATGACATATTGTTGATTGGGAATGATGTAGACCTTCTTAATAGTGTCAAGGAATATTTGAATAATAGTTTTTCAATGAAGGATCTTGGCGAAGCAGCTTACATATTAGGCATAAAGATTTATAGAGATAGATCGAGACGCCTAATATCATTGTCACAAAGTACATATTTGGACAAAGTTCTAAAGAGGTTTGGAATGGAAGATAGCAAGAAAGGGTTCTTGCCCATGTTGCCCAATATGACGTTGAGTAAAACTCAAAGTCCGACAACGGCAGAAGATAGAGAAAGGATGAGTAAGACTCCCTATGCCTCAGCCATAGGATCTCTAATGTATGCCTTGCTATGTACTAGACCCGACATTGCATATGCTGTTAGTTTAACTAGTAGATATCAAAGTGATCCAGGAGTGGATCATTGGACAGCGGTCAAAAACATCCTTAAGTACTTGAGAAGAACTAAGGATATGGTTCTTTTTTATGGAGGTGATGAACAACTCGTTGTTAATGGTTACACCGATGCTAGTTGGAACACCGATCCGGATGATTCTAAATCACAATCGGGATACGTATTTACTTTGAATGGTGCAGCAGTTAGCTGGAGGAGTGCAAAGCAAAGCGTTGTGGCGAGATCTTCAACTGAATCGGAATACATGGCTGCTTCGGAGGCTTCACAAGAAGCGATATGGATGAAAGAGTTCATTACAGAGCTCGGTGTGGTTCCAAGTGCGCTGGACCCAATGTTTATCTACTGTGATAACATGGACGCCATAGCCAATGCGCAAGAACCAAGGTCACACAAGAAGCTGAAGCACATCAAGCTACGTTTTCACGCTATTCGAGAACATGTCCAAGATGGGGACATAAAGATTTGCAAAGTACACACAGATCTGAATGTGGCGGATCCGTTGACTAAACCTCTCCCGAGGGCAAAACATGACCAACACCAAACTGCCATGGGTGTTCGGTATATTACCATGTAATCTAGATTAGATGACTCTAGTGCAAGTGGGAGACTGTTGGAGATATGCCCTAGAGGCAATAATAAATGTAGTTATTATTATATCTTTGTGTTTATGATAAATGTTTACATTCATGCTATAATAGTATTAACAAGGAAACATTAATACTTGTGTGATTTGTAAACTAAAATAGAGTCCCTAGTAAAGCCTCTTTATAATACTAGCTTGTTGGTTAATAAATGATTGTGGTTTCCCTATCATGAACATTGAGATGTTATTAACAACAAGATCATATCGTTAGGAGAATGATATGGTGGACATACTCCTATAGATAAGCGTAGCATAAAGATCAAGTCATTTTAATAGTTCAATTGCTATATGCTTTCTGATACATAGTAACCTAATTCCTTCGACCATGAGATCATGTTTATCACCATCACCGGAAGGATGCTTTGATGACATCAAACACCACACCGTAACTGGGTGGCTATAAAGGTGGCATTGAATGTTCGGAAAGTATTGGTTGAGACACATGGATCAAGAGTGGGTTTTGTCCATCCATATGACGGATAGATATACTCTGGGCCCTCTCGGTGGAATGTCATCCAATTAGCTTGCAAGCATGTGACTGGCTCACAAGGGATCACATATCACGGGAACGAGAAAAGAGTACTTATCAGTAACGAGGTTGAACTAGGTATGCAGAGATACCGACGATCATAACCTCGGATAAGTAAACTATCATGAGACAAAGGGAAATTGGTATCGTATGTAAGTGGTTCATTCGATCGCAAAGTAATCATAGAAATATGTGGGAGCCATATGAATTTCCAGATTCCTCTATTGGTTATTGTTCGGAGAAGTGTCTCGATCATGTCCACATAATTCACGAACCGTAGGGAGACACACTTAAGGATTCGACGTTGTTTGAGTAGTTATGGAATGATGAGTAAGAGACCGAATGTTGTTCGGAGTCTCGGATGGGATCCGGGATATCACGAGGAGATCCGGAATGGTCTGGAGAATAAGATTCATATAAGGAAAGTCCTATTTCGGGGTTGGAGAATGGTTCCGGTGTTTTCATCGGGAATGTTCTAGAAGGTTCCGAATGTCCCAAGACCGGAGGGAAGGTTACATGAATGTGTCATACCAAGTTGGAATGATTGCATCATGTACTAGGTGTCATCGCTGAACAAAATAAAGGGTTTAATCAAATCCTAGTTTGAAAAGTCAAACGCCAATTTGAAAAGTCAAACGACTATTTTGGGAAGTGGAGGGGAAGGTGGAAACCGAGTTGGGGAGGAGTTCCTCCTCCACCGCCCGGGAAACCGAGTAGGGAGGGACTCCTCCCGGGCGTCCTCCACCTATATAAGGAGGCGGTCGCCTCCTAGCACCTAACACCTCCACCCAAAACCCTAGCTCCAAGCCGCCATAGCCGCCTATGGCAACCGCCACCGCTTAGCTAACCCTAGCCACGGCCAAGCCTCCTCCTTGGTGTGTCTAAACCCTAGATCGTCGAGCTCTCTCATAGTCCACCATACTCGCGGCCAAGGCGAAGCCTGCGAGATCTCACTCTACTTTCAGACCACGCCAGGTTGCCGGAATCGCGAGGAGAGTGCTACAACCTCCGCTGCCTGGAACAAGGGAGAGGAAGGTCTTCGAAAGTACCGAACGTGTGACTCGATCAGGGAGCGCCACGAATGCAAATGGGAAGGATCGTCTACGCGATCTTGAGATCGGGAAGAGTACGACTACATCACCCACGAGAATCCGCTCTCGTTCAACACTTTGGAATCTTCGAGAGTGAGTTATTTCATCGACTCGTTGCTACAATCTAGTAGATAGATCTTGACTTGTTTGTTTGTAGAGTAAAATCCATCGTTAGTCACTAAACTTGCTTAGTGAAATCAATACGGTCATCATACAACACGAATACGAGTTTACCGTCACTAAAGACGCGTCGGAGCGTCACTCGCGGTCACCGTTCGCGATGTAGCGATGTATTTAATGACGTGGCGAGCTGGGACCCACTTGCAACAGCCTCTAGTTGTGTTTCATTTGCAGAAAACCCCCAAAATTTACTTGTTAACCCAGTCAATTGCTTACCTATTTTTCCCACTATCAGACGGACAGCCGCCGCCGTCGCTTCCATCGCCGGCCTGCAGGGCTGCCGGGCTGCCTATCTTCCTCCGTGGCCGAGCAGCTCAGATCTTGACTGACGCCACAGTTACGGGGGTGGTGGTAGGCGTGACTGCAAGAGCAGGGACGCTGGCGCACGGCGAGACCGCAATCCCCTGAGCGCAGCAGCACCAGTAAATGATGTTCCACTCCCAGCATCAGCAGCAGCAACAGATGGCCCCCGTCGGCGGCGTGGAGGGGCTCTACCGCATCTTCAGCTCCGGTGGGATGGATATCCGTGCGGCCGCCGGCGCCGGCGCCAGCGCCAGCAGCCTGCTCCAGCAGAGCAGCTCCGCCGCCGGATTCCTCAATCATTTGAACATGGACAACCGTTGGTCCTGTACTTCCTTTCTTAGTTCGGCCTTCGTTTGGTACTATCTTCACTTCCTAGTTCTTGTTCGCTGCCCAGGTAGCAATTATTACAGCTCGCTCTGGGCGAGTTCTTGTTGGGAACATTTTCTATTTCAGGAACTGAATCCTGTGTCTTGCACCTGCTCAATTCAGGATACGAGAAAAAAAATCAGGATAGAGCATGCTCAGGGCGGGCATGGGGGTGGGCTTCAGGAACGACGCAACTAACGCCGCGACTGCAGCCGCCGCCGACTCCTCCGGCAGGAGGCTCAAGGGGCAGCTCAGCTTCTCGTCGTGGCAGGGCTCCCTCATGTCGCAGATCTCGGAGATGGGCAGCGAGGGTCTCGACGTTAGCAGCCCCGAGGCTTCCAGAGGTGAAGCGCCAGCGGGAATCGTCCGAGCCTGTTCAGGTGCGGCGTCTCTGGTCGTCCATGTTGGCCGGTCTCCAAACTATTTAATTACTTCTAAACTGAAGAGCTTTGCTTCGGCTATTGCAGAATGGCCTAGCGCACCAGTTCAGCTTGCCCAAGACCTCGTCGGAGATGGCCGCCATCGAGAAGTTCCTCCACTTCCTGGACGCCGTGCCCTGCAAGATCCGGCCAAGCAAAACAGAACATCAGGCGAGTAGCGCACAAGAGTGGCGTGCTAATGTACTTTATTTGAGGGGCCTTTTTAAAAAACAAAATGGCCTGCCAGTGGGTCACACTCATCGCCCGTCGTCAAATACATCGCTACGTCGCCAGCGGTGACCGCGAGTGACGCTTCGATGCGTCTTCAGTGACCGTAAACTCGTATTCTTGTTGTACGATGACTGTATTGACTTTGCTAAACAAGTTTAATGATTAATGATGAATTTAACTCTTGTTTGTATGCGATAGAATTTTTTTGTTTTCCATGCTACGAAACCCTACAGCTCCTACCACATGAACGCCTACTAGCAATTCAAGAGGAGTTGTCAGGATTTTTGCTCAGGAACGTCATAAACTCAAAAGAAGAGTACAACATAGATAGACCTTCGTGTAATCGTGGATAGACACAAAAGGACACTATCTGTTGTAATGATGATCTTGGTGTAAATCAATTAGACGAGCTCTAGTCTCGGTTGTGTATATATTTATATGTATTTATGTTATCGTGAGTGAAATTATATTATATATGCATCAATGTACAACATGTAGTAGCGTAGAATAATATGTATATGAAAACACAAAATGAAAAATAATCAAACACAAAAAAAGAAAACCCTAAAACCCCACCTCCTGCCGCGGCAGCAGTTTGATGCAAAACGCTGCCGCGACAAAAGAACTTACGAACCGGGACTAAATATCCTCCAGCCCAGCGCGCGCAGCGGGGCCACGTGGAGACAATCTAGTCCCGGTTTGTAACAGAACCGATACTAAAGACCTAATCTTTAGTCCCAATACGTTAGTTCCGGATTGCAATCCGGGACTAAAGCCTCTTACAAACCGGGACTAGTGTCCTGTTTTCTACTAGTGTGAGTTTGCCTAGATTCAAATGTATCTGGAAGCATTTCACTGTATAGAGACATTCAAATATAAACAAACCCATATAAATAAATTTAGACACTGTTTATATATAAATTCATTTAAGGAAAAAGTCTATTTTCAACCTTCAATTCATAGTGCTTCGGCGATTTGAACCCTGAACTCAAAATCCCTGTCGTTCGCATTCTGAATTATTCAATCCCGGTCTAAATTAAACCCTGAAGCTGTTTGGTACACCAGGAAAATAAAAATCCTGACCGGGATTTCTTGTTACTCTCACAGACAGTAGGGTCCACCTGTCATATTCCTCTTCTTTTACTAATTATTACTTTCTCTCATTCATACCAATCATAGTTTTGGGGTTTACTTGTAATTTTTTTCAGAAACACAGGAGATGAGAGGGACATGGCGTCGGTTGGAGCTCGCTGGAGCTCGTCGCAGAACAAATCGAGAGGAGAGCCGCCACGGTGACGGACGGGCAGTCGGTGTAGTCACCGACCACCCAAGACTGCGTTGTTGTATGGCCCATGTCGCAGCGAGGAAATTACAAAAAACCATCACAATTAGGGTCACTATAACAGAAAACCACCATAATTCAGATTTGTGACAAAAAACCACCACAGTTGGGGGGAAAAACCATCACAATTGGAGCAAAAAACACCACAATTGGATCTACGGAGTGCCGGAGTAGGGCGCCGCCGCGAGTAGTTCTGTAGGCTGGGGCGCCGTCACGCATGGAGTACTCCCTGCCGCTCAGACTGCCAATCCACACAGACGGCCGCTCTTTGCTTTGAAATAAACAATGGAAATCCCATCCCAGCGACATACCTGCAGCCAAGCACCGCCGGCCTCCATGAGCGAAATTATTGCTGCCGAGCAGATTTGGTAGGAAAATTATGCCTAATTTAAGAGATTCATGGACTAATAAATTTGGTAGCCAAATTATTTTCCTAATTTAACAGATTCATGATCGGATTTTAATCAACTTTACCCGACAAAAAGACGCGATTGAGTCATAACAATGTGAGAGTGAGGGACCGAGCGATTTAAATAGAAAATTATGTAGGAGTTTTTTTGTAAAAAATTGCGTACGTGGTATCGGTCAACTTGGTCAAACGGGTTCAGGGTTTAATTTAGACCGGGATCGAATAGTTCAAGGAGATTTTGAGTTTAGGGTTTAAATCGTCAAAGCACTATGAATTCAGGGTTGAAAATAAACTTTTTTCTTTATTTAAACTTAAGACATCTATTTTAAGATGGAGAGAGTAGTTTCTTTACGCTGAAAATCACTTTTCCATTAACCATAATAAAGCACAGCCAGATCGCTGGCTACAAAGCTCCTAGCGAAACCTCGAACATCGCCCGACCATTGGTGTCTTGTGCAACTGGACGGTGGGACCCCACAGGCAAGCCGCATCACATGGCCCCAGCTGATATACGCCTACGTGTCACCATCGACAAACTTGTATGTAAACGCACACGAATTTTCCCGAAAACTTTTCCCTCCCAGGAGTCGCGCCTCCCGCCCAACCCTAACCCCGCTTCAAATACCGCCGCCCGCTCCGTCTCCAGTAACACAATTCCCCCCTCCCGTTAGCCACCAAACCACCACTCATCGGCCGCCCGGACCCACATGGCGGCCACACGCAAGCCCCGATCTCCGTCCGCCGCCGCGGCGGCCGACCACCTCCGCTTCCTCCGCCCTGGCGCCCTCGCCCGCCTCCGCGACGCCAGGCTCCGCCGTCGCAAGCGCGCAGCCTCCCGCGCGGCCCCGCCTTCGCCGGGGTCGCCGTCTCCCTCTCCCCCTCCCGCTCCCGCGGCCGGGGTCGGCGAGAGCGGGCCCTTCCTGCCCTACTACGTGCCCGTGTCGAGGCTCCTCGCGCCGCGGTGCCCTGGGCGGAAGAAGCTCACCGGGGCGAAGGGGGTCACTCTCTTCTCCTTGCCGAGTCCGGACCTGCCCTTCGAGGCGGTTATGGAGTTCCTCAACATCCCGGATATGGTGGTCGCCGCCCACTAGAGCGGCTCGTCGTGTTGTATTAGTTCGTGTTATACTTGTAGATTCAGGGATCTAGTCCACCCTTTGCTTAGTAAATTACTAGCTCCATGTCTCACAGTTTATTGTTTAACTTGTTTGTTTGTACCGATTTGATGTGAAAAACAAATATAAGAAGAAACATAGTTCTGCAAAGGTTTGTGTAATTGCAAAAAAGGGGAACAGAATTGTCAATTTGTTGTGCTTTCCTACTACGATCTGCTCGGTGATCTGTGGATTCAGGATGTTTTGTTCTGGGTTTTCTAATAGGCACATATGCAGTACTAGGGGAAACTCAATTGCTTGTCAGATGTGATTTCATTGAACAATGGACATAATCAGCATGTGGCTACACTTTTCAGAAATGGTAAGTTCCCTGTCTACTATAGTTCAGCTTATCTGGGCTTAGATTGCATCAATATTGCCGTTAACAGTTCTGGAGTAGCTTATTGTGGCTTGTGGTAAATGTTGACAGCTCATGCTTGCAGTATTGGTTCAGAAACACTCTAAATGTTGCTGGCTTGCTGCATCTGCTGGTATTGCCCAATATTTCTGGTGTGTGCCACTATTGCCCTTGTATCTCCCTTTTTTCTTATGTGCAAATATCTCATCTAGGCATATTTGCAATGCTTTGAGTATCCTCAACTGCAATCATCATTCAGAGTTTTCATTCCTGATCTCCTAACAAAGGTGACTACCGCATCATTTGTTGATCATGTTGGATATTTGCATCTGTAGTTTCCTATACCCATATGACTCGTATCATTGATGGTGTATCATTATTGCGTTGGGACATGTTTCCTATCGGACTGGCTGTTAATTTCTTCATTTAGTTAATTCTGTACCCTTTTCACTGTTTTCCGCTTGACTTGCACTTTTCTCTAGTTTCCGTTTGGGTTTCATATCTAGCCTACCCCAACTTGATTGGGACAAAAGGCTTGGTTGTTGTTGTAGTTAAAGGATAAAGAATAGTTCTGCAAAGGTTTGTGTAATTGCAAAAAGGGTACAGAATTGTCAATTTGTTGTGCTGAGTGATTTGTGAACTCAGGATATTTTGGTCTGGGCTTTCTAATAGGTACGTACATTCAATTGCTTGTCAAATGTAATTCCATTGAACAATGGACATAATCAACACTTGGCTGCACCTTTTCCAGAAATGGCAAGTTCCTTGTCTACTCTAGCTAACCTTCATTGGGTTTAGATTGCATCAATTTCTCCACTAGCAGTTCAGTAGTAGTAGCTTATTGTGGTTTGTGGTAATTGTTCGACAGCTCATGCTTGCAGTATTGGCTAAGAAACACTACATGTTGCTGGCTTGCTGCATCTTCTGTCATATTACCCAATAATTGCTGGTTTGTGCCACTATCGTCCTTTTATCTCCCTTTTCTGTAATATGCATGCATCTCATCTAGCATATTTGCAACTGCTTCGAGCATCCTCAACTGCAATCATCATTCAGAGTGATCATGCCTGATCTCCAAACAAAGGTGACCAAGGCATCACATATAGGCAGTACTAAGGAAATTCAATTGTTTGTTAAATGTGATTTCGTTGAACAATGGGCATAATCAGCATATGGTTATCCTTTTAGAAGTGGTAATTTCCTTGTCTACTCTAGTTCAACCCCATTGGTTGTACGTTACATCAATTTTTCTGTTAGCAGTTCAATAGCAGACTATCGTGGCTTATGGTTAAATTCAACATACCTCAAGATGCTACAATAGTGCTTGCCTACAGTACTTGTTAAGAAATACATCTTTGTTTCCTTGTGTTGCTGGACACTGCCACACTGGTGTCTTCTGACATTGCCCATTTATTGCTGTTTTGCCATTGTTGCCCTTTTATCATCCTTTTCTGTAACATATTTCATCTAGGTATATTTGCTTAGCTTCTAGCATCTACACGCTACAATCAACACTTCAAGTTATCATGATTGATTCCACAAAAAGGTGTCTAGCATATCTATACTAATCATGTTTAACTGTGTGCCTGCCCTATACCCCTATGACTTGCTGTGTTGGGACACATTTTCTATTGGACCAGCTGTTGTAGTTTATTCATTTAGTTTACTGATTGCACAATGATTCTGTTCATCTGTTGGATAGAGACCTACTTAATTTCGTTTCTAGTAATGTCCAATAATGAATGGTGCTATTTTCTTTTCTATTGTTTTAATTTATAATAATTCAATTTCTAATTGACTAAAGTAGTGACCAGAGGGGTTTGTATACTAGCATTAGCATGTCAGGCTACTGCTCTTACTGTTCCATTGGTCTATCTTCTGGCTGACATTGATCTTCAGGAAGTTCTTTTCCTGCTTAATCACGTAGTCATGCACCTATCATACTGGTTCATTTGAATTAACTGATGCGTTGTTGGCATTCAATGAGTAGTTTAGTATATGACTCTTGGCTTTTTGTCAAGGCCAAATTTGAGCATTTCCCTGATAGGAGCTGCTTCATGCTTTTCTAATCTTTGTTATTAACAAATATATTCTGTGCTGGACTGTTGGTAGTTTATATCACATCTTATGAATGGCACTGATCATGACTGAAGTATCAGTCTGCCTATAGCTTCTTAATCATGTTAGAACAGGGCATACATCCGAAGTGATTTAAGAATTTGTGTTGTGCACCCTTACGATTTCTTGTTCTGACGTTAATACTCGTGGACTGCATATGGCTTGAACTATATACTGATGTTCAGAATCTCAGGCTTATTGTTCCTGCTGAATCTATGATTCAATTTCTATTACCCTACTATTCATTTAGTGCATTTCTTCTCTCTGATTTTTTACTTCGTAAATACTTGGGGATCCTATCCTGGCTTCTTTGGTCTGCTGCATTGTGCGACCTTACCATTTAGCATGTTTATTTTGCCCTGATCGCCACTTCATAGAATTCTACATGATTTTCTGGCGTACAAATGTAGTAAATATCATGAGTAACCATGCTTGATAATTCCATGTAACTTTTTTATTTAGTTACATTTCCTCACATGTAAAATGGATGGACTTCATTCATTTGCTGATCTTATTTCATCAAATTCTCTGATGTCCATCAGACAAGCAACTAAACCTGCAGGTTCTAAAAGAAGATTCATGTCTATCCTCGTGTTCTGTATGTGAAGAGTTCTTTCATTGGGAGCTAACAATAGTGGAAAGAAGTATTACTGAACAGCAAATTGGTATTATTCTCATCAGGGGTATAAAATTTCTCATCCTAATAATTCTTCCTGCAAATCTACCTGTACATAACTAATCTGGCTGCAAATAACTACTGCTGGCTGAACCCATTCTACAGTTGATTTGAAATGAGAATCGCTTCAGCAACCAGCATCAGCATTTGACTGCATCGCTGTATAATGCCTTTTTGGTTACTCAGACTGATTCCTTCATGCCCTTGCATGCTAGACTACCGGTAGCCATCTTATGAATTCACACGTGCTTTGACATCAATCTTGCCGTTAGCAGTTCAGTAGTAGCTTATTGTGGCTTGTGGTAAATTTCAACAGCTCATGCTTGCAGTATTGGTTAAGAAACAGTCTAAATGTTGCTGGGTTGCTGCATTTGCTGTTTTTGCCCAATAATTTCTGGTTTGTGCCACTATCGCCCTTGTATCTCCCTTTTTTGTAATATACATATATCTCATCTAGGCATATTTGCACTGCTTCGAGCATCCTCAGCAATCATCATTCAGAGTGATCATGCCTGATCTCCAAACAAAGGTGACTACCACATCATTTGTTGATCATGTTGGATTTTGTATGTGTAGTTTCCTATACCCCCATGGCTCGTATCATTGATGGGTGTATCATTATTGTGTTGGGACATGTTTTGTATTGGACATATATTCCGTTTATTGAAAAAAATGTTTCATATCAGACTGGCTGTTGTAATTTCTTCATTTAGTGAAAAGAAAAAGAATAGTTCTGTCTACAGTTTGTGTAATTGCAAAAAAGGGTATAGAAGTGTCAATTTGTTGTGTTTTCTTACTTACCATCTACTGGGTGATTTGTGAATTCAGGATATTTTGTTCTGGGCTTTCTAATAGGAACATATATGCAGTACTAGGGAAATTCATTTGCTTTTTAAATATATTTCATTGAACAATGAACATAATCAGCATGTGGTTAACCTTTTAGAAGTGGTAAGTTCCTTGTCTGCTCTAGTTCACCCCTGTTGGGTTTAGATTACTTCAATCTTTCCGTTAGCAGTTGAATAGTATTTTGGCTTATGGTCAATTTCATCATACCTCAAGATGTGCTAAAGTAGTGCTTGCCTACAGTATTTGTTAAGAAATACTCTACATCTTCATTTCCTTATGTTGCTGGACACTGCCACACTGGTATCTTCTGGCATTATCCATTTATTGCTGGCTTGCAACTTTGCAAGTATTGCCTTTTTTATCTTCTTTTTCTGTAACATATTTTATCTGGCATTTGCTCAGCTTCTAGCGTCTACAAAGCACAATTCTCACTCGAAGTTATCATGATTGATTGCCAATCAAAGGTGACTAACATATCTCCTAGTACTAATCATGTTTAATTATGTGCGTGTCCTATGCCCCTATGTCTTGCTGTGTTGGGAATACATTTTCTATCAGACCAGTTGTTGTAGTTTCTTCATTTAGTTCATTGATTGCACAATGATTCTGTTGGACCTACTTAATTTCACTGCTAGTAATGGCCAATAATCAATGATGCTATTTGCTTTCCTATTGTTTTAATTTACAAAATATTCAGTTTCTGATCAACTAAAGTAGTGATCAGAGGTTTTTTTTTGTATATTAGCATTAGCATGTTGGGCTATTGCTCTTGCTGTTCCATTGGTCCATCCTCTGGCTGTCATCATCTCCAGGAAGTACTTTTCCTTAAGTCGTGTATTCTTGCACCTATCATACTAGGTCGTTGAATTACTTGATGAGTTATTGGTATCCAATATGTAGTTTATGTTTTTTGGTTCATGGCTCTTAGTTAAGGTCAAATTTGACCATTTCGCTGGTAGGAGCTTCTTCATGCCTATTTAATCTTTATTATTATTCCGTGCTGAACTGTTGGTAGTTTATATAACATCTTATGAATGACATTGATCATGAATCTGAAGTGTCAATCTGCATGTAGCTTCTTAATCATGTTAGAACAGGGCATATGATGAAACTGATTTGTGAATTTGTGATGTGCGCTCTTACGATCTCTTGTTCTGCATATGGCTTGAACTATATACTGATGTGAGAATTTCAGGCTTATTGTTCATTTTAAAACCATGATCCAATTTCTAATACCCTATTAATCTATTATATGCATTTTCTGCATGTCTTCTCTCTGATTTCTACTTCGTAGATACTTGGAATCCTATCCTGGCAAATTTGTCTGCTGCATTGTGTGACCTTACCATTTAGCATGTTTCTTCTGCCCTGATCTCCATTACATAGAATTCTGCATAACAGTCTGGCGAGCATTTCTACTTGTAAATATCATGAGTAACCATGCTAGATATTGATAATGACATGTGAAATCATTTAGTTACAATTCCTCACCTTTAAAAGGGATGGACTTAATGCATTTGCTGATTATATTCCATCAAATTCTATGATGTCAATTCAGGCAAGCAAGTAAGCCTGCAGGCTCTGAAAGAGAGAAGATTCATGTCTGACTGATCGTCGCGTTTTATATGTGAAGTGTTCCTGCATTTGGGAGCTAACAATGGTGGAAAGAAGTATACTAAGCAGCAAACTAGTATTATCCTGACAGAGGGTATAAAATCAAATAATTCTTCCTGGAAATCTACCAATGACAGATGTACAGAACTAATCTGACTGCAAATAACTACTGCTGAACTGAATGCAGTTCTACTGTTAATCTGAAACGAGAATCGCTTCAGCAACGGGCTTCAGTATTGACTGCATAGCTGTATAGCGTCTCTTTGTTTAGTCGTAATGTTTTCTTCATGCCCTTGCATACTACACTATCTGTAGCCTACGGCTCCATCTTATGAATTCCATTATCTGCTAATTCACTTGCTTGAACTTTACGTATATGCCTTTTTCAACTTTACGTATACATGAATCAAAAGCAGTCAGGCAGCTAAAAACTCTTATTTTATCTATCTTTTTTTTCTACTGATCGTTTGTGCAGCATCGATGGTCCCAAGAGCACATTGGAGCAAGGCTCTGAGATTTTGTGAGGTGAAGTATTCGACTCTTTCAGTTCTTGATGCCCTGATGTCTCACTTTGCGCGCAGGGGCAGGAGTACAATTGTTTTCCTGAAGGAAGATTACCATTTGCCGATAATAACTGGAGAGGGATAAACCAATCGTTTAACTAGGCAAGATCTGCATGTGAAACGTACGACTATATATTAATCAACAATTGCAACTGGTAGAAGAATCATGCGCTGATCACGGACGGACCTTGGACCGCGAGATGGGAACAAAGGTGAGTCATCGGGTGACAAGCAGCTCAGACACTCCCTCCGTTTTAAAATATAAGATGTTTTAGGTTTTTGAAAAAAACTACTTTCTTCAATCCATATTAGTTGACTCACATTTGTCTAGATTTGGATGAATCTAGACACTATTTAATAAATAGGTTCATCCAAACTTTGACATCCAAATCAACTAATATGGGTCGGAGGGAGTATCTAGAATTATTTTAATGTGTAGATTTATTCTAAACCTGAGTAAACCTACATAGTAGTAAAAAAGTTCAAGATACATTTACTTGATAAAGCTAAAACGTCTTATATTTTAAAATGGAGGGAGTATATGCTAAGCATCACAGATTCACATCACACAAATTGTTAAATTATTTATTTCTTCGGGTAAATACAATTGATTTGCTTTTGGGTTTCACTACTAATTCTCGATCGTGTATTCATGTGCTCGGACAGATACACTGTTGGAATTAATGCGCTCGCAAAGCCGTGGAGACCACGTGCCTGATCTCTTGACTTTTAAAGCACTACTGCCGTGGCCTAGATCGGTGGGGGCGAAGAGATCTTGCTACAATGACATCATCAGAATGGTGAAATTAAATGGCGAGATCTACAGGAAATACATCATCAGAATGGTGAAATTAAAACGGCGAGATCTACTGGA
The DNA here is from genome assembly GCA_023614405.1 of Avena insularis. Taxonomy (NCBI): domain Eukaryota; kingdom Viridiplantae; phylum Streptophyta; class Magnoliopsida; order Poales; family Poaceae; genus Avena; species Avena insularis. Next base: position 376,785,891 of record CM042687.1, on the reverse strand, counting down.
ATGTTCCAGAATTGAGCAGGCAGATTCCCATGGGCGAGCCCAAGCTACACGGCTCATCCTACGTGTCCCTCCCCGACAAAGAAGAGCCGTCCATAGCACAAGCCCCGGGCCCACATCCCTGTGAGCGCCCTCCCTCGTGCAGCCGATCCGAGAAGCCCCATCATCATCTTTCCGTCCACCCATTTCCCCACAGGGAAAAAATGAGGGAAAAATCAGTGGGAGGCAATAAAACTCGCCTGATTTTCGCCACACACAAATCGCACGCTGGGGAAAAGCACTATCCCTTTCGATCGAGCGCGCGCGTGTGTACAGACAGTACGGCTGCGCATTCCGATGCGAGTTTTTAGTAGAGGCTAGGAAAAACTAAAGAAGGGGGTCAGCTCTTCCGTGTAGGGGGGCGGGGAGAGAGAGGAGAGATCAGGGGAGAGGGGTTTTGTTTTGCCGCCGGCAATGGAGATGGCTCTCCGGGCGCAGAGCCCGCTCTGCTCCCGGAGCCGGCCGGTGCTCGTCCTGCGCCCCGCCAGTGCTGCCGCCGCCCCCGGCCTCGCACAGGTGCGTGTTCTTTGCGTGCCCCCCTGTTCCTACTGTTCTGCGTTTTTGGTCCCATTTTGGTTTGGAGAACTTCGATTGATGGGCAGGGCAGGGCAGGCCTGCATATCTGGTTGGCCGAGTGTTGCGCCACTGCCTTCTTGTTGATGAATATCTGTAGGGGACTTCGTTTCAGTTACCCCAAATACTGCATGTTCTCTCTGCATCTACAGCGGACTTTACAACAGCTTTGCTCTCCTGTCAAGCAATTTTTATTTGGTTTGGCCCGTTTGCTGCTTGCATCCATCGGAGATGTCCTTAACCTGGGGCATTTTGGGGGCAGTACGGGTGAATAATTAGTCCAGTTATAAAAATGTGCTATCACATTCAGGCAGGTGATCTTTACTTACAGTTTCTCTGCCCTTTTCCAGTCCATCGTGAAGTGCAGCAGATTTACAAGAAGCAGGGTTGTTCGGTGCATGGTATCGAGCTCAGGTTTGAAGATCAATCTTATTACAAGTAACAGTCTCAGTACTCTGGCCATGCTGCCTATCTCATGCTCTCATTACATTGCATTGTTCAGATTACCCTAAGAGGAATCCAAGGAGATCATCAAGTCCAAAGCCCAAGGGCACCGCCTCTAGAGGATATGCTTCGAGACCTGCTGCTGAATCCAGCACGAAGAAGATCGAACAGAGCAGCACTGACGAATGTGATGTTGGCACAAGCAATGAGATGCTCGGTGGTGAAGCAACGGAGCAGACAATTACAGCAGAAGAAGAGTCTGAGGCTGAGCTGGAGGGAGTGGATGCAGCTGACACTGAAGATGTCGAACAGAAGCAGCCTCCAGCATTGGCCTTCAAATCCATGGACGTCGAGTCAGTTAGTGAAGCAACAGAGGAGACAAGTACCACAGGAGAATCATCTGAGGTAGACTTCTCAGGAAATGTTTCCAGCAGCGGATCACTGGAGGGAGTGAATGAGACTGAGACTGAAGAAGAGGTTGACCAAATGCAGTCTTCAGCATCGGCTTCCACCTCCATGGATGCTGAGTCAATTGACAGAGAACTTGAGGAGTACCGTCGCAAAATAAGTGCATACATAGGTTTGAAACCCGAGCCTTCATCGGTTGTCGATGTCACTGGAGAGGATACAATGAAGCCAACCACCATAGTTAGCGAACAGGATATAACTGAAGCAGCAGTGGATGAAACAGCCAGCAAAACTCTCGAGGTGGGAGAACTTTCTTTATCAGAAGATGACGTCGGGACAAGTAAAGATGCCAATGAAGAGCCTTTGGTTGCCGGTGATGGACTGAGGATAACAGAGGATGAAGAACAGCAAGAACTAGAGATGCAAGAACAGGTACCCAAGGATGTTGATCCTCAAGTGCTAAAGCGAAGGCTTGAAGAGCTTGCAAATGAAAACTATTCAATTGGGAATAAGTGTTTTGTTTTTCCTAACATGGTGAAAGCTGATTCAGTTATTGATCTTTACTTAAATCGTAGCATGTCTGCCTTAGCAAGTCAGCCTGATATTCTTATCAAAGGGGCATTCAATGGTTGGAGATGGAACCCTTTTACTGATAAATTGCATAGAAGTGGATTAACAGGGGATTGGTGGTGCTGTAAACTCTACATACCCAAGCAGGCATACAGATTAGACTTCGTGTTCTTTAATGGTGACACAGTCTATGAAAATAACAATTATAATGATTTCGTCCTGCATATAGAAAGTGACATTGATGAACAATCATTTGAGGACTTCTTGATTGAAGAAAAGCAAAGGGAACTTGAGAGGCTTGCCGCAGAAGAAGCTGAAAGGGAAAGACAGGCCGAGGAGGAGCGCCAGAAGGAGGAAGAAAGGGCTGCAATGGAAGCTGATAGGGCACAAGCAAAGGCTGAGGTTAAGATGACGAGGAATAGATTGCAGCAAGTGTTGGGTTCAGCCAGCAGATACGCCGATAATCTATGGTATATAGAGCCTAACACATACAAAGGAGGGGATAGGGTCAGATTATACTATAATCGAAGCTCGAGACCACTAGTATATACAAATGAGGTTTGGCTGCATGGGGGTTATAACAACTGGATTGATGGGCTCTCTATTGCTGAAAGACTAGTCAAATCTAAAGAAAAGGATGGTGATTGGTGGTATGCAAATGGTATGTTAATTCACACGTTTTATTTCTTAGGAGTTAGGATTCATAGTATCATAAGGCGGCCATTTTATTATGGTATCGGCATAAAAGAAGCATGGTAAATGTGTGCCTCTAAATTACACATTGGTGTTTCCTTCCTAAAATACGTGTTCTCTCTTCAATGAGTTTCAAGATCTGATACCATGTGTTTGTTTGCTTTCATACATATAGCTTACACTTGACTTTACTCCCTGTATAGTTACTTTACCTGAAAGCGCATTGGTGTTGGACTGGGTTTTTGCTGATGGACCACCTTGGAATGCAAGGAAGTATGATAACAATGGAAATCGAGATTTCCATGCTGCCGTTGCAAAGGGCATATCTGATGATTTATTTTGGGTCGAAGAAGAACATAGGTTATTCAAAAGGCTTCAGCAAGACAGAAAAGAAAGGGAGGATGCTCGCCGGAGAAGGGTTAGTTCAAGAGAATCAATGCATATAATTTAGGAGGCTAGGAGCATTATACCTGTCTATACTTGACTACGTATTAAATTAAAAATATTCTTTCTCTTTCTTCTCTTTTGAAATAAAAAGGAGGATCTTCTGACAGAAGATCTTGTGACATTTACCTTTTATTTGGTTGCAATAGGCTGAGATAACTGCAAGGATGAAAGCTGAGACAAAGGAGAAGACTATGAGAGAGTTTCTTCTCTCACAAAAACACATTGTGTATACCGAGCCACTTGAAGTGCGTGCAGGAACCACTGTTGATGTTCTATACAATCCTTCTAACACAGTGCTGAATGGAAGTCCAGAAGTTTGGTTCAGATGTTCATTTAACCGTTGGACCCATCCAAGTGGTCCTTTGCCGCCACAGAAGATGGTGAATGCAGAAAATGGTTCACACTTACAAGCTACAGGTGTGGATCCTTGTCAGTGACCTTTTCTTGAAGCATTTCTCATGCTAATACACAATCAAGTACCACTAGATCCTCCCTCTAGAATATTTCACTTGAAGCTACTTGCTGATTTGTATTATGTGGTGATGATTTGTACATTTCTAATGTATATGCTCCTATAAATCTTTCTAGACTTCTATTCAGAACAGCTCAAGTTACTACTTTCTCCTTATTTACCTGAAATTTCGTAAGACTCAAATCCTGATAAAAGTAAAACAGAGCCTCTTCAAACTTTACCAATTTTTTTTATTATGTGGAACTCAATCCTGCTTCTTTTCATGACATATTTTCGGACTATCGATTGATTGTTGCCGGTAATTATGATAGTATTCAGTCGCAACTAGCCTGTAAATAAATTTTGTATTATGAAGGGGTGTCTCTCCTTTTGCATCCTGTTTAATTGATCTGCCTGTTTTCCAGTTAGGGTTCCTTTGGATGCATATATGATGGACTTTGTTTTCTCTGAGTCGGAAGAAGGTGGAACTTATGACAACCGAAATGGGATGGACTACCATATTCCTGTGTCTGATTCCATGGCAAAGGAACCACCTATGCATATTGTGCACATTGCAGTAGAAATGGCTCCTATTGCAAAGGTAAATGTACTTCTTGCAATCTTCTTTTGGTACCCAAAATGATGACATGCTGAACAATGACCAATGTTGTCACAGGTTGGGGGTCTTGGAGATGTTGTTACTAGTCTTTCACGAGCTATTCAAGATTTAGGCCACAAGGTTGAGGTTATTATTCCAAAGTATGACTGTTTAAACCTAAGCAATGTAAGTTGTACACTGCACTTTATCCTGGGTTTCTTTATTTTTTCTTGCTTTTATTTTTTGTCTTATATCTGTTACTGAATTATACTAATATAATAGCACACAATTATATTGTGGACATATGTATGTATGTCTTTTGCATAATTGTAGTGTAGATTTTGGTGTCTCAAAGCTTCCCAGAAACTGAATTGTGCAACCGTTAGTAAGTCAATGAGTGGTTGCAAATCCCAACATGTTCTAAAATTTGCGGTTTCTTCTTTGTGTAGAGCACTGAAGAACCTTCCTCAGAAACAAGTTGTATGTTTTCCTCTGTTTGTATAATTACATGTAGCAGTACTTAATTTTACTTGTCTTTGTTTATAGTGTTTGCTTGATCGGTGGGATGGTGTTTGTCAGTACAGTTGTTATTCTTATTGAGTTGCCTTTCTTTTCATGCAGGTGAAGGATTTACATTGCCGTCAAAGTTTTACTTGGAGTGGTATAGAGATAAAAGTATGGTTTGGAAAGGTTGAAGACATCTCTGTTTATTTCTTGGAACCACAAAATGGGTATGCTTATACTCCACATTTTACCAGTATACACTATTTATCAGTTTTTATTGCCTGCATTATCTCTTTTTTTTTTATACACTTTGTTTTGTAGATTCCATATTCCACTTTGTTGATGAACCCTTATTTTATCACGAGTATCCTGTCTGTCCTTCATTTTAAGACCTGATGGTTACTGGCTAGATCATAGAAATCTTACAGCATTATACTTTTTTTAAATGCTTGCATCACAGAAATCTTGATAACTGTTATCCTTCAAGAAATAGCCTTTTTTACCAGTCACAACTAAGTAGGAGATGAAGAACTTCTATTTTAGTTAGTTATTTGATTGGTTCTTTTACTGTTTGTTCCAATGAGTTGAGCATGGCTTGAGCTGGCATCCAACTTAAGTATAGATAAAATGTTATTGTATTTTTTAACTTTCTTCGAACTAAATGGTTGCAAGTTGCTATGCTAGTACACAGGTAGACGAGATGTATAGAGGCTTCAGGCAAACGAGACATGTTTATTTTTGTTAGTGAACGAACGTGATTTCATCACTGAAAAAAGAAGGGGACTGACATTTCTTGTTGTAGGATGTTTTGGGTTGGATGTGTCTATGGAAAGAACGATGAAAGCAGATTTGGCTTCTTCTGTCATTCTGCTCTGGAGTTTCTTCTCGAGAGTGGTTCTTCTCCAGTAAGTACAAGCTATGTCCCATGTCATTATCTTTTATCTACTTACGTAGGTCTTTCCTGAGGTTTTTTTTTCTCATGCTGGTTATGCATTAATGGCAATGTATTCTATGATCTCATCTTATATTAGTGCTGGAATATTTTTTCTGTATTTTTCTCATCGCCAATTTATTCCCAGATTTTTTCTGTATTTTTCTGTCTTTTTGTTAGAACTGTGCAAGTATATCATCAATCACCCATTTCATGTTGTTACTTTTTTGCTTTTATGTCCACATATCGACTTCTCATACAGCTCAAGTGTTGTCATCCTAATAGGATATCATACATTGTCATGATTGGTCAAGTGCTCCAGTTGCTTGGCTGTACAAGCAACATTATGTTCATAATGGGCTACCAAATGGTCGGGTTGTATTTACGATCCACAATCTTGAATTTGGAGCAAATCAAATTGGCAAAGCAATGGCACATTGTGATAAGGCTACAACTGTGAGTACCTGTGTTTTGCTTTATCCCTATCATAAAGCAGATCCTTCAACATATTGCTAAACTATATTTCTTGTCTGTTTTATACTGTTTTGGCCACCCTGTGCAGGTTTCGGACACATATTCAAAGGAAGTGTCCGGGCATGGTTCTATTGCTCCTCACTATTTTAAATTCCATGGCATTCGTAATGGAATTGATTCTGATATTTGGGATCCATATAATGACAGCTTCATCCCGGTAAGTAATCATCATTGGTTCTATTCATCATATTCCATAACTATGATGCATCTTATCAGTTTGGATTCTGTAAAATGTGAGAGCTGTCTTAATACTGTTGTGGATATTGCCAGCTCATCTTTTGTGTCATTCTGTTTCAGGTAAATTATACTTCCGAGAATGTTGTTGACGGTAAGTGTTCTGCAAAAAGGGCATTGCAGGAGAAGCTTGGATTACATCAAACTGATTCCCCTCTAGTCGGAATCATCAGTCGGCTTACTGCCCAGAAAGGAATTCACCTTATCAAGCATGCAATTTATCGAACTCTTGAACGCAATGGACAGGTCTTTTCTTTTGCTTATAGATAATACCTATGTTCAATTGCAAGCTTCTTATGCGTCCTTTTTTGGCATTTAACCTTTGCCAACCTTTTCAAAACTAAAGAACATTATCTTTCTTCAACAGGTGGTTTTACTAGGTTCAGCTCCAGATCATCGCATACAAAATGACTTTATCAACTTAGCTAAAAAACTTCATGCTGAATTTGATGGCCGCGTGAAGCTTTGTTTAACTTATGACGAGCCATTGTCACATTTGGTAAGTCTCAGATTCTCTTTGAAGAGCCCCATACATTAGAACTGGCTTGTCTGTGCTAAATAAAATTCTTGTTTTATTTGTAGATATATGCTGGCGCCGACTTCATTCTTGTCCCTTCCATTTTCGAACCTTGTGGTTTAACACAACTTACTGCTATGCGATATGGATCCATCCCCATTGTTCGGAAAACCGGAGGTATTATTATATCTCGACATCTCGATTGTACTGTGTTTTATTGCATTGGTAGTTTGCAGTGAAAGACATGCCGTACTCTGCAGGCCTCTATGACACTGTTTTTGACGTCGACGATGATAAGGATCGTGCCCGTGAGCAAGGCCTTGAGCCGAACGGATTCAGTTTCGAAGGAGCTGACAGCGATGGCGTAGATTATGCTCTTGACAGGCAAGTATAATCTATCCATCCTCTTTCATGGTGTTATTGATGCCACCTGACACCTGCTCCATTTTTAGGGCGATCACCACATGGTATGACGCTCGCGATTGGTTCCACTCCCTCTGCAAGCGGGTCATGGAGCAAGATTGGTCCTGGAACCGGCCTGCTCTGGACTACATGGAACTGTACCATTCCGCTCGCAAGAACTGAGACTTCAACTAACAACGACCAATGATGTTCCGGGAGTTGGTTTGTCAGGTTTCAGTGACATGCCATTGTCTCACTGTATATGCTGTTTTTGGGAAGCCATTTTGTCAGTCATATGGGCTTCGGAAGTATTGGCTTCCACTTCTCTGGCGTCTGTGAGACGCTCAGCTGTGAGCTCTTCACTATATCCATGCACGCTACGCATCGAATGTGGCACACGAAGCTCGTTCTAGCTAGAGACAGAGTTTACAGGTCCCGGCAACATATACCGTTGCAAATATGTTCTGTTTTACGGTCTGTGGCATTCAGATCGATGTACATATTTTGTAAAATGACAGTCAGATTGTTAGGGTCGACTCTCCATGTAGTTGTTTTTCTGCCTCGTCTGAATAATAAAGTGTAAATCAAATGGTATATAACGTTGGTATCTCAAACTGAAAAGTGTGCTAGCTTTAGCAGCATTGACTATGGTGAAGTTGAGCTCTCTGGTTCTACCACATGCTGGTTCACCGGCGACATCACAGATTAAATTTTTTGCAGGAAATTTGTCACAAGTGATTGCTGTAGTTATAACGTAAGCATATGAGTTATCGACGAGGATTGTGCTGTTCCAACTGTTATTATTTATAATCGCTAGATCCGTACGTACGTGCAAGTTGTAATACAAGCACTGAAGCCTCATGAGCAGCTTGATCTAGCTGTATATATAGAGCAGTAGAGCACACAGCATATATGTGTGGCGCTATCTTCACTTGGTGTAGCCGATGCTGACGCCGCCGACAGTGACCAGCTCGCCGCCGCACATGGGCACCAGCGACACGACAACCGTCTTGTCCCCGTCCGCTCCGATGTTGTCCATGAGGTCGCAGACGCCGAACCTCGCCACCGTCTTGACCGACCCCTTCTTCTTGTTCTGCCGGACCATGTGCGGCGTCAGCGCCACGCTCCCGGCGCAGTACCCTGTCGCCGCCCCGGCTCCGCTCTCGGGTGCGTTCACCATCACGTCGAACTTGACGAACTTGAAGTGGTCGGCGATCTCGATGCCCTCCACGATCAGCACCTCCTCCGCCGCCGCCTTCTCCGCGGCGCTCCTCGACACCTCCGGCCTCGTCACCGTCACTCGCACGGTCTCGCTCAGCGTCGCCGGGAGCGATCCTGAGGCGGGCGCCGGCGTGACGGCAGACTTCGTGGCCGGCCTGGCGTCCAGCCACGGCAGGCCGACGTCCTGGTACGCGTACCCCATGGCGGCGGGGTCGAGGCAGTCGCGGACGCGGACACGCACAGGGCGCGCCTCCTCGTCGTAGAAGAGGAAGGCGGCGTCGAGCCAGTCGGCGTCGGGGAAGTCCGTGTTGAGTCCCGGGCGGAGGCCGCGCCAGACGTGCCAGAGGCGGTCGATGTTGCTGTGGTGCGCGAAGAAGATGGGGTCGCGCGCCGCCGAGTAGAAGTTGCCCATGTCCTCGCCGTTGGGCTGCCGAGCGTCCCCCGTCCAGCGGTGCACCGGGTTGTGCGGCACGCTCTCGATGGAGCCCGCGCCCGGGTCCGGCGCGTCGCCCGCGCGGTACGGCTGCCCCATGAACAGCTCCGTCTTCTTGGAACTGGAAACCATCTGGCGGTACATGATCATGAGGTTCTCGTCGATCTCCTGGTCGGTGGGGATGCTGGGGTCGGTGCCGTTGTAGTCGAGGTCGAGCGGGAACGGCGGCTGGTGGGCGGGGTGGCGCCTCTCGTTGTAGAGCGGCGACGACTGGTTGGCGTAGATCGGCGGCAGGGTCATGCCGCCCGGCGCGTCCCAGTTCCAGAACGGCAGCGCGAAGGCGTCGTCGCCGAGGAGCTTGCCGAGGATCCTCTCGTGGAAGTAGACGTAGAACCTGCATATGTAGTAGAACGCGTCCAAATTAAGTCAAACGCGCACAGGAAAGGTGCATGTCGCTACCCACACGTACTACTCATGCTAATGACTACACACATCCAATGGACAATTGGAGAGCTGATGGATGTATGTGTCATGCATGTATGCGTGTATAAAAGACACGTGTATGCGTGTATTGTACCGTACGTACCTGTGCCATGGGAAGAAGAGCCAGCAGTTGTGTATCTGGAGCTCCAGGTCGGGGAAGCCGACCTGGTCGTACGCGCCGTCGCAGTAGGCGCAGTGGACGCGCCACTGCTGCTCGAAGCTGCGCGGGTCGTCGGCCGGCAGCTGCTTCATCAGCGCCACCGCCCTCTCGTACTTGGCCAGGTACTGCGCGTCCACGAGGTGCGCCGCCGGACGAACGCGTAGCGGCGAGCCCTGGTGCGGCAGCTGGAAGTCGACGATGCCGGTGCCGAACGCCGGGCAGCAGTTGGTGTCCGGCGCCGTGTCCGGTAGGTCGGGCGGGTTGCAGTTGCCGAGGTCCGGTGCCTGGATCGGGGCGGCGATCGCGGCGCCCCGGCCTCGCTGCATGCCCAGCCCGGCAGCTGCGGCGCCGCCGAGGCCAAGCAGCAAGTCACGGCGGTCGACGCGGCCGCCACCGCCACCAGCTGCGTTGCATGTCAGACGCCGTGGCTGCCTCGCTTTCACGATGTCGTGGAGGTGGACGGCGCGCTTGCACCCGAGGGCTTGGAGGCTGCACGGACTGCGAGTGCCAGGGGCGGCGCTCCGTGCCAGTACGGTCGTGCCGATCTCCATGGCGCGCGCAAGCTTTGCTACCTCCAGCTCTGGTCAAGGGTACTCACTCAAGTTACCGTGGTGAACCGTGCCATGTGTTGTGCCATTTCGTCGGCAGTGTTGCTATATATACTGCTCGCGCGCGACGCACCGACGCACGGGTGCACGTACAGGCCGGCCGGCCGGCCAAGGCTGTTAGGTTTGAACGTTCGTTTGTGGGAAGGGGTGTGACGGCTCAGCTGCATCCCTACTGCTGTTTGCTAAGGTCGATACGAGGATCGATGGCAGGTACGAAGGTCGATGGCAGTTCGCGGCAGATACTAGGCAAAAGTTTTTTTTTTTTTTGAGATGTAGGCAAAAGGTTCATTGAGGCGATAATGGGCGGCAAAGTGTCTAGCTAAGACGACAAATCACTGGATCTCAAAGGGGATCGTGACGAATCACCGGATCTAGTTATTAATACTAGACTGCTTGACGATTAGGCTGCCTTGCATAGACACTGCATTGCGACATATGAATGGATGCATTAGAAATATTCAGTGTACGTGGTCTAAGAGAAAGATATTGGTCAACCAAAAAAATATCAGGAATTGCTAATTTAGAGAGACAAAATGATCTTAGTTGAAGCATTCCATGAGAAATTGGTAATTAACCAGAAAAATTTGTTCGCTCCCGTAACCCTTCCCTCCCGTGGCGACCCCCAGACGCCGCCGGAGGGCCCCCAAATCCCGCCGTCACCGACCTCCCTTCTCTAGATTCCATCCCTCCGCTGCTGCCGCCGGCGTCGGCCGCGGTGGCGGCGCCCCCCTAGTACCTTAAGGTGCTAGGGGTGGCGGATGCCGCGGTCTTCTTCGGAGGGGCGACTGGAACGGCGCCGACGGAGCGGGTCAGGGACAGTGGTCGGGGCGACGACCTCGGCCAGGAGGCGGCGGGTGCTCCTGCAGCTTCTTGCAGGCAGCGGCATCACGCCATGGGCCTAGGGCGCCCGCCTAGGCCCTTCATCTTCCGGGCGGCGCGGATTGAGGGCTTGGGGAGGAGGAGGTGTCGTGGTGGCAGCATTGGAGGTGATCTTGTGAGGTCTTCCTCGGCGGGGCGGATGTGCGGCCGCCATGGCGGGCGGCGGTTGCATTGGGTCTGGCCTGGATCCGATCTGGACCTCTGGCTGCGGAGGCAGCTGCACGCTGGGTTCTGGCGAGCCGCTTCGGTGGCATGCTGGACTGTCTTCTCCTCTACCTCCGGCTGGTGGAGAGGAGGATGCTGACTCGGATTGAATAAAGGGGGTGGTCCTAGGGTTCATCTCACGTAAAAACGAAGACTCGCTTGATGTTTGTCTTCATTGATCTGGTTGCAGTGTCGTGTTTCGGATGGCTCCGCCGGCGAACTCCACAGTGCGCGTATGCCAAGAGATCGCTGGATCGGGTGGGATTCGGTCATGCGCACCCATATTTTTACTCTGGCCGTTTAGATTCTGAGGGAGCGCTTTGAAGCTCTGTTGGATGTTAATATCATGGGGCATGTTCTCGTCCCATGGTGCTGATGGATAATGTCATGAAGACCGAGATCTGAGGACTGGCAATGGTGGTTCGAGTCCGGGTGGTGATGAGAAATTGGCTTGGTGACTTGTGACTTGGAGCAGTGGTATGCAAGCGGGGGCGACCGTACAAGTGTAGATCATGGTCCTATATTTCAGGGTGAAAACACATGGTCTGACCTTAATTGGTTGTGCCTGACAATGGCCTTGTTAAAGGTATTGTTTTGAGAGCGTGGACTTTCTTCAGAATAAAAACCTAGATTTTTGATCAGGCGATAATGGTGTTTGTGCATTGTTCCCTTCTTGGAGACGTTGTTTTTGGAGAAGATGGACTTCTGGTGTTGTCTTGGTGGTGGTAGTACTGTTGTTTCAATAAATGAGAAACTGTAGCAGGACTTTTCTTTTTTGTAATTTTTCTTTCTTTTTTGGCTGTGTGCATCCGTGTGGTCGCTAGTACAATGCGTTGTTGCAGAGGGTGGGTGTAATTGGTAACCTCTGATATTAATATATGCTCCTTTCCAAAAAAAAAAAAACCTTACTAAGCTGCTAAAAGTTCTTCAACTCTCCGGATGCAAGTTCACAGGCAGGCGTGGCATTGCAATAAGGACACTAGAGAGAGATAAATCTACTAATACTACAATGCGGTATCATAGTGCGCCTATAAAAATGTTAAATAATATCCACAATTTTGTATTATGATTCTAAAAATTAACAAATGGAGTGTGAGTATGATACTAGTGTATGTATGTAATGTGTATGTAGAAACTAAGTTAGTAGTGCGCACTCATGCTAGAAGCATAAATAATCTTAAAATCGGTGTATCTCATAAATAATTTCATTACCAAAATCTTGCAATATTCCGTTGTTTAGAAGCATGTGATCTAAAAATCGATTTTACTTGTATTCCATTGCATACTCAATAAAATGATTTTGCTAAGAAATATATTGTGGGATTTAAATGGATTGAAATACCCGTTTTCTAAGAAAACTTAAGAAATAAGTACTCCCCCAGGTCCATATTAATGGCCTCAACTTTGTCAAGATACGAATACATCTAGTCTAAATATTTAACTATATACATAAAAACTAGATAAAGTTGAGGCCGTTAATATGAAACAGAGGGAGTAGTAAAACCCAAACCAGCTGTTCAACATTCCTCCTCATGTCTCATAGGTAACTTAGGTAGATCCTATGAAAAAATGTTTTACATGTTTATAAACTTCATATATAAGATATATTTTTATTATTTTCACATGTTTCCTACCAACATGGTTTAATTGCATCGTGTGTATATTTTACTATTCATTATGCCACGTATATGTGGCAACCCTTAATGTTTAATCCGGTCATGATGTGGATGAAACGTCCGTGTCTGATATCTATTACCTTCGAGCCCAATGTAAGTCCTCTAAGCATTTTGACCGGTGAAACATGAGAAAATGATATGACTAAACATATCACAAATATTCTTTTATTATATAGAGTTATTTTTAGAGTAAATTCCATGTCTTTATCCTCTTGTTCTGCATTTATGACACCAAGTAACCCATCAAGTGAAAATCTCTGTCTAAACTACCCCCATTTAAGAAATCATGTACCCTCTTTCCGATGCATGCCTATAGGCAATGTTTGAGGTGATGTTCGAAGTTTGACGATACTAGGAGGGCGATGAGAAACAAAAAAGATAGAGAAGAGGAGTATGGACATGATCGATGATGACTCTCTCCGAGTTTTACACATTGTTGTATCTTCAGACCAACTGATACGTCGGAAACTTATTTATAATTTTTAATGCTCCATGCTTGTTTACTATCTACTTTGCTTTGCTTTGTCCACACTTTGAGGTGTTTTTATATGTTTTCTGATACTAACATATTAATAAGTTGCCACAGTGCCAGTTGCCTGTTTTGTTCTGTTTTTGGTTCCAAAAAGGCAGAAAATCAATATTCTCGGAATTGGACAGGACAAAAGCCAAAGTCAATATTTTACCGTGGGCAACACGAAGCCAGAATATGAGACGGAGGAGGCTCACCAGGGGGCCACACCCCCTGGCCGCGCGGGTGGGCCCACCCCGTGTGGGGGGAGGGGGGTGTAGCCGCCCTGGCGGCCCCCTGTGATAGGGCAAAGGTGTCCGATCTTTCGATGAGATGATGATAATCGATTTGGTGGAGTTCGGGCTTGACGATCCGACTACACGTGCGAGCACGAGCGCCAATGCAATCGCTAGGCCAATCTTCTGGAGGTTACCGATCTTGCGGGAACACGATCAGCCTGACCAGCGAGGGTCTTAATTCCTACCTGAAATCGAGAACAAGTAAGAACCAATATTGCAATCAAGATATTGCGGATTAAGAGGAAAGCTTTATTAAAAAGATGGGATCCTAAATAAGTGCGAAGTACAAGAGGCCTCTGCGACGCTCGAGCCTTGACGAAGTTGCTACGATGGCTAACTTAATGTCTAAACAAAATCCGAGTCTAGGGTGACGGCTATGGGGAGTATTTAAGGAGGAAAAGGTGGGGTTTTGACCAGCCATGGAAGTGGTGGCCGAATCCAACCCTAGAAGTCCTTTTCCCCTCAAATACGGACTCTAAAAAGTGGCTATTTAAAATCCTGCGAAAATTACATGGGCCTGGCCCAAAATAAAGGTGTCGCAGCACCATATTAAGCTATGGACGAATTCGTGAAGTATTAATCTTGAATATTTCATCCAAGCCTTCTTTCTTCATTATGGTGGCCTCAAAGTTCTGAAATTTCCATCCGTGGCCTTCTTTTGGATCATCACATGCTTGCTGCCATCTCCATGCATGGCCATGCTCCAATGCTTGTCCCTCTCATCCATGCTTGGTCCATCATTCCTAAGAGTAAGAAATACATCTGATTTAGACAGCATCATATTCTCATGTATGTGAGGAATAGTTCCAAGAAACGAAAGTACCTGATAGTTAAGTTGTTTGGCACGAGATCTTGTGATGGGTCCTTGTATGTGTGTAGCTGTAGGTACAACGGTTGTATCAATAGAAGGGATATCCTCATCACCCTGCCTCGCCTCTTCGCCTATAAAGTCCCTCCGATGCAAAAAACCTGAACACCAGATTAATATTCCACGAAACCGTCTGTAGCCGCCACCACCATCGTCCCTAGATCGGGGGGGATCTAAAGATCTTCCCGGCACCCTGCCGAGGGGAGATCATCCCGGAGGCCTTCTTCTTCATCATGCCAGCCTCCGGTATGAAGCGTGAGTAGTTCCACCTTGGACTACGGGTCCATGTAGTAGCTAGATGGTTGTATCTCCTCCTTATACTTTCATGTATAGATCTTGTGAGCTCTGTTCATGATCAAGATCTAATCTATTTGTAATCATGCATATTATGTTTGCGGGGATCTGACAGATATTGAGATTACTATGTCAGAATGATTAATGATTTTGTCTATTTGATTTTATCATGTCTGTGTTGTTTGTGATCTTGCATGCTCTCCGTTGTTAGTAGCTATCTTGGTCAAGTAGTTGCTAGTGACTCCAAGAGAGTGTATTTATGCTCGATAGTGGGTTCATGCCTCTAGTTTCCAAGGAAAGTGACATAAATCTCTTTGGTTGTAGATGTGCTGTTGCCACTAGGGAGAAAACAACGGTCTTTTGTTCATGGAACAAGTGGATTGTTTACCTTACATACTTTGCTTAAAGCAGTTGTCTGCTGCTTGCAACTTAATATTGGAGGAGGTTCGGATGATAACCCAAAGGTAGAATTTTAGTCATAGATGCAGTTGGATGGCGGTCTATGTATATTGTTGTATTGCCCAATCGAATTTTATAGGATTTTTATGTCTAGTATTACATAGTTATGTCTTGCTCAGTCCTGTTAATTGTCTTGCTGTAATTTGTTTATCCAGCATGCCATGTTTGTTTATCTAAGGAGAACACCTCTAGTGAACTATGGACCCCGGTCCAATCTTTACCATTGATACATCTTCCACTGTTACTGTTTACTTTCTGCAAACCATCATCATCTTCCACACCATACAGTTAATTCTTTGTTAGAGCAACCGGTGAGATTGACAACCTCACTGTTTGTTGGGGCAAAGTCTTGAGTTTGTGTTGTGCAGGTTTTCACGTTGCTTGCAACACCTTTGAGACGTTTCCTTCCTCCTACTGGTTCGACAACCTCCAATATTTTCTTTTGTTCGAATTTTTATCAATGTGGTTATTATATTAATATAGTGGGACGACTTTCGAGAGAAGCTTCTTAGATAGTAGAATATTCCGATAGATTAGATTTTCTTTACTAATTGGATAATACTGTGTTGCAAATGCAGATGTGAGGTGAAACGTGGAGTTCACTCTTATTTTTATTTTAAGTCAAAGTATATACTATAGGTAGGAAAGTTCATGGAATTAGCATCACGCCAATGTCTAAAGACGTAATCGTAATCGTGCGATCTCGTTACCCCGGCCCAGCTAGGTCTCGCTTTTTTACTTTCTTTCTTTCTGTGGAAACATGTAAAGTCAAAGCGCTAGCTGTGTGGTAGTAGCAGGTGCCTCGTGTGGTTCAAGGCTTCAAGCTCAAAGGAAAGTACACCTAATAATATACTCCCTCCGATTTAGAAATATAAACCGTTTTAGATGTGTGAATCGAATATATCTAGACTTCTTTTAGTATATAAATTCATAGAGGTTTAGAACGAACATATACTAAAAGACGTCTAAATACATTTATTTTATAAATCTAAAATGTCTTATATTTCTAAACGGAAAGAATACTGTGTGCACGTTTTGTTACATGCAGCTCTTTTGGAGCTCAGATCCTTAAGCTCCCGCTATGACCATCTATTTTGAACTGTGAAGGAGCTCGAAGGGAAGGAAGAATGGTTGATTTCATGTTGGAGTGACGGTGACACTCCTAAATAGATGTTGGTGTTTTATGCGATCGGTGACGAAATCTCCCACCAGTTTTCTGCCACAATGATGATCTCGCGCCATCACCCTCCACTGCATCCGCGGAGACTCCACATTCTCAATTTCTACCGCGGCGAGGATGGCTCGCTGAAAATGACAGAATCGACAGTTTCCACTAGGTCTGCCCTGGGGATAATTTGAGATGCGTGTTGGATACAACATGGAGGGAGTCCACGTATTAATTGGACATACTTCCTCCATTTTAAAATATAAGAAGTTTTATCTCTTGTGAAACAAATGTATTTAGATATCTTTTAATGTTAGATTCGAAGTAAACCATGTACTAAAAAATATCTAGATACTTTGGTTTTATAAAAACTAAAACATCTTATATTATGAACTGGAGGAGTATTTATTATCTCTAGGCCCTGACTGCACTTCCGAACCTACCAAACACGCGCGCCCTATAGCTCGATGCGACCTTTGAACTCTGAAGAAGCTCGGCGTTGTGCCAAAAGTGGTTCCATATTATAATTTTAGCTTTTAGAACTAGTTCTCCACATTGTAGAGGTAGTCCCAAAACTAACCAGAGGGAACCGTAGAACCTAGGTGCTCCGATGCCAAATTTATGGATTGAATAAAAAAATGCATTTTCCTACTCCTCCAACCGCTCGCACATCTCGCGCTTTGGCTTGGAAGCGTTCGCCGGAGCCGTACCTCAGGCCTAGGAGGCGGCGGAGAAGGCCTCGGCCTAGGAGAGTGCGCAGTACCGTCAAGGAGAAGATGCTAGCATGGCCTCTGCACGACACGGCGCACCACGACATTGCGCCTGCTTTGCGACGATGTCCAGATATTGAGCGACGGGAGCAGCACCTTCGCGGATGAATGAGGGGTGGCGGAGTCGGCGGTGACCTGAGGCGCTAGGTGCGTTCTCACCCATGGTGTGCAGAGCAATGGACATGGGGACGAGAGGGAGAGATCTATGGCGTGTGCTAGGAGGAGAAAGGGCGTGGAAAATGAGGCCAGATGCTGATCAATATTAGAGTATATGTCGGTTAGGCATATTAGGTAGTTTCATATTGTAATCCAAGTCTATCTCTAGTAGTCTTTTTGCTTCCAAGTCTTCTAGTACTATATAAACAGCCTAAGGGCTCATGTTGTAATCATCTTTTGCAATATCAATACAATCTATCATGGTATCAGAGCGGTTCTATCATGGTATCAGAGCGGTTCTCTCCGCCTAGGGTTTAGCCACTGCTTTCACCGCGCCGCCCCCGGCGAGATCGAGCCCCATGATCTCCGCTGGGGGCACCAAATCTCGTAGCTAGTTTTTCTTCTAATTCCAATAGATTAGTTTCTAGTTTTAGCAAATTTCGTTTTTCCAATTAGATCTCTTTCCTTTAGCCACCAAAATCTGATTAGTCCTCTCGTCGGTGCAACAAGGCCGCAGATCCAACCATCTCCGGCTACACCACGGACTCCGCCCGCCGTACATGCACGTGTGCGCAGATGCACACGCAACCTCTCCACGGGCGGGTGTTTCTACGGTTCAAGCTGAAGGCACAAAGCTGCATGCAAGCGGGGGCCATGTCGCACGCGAGCTATGAGGCAAAGACGGATCACCTCTACTCCAAGCTCAGCTGATCTTCTGCACGTCTACACGCTGATCTGCACGTGTGCACCGCCAAGTCGCCACCAAGCCAATCCACTTTGAGCAACCGACTTGTGGTCATCATTGCCGACAACCATCTACACCAACAACATCGCCGCATCGTCGCCGCCACCATCAATCGTGGTCATCGTCAACGCCAACAAGTTCTTCTCCACGAGCGACGCCGCGGTCACACAAGTGGAAAATATGGGGTCTAATCCCCGAAATCGACTACCACTACAATTCAATCGTCATCGACAACTATCACCATCGTCTTCGTCCACCACGACCTTGCCGTCAGAGTTGCAGTCTAATTTTCATTTGCACAACAAGTTTGTGCTCAATTTTCTTCTTGCAGCCACTTCGTCTACTCCGACACGGCGGATAACTTCTACACCATCCGTTTACGGAATTTTTCTTTGCTCCTCAATCCGGCTCTAGCACGCATGGCTCATGATGGTCCCTGTCTTCGCACGTCCGATATCAGCAACACCGACGCGTGCCTTCGTTCCCGACACGCTCCCGAGTCTAGCAAGCTCGGCATTGCGGGTCGAGCTACTTCTCAAACTACGTCTACCTCAACCACTACGGCGAATCCTCCAGACTCAATGACGACATCGACCAGAACACAACATCATCAACTTCACCGACTTCATCAATGACGACAACTTTACCAATGGCACCATCGACCACGACTACAACGCCCCACTCACGGCTACATCGACATCGGCAACAAGGGCTACCACCTCACCTTTGGCTTATGCTCCAGTCAGACCGTCTGCGTCACTACCGATCCGACTGCGGGTCGAGGGGAGGGGGGGGGGGGGGTATTAGAGTATATGTCGGTTAGGCATATTAGGTAGTTTCATATTGTAATCCAGGTCTATCTCTAGTAGTCTTCTTGCCTCTCAAGTCTTCTAGTACCATATAAACAGGCTAAGGGCTCACGTTGTAATCACCTCTTGCAATATCAATACAATCTATATTTTCGTAATCTATCAATCAACAAGGACAAGGTGTAGCTGGATCGGGAATATGAAAAGGGAGCAGCCGGATTGGGGATTTTTTTCCAGGAGAAGTAGGTGGGCAAAGGGAGAAGATGGATAGAGGTGAGAGACGGGCAATTGGGGAAAAAGAATTTTATTTATGTTAGGATTGGGACCCATAGTCCATAGGACAGACATTTAGAACAAAGCAATCGTTGTACAGCTTTTGCCATATTCACAGCGATGCTAAATAGTACGGTATGTCAGATTAGGCTATTGGCAAAACTGTGGGTGCCCTTATCTAGTCGATCGACTGGGTCGTTGCGCACGTGCGCACTAGTGGCGGTAACAGTTTCCTAGCTAGGAAGCTAGCTTCCTTGAATGGCCAAACTGATCGTCAGCACGATCGCGGTTTGCTTTCAGTAACCCTGCACTGCACTGCACTGGTAGCTTTCGGGTGGGAAGAGTGAATCCCAGGGCCGGCCGATATGATCTCTGTTTTCTTTTGCTTGTACCGTAGCCGTGAGCAGCTTTGCGGGAAGGAGGCGACGCGGATCGGGTTGACCACACCGCACGGGGTCGCTTTGCACGCACACACGCACCGGTCGTGGTCGATGCCCGCCGGCCCCTCGTCACTCATGACGTGCATGCGGCTGAGTGCCTAATTAATCTTGACTATATCTGGGAAGGTTGGGTAGGGTACGTACTTACCTAGGGTTAGCCAGTACTTCCTCCGATTTTAAAATATAAGGCGTTTTAGTTTTATGAAGCAAATGTATCTAGACTTTTTTTAATATGTAGGTTTACTTATGTTTGGAGTGAATCTAAACACTAAAAAAATTTAGATACTTTTTTCTTTATAAACCTAAAACATTTTATATTTTAAAACAGAGGGAGTAGTAGTAGTAGCAAACATGTCAAAAAAAAAATAGTAGTAGTAGCAAACATCTTGCTGTTTTGCCCTTTACATGTGTCATGGTCCATGTCATTATTTTCTTATCACTTATATAGTAAGTCTTTTCCTGTGGTGTTTTGCCTTTTCCATGCTGGTTATGCATTAATGGCAATGCATTCTATAATCTCATATTATGTTACTGCTGGAGTAATTTTTTGTATTTTATGTTGAAAATATAAGCAAACATTTATATGATTTAATCCGAATAAATAATTGATAGAGCATGATAATACAAATAATAATTAAACAGATCATGCAAACTAATCGAGTAGACACGAACAGACTACATCTAAACTAGATAAATTGATCACATCTACTACAAATCCTAGTACAAAAAAATCTAGCAGAATTTGAAAGATGAAGTGCCCAGGGGGTCACGTCCGCTGCAGAATCCTAGAGTTTTTTGTACTAGGATTTTATAGTACATTCTCCGTTTCATAATATAAGATGTTTTAGCTTTATGAAGAAAATGTATCTAGACTACTTTTAATTTGCGATACACGTCGCAAGTAGGGATAGGGAAGATGAAAACAGCGGTGCAAGGTTCTGGTAGGTGTGTGTGATTAGGGTTCACATATGGGTTTATATAGTGCATGCAGGGAGGTCGTGGGGCGCAACCCACGTTCGAGTCGGTAACAACCGACAATCCATAAAATCTGCAAACGGATGATTACCGTGTCCTGACTCATAATTCATTAATTTTTATGAGAAGGGAAACATAAACAACATGCATCAATATGAGCTTGACTCGCGTATCGTGACGAGCCGAGGCATGGCAAGAGATGTTGGAAGAGGAGTGCGCGAGAGAGGCACCCAAACACATTCACAGTTTAGCATTGGTGAAACCATCGGTGGATTCTGACCATGGGGTTTCGGGTAGGCACTAGATGCATGCAACTTCTTTGGATCATGATTAAAGCTTGAACTTGTTCCTTGTGCTCCACCCGACCCAGAGCAGGAGCCAGATCTTCAGTTGTAGCTGATGATCAAAGCTTCCAAACTTCTTCAACTAATCCCTTCCCAGATCTGCACTTCAAAAGATATAAAATGAACAATCTTACATCCGAGGAAGATACGTCAGAGTGATCCTCGCCAAAGCATAGCGCAAGCAAGCTGGGCATCAGTAAGACCGTGCCATCACTCGCGAAGCCACCAGAAAACCGGAAACCATCGGTAAAACTATGCAATCTCCACCACAAAATTCAGATTTACTAATCTGAAACATAGTACACTGATTTCTCAAAACAAAGTACAATGATTTCTCAAATGAAACTAGTTCATGCAATTGCCAAACTCAACACCATTACATACTACTGAAACCTAAAATTCAAACACAGGGAATCTTCCAACCGACATTACAAACTAACAGTACCCTAAACATCACTAGAAAAGCTTCCAAAGCATCTTCTCCCTCTTCTACTCTTTGGCTTCTTCTTCTCCTACGGCTACTTCTTCATGCTCCATCTTCTTCTCTGTAATTGATCATAATCATGTAAATATTCAGTTAAGGGCATTAAAGGAATATACCAACATGTCATTCTTATCATGGTTATATTGATTTGAAGTGTTAACACAGAAGGTACCCCAGTGAACTGATTTATTAGTAGTTGGTTGTTTCTGGAAAGCACATTTAATTGTTCTGAACTTTCTCTCTTACAGGTTCTTCCTTTTTTGTCAAATTAAACTAGCTTTGTAGAGGAATATTTACCTGATTTCTTATCATTTCATTTTGCTAGGAAAAAGAATAAAGTTCTTTAAATTCCAATGACGGTATCTGGGCGTGTATGGACCAGATCGTGCAAGTAGAGAGTATTGTCAAGCAGAAGACCCACATCGGCATCAGTCGATTTAGAAGTTGGCAGGTGGAGCTGACATGAGATTTTTATTCTTTATATTGAAATCTCCAAGATGTATTTTTCGCATTAACCATGTAAAAGTTTTACCTGCAGCAGCAAACTGACAAAGTACGGCTCAAAATTCAGTGTAAAAAAAAGCATGGTGCTAGTGCTCCTTTTCTAAAGGGCCGATGTTCGGTCCTAGAGGTTTGAAATCTCAGATGTTGGAGGATCCAAGGTATGGTCATTGTTTCTTTACCAAGTTTGGTTAAGCTCTACTTATTTCTTTCCAAACTCTGTAGATCATGTGTATTAGGCAAGTTGATGAGGATGATAACTGGAGAACGATACTATATATAGAATGAAGGTAAAAATGCAAATGTAGTGTACACGTGCGATTCATGATCGGTCATTTAATTACCAAGATAACTATATCTACTTCCCTTTTTAGATGCATCTGGTCATTATCCTTAATTTATTTGATATGCTGAAAAGTAAGCAACCACATAGGTTTCTGTCCATTCACTAACCGTCCACTTCTTGCATTGCATCAAATGTCGCTGTTAGTTTCATAGACAGTAGAAACTTAGGATACGTGCGAGTAATCAGTAGCAAGACATACTGAAACCTGAACCTGAATGAAATTAGGAGTTAGGAATCACTTCGCGAAATTAGGAGTTAGGAATCACGTCTGTCTATTTTCATTTTATGGTTTCATCTTTGTTCACAAGTTTGCATGTCGTACAGAGTTGGTTCAGTATCCTCATTAACTAACCAAGTGTGTAAACAATCTATCATCTAGAGGCGCTACACGTTAACTTATGAAATTGATTTAACTGAACTTTTAAAGTAGCTGATTATACTGTAGTAACACGCAGTAAGGTTCAGGTCGATTATAGCATGTGCAAAGAAACCATGATTACAGATTGATTAGTATAAATATCTATAATTGGAATTTATTTTCAACTAACTGTAATTTGAATTAGTGTTTACATCCAGATATCAGTCTATTTTTTTGGAGCAAATGGCGGGAGCTCTAACTTTTCAATTTGAAAGAGGGAAACCGAGGTCCAACTTTACAAATAAGGCATATTTTTAATGAGGGTGAAAAACATGCCAAAAAAAACCAAACTAATAGGAAAACAGCAACAGCCTAGTCTGGCTCCGCCGGAATAGCGGCCCCGAAGACCGCAAAAGCACGGGCGCGTTGCATGATGTCCTCCCTAGAGATTTCAGCCACCTCCCCGTAAGTTAATCAACGGCTAGTGAAGATCCTCCTATTTATTTCTTTTCAAGCATTCGAGATGACGTATAGGAAGCAGCCGCTGATTCTTCGATTCTCGCTCGTGGCCCTGCCGATGATCAAGTTGTCCCACCATTCTAAAGTAGTAGGGAACACATATCCAGGGTCCCGGCCGTGGCATTGTCCTAGGTTTGAACGAGGTTCCAGAACGCATCAGTGAAAGGGAAATCTTTGCATAGATGGTCCGCCGTTTCCAGAGCACCACGACAAAGCGCGCAGATCGGGTCATGATTCCAACCTCTAGTAGCGAGGTTGTTGGCCGTGAGGAGATTCCCATGATTGGCCAGCCATGGGCTCGGCATGGGCAGACCATAATTTCTCGGTGAGGAATTTAGGGTGGGATCCGTTGAATTAGGCGTGATAGGCCGAGGTGGCGTTGTAGGAGCCATCTTCTGTTAGACCAGATCATAGAGTCATCGTGCTCCTGAGTCAGCTGAGGCTCTCCACCACGTTCCAAACCTTAAGATACCGGGCAAGCTGCACGGACGTGTTGAGACATGAGATAGAGCGGATCTAGTTGCCTCCCAAGAGATCTTTGGCCACCCTTCTATTCTTTATGGAGGCGATCATGTAAAGGTTGAGCGCCCATGATTTGAGAGGTCCAAGCCGAGACCAGTTGTCGTGCCATAAGGAGGCAAAGTTGCCATTACCGATGGTGATCTTCTTAGAAGCACGAAAGAGGGCCAAGTCGCCCTCATCGCAAGGAAACTTGGATCCCACCTAAGTGCGATCGGGGTTAGTCCATTGTATCCAGGCCACCACAGTCTTAGAGCATGACCTATCCTCTGAAGATCAGGCATACCAAGACCTCCCAGCTCCTTTGGCCTGCAGAGAGTCATCCAGCTGACCAAGGTCTTCCCTTTAGCAGCGTGATCTCCTTCATCACCTTCCTAGACGAAGTTTCTAGCGATGCGGATGATCTTGTCACATGTACATTTGGATAGGGGGATGACCATTGCATGGTAAACTTCAATTTCCATAAGCATAGACTTGGCCAGGGCGAAGCGTCCAGGCCTAGCCAAATTCTTGCCCATCCACCCCGGCAACTTCCTAGCAATCTTGTCAGTCAGGGGTTGAAGGTCCACTTTATGAAGACGTCGGAAGTGAAGGGGTAGGCCCAAATATTTTCCCGGGAATGCAACAATGTTTGCCAGGAAATCCGAAAGGACATCCACAAGGTCAATGGCCTCACATATCACTGGGAAAACCTATGTCTTGCTAAGGTCCGTGACAAGTCCACTAGCCTTTTCGAAGCAGTCAAGGATGGCCGAGGTCGCCTGTAGCTCCCCTTTGGAAGGATTGACGAAGGTACTAGCATCATCGGTGTACATGGAGACCATGCATATAATCGTGTGAGACCTAATCGGACTGAGAATTCCACGACGGCTGGCGATAGAGAGGATACGATGCAGAGGTTCGATTGCCAGGATGAAGAGCATGGGGGACAGTAGGTTGCCTTGCATGATACCTCTGGCATGCGAGAAGGGAATTCCGTGGTCACCATTAAGGAGCACTCTGGAAGAGGACAACGTGAGGGAAAGGCAAACCCTATCTCTCCAAATCTGGCTGAAACCAAGGGCCGTCAGAACCTCAAGGAGGTACGCCCAACCCACATAGTCGAAAGCTTTTGAGATGTCGAGCTTAAGGAATAGACTTGGTGTCTTCGAGGAGTGTAACTCTTTAATCAGATTCTACACGTGTAGAAAGTTGTCGTGGATGCTCCTTTTTTGATGAAGTCGCTTTGTCATGTGGAGACAATCTTAGGCAGGATCAGCGCCAATCGATTAGCGAGTAAATTCGAGAAGATTTTTGAGAGGTTATGAATTAAACTCATAGGCATGTATTCGCCAACAGCCAACGCATCCGGCTTCTTGGGAATGAGGATAATGTTGGTGGATTTGATTAAATTAGTGCAGCCGCCACGCCGACTCGCCATGTGTATGATCACCGCCACAATATCGGGGCTAATGATGTCCCAACACCTCTTGAAGAAGGAACCAATGAATCCATCCAGGCCCGTGGCTTTAACTGTTGGGAGTGAGAAGACCGCATCTTTGATTTCCTTCTCGTCAAACAGGGTGTCTAGCTCTGAGAGATCCTGTTGCACATATTCAAGGGCCTCCCAGTCAAGGCCCGGCTACCTATTTGTTTTCCTGCGAAGAATGCCTTTAAAATGTTGTAGCAACGCCTCCTCTTTATCTTCTTTGGTGAAAGTGGTTCCGGTTTTGGTGGAGAGGGATTGCAGCGACGCCCGTTGGCCCTAGCGTGGAAAATCTTTGTATTAGCGTCTCCCAACTTTACCCAGGCGAGTCGCGATCTCTGACGGAGATTGATTTTTTGGATGGTGAGCAAGCCGAGATAAGAGGACTTAATCTAACGTTTGAGGGATCTCTCTTCCTCGGAAAGGGGTCTACTCTCTTCTGCAGTGTCAAGCCTTAAAAGTATTTCTTTGGCCATACCAATCTGGAGCTTAAGATTATCAATACATTGTTTTTGCCATTTCTTTAGAGCTTTGGTCGTGCGAGAGAGCTTGATGTGAACTCAGCGGATAGGGTCAAGGGACATAATGGGTTTGCTCCAAGCCTGATGGCGCCCACCACTTCTCGTGGAACGCTTTGTTGGAAACCCCAAGAGCAAGGTGTGAAGCAGCACATCAACAAGTTTCCCTAAGTAAGAAACCGAGGTTATCGAACCAGTATGATGAAGGAAACGTCACACAGGTGTTGCAAGCAACACGGAGACCTGTACAACACAAACTCAAGACTTTGCCCAATGAATCAGTGAGGTTGTCAAGCTCACCGGTTTGATGTAACAAAGGATTAAACGTATGGTGTGGTAGGTAATGGTTTGCAGCAAGTAAACAAGTAATAGTGGAAGATGTATCAATGGTAAAGATTGGACCGGGGTCCATAGTTCACTAGAGGTGCTCTCCTTAGATAAACAACATGGCATGAAGGGTAAACAAATTACAGCAGAGCAATTGACAGAAACTGAGCAAGGCATAACAATGCAATTACCAGTCAGAAAGATCCTATTAGATTCGATTGGGCAGTACAACAAGATACATAGACCGCCATCCAACTGCATCTGTGACTAGAAGTCCGCCTTTAGGTTATCATCCGAACCCCCTCTAGTATTAAGTTGCAAGCAACAGACAACTACTTTAAGCAAAGTGTGTAAGGTAAACAGTTCACATGTTCCATGAACAAGATACCGTTGTTTTCTCCCTAGTAGCAACAACACATCTACAACCGAAGAGATTATTGTCACTTCCCTTGGAAACTAGAGGCATGAACCCACTATCGAGCATAAATACCCCCTCTTGGAGTCACTAGCAATTACTTGGCCAAGATAGCTACTAACAACGGAGAGCATGCAAGATCACAAACAACACAGACATGATAGAATCATAAAGACGAAACCATTAATCAAACCAACATAATAATCTCAATATCCATCGGATCCCCGCAAACACAACATGCATGATTACAAATAGATTAGATCTTGATCATGAACGGAGCTCACAAGATCTATACATGAAAGCACAAAGGAGGAGATACAACCATCTAGCTACTACATGGACCCATATTCCAAGGTGGAAGTACTCATGCATCATACCGGAGAGAAGGCCTTCGGGATGATCTCCCCTCTAGCAGGGTGCCGGGAAGAACTTCAGATCCCCCCGATCTAGGGACGATGGTCGTGGCGGCTACAGACGGTTTCGTGGAGATTTGATCGGGTGCTTAGGGTTTCTGCATCGGGGGCTTCTTATAGGTGAAGGGGGAGGCCAAGGAGGCGACCAGGGGGGCCAAACCCTAGACAAGCGCGGGGTGGGGCCCACCCGCGCCTAGGGTGGGTCTGGCCGCCCTGGCCGGTCCCTCCGTCTCCCCTCTAGACTTCTTGTTCCCCACGGAAAGTAATTGACTTTGATGTTTGTCCCGTCCAATTCCGAGAATATTTCTTTACTAACTTTTCTGAAACCAAAAACTATAGAAAACAAGCATCTGGCACTGTTGCAACTTGTTAATAGGTTAGTACCAGAAAACATGTAAAAAGCACCTCAAAGTGTATACAAGTAAAGAAAAGTAGATACTAAACAAGCATGGAGCATCAAAAATTATAGATACGTTTCTAACGTATCAACATCCCCAAGCTTAACTCCTGCTCGTCCTCGAGTAGGTAAGTGATAAAAAGAATAATTTTTGAGGTGACATGCACCCTCACAATAAAGATCCAACCATTTGCAAGCATTGAAAGCTGGAATCAAAGAACTCTAAACATGTGCATGAAAGATGGAGTTCTAACAATATGACATAGTAACTATGCATGCAACATGGCAAGCTACAAATAAAGATCATGAATAACATGCATTGAAAAACGTCTGTTTGTTTCACATACAGGAAACATAGCAATATATATGCATAGGACACATTCAAAGTTCACAAGGGTGACTAGAAAAAAATAGCACAAGAACAAATAATATCACAATATGCATCAATTAATAAGCTTTGGAACACTGCACATAGAATGACAACTATGCTCTCTTAATGGTGCCTAAAGGTAGAAGGTGGAGACTCAATAATGGTGGAAGAAAAGCCTTTATTTAAAGGAAGCAAGGATTACAAGTTTCAAAAAGAGCTTCCAAAAATTATGGTACTTGTTATCTTTCAGCCCTCATTGCCCCTATCATAAGCATCTTGAAGTGGTTAAGGTTAAAGTGGCAAAGATGGAGTATATGCTTGACAAAGTATAAGTTGGCAATCTCAAGTCCCCTGAATACGAGGGCTACACCTCATGCATACTCAACTTTGGGTCCAGGTAAGTTCTTGTCACTGTAAGTATTTGCATATCATTGAGAACCGCCAACGGGGTACCCCTTGCACATGGTACAGGAGCTTTCCCATAACCAAAATGACAAGGAAAGCAGACAATGAGCATCTCAGCAATCTTTTTATTTACCATATGCATAGCTTTTTATTGAGGATGCTTCATAGATAGCTCACTATGGTGATGCTGCAAGTTTCCACCGTGATTAGGCATGGCTTAGGCTAGCGGCCCAGGCGTTTCTCTAACACAGGATACAAACTCCATGGACTTACAAGTTCCCTCTTTGTTTCACACCGGTGACATCCATAGACAAAAGAACATGATATCAACTTAGTACAAAGTACAAGTGCAATGTTGAAAACGTTCCCCGTGACAGCACGGTTCTGCTAATTCCAACTTATAAGTGCAAGCATATACAACAAAGTTGTCACAATGTTTCAAGTTTATTAGGGTCAAAGAATATAAAGTGTGCCATCAAGTTCATGAGGGCTTTAATCACTAAGTTTTCACATAACAAAATAGATTTTAATTGGAAGATAGTTGAAAACAAGAATATACTTGGAATGGTATAACACACCATGCATAGGAGTTTATAGTGGACACTTTGGAATAACTTGGTTTCTTGGGAGTTGGAAGCATGAGTAGGACTTACTCATACAAGTGGAGGCTAGCAAAAAACTGGGAGCAACCAACTAAGAGAGCATAATGGCCATAATCATGCAGTGCAACAAAGCATACTAATCAAAGCAAAGAGTGGTACTACAAGTCAAGGACTAAATGATCATAGAGGCTAATGGCGACTTGTCATAGTCATAACATGGTGTGAGCATGTGCCAAGTCAACCCAAGCAAAGAATCAAAGGAGAATACCACAATACTATGCTTTTGCATGCTAAAACAACGCATAATTTCTTCAAGGCACACTAAGCAATCCCAATTGTTTGAAACAAGACATGATATAGCAATAATTACTAAGCATAAGATCAAAACAACACCTAACATGTAATGCTAAAGTCTAAGTCACAGTCAATGCAAGCTCCTCTTGCACTTCAAGCAAGAACTTACTACTCCTTTCCAACACCAAGCAACTTATTTGCAAAACAACACAGCAAGAACGGGGGGGGGGGGTCCAAACTACTCAAGAAAACTAAACAAACTAAGAAAAGCAAACGAAAACTAAGACGCTCCAAGATCAACACAACTATGCATGAAACAATAAAAACAAAGTGTCTAGACAGACCTGAGCTTTTTATTGATGAAGAAGGGGATGCCTTGGGCATCCCCAAGCTTTGATGCTTGTACCTCTTGGATATTTCTTGGGGTGACACCATGGTGGCATCCCCAAGCTTGAGCTTTTGTCCATTCTTCATCTCATTGCATCATTCTCTTTATAGACCTGCAATTTTTTTTCTTTCATACAAAACTTCACACAATCTTCATTAGCAACATTAGCTTATTCAAAAGATATTAGACCTCTGGCAAAGCTTTGAAACAGTAAGGATTTTCACTAAAAACACAAGATACTATAGTAACTCCTTCAAAAAGCTCAATTCACCTAAAAAGAACTAAAAAGGAATCAATAAGATGCAAATGCAAATAATGGCAGAAATCTGTCAAAACAGACCAGCATGTAGAAACCAATTTTTGGAACATCTTTTGTTGCTCAAATAAAAAAGTGTTGAGCTAAAGAAAGTTAGATAACATACTGGGGGATTGATTTGTAAATTTTCAGCTCAATCCGAGTTACATAGACTCCTCACGAATTTTTTTGGTGGAGGACAAAAATCTGTTTCGGGACAACAACTCCCCAAATCTTACTTCCCTCTCATTAGAGGTCATTCTTGGCACAAAAAGCAAACAAAAATGATAAGGAGAGGCCATTACAGAAGTAATAACTTCCAAGACTCAAGGAAACTCTTGTGTTATCTCCCAACAAGTACTTTTCTTTAACGCCTTTAAGGTAGGCACAAGAAGCAAGAAGAATCAAGTATTTTCAAAGGAAGAATTGCCCCTCTTGTTCTTTCCTTTCTTCTTCTCTTTAGGGAATATATGATTGCTTACCAGAGGAGCAAAGTGCATAATGCCTTTTCCCACATCTATTACTGCTCCAAAGTGTTTCAGTAGGGATCTTCCAAGTGTAATCTGTCCCTTGCCTACACATTCAATAACAAGATAATCAGTAGACACCATTTTTCCTTAGATTTTTGTAAACACACCTTCAGCTATTCCAATGGGCAATATAGTGGCATTGTTGGTAAGATAGATTTCCTATCCTCCTTTAGTAAGCCCCCAAAGACTCAAGGAATCATAAATATCTTTAGGCATGAGGCAAAATTCAGACATGATATCACAGCGAGCATAAAAAAGTGTAGTGTTTATTGAGACTTTGATTGTGGGAAACCACTTTGAAGTCTCAGAATTTATGGGAACATAATCATGGTAAGCCCTAAGCGTGTGATAGCAACTATTCATAGCAGAAATACTAGTCTCAAGAGTGTTCAACTTGGCAAAAATATTTGTGAAAGAGGAATCAGATTTGCCAGGTGTACCATAAATCATGATTAATTTCTCTATGGCATCAAAAGCTTTATCCTCAGTACAAAGCAAGAAATCTTTCTCAGCCACAACATCCAAAGCATATCTATAACAAAGAGCAATACCGCGGTAGAAACTATCAATAACCAAGCCAAGGCTCACCTCAGGCTCAGTTTCCCTCTGGAAAAGCAGAGATTCTAGACCAAGCTTCTTTAAAACTTTCTTCACTTTTTTGCTTAAAAGTGGAGATTTCTACCATAGGGGAAACAAAGGTTGGTCCAAAACCAGACATGGTAGCAACTAGAGTAGGAACTAATTTTTTTGTGTTTTTGAATAAAGCAAGCAAACCAAACTAGACTTTTTTTTGGTTTTTTTTGAAAGAGGCAAACAAAACCAAGCAAAAGAAACAAAGCAAATTTAAAACAAAGTAAAAAGGAAGGAAGTGAAGGACTCCCCTAGTGAAGACGTCCTTAGCCTCCCTGGCAACAGCGCCAGAAAATAGCTTGATGGCACCCAACACTTGTCGCGGAACGCTTCGTTGGAAACCCCAAGAGCAAGGTGTGAAGCAGCACATCAACAAGTTTCCCTCAGTAAGAAATCGAGGTTATCGAACCAGTAGGAGGAAGGAAACGTCACACAGATGTTGCAAGCAACGCGGAGACCTGCACAACACAAACTTAAGACTTTGCCCCAACAAATCAGTGAGGTTGTCAAGCTCACTGGTTTGCTGTAACAAAGGATTAAACGTATGGTGTGGAAGGTAATGGTTTGCAGCAAGTAAACAAGTAATAGTGGAAGATGTATCAATGGTAAAGATTGGGCCGGGTTCCATAGTTCACTAGAGGTGCTCTCCTTAGATAAAAAAACATGGCATGAAGGGTAAACAAATTACAACAGGGCAATTGACAAGAACTGAGCAAGCCATAACAATGCAATTACTAGTCAGAAAGATCCTATGAGATTCGATTGGGCAATACAACAAGATACATAGACTGCCATCCAACTGCATCTATGACTAGAAGTCCACCTTTAGGTTATCATCCGAACCCCCTCCAGTATTAAGTTGCAAGCAACAGACAACTGCTTTAAACAAAGTGTATAAGGTAAACAGTCCACATGTTCCATAAACAAGATACCGTTGTTTTCTTCCTTGTAGCAACAACACATCTACAACCGAAGAGATTATTGTCACTTCCCTTGGAAACTAGAGGCATGATCCCACTATCGAGCATAAATACCCCCTCTTGGAGTCACTAGCAACTACTTGGCCAAGATAGCTACTAACAACGGAGAGCATGCAAGATCACAAACAACACAGACATGATAGAATCATAAAGACAAAACCATTAATCAAACCAACATAATAATCTCAATATCCATCGGATCCCCGCAAACACAACATGCATGATTACAAATAGATTAGATCTTGATCATGAACGGAGCTCACAAGATCTATACATGAAAGCACAAAGGATGAGATACAACCATCTAGCTACTACATGGACCCATAGTCCAAGGTGGAACTACTCACACATCATACCGGAGAGAAGGCCTCCACGATGATCTCCCCTCCGGTAGGATGCCAGGAAGAACTTCAGATCGCCCCTGATCTAGGGACGATGGTGGCGGCGGCTACAAACGTTTTCGTGTAGATTTGATCGGGTGCTTAGGGTTTCTGCATCGGGGGCTTCTTATAGGCAAAGGGGGAGGCCGAGGAGGCCACCAGGGGGGCCAAACCCTAGCCAGGCGCGAGGTGGGGCCCACCCACGCTTGGGGTCGGTCTGGTCGCCCTGGTCGGCCCCTCCGTCTCCCCTCTGGACTTCTTGTTCCCCACGGAAAGTAATTGACTTTGACGTTTGTCCCGTCTAATTCCGAGAATATTTCTTTACTAACTTTTCTGAAACCAAAAATAGCAGAAAACAGGCATCTGGCACTGTTGCATCTTGTTAATAGGTTAGTACCAGAAAACATGTAAAAATCACCTCAAAGTGTACACAAGTAAAGCAAAGTAGATACTAAAGTGTACACAAGTAAAGCAAAGTAGATATTGATTATTGATTCTATCATGTCTATGTTATTTGTGATCTTGCATGCTCTCCGTTGCTTGTAGCTATCTTGGCCAAGTAGATGCTTGTGACTCCAAGAGGGAGTATTTATGCTCGATAGTGGGTTCATGCCTCTAGTAATCTGGGGAAGTGACAGAAATCTCTAAGGTTGTAGATGTGTTGTTGCTACTAGGGATAAAACAACAATATTTTGTTCATGGAATGATTGTATTGTTTACTTTACACACATTGCTTAATGCAATTATCCGTTGCTTGCAACTTAATACTGGAAGGGGTTCGGATGATAACCTGAAGGTGGATTATTAGTCATAGATGCAGTTGGATTACGGTCTATGTATATTGTTGTAATGCCCAATCAAATCTCATAGGAGTCATGATGACTAGTATATGCATTGTTATGCTTGATCAATATGTCAATTGCCCCACTATAATTTGTCTACCCAGCATGTTATTTATCTTAAGGAGAAAACCTCTAGTGAATTATGGACCCCAGTCCAATATTTAGCATTGATACATCATCCATAGTTATTGTTACTGTTTACTTTCTACAAGCAACTATTACCTTTCACACTATACGTTTAATCCTTTGTTTTCAGCAAACCGGTGAGATTGACAATCTCACTGTAAGTTGGGGCAAAGTCTTGAGTTTGTGTTGTGTAGGATTCCAAGTTGTTAACAACACCCTGGAGTTGTTTCCTTGCTCCTACTGGTTCGATAACCTTGGTTTTATCACCGAGGGAAAACTTGCTGTTGTGTTCATCACACCTTGCTCTTGGGGTATCCCAACGAGGCTCTACAGTGATCTGATCCAATCAAGATTTTCTGGCGTTGTTGCCGGGGAGTTATGGACAACTTTACAAGGGGAGTCTCTCACAACCATTCTCTTTACTTTGTTTTTGTTTTGCTTAGTTCCTTTTGCTTTGTTTTGCCCGTTTCTTTCTTTCAAAAATACAAAAATTAGTTTTGTTTGGCTTGCCTTTTCTTATAAAAAATACAAAAAAATAGTTCCTACTATAGTTGTTGGTTTGTTATTGGCTCGCTTTGTCATGCTTTTGTTGGAATTATGCCCTAGAGGCAATAATAAAGATGTTATTATTATAATTCTTGTTCATGATAATGTTTATATTCCATGCTAGAATTGTATTAAGCGGAAACTTTAATACTTGTGTGGTTTGTGAACAACACCGTGTCCGTAGTACGCCTCTATGGACTAGATCATTGATCAATGATGGTTAAGGTTTCCTAACCATAGACATGAGTTGTCAATTGATAATGAGATCATATCATTGGGAGAATGATATGATGGACAGACCCAAACTAAGCGAAGCAATTAGATCGTGTCATCGTGTTCATCTTTGCGAAGCTTTCCTTATGTCAAATATTGTATTCCTTAGACCATGAGATAATACAACTCCCTGGTATCGGAAGAAAGCTTTGAAGTCATCAAACGTCATCCTATGAGAGGGTGATCATAAAGGTGTCTCTCAGGTGATCGGA
This sequence comes from Avena insularis, assembly GCA_023614405.1. Lineage (NCBI taxonomy): Eukaryota > Viridiplantae > Streptophyta > Magnoliopsida > Poales > Poaceae > Avena > Avena insularis. The sequence goes on along the minus strand of CM042687.1, from coordinate 376,751,645 downwards.
AAGTACCTATTGGGTTGTATGTATCGAGATGGGATTTGTCCCTCCCAAGTCGGAGAGATATACTTCGGGCCCACTCGGTAATCGATATCAACACCGCTTGCAAGCATGTGGTTAAGGAGTTAATCACAAAGTGATATCGGATTACGGAACGAGTAAAGTACTTGCTGAGAACGAGATTGAACTAGGTATGACGATACCGACGATCGAATCTCGGGCAAGTAAAATATCGCGAGACGAAGGGAATATATATATGGGATTGATTGAATCCTGGCATCGTGGTTCATCCGATATGATCATCGATGAATGTGTGGGAGTCAATTTGGGTTTCCAGACCCCGCTGTTGATTATTGATAGAAGATCATGTCTGCATATTCTCGAACCCGCAGGGTCACACACTTAACGTGTCTCGACGCTAGGATAGATTGGATAATTGGTTTATGAGTTTTTTTTCGGAGTCTCGGATGGGATCCGGGACATCACGAGAGGTTCCGGAGTGGTCCGGAGAATAAGATTCATATAAGGCAGTGCAGTTTTTGGAGTTCGGAATTGTTTCGGGTTAATCGATATTGTACCAGAAGCTTCTAGAACCTTCCGGAAGGGGACCAACGTGGCCCCACCTTCCGGGAGGGGGCTTGGGCCTATGAGGGAGTGCCCTTGCCGCATTGAGCTAGGGGCACAAGGCCCCATAGGGCCCAGCCGGCCAAAGAGGGTTTAAACCCGAGATAGAGCTTCTAGAAGGGGGGGGGGTTTCCTTGCCCCCCACTCCTCCTCCTTGTGGCCGCCGGTTTGGGCTTGGGGGAGGGGCTAGGGCTGCCACCCCCCTCTATATAAAGAGGGGTGGGGGTGCACCACCCCCTTACACCATCCCCTCCAATCCTAGCTGCCCTGCTGCCCTCCTCTCTCCCTCCCGACTGCTTGTAGGCGAAGCCCTGCTGCAGAAATTCTCCACTAATTGCACCGCGCCGTCGCGTTGTAGATCCAACCCATCTCTCCACCATACTTTCTGGACCAAGGAAGGAGGAGACGTCGAGGTGCCGCACGTGTGCATCTCACGGAGGCATCGCCACTTGTGGTGCTAGATCGGATTGGATCGCGAGGAGGAGAAGCGAGTACGACTACATCACCCACGTTCCGACGAACGTTCCGCTGTGCGAATCTTCAAGGGTATGAAGATCTAATCCAATCTCTCTCGTTGTTTGCATCTCCTAGATTAGATCTTGGCTTCCCTCTGTTCGCATCCGTAGAATTTTTTTGATTTACTATGCCGCGAAACCCTTCAGTGGTATCAGAGCTAGATCTATGCGTAGATGTGTTTCACGAGTAGAACGCAACATGGTTGTTGCGGGCATTGATGTTTTCTGTTGCAAGCCTCTTGTTTGTGTTCTTCTTATGACGCGGGATAGTGAGATTGAAGCGGTCCAGGCCAACCTTACGCGACGTCGTTCACGAGACCGGCTCCGCACTTGACGTGTGGCTTGTTCCACACATGCGGCTGGTGGATGCCAGTTTCTCTCACTATAGTTGTCATGGGATTAACACCGGAGTTTGGCAACCATAATATCACCGTTGTGGCTTTCCGTAGGTAAGAATCGTTCTTAGCATCTACTCCCATAAGCCACGTAAAACATGCAACAACAAAGTAGAGGCGTCTAACTTGTTTTTGCAGGGAGTGTTTTCTGTGATATGGTATGGCCCAAGATGTGATGTGTATAATGTATGCGATGATCATGTTTTGTAATGTTTCACGACTTGCATGTCAATGAGTACACAACCGGCAGGAGCCATATGGTTGTCTTTATAATTGTGTATGACCTGTGTGTCAACTTCTTATGCACCATGTAATAGTTTCACTTTATCGCTAAGTAGTTAGCAATAGTTGTAGTTGTTATTCGTGGTGGAGGCAATCATGGTGGAGTGATGGAGATCATGCCGGTACGCACAAGATGGAGATCATTGCGCGAAGATTGGCTATACCATGTCACATTAAAGTTATATGCATGTGATGTTTATCCTTTTATGTATCTTATTATGCTTAGATCGCGATGGTATCATTATAAGATGATTCCTCACTTAAAGATCAAGATAAAAATTGTGTTCTCCCCGAGTATGCACCGTTGCGAAAGTTCGTCGTGTCCAAGCATCACGTGATGATCGGGTGCTATAGACTCACATACAACGGGTGCAAGCCAGTTTTGCACACGCGGAAATACTTGGGTCTAACTTGACGAGCCTAGCATGTACAGACATGGCCTCGGAACACAAGAACCGAAAGGTTAAGCATGAGTCATATGAATGATATGATCGACACTTCGTTGTCCACCATTGAAACCACATCTCTTCTCGTGATGATCGGATTAGGTGTGGTGAATTTGGATCGTGTTCACTAAACAACTTGAGGAATGTTGAATTTAGTGGGAGTTCATCTAGTAATTTGATTAAGTTGAACTATTTATCATGCACATAGTCTAAATTGTACTTGCAAATACTGTAGATCGCATGGCCAAGTCCAACTTCAACTTCAACGTTTTTGCTGAGATAGAAAAGCTTAGAAACAATGGGTCTAACTTCACCAAATGGTTCCGCATTCTAAGAATCATTCTCGCTGGCGGACAAAAGGACTATGTCCTTGAGAAAGCGCTAGGTGACGCCCCTGCTATAGATGCGCCGGCTGATGAAAAGGCTGTTTATCAGTCGCGCAAGGATGATTATGATTTGATTAAAATCGCCATGTTGTATGCTATGGAATCGGATCTTCAAAATCGTTTTGAGGAGTTCGCCGGGCCCTTTGAGATTCTCGAGGAGCTGAAAAACATGTTTCAGACTCAAGCCCGTTCTGAGAGATATGAGATCTCTAAGAAATTCTTTAACTGCAAGATGGATGAAGGGAGTTCGGTTAGTGAGCACGCCATTGAGATGACGGGCTACACTCAACGCCTTTGAGCAATCGGATCGCAAGATTCCAGAGGAGCTCAAGATTGACACCTAGCTACAAAGTTTTGTAGTTGATCACAATCAGATTGGTTCCACTGATATGATCACTGAGCTCTTTGCTAAGATGAAAGTAGCGGAGGTGAACATCAAAAAGAATAATCATGTGTTGACGGTCAACAAGCCCCCCACCTTCAAGAAAGGTAAGGGTGCAAGGAAGCCCTTCAAGAAATGCGGCGGCAAGCGCGTTGCCCCTGCTAAGAAGAAGCTCAAGTCTGGTCCTAAACCGGACACTGAGTGCTTCTATTGCAAGGACAAGGGTCACTGGAAGCACAACTGTCCGAAGTACTTAGCGGACAAGAAGGCTGGCACCATCAAAGGTATATTTGATATACATGTTATTGATGTTTTCCTTACTAGCCCTCGTTGTAGTGCCTGGGTATTTGATACCGGTTCAGTTGCTAATATTTGTAACTCAAAGCAGAGCTCTGAGAATATACGGCTGACTGAGGGATGAGGTGACGAATCATGCTTGGCAACGGATCAAGAGTTGATGTGATGGCGTCGCACGCTCTCCTTAGTTTTACCTTCGGATTAGTTTTAAACCTTAATAAGTGTTATTATGTATGTGCTGCGTTGAGCATGAACATTATTTCTGGATCTTGTTTATTGCAAGACGGTTATTCATTTAAATCGGAGAATAATGGTTGTTCTATTTATATGAGTAACATCTTTTATGGTCATGCACCTATTGTGAATGGTTTATTTCTTCTAAATCTTGAAAGGGATGAAACACACATGTTGGAATTATGCCCTAGAGGCAATAATAAAGATGTTATTATTATAATTCTTGTTCATGATAAAGTTTATATTCCATGCTAGAATTGTATTAAGGGGAAACATTAATACTTGTGTGGTTTGTGAACAACACCGTGTCCCTAGTACGCCTCTATGGACTAGCTCATTGATCAATGATGGTTAAGGTTTCCTAACCATAGACATGAGTTGTCAATTGATAATGAGACCATATCATTGGGAGAATGATATGGTGGATGACCAAACTAAGCGAAGCAATTAGATCGTGTCTTTGTGTTCATCTTTGCGAAGCTTTTCCTATGTCAAATATTGTATTCCTTAGACCATGAGATAATACAACTCCCTGGTATCGGAAGAAAGCTTTGAGGTCATCAAACGTCATCCTATGAGAGGGTGATCATAAAGGTGTCTCTCAGGTGATCGGAAAGTATCTGTTGGGTTGTATGTATCGAGATGGGATTTGTCCCTCCCAAGTCGGAGAGATATGCTTCGGGCCCACTTGGTAATCGATATCAACACCGCTTGCAAGCATGTGGTTAAGGAGTTAATCACAAAGTGATATCGGATTACGGAACGAGTAAAGTACTTGCTGTAAACGAGATTGAACTAGGTATGACGATACCAACGATCGAATCTCGGGCAAGTAAAATATCGCGAGACGAAGGGAATATATATATGGGATTGATTGAATCCTGGCATCGTGGTTCATCCGATATGATCATCGATGAATGTGTGGGAGTCAATATGGGTGCCCAGACCCCGCTGTTGATTATTGATAGAAGATCATGTCTGCATATTCTCGAACCCGCAGGGTCACACACTTAACGTGTCTCGACGCTAGGATAGATTGGATAATTGGTTTATGAATTTTTGTTCGGAGTCTCGGATGGGATCCGGGACATCACGAGAGGTTCCGGAGTGGTCCGGAGAATAAGATTCATATAAGGCAGAGCAGTATGTGTAGTTCGGAATTGTTCCGGATTAATCGGTATTGTACCGGAAGCTTCTAGAACCTTCCGGAAGGGGGCCAACGTGGTCCCACCTTCCGGGAGGGGGCATGGGCCTATGAGGGAGTGTCCTGGCCGCATTGGGCCAGGGGCACAAGGCCCCATAGGGCCCAGCCGATCCTAGAGAGTTTAAATCGTTTAAACTAGAGATAAGATAAGATAGGATTTCTAGATAAGGGAGAGTTTAAATTGTTTAAACTAGAGATAGGCTTGGAGGAGAGGCTAGGGCTGGCCGCACCCCCCCTCTATATATAGAGGGCTGGTGCGCCCCCTCTCACACACCCTTACACCTTCCTCCAAACCTAGTTGCCCTGCTGCCCTTCCTCTCTCCCTCCCGACTGTTTGTAGGCGAAGCCCTGCAGCAGAAATTCTCCACCATATACACCACGCCGTCGTGCTGTAGATCCAATCCATCTCTCCACCATACTTGCTGGTCCGAGGAAGGAGGAGACGTCGAGGTGCTGCACGTGTGCATCTCACGGAGGCACCGCCACTTGTGGTGCTAGATCGGATCGGATCGCGAGGAGGAGAAGCGAGTACGACTACATCACCCACGTTCCGATTTAACGTTCCCATGTAATCTTCAAGGGTATGAAGATCTAATCCAATCTCTCTCGTTGTTTGCATCTCCTAGATTAGATCTTGGCTTTCCCTCTGTTCGCTTCCGTAGAAAATTTTGATTTACTATGCTGCGAAACCCTTCAGTGGTATCAGAGCTAGATCTATGCGTAGATGTGATTCACGAGTAGAACGCAACATGGTTGTTGCGGGCGTTGATGTTTTCTGTTGCAAGCCTCTTGTTTGTGTTCTTCTTATGACGCGGGATAGTGAGATTGAAGCGGTCCAGGCCAACCTTACGCGACGCCGTCATGAGACCGGCTCCGCACTTGACGTGTGTGGCTTGTACCACACATGCGGCCGGTGGATGTCAGTTTCTCTCACTATAGTTGTCATGGGATTAACACCGAGTTTGGCAACCATAATATCACCGCTGTGGCTTTCCGTAGGTAAGAATCGTTTAGCATCTACTCCCATAAGCCACGTAAAACATGCAACAACAAAGTAGAGGCGTCTAACTTGTTTTGCAGGAGTGTTTTCGTGATATGGTATGGCCCAAGATGTGATGTGTATATTGTATGATGATCATGTTTTGTAATGTTTCACGACTTGCATGTCGATGAGTACACAACCGGCAGGAGCCATATGGTTGTCTTTATAATTGTGTATGACCTGCGAGTCAACTTCTTATACGCCATGTAATAGCTTCACTTTATCGCTAAGTAGTTAGCAATAGTTGTAGTTGCTATTCATGGTGGAGGCAATCATGGTGGAGTGATGGAGATCATGCCGGCACGCACAAGATGGAGATCATTGCGCGAAGATTGGCTATACCATGTCACATAAAGTTATATGCATGTGATGTTTATCCTTTTATGTATCTTATTATGCTTAGATCGCAACGGTAGCATTATAAGATGATTCCTCACTTAAAGATCAAGATAAAAACTGTGTTCTCCCCAAGTATGCACCGTTGCGAAAGTTCGTCGTGTCCAAGCATCACGTGATGATCGGGTGCTATAGACTCTACGCTCACATATAACGGGTGCAAGCCAGTTTTGCACACGCGGAAATACTTGGGTCTAACTTGACGAGCCTAGCATGTACAGACATGGCCTCGGAACACATGAACCGAAAGGTTAAGCATGAGTCATATGAATGATATGATCGACACTTCGTTGTCCACCATTGAAACCACATCTCTTCTCGTGATGATCGGATTAGGTGTGGTGAATTTGGATCGTGTTCACTAAACAACTTGAGGGATGTTGAATTTAGTGGGTGTTCATCTAGTAATTTGATTAAGTTGAACTATTTATCATGAACCTAGTCTAAATTGTACTTGCAAATACTGTAGATCACATGGCCAAGTCCAACTTCAACTTCAACGTTTTTGCTGAGAAAGAAAAGCTTAGAAACAATGGGTCTAACTTCACCACCTAGTTCCGCAATCTAAGAATCATTCATCTGGCGACAAAAGGACTATGTCCTTGAGAAAGCGTTAGGTAACCCCCTGCAAGAATCGCGCTACTGATGAGAAAGCTGTCTATCATCGGCGAAAGATGATTATGGTGTGATTAAGAGCACCATGTTGTTTGCTATGGAACCGAACTTCAAAATCGTTTTGAAAACTATCCCGGCCCTTTGAGATTCTCGAGGAGCTGAAAACCATGTTTCGCACTCAGCCCGCTCGAGAGATATGAGATCTCTGAGAAGTTCTTTAACTGCAAGATGGAGGAAGGGAGTTCCGTTAGTGAGCACGCCATTAAGATGTCGAGCTCAAGATTGACAGGGTTCTGCAATCACTCCCTCCCAGCTACAAAAGTTTTGTAGTGACTCATAATCAGATTGGTTCCATTGATACGATCACCGAGCTCTTCGCAAAGCTGAAGGCTGCGGAGGTGGACATCAAGAAGGATAATCATGTGTTGATGGTCAACAAGCCCTCCTTTAAGAAAGGTAAGGGAGCAAAGAAGCCCTTCAAGAAGGGCGGCGGCAAGCGCACTGCCCCTGCTGAGAAGAAGCTCAAGTCTGGTCCTAAGCCGGACACTGAGTGCTTCTATTGCAAGGACAAGGGTCACCGAAGCGAATCGTCCAAGTACTTAGCGGACAAGAAGGCTGGCACCATCAAAGGTATATTTGATATACATGTTATTGATGTTTTCCTTACTAGCCCTCGTTGTAGTGCCTGGGTATTTGATACCGGTTCAGTTGCTAATATTTGTAACTCGAAACAGGAGCTACGGAATAGACGGCGGCTTGCGAGGGATGAGGTGACGATGCGCGTTGGCAACGGATCAAGAGTTGATGTGATGGCCGTCGGCACGCTCTCCTTAGTTTTACCTTCGGGATTAGTTTTAAACCTTAATAAATGTTATTATGTGCCTGCGTTGAGCATGAACATTATTTCTGGATCGTGTTTATTGCAAGACGGTTATTCATTTAAATCGGAGAATAATGGTTGTTCTATTTATATGAGTAACATCTTTTATGGTCATGCACCTCTTGTGAGTGGTTTATTTCTTCTAAATCTCGAAAGGGATGAAACACACATCCATAACATTGAGGCTAAGAGATGCAAAGTAGATAGTGATAATACTACTTATTTGTGGCAATCGCTGCTAGGTCATATTGGTGTAAAGCGATGAAGAAACTCCATTCTGATGGACTTTTGGAGTCTCTTGATTTTGAATCATTTGACACATGCGAACCATGCCTCATGGGCAAGATGATCAAAACCCCGTTCTCCGAGATGATGGAGCGAGCAACGGACTTGTTGGAAATCATACATACCGATGTATGCGGACCGATGAGTGTTTCGACACGCGGTGGATATCGCTATTTTCTCACTTTTACCGATGACTTAAGTAGATATGGGTATATCTATTTAATGAAACATCAATCAAACGTTTGAAAAGTTCAAAGAATTTCAGAATGAAGTGGAGAACCATCGTAACGGAAGATTAAGTTTCTACGATCCGATCGTGAGGCGAATATTTGAGTTATGATTTTCTCACGCATCTCAAAGCAAGTGGAATCGTTTCACAACTCACGCCACCCGAACACCACAACGCAATGGTGTGTCTGAACGCCGAATCGAACCCTATTAGATATGGTCCGATCGATGATGTCTCAAACTGATTTGCCGTTATCATTTTGGGGTTATGCATTAGAAACCGCTGCATTCACTTTAAATAGGGCTCCATCTAAATCCGTTGAGACGACACTGTATGAACTGTTGTTTGGTGCTAAACCTAAGTTGTCGTTTCTTAAAGTTTGGGGATGCGGTTACGTCAAGAAGTTGATGCCGACAAGCTCGAACCCAAAGCGAGAAATGCGTCTTCATAGGATACCCTAAGGAAACTATTGGGTATACCTTCTATCACGTAACCAAGGCAAAGTGTTTGTCGCAGAAGAACGGTTCCTTTCTTGAGAAGGAGTTTCTCGAAGAAGTGAGTGGGAGGAAAGTAGAGCTAGACGAGGTTATTGAACCTTCTCTTGAATTGGAGAGTAGCGCAGCACCTGAAATTGTTCCAAGGTCACCGCACCAACAATAGAGGAAGCTAATGACAAGGATCATGAAGCTTCGACGATGTCACATCGAACGTCGCAGGTCGACAAGGTCGCGTGCCCCTCCTGAGTGGTACGGCAACCCTGTCTTGACTGTCTTGTTAGTAGAAGACAGCGAACCTACGAACTATGAGGAAGCGATGATGAGCCTAGACTCTGAGAAATGGCTAGAAGCCATGAAATCCGAATTGGGATCCATGAGCGAAAACCAAGTATGGACTTTGGTGGACCCTCCTAGCGACCGAAAGGCCGTTGAGTGCAAATGGATCTTCAAGAAGAAAACGGACGCGGATGGTAATGTTACCGTCTATAAAGCACGGCTTGTTGCGAAAGGTTTTCGACAAGTTCAAGGTGTTGACTACGATGAGACTTTCTCTCCCGTAGCGATGTTTAAGTCCATTCGGATTTTATTAGCAATTGCTGCGTTTCATGATTATGAAATATGGAAAATGGATGTCAAGACTGCTTTCCTCAATGGCAACATTGATGAAGAGTTGTATATGATGCAACCCGAAGGTTTTGTCGATCCTAAGGATGCTGATAAAGTATGCAAACTTCAGCGTTCCATTTATGGACTGAAGCAAGCATCTCGGAGTTGGAACCTTCGTTTTGATCAAGTGATCAAGAGCTTTGGATTTGTTCCAAATTGCTACGAAGCTTGCATCTACAAGAAAGTGAGTGGGAGCTCGGTGACGTTTCTGGTACTATATGTGGATGACATATTGATTATTGGAAATGACATCAACATGCTTAACGATGTGAAGAGTTATTTGAACAAGTGTTTTTCAATGAAAGACCTAGGTGAAGCTGCTTATATATTGGGCATCAAAATCTATAGAGATAGACAAAGACGCCTGATAGCTTTAAGCCGGTACATACCTAGACAAAGTTCAAAAGGTTCGAATGGATAAAGCATTGAAAGGTTCAAAGGCCTATGTTGTCGGGTAAGATATTGAGCAAGGCTCGGTCCACTCTGATAAATGATAGGAAGCTATGAGCGAAGTGCCTTATGCCTCGCCATAGGTTCCATCATGTATGCCATCTTGTGTACTAGACCGATGTGTCCAATGCTCTTAGTTTGACGGCAGATATCAAAGTGATCCAGAGTGGAACATGGACAGCCGTGAAGAACATCCTAAGGTACCTAAATAGGACTAAAGAAATGTTCTTAGTCTATGGGGTGATGAACAAACTCGTCAGAAAGGTTACGTCGATGCTAGTTTTGACACCGACAAGGATGATTGTAAATCTCAGACAGGATATGTGTATATTTTGAATGGAGGAGCTGTGAGCTGGAGAAGCTGCAAGCAAAGCGTGGTCGCGGGATCTACAGTAGAAGCGGAATACATGGCTCTGCAGGCGTCAAGTGAAGGAGTTTGGATCGAAACTTCATCATCGAGCTTGGCGTGGTTCCAAGTGCATTGGACCCACTGGAGATATTGTGTGACAACACTGGCGCCATAGCACTCGCTAAGGAACCAAGATATCATCCAAAGACCAAGCATATCAACCACAAGTTTCATATAATCCGAGATTATATAGAAGATGGAGATCTGAAGATCAGCAAAGTACATACAGATCTGAATGTCGCAGATCCATTGACTAAACCTCTTCCACGTGTAAAACATGATCAGCACCTCAGTGCCATGGGTGTGAGATTGTTGCCAAATGTAAACTAGATTATTGACTCTAGTGCAAGTGGGAGACTGTTGGAATTATGCCCTAGAGGCAATAATAAAGATGTTATTATTATAATTCTTGTTCATGATAAAGTTTATATTCCATGCTAGAATTGTATTAAGGGGAAACATTAATACTTGTGTGGTTTGTGAACAACACCGTGTCCCTAGTACGCCTCTATGGACTAGCTCATTGATCAATGATGGTTAAGGTTTCCTAACCATAGACATGAGTTGTCAATTGATAGAGACCATATCATTGGGAGAATGATATGGTGGATGACAAACTAAGCGAAGCAATTAGATCGTGTCTTTGTGTTCATCTTTGCGAAGCTTTTCCTATGTCAAATATTGTATTCCTTAGACCATGAGATAATACAACTCCACAGTATCGGAAGAAAGCTTTGAGGTCATCAAACGTCATCCTATGAGAGGGTGATCATAAAGGTGTCTCTCGGTGATCGGAAAGTATCTCATTGGGTTGTATGTATCGAGATGGGATTTGTCCCTCCCAAGTCGGAGAGATATGCTGGGCCCACTCGTAATCGATATCAACACCGCTTGCAAGCATGTGGTTAAGGAGTTAAACACAAATTGATATCGGATTACGGAACGAGTAAAGTACTTGTGAACGAGATTGAACTAGGTATGACGATACCGACGATCGAATCTCGGGCAAGTAAAATATCGCGAGACGAAGGGAATATATATATGGGATTGATTGAATCTGGCATCGTGGTTCATCCGATATGATCATCGATGAATGTGTGGAGTCAATATGGGTGCCTGCAGCTGTTGATTATTGATAGAAGATCATGTCTGCATATTCTCGAACTCCATAGGTCACACACTTAACGTGTCTCGACGCTAGGATAGATTGGATAATTGGTAAATGAGTTTTTGTTCGGAGTCTCGGATGGGATCCGGGACATCACGAGAGGTTCCGGAGTGGTCCGGAGAATAAGATTCATATAAGGCAAAGGCAGTTTTTGGAGTTCGAATTGTTCCGATTAATCGATTGTACCTAAGCTTCTAGAACCTTCCGAAGGGGCCAACGTGGTCCCACCTTCCGGAGGGGGCATGGGCCTATGAGGGAGTGTCCTGGCCATTGGGCCAGGGGCACAAGGCCCCATAGGGCCCAGCCGATCCTAGAGAGTTTAAATCGTTTAAACTAGAGATAAGATAAGATAGGATTTCTAGATAAGGGAGAGTTTAAATTGTTTAAACTAGAGATAGGCTTGGAGGAGAGGCTAGGGCTGGCCGCACCCCCCCTCTATATATAGAGGTCTGGTGCGCCCCCTCTCACACACCCTTACACCTTCCTCCAAACCTAGTTGCCCTGCTGCCCTTCCTCTCTCCTTCCCGACTGTTTGTAGGCGAAGCCCTGCAGCAGAAATTCTCCACCATATACACCACACCGTCGTGCTGTAGATCCAATCCATCTCTCCACCATACTTGCTGGTCCGAGGAAGGAGGAGACGTCGAGGTGCTGCATGTGTGCATCTCACGGAGGCACCGCCACTTGTGGTGCTAGATCGGATCGGATCGCGAGGAGGAGAAGCGAGTACGACTACATCACCCACGCCCGATTTAACGTTCATCGCTGTAATCTTCAAGGGTATGAAGATCTAATCCAATCTCTCTTGTTGTTTGCATCTCCTAGATTAGATCTTGGCTTTCCCTCTGTTCGCTTCCGTAGAAAACTTTGATTTACTATGCTGCGAATCCCTTCAACACATCCATAACATTGAGGCTAAGAGATGCAAAGTAGATAGTGATAATACTACTTATTTGTGGCACTGTCGTCTAGGTCATATTGGTGTAAAGCGCACGAAGAAACTCCATTCTGATGGACGTTTGGAGTCTCTTGATTTTGAATCATTTGACACATGCGAACCATGCCTCATGGGCAAGATGATCAAAACCCCGTTCTCCGGTATGATGGAGCGAGCAACGGACTTGTTGGAAATCATACATACCGATGTATGCGGACCGATGAGTGTTTCGACGCGCGGTGGATATCGCTATTTTCTCACTTTTACCGATGACTTAAGTAGATATGGGTATATCTATTTAATGAAACATAAATCTGAAACGTTTGAAAAGTTCAAAGAATTTCAGAATGAAGTGGAGAAGCATCGTAACAGAAAGATTAAGTTTCTACGATCCGATCGTGGAGGTGAATATTTGAGTTATGATTTTCTCACGCATCTTAAAGCAAGCGGAATTGTTTCGCAACTCACGCCACCCGGAACACCACAGCGCAATGGTGTGTCTCGAGCATGAATCGAACTCTATTAGATATGGTCCGATCGATGATGTCTCTTACTGATTTACCGTTATCATTTTGGGGTTATGCATTAGAAACTGCTGCATTCACTTTAAATAGGGCACCATCTAAATCCGTTGAGACGACACCGTATGAACTGTGGTTTGGTGCTAAACCTAAGTTGTCGTTTCTTAAAGTTTGGGGATGCGAAGCTTACGTCAAGAAGTTGATGCCGGACAAGCTCGAACCCAAAGCGGAGAAATGCGTCTTCATAGGATACCCTAAGGAAACTATTGGGTATACCTTCTATCACAGAACCGAAGGCAAAGTGTTTGTCGCAAAGAACGGTTCCTTTCTTGAGAAGGAGTTTCTCTCGAAAGAAGTGAGTGGTAGGAAAGTAGAGCTAGACGAGGTTGTTGAACCTTCTCTTGAGTTGGAGAGTAGCGCAGCACCTGAAATTGTTCTAGTGCCGCCTGCACCAACAATAGAGGAAGCTAATGATAAGGATCATGAAGCTTCGGACGATGCTGCTACTGAACGTCGCAGGTCGACAAGGTCGCGTGCCCCTCTTGAGTGGTACGGCAACCCTGTCTTAACTATCTTGTTAGTAGATGACAGTGAGCCTTCGAACTATGAGGAAGCGATGATGAGCCCAGACTCTGAGAAATGGCTAGAGGCCATGAAATCCGAATTGGGATCCATGAGCGAAAACCAAGTATGGACTTTGGTGGACCCTCCTAGCGACCGAAAGGCCGTTGAGTGCAAATGGATTTTCAAGAAGAAAACGGACGCGGATGGTAATGTTACCGTCTATAAAGCACGGCTTGTCGCGAAAGGTTTTCGACAAGTTCAAGGTGTTGACTACGATGAGACTTTCTCTCCCATAGCGATGTTTAAGTCCATTCAGATTTTATTAGCAATTGCTGCGTTTCATGATTATGAAATATGGCAGATGGATGTCAAGACTGCGTTCCTCAATGGCAACATTGATGAAGAGTTGTATATGATGCAACTCGAAGGTTTTGTCGATCCTAAGGATGCTGATAAAGTATGCAAACTTCAGCGTTCAGTGCCTATGTTGTCAGGTAAGATATTGAGCAAGGCTCAGTGTCCAGCTACGGTAAATGATAGGGAAACTATGAGCAAAGTGCCTTATGCCTCGGCCATAGGTTCTATCACGTATGCCATGCTGTGTACTAGACCGGATGTGTCCAATGCTCTTAGTTTGACGAGCAGGTATCAAAGTGATCCAGGAGTGGAACACTGGACAGCCGTGAAGAACATCCTAAAGTACCTAAATAGGACTAAAGAAATGTTCTTAGTCTATGGGGGTGATGAACAGGTCGTCGTAAAAGGTTACGTCGATGCTAGTTTCGACACCGACAAGGATGATTCTAAATCTCAGACAGGATACGTTTATATTTTGAATGGAGGAGCTGTGAGCTGGAGAAGCTGCAAGTAAAGCGTGATCGCGAGATCTGATGAAAGCGGAATACATGGCTGCCGAGAAGGCCAAGTGAAGGAGTTTGGATCAGAAACTTCATCACTGAGCTTGGCGTTGTTCCAAGTGCATTGGACCCACTGGAGATATTGTGTGACAACACTGGCGCCATAGCACTCGCTAAGGAACCAAGATATCATCCAAAGACCAAGCATATCAACCGCAAGTTTCATATAATCCAAGATTATATAGCAGATGGAGATCTGAAGATTAGCAAAGTACATACAGATCTAAATGTCGCAGATCCATTGACTAAACCTCTTCCACGTGTAAAACATGATCAGCACCTCAGTGCCATGGGTGTGAGATTGTTGCCAGATGTAAACTAGATTATTGCCTCTAGTGCAAGTGGGAGACTGTTGGAATTATGCCCTAGAGGCAATAATAAATATGTTATTATTATAATTCTTGTTCATGATAATGTTTATATTCCATGCTAGAATTGTATTAAGCGGAAACTTTAATACTTATGTGGTTTGTGAACAACACCGTGTCCATAGTACGCCTCTATGGACTAGCTCATTGATCAATGATGGTTAAGGTTTCCTAACCATAGACATGAGTTGTCAATTGATAATGAGATCATATCATTGGGAGAATGATATGATGGACAGACCCAAACTAAGCGAAGCAATTAGATCGTGTCATCGTGTTCATCTTTGCGAAGCTTTCCTTATGTCAAATATTGTATTCCTTAGACCATGAGATAATACAACTCCCTGGTATCGGAAGATAGCTTTGAAGTCATCAAACGTCATCCTATGAGAGGGTGATCATAAAGGTGTCTCTCAGGTGATCGGAAAGTACCTGTTGGGTTCTATGTATCGAGATGGGATTTGTCCCCCCCAAGTCGGAGAGATATACTTCGGGCCCACTCGGTAATCGATATCAACACCGCTTGCAAGCATGTGGTTAAGGAGTTAATCCCAAAGTGATATCGGATTACGGAACAAGTAAAGTACTTGCTGTGAACGAGATTGAACTAGGTATGACGGTACCGACGATCGAATCTCGGGCAAGTAAAATATCGCGAGACGAAGGGAATATATATATGGGATTGACTGAATCCTGGCATTGTCACATCCCAAGATTTTCCAAATCTTGTTATGTGAAAAATAAAATGAATAAAATAAAACTTTGTTGATTTTCAGGGCCAGAAGAAACTTTTGAATCCAATTGGGAATCTTCAAACCTATTTTGAACAATTAAATCCTAAAGGGATTTAAAAACATAAAACAATTATCAAAGGAAAATAAAATATTTTGGAAATACTATTTTAGATCTTTAAATAAAGAGTTTTGGTTTTCAAAAGAAAAGGTAGATATTTTAAATAAAGATTACTTTATAAAAGCCAAATTAAACCTTGGCCAAGACTTGGAAACAAAAGGTTTTGCTTTGATTAAAATAGTAGAGGTTTATTTAAAATAAAATAAAAAGGATTTAAATATCCAAGTTTTAGTAATAAAGGTTTTACTATTTTCAAACATCAAAACTTATTTATTTATTTAAAATAAGTTTTCCAAAGTATTTTATATTCTCAAAATAAAACCTACTGAAGTGTTTTGGTTTTATTCTAGATTTCAAAATAAAGATTTAAATAAAACCAGTCCTATTTGAATTTTTAACTAAGGTCCATTATATTTAATTATTAATGGAACCTAAAGTAAAAGGTTATTTTGTTTTAAACAAGATTTCCAAATATCTTTTATTTTCAAATAAAACCTACTGATTTGGTTTTGAAAATATTTGGATTTCAAATGGAGATTTTATTAATTAAATCAAACCCTATTTTATTAAATAACTAAAGATCCATTTTATTTAATTATTAAATGGATCCTAAAAAGAATAAAAATATTAAATTATTTTGGGATTTGGATTATGTTGATAAACAGAACCAAATTCAAATGAAAAGCTTGATGATTGTTTGAATTGTTTTGTTTGTTGAATTAATTGTTTGAAATTCAAAACAGAAAATTAGATTTAGAAAAAGAAAAATGTTTCAGGCAGAAAAAAATAGTGCAAAGGACACAGCAGCCCATTAGGCCCAGTACCAGCCCAGCCTTTCACTCCCCGAACAGAAAACGTTTCGCACCCAGGCTCTGGCCCACTCAGACAATGACCGGTGGACCTCCTCCTCGTTTCTTTTCCCACTGACCGGTGGACCCCACCTCTACTGTTCATCGTCCACACCCGCGCGACCCTGTCTCCCCAAACCTCGCTGCCGTTGCTGCCTTTGAATGCCGCGATCAATTCGCACTGATGCTGCGCCTTAAACCTCTCCTTGATCGCACGCTTATTAAGCTCTGACCTTCTCCTCCTTTCCCCTCTGTCGCCACTCCCTATCTGCCCCCAGGCCGCCCCAATTCCTCCTCGAGCTCCTCTGTTCCGACCACCGTCTCCGACCAATTCAGGCCAGTACACGCCACCCCCTGCCTTCCCGAGCACACGAACGCATTCACCACTCCTTGGTGCATCTCCCAGTACCACCCATTCGACCGCGGGCGCCCCAGAGCGTCGACTAGATCAAGCTTCTGAGCGCCGCCGTCTGCCTCTTTCTCTGTCGAGTTCCTCCGGTAAGTCCAGACCACCCCGACCCCTCTCGTTCATGCACACATCATCTCCGAGGTCTCCTGCATCTTATCACGTCCTTTGTTTGCCTCCTGGTGATCGACAGCTTCGTCCTCGACCTCAACCAGAGCCAACCGTCGCCAGAACGAACTCCGGCGAGAGATTCCACCTGACCCCGAGCGCCCCTTGCCTCGTCAACCACACGTTGAGCATCGCCGTGACCCCCTGAGCCCGGTGAGCATCTCCCATTTCTCCCTCACCTCCTGTAGCATCGGCACCGTCGTCGACCGACAGCTCCGCCGCCGCTAGCCACCGTCAGCGCCGCCAGTTCTTGGCCAGGCAATAGCAGCCGTTCGATCTAGATCGGGCGAGCACGGTAGAACCAATTAAACGCGAAGGGGTACGCTCTCTGGACCGCACGATCCACTTTAGATCTAACGTTCCACAGAGCCGATCCGGCCGAACCGGTATCGACCAATGAAACAGCGACGCTTGGCCAGTATTAGGTTTAAAACAGATTTGAAAATAGAATATTTTGCAAACTTCAAACCCTTGTAACTCTGGATCCACACGTCCAAAAATTACAAATTTTATGTCGTTGGATTCAGGAGAGCAAGACCTAACCAACCATGCCCTTAGTTTAGCAAATAGTATCTGTTAGTTTGTTTGTTTTTGCAGATTCTTTTGTGAGCTTATTTAGAGTATAAAAATTGTTTAAAAATGATTTTTGGGTTAAAACCTTTTGCAAAATGGTTTGTTGTGACCTTACTGACCCTAGGAACCAACCCATGTTTTGGAAAATGAATTTGGAAAAGTTTAGAATGGATTAATTGGTTTAGTCCATTTCTAGCTAATTAAAACTATTGTTTTGATTATGAAAATGGTTTAAAAATGAATTTGGGGATGAAATCTTGGGCAAATGGTGTGATTTGAACCTACTAACATTGGGAACCACTTTGTGGATTCAAAAATGTATTTGGTGAAACAAAATAATGATTCTTTGATTTAACACCATTTCTAGTCAAATAGAAATGTGGTTTATCTATTAAAACTGATTTTGAAGGAAAACCTTTGAGAAATGTTTTGTTTTAAAACCTCTGACCCTAAAACACCAAGTTTTGTGATTTGAAAACATATTGGGTGAACCCTATAGGTTAATGCCTTAGTAAAAATATTTCTACACCACATAAAATGATACTTTGTTTTGAAAATGGTTTTTAAAGTGAAACCCTTTGCAAATGATTTTGCCACTTGACAAAATGACCATTAGATGTACCCAAATGTCTATGACCCACTAGGAACCACTTTTTCAAACAAAACAAAGCTTGGCATGCTTGCATGCATTACTTTGACTTTGTTATTTTATGAGTGTTGTTTTGCTTGATTGGTAGATTGAGTTTGTGCCTTGCTTGATTGAATTGTAGTGACTTGAAGAGTGTGATTGTTGCAAGGACAAGGAGTGAACCTATACCCTCTACCAAAAAGGCAAGTGATGCTTCATATCTTTTGTCCCATTACTTTCACTATGCATTAGTGTTTTTGCTAAGTAAAACTTGCATGGATTTTATTTTGCTAAGTATAGACCTTGCTATAGGAAAACCTAGTAGATGAATCCTTAGTAGGATTTTCCTAAGTTAAGAATCCTATTACTATCAAGCTTAGCCTAGCTAATAGAAAACATGGGTGGAATATATTTATTCACACTATGGAAAAATATACTAAGTCTGAGGACTTGTGTTTTTGTTTAATAAAACAACTAAGTAAATGAATCACCTGGGTTGAATGGAAAGAATGGTTTGTGTTGAGTGGTTATGCAAGTCCAGTATGCTGGGGAAAACTTGGGCTTCACCAAGTCCAGTATACTGGGGAAAACTTGATGTCTCACTTGTGGATGGCCACCCAGGAACAAAGAGATTTGAGATGTCAAATGTTGAGAAGCTTCAAGTGCAACCACTTGGCAATATGGGCTCTGCCATGATCATATAGGTTGCAAGAACTTAGCCATATGGACAGTGGGTGGTAGTGTTTGATAGGTTGGAGCGCGTCCATTTTGGTCTAAGGGAAAGCTTCTGAAAGATCTTGTCTTGGGAAACCAAGTCTTGTGGGGAAAGTGCACCACCTCTGCAGAGTGTAAAACCTAAGTACTTAGCCATGTCTATGGTAAAGGACAATTTGAGCATCAAG
Organism: Avena insularis; assembly: GCA_023614405.1. NCBI lineage: Eukaryota > Viridiplantae > Streptophyta > Magnoliopsida > Poales > Poaceae > Avena > Avena insularis. Next base: position 376,732,565 of record CM042687.1, on the reverse strand, counting down.
ACATGGAAGCAATCAAGAATCTCATCATTCAAATTTCTAAGTAAAACTTGTGGTTTGAACAAGGGTTGTTTCAAATCTTCAATCTTTGATGGAGAGATGCCTTGGTACAAGGATCTTGAAATCTTTGATTGGGAAAAATGATTTTGCCAAGCAAAACTTAGTATTTTCAAATGTTAAGGAAAAATCTATTTTGAGCAATGCAAGTCTCAACTCCACTTAGCCAAATGCATATAGATGATAGACTCCACTATACTATTATAGTATCACTTGCCAATACAATTCAAATGTATTGACCCTTGTGGCTGTAACTTGTAATGTTGCAGGTTTGATTGATTTTAGTGAAGATTGATTGATTAGGATTACAAAGTCTACAACCAACATCTGCCTGTGGCACTTTGAAGATGAAGGACCCCATGCTTATAGTTATTCCGCTGCAATGTATTGTAATAGCCAAATGAGCTATGTAAAGATGTAATAAAATTATGTTATTCCTGGTTATAAAGTTAAATTATGACCTTTGTTTCTTGATATTACATCTTAACTGTGGATGCTAGCTATTGATCCAGGGACTAGCATTGTAAACACAGGGGATTCTACCTTACCTTATATTTTAACAAGGTTGGTAACCCTACAAGATGGTATCAGAGCATTGTGTTGCCTGTAGGATTTGTAAACCTAGGATTGGACAAAAACCCCTTAGAAAATAGGAGTTGTGTTTGTTACAAAAACTTATTTACAAAACAATCTTGTAAACTCTTTCCTCAACCATTTTGGTTTCAACTCTACACCTCATCTATTTCAACTTGATGGAAAAACCTACCCTTTGACCAAAGACTTCACCATGAGCAAAGGACTTCATCAACTCTAATGACTTCAACATCTTCAAGTAAATTCAACCTTATTCTCAACAAGGACTTCCAACTTGGATACCACTAAGGACTACAAGTGAGACAAGGAAAACTTGCTCAAGATTTAGAGACTGAGGGAATGCAAAAGTTAGAAGGAGCCTACATCATTTGAAGTTTTGTGACCAAGAGTTTTCCCAAGGAAACTATGATCTCATTCAAGAAGAATCAACCAAAGAAGGATGGAAAGATCTCAAGTGAACCATATAGATGGACCACCATATTTTAGTTAAGTCAAACTCACCAACTTATGTGGTGTAACAAAAATATTTTGGTTGCCTAAGTATGTGCTTGAACTTGTTGTTTGAGTGGAGTGTTTGTTTGTGATTGCTTGCACATTGCTTGAGTGAATTGTGATGTGTGTGATTAGAATTGACTCCTTAGAAATATCTTGCCTATTCTAATTCCCCTCCAACCCAAACAGATGACTTCTCCAAGAAACTCCAACATCAAGGATGGTGACAACAACAACAACCAAGAGGACAACATGAGAGAACTCATAGCAACCCAACACCAGTTAAACCAACTAACAGCTCAGTTCATAGCCAGCAATAGTGATAAAGATCCAGCACTGCAAAAGTTTTTGGAAGAACAATCCCACCTGATGCTTAAGGTGACTAATCAAATGATCAACATGGAAGAAAGCTATCCCAAAAGAGTCTTTGATAACAAGGATGACAGGAATATTATTCTAGATGGAGCACCAGCTTGCATTATTTGTGGAGACAAGGATCATACTTTCAAGGATCATGAAGATCAATGCCCTAACTGTGAAGAAAATCATCCTGTTGGACAATGTCCCACCTCTCAAGCTACCTGTTACCTTTGTGAAGGAAACGACCATGTCCCTATCCAATGCCCTATCTACTCCATGGTGGAACAAAGAAAACAAGAAGGATCCAAGTCTACCAAAGGAAAAGGACCACTTATACCTCTAAACAAGACAACCCAATTCAAAGGATCAAAGAAGCTCAAGAAACCAAGACCGGACATGCACCTTGTGCAATGTCGCAAATGTAAGGAAATGGGACACTACTCCAGTGAGTGCCCAGAGAACAAGAAAAATAAGGGAATTGACCAAGTGGTGTGCAACAACTGCAAAGAGCCATGCCACTATGTAGCAACTTGTCCACAAGAGCAACGTAAAGAACTCAAGGACATCCACTGTTTCAACTGCAAGAACCCAGGACACTATGCAAGCAATTGTCCAGAAAAGTGAAGAACAAGTTGAACAAGCCTATGGAGAAACTCAACCTTGGCCCATGAGTCAAGTATGGAAACAAAGGACATCATGCAGATGTTTGCCCAGAGAAGATTTCCCCAAGACTCCAAGCAAACCAAGATGTAGTTTAGTTAGAAATTTTTTAAGGGTGGTAGTACCCTAGTTGCCTTGAAGCCAACTTGTAACCCCTAGCCTCCCCAAATCTTGGGACGAGATTTATTTTAAGGGTGGTAGTCTTGTCACATCCCAAGATTTTCCAAATCTTGTTATGTGAAAAATAAAATGAATAAAATAAAACTTTGTTGATTTTCAGGGCCAGAAGAAACTTTTGAATCCAATTGGGAATCTTCAAACCTATTTTGAACAATTAAATCCTAAAGGGATTTAAAAACATAAAACAATTATCAAAGGAAAATAAAATATTTTGGAAATACTATTTTAGATCTTTAAATAAAGAGTTTTGGTTTTCAAAAGAAAAGGTAGATATTTTAAATAAAGATTACTTTATAAAAGCCAAATTAAACCTTGGCCAAGACTTGGAAACAAAAGGTTTTGCTTTGATTAAAATAGTAGAGGTTTATTTAAAATAAAATAAAAAGGATTTAAATATCCAAGTTTTAGTAATAAAGGTTTTACTATTTTCAAACATCAAAACTTATTTATTTATTTAAAATAAGTTTTCCAAAGTATTTTATATTCTCAAAATAAAACCTACTGAAGTGTTTTGGTTTTATTCTAGATTTCAAAATAAAGATTTAAATAAAACCAATCCTATTTGAATTTTTAACTAAGGTCCATTATATTTAATTATTAATGGAACCTAAAGTAAAAGGTTATTTTGTTTTAAACAAGATTTCCAAATATCTTTTATTTTCAAATAAAACCTACTGATTTGGTTTTGAAAATATTTGGATTTCAAATGGAGATTTTATTAATTAAATCAAACCCTATTTTATTAAATAACTAAAGATCCATTTTATTTAATTATTAAATGGATCCTAAAATAGAATAAAAATATTAAATTATTTTGGGATTTGGATTATGTTGATAAACAGAACCAAAATCAAATGAAAAGCTTGATGATTGTTTGAATTGTTTTGTTCGTTGAATTAATTGTTTGAAATTCAAAACAGAAAATTAGATTTAGAAAAAGAAAAATGTTTCAGGCAGAAAAAAATAGTGCAAAGGACACAGCAGCCCATTAGGCCCAGTACCAGCCCAGCCTTTCACTCCCCGAACAGAAAACGTTTCACACCCAGGCTCTGACCCACTCAGACAATGACCGGTGGACCTCCTCCTCGTTTCTTTTCCCACTGACCGGTGGACCCCACCTCTACTGTTCATCGTCCACACCCGCGCGACCCTGTCTCCCCAAACCTCGCTGCCGTTGCTGCCTTTGAATGCCGCGATCAATTCGCATTGATGCCGCGCCTTAAACCTCGCCGCGACTGCACGCTATTAAGCGCCTGCACCTTCTCCTCCTTTCCCCTCTGTCGCCACTCCCTCTTTGCCCCCAGGCCGCCCCAATTCCTCCTCGAGCTCCTCTGTTCCGACCACCGTCTCCGACCAATTCAGGCCAGTACACGCCACCCCCTGCCTTCCCGAGCACACGAACGCATTCACCACTCTTTGGTGCATCTCCCAGTACCACCCATTCGACCGCGGGCGCCCCAGAGCATCGACTAGATCAAGCTTCTGAGCGCCGCCGTCTGCCTCTTTCTCTGTCGAGTTCCTCCGGTAAGTCCAGACCACCCCGACCCCTCTCGTTCATGCACACATCATCTCCGAGGTCTCCTGCATCTTATCACGTCCTTTGTTTGCCTCCTGGTGATCGACAGCTTCGTCCTCGACCTCAACCAGAGCCAACCGTCGCCAGAACGAACTCCGGCGAGAGATTCCACCTGACCCCGAGCGCCCCTTGCCTCGTCAACCACACGTTGAGCATCGCCGTGACCCCCTGAGCCCGGTGAGCATCTCCCATTTCTCCCTCACCTCCTGTAGCATCGGCACCGTCGTCGACCGACAGCTCCGCCGCCGCCACCGCTATGCCGCCGCAGTTCTTGGCGAGCAATAATAGCTGCTCGATCTAGATCGGGCGAGCACGGTAGAACCAATTAAACGCGAAGGGGTACGCTCTCTGGACCGCACGATCCACTTTAGATCTAACGTTCCATAGAGCCGATCCGGCCGAACCGGTATCGACCAATGAAACAGCGACGCGTGGCCAGTATTAGGTTTAAAACAGATTTGAAAACAGAATATTTTGCAAACTTCAAACCCTTGTAACTCTGGATCCACACGTCCAAAAATTACAAATTTTATGTCGTTGGATTCAGGAGAGCAAGACCTAACCAACCATGCCCTTAGTTTAGCAAATAGTATCTGTTAGTTTGTTTGTTTTTGCAGATTCTTTTGTGAGCTTGTTTAGAGTATAAAAATTGTTTAAAAATGATTTTTGGGTTAAAACCTTTTGCAAAATGGTTTGTTGTGACCTTACTGACCCTAGGAACCAACCCATGTTTTGGAAAATGAATTTGGAAAAGTTTATAATGGATTAATTGGTTTAGTCCATTTCTAGCTAATTAAAACTATTGTTTTGATTATGAAAATGGTTTAAAAATTGAATTTGGGGATGAAATCTTGGGCAAATGGTGTGATTTGAACCTACTAACATTGGGAACCACTTTGTGGATTCAAAAATGTATTTGGTGAAACAAAATAATGATTCTTTGATTTAAAACCATTTCTAGTCAAATAGAAATGTGGTTTATCTATTAAAATTGATTTTGAAGGAAAACCTTTGAGAAATGTTTTGTTTTAAAACCTCTGACCCTAAAACACCAAGTTTTGTGATTTGAAAACATATTGGGTGAACCCTATAGGTTAATGCCTTAGTAAAAATATTTCTACACCACATAAAATGATACTTTGTTTTGAAAATGGTTTTTAAAGTGAAACCCTTTTCAAATGATTTTGCCACTTGACAAAATGACCATTAGATGTACCCAAATGTCTATGACCCACTAGGAACCACTTTTTCAAACAAAACAAAGCTTGGCATGCTTGCATGCATTACTTTGACTTTGTTATTTTATGAGTGTTGTTTTGCTTGATTGGTAGATTGAGTTTGTGCCTTGCTTGATTGAATTGTAGTGACTTGAAGAGTGTGATTGTTGCAAGGACAAGGAGTGAACCTATACCCTCTACCAAAAAGGCAAGTGATGCTTCATATCTTTTGTCCCATTACTTTCACTATGCATTAGTGTTTTTGCTAAGTAAAACTTGCATGGATTTTATTTTGCTAAGTATAGACCTTGCTATAGGAAAACCTAGTATATGAATCCTTAGTAGGATTTTCCTAAGTTAAGAATCCTATTACTATCAAGCTTAGCCTAGCTAATAGAAAACATGGGTGGAATATATTTATTCACACTATGGAAAAATATACTAAGTCTGAGGACTTGTGTTTTTGTTTAATAAAACAACTAAGTAAATGAATCACCTGGGTGGAATGGAAAGAATGGTTTGTGTTGAGTGGTTATGCAAGTCCAGTATGCTGGGGAAAACTTGGGCTTCACCAAGTCCAGTATACTGGGGAAAACTTGATATCTCACTTGTGGATGGCCACCCAGGAACAAAGAGATTTGAGATGTCAAATGTTGAGAAGCTTCAAGTGCAACCACTTGGCAATATGGGCTCTGCCATGATCATATAGGTTGCAAGAACTTAGCCATATGGACAGTGGGTGGTAGTGTTTGATAGGTTGGAGCGCGTCCATTTTGTTCTAAGGGAAAGCTTCTGAAAGATCTTGTCTTGGGAAACCAAGTCTTGTGGGGAAAGTGCACCACCTCTGCAGAGTGTAAAACCTAAGTACTTAGCCATGTCTCTGGTAAAGGACAATTTGAGCATCAAGACATGGAAGCAATCAAGAATCTCATCATTCAAATTTCTAAGTAAAACTTGTGGTTTGAACAAGGGTTGTTTCAAATCTTCAATCTTTGATGGAGAGATGCCTTGGTACAAGGATCTTGAAATCTTTGATTGGGAAAAATGATTTTGCCAAGCAAAACTTAGTATTTTCAAATGTTAAGGAAAAATCTATTTTGAGCAATGCAAGCCTCAACTCCACTTAGCCAAATGCATATAGATGATAGACTCCACTATACTATTATAGTATCACTTGCCAATACAATTCAAATGTATTGACCCTTGTGGCTGTAACTTGTAATGTTGCAGGTTTGATTGATTTTAGTGAAGATTGATTGATTAGGATTACAAAGTCTACAACCAACATCTGCCTGTGGCACTTTGAAGATGAAGGACCCCATGCTTATAGTTATTCCGCTGCAATGTATTATAATAGCCAAATGAGCTATGTAAAGATGTAATAAAATTATGTTATTCCTGGTTATAAAGTTAAATTATGACCTTTGTTTCTTGATATTACATCTTAACTGTGGATGCTAGCTATTGATCCAGGGACTAGCATTGTAAACAGAGGGGATTCTACCTTACCTTATATTTTAACAAGGTTGGTAACCCTACAGGCATCGTGGTTCATCCGATATGATCATCGTTGAATGTGTGGGAGTCAATATGGGTTTCTAGACCCCGCTGTTGATTATTGATAGAAGATCATGTCTGCATATTCTCGAACCCGCAGGGTCACACACTTAACGTGTCTCGACGCTAGGATAGATTGGATAATTGGTTTATGAGTTTTTGTTCGGAGTCTCGGATGGGATCCGGGACATCACGAGAGGTTCCGGAGTGGTCCGGAGAATAAGATTCATATAAGGCAGTGCAGTTTTTGGAGTTGAATTGTTAAGGTTAATCGGTATTGTACCGGAAGATTCTAGAACCTTCCGGAAGGGGATCAACGTGGCCCCACCTTCCGGGAGGGGGCTTGGGCCTATGAGGGAGTGCCCTGGCCGCATTGGGCCAGGGGCACAAGGCCCCATAGGGCCCAGCCGGCCAAAGAGGGTTTAAACCCTAGATAGAGCTTCTAGAAGGGGGGGGTTTCCTTGCCCCCCACTCCTCCTCCTTGTGGCCGCCGGTTTGGGCTTGGGGGAGGGGCTAGGGCTGCCGCCCCCCTCTATATAAAGAGGGGTGGGGGCACACCACCTTCCTTACACCATCCCCTCCAATCCTAGCTGCCCTGCTGCCCTTCTCTCTCCCTCCCGACTGCTTGTAGGCGAAGCCCTGCTGCAGAAATTCTCCACAAATTGCACCGCGCTGTCGCGTTGTAGATCCAACCCATCTCTCCACCATACTTGCTGGACCAAGGAAGGAGGAGACGTCGAGGTGCCGCACGTGTGCATCTCACGGAGGCATCGCCACTTGTGGTGCTAGATCAGATCGGATCGCGAGGAGGAGAAGCGAGTACGACTATATCACCCACGTTCCGAACGCCGAGCGAATCTTCAAGGGTATGAAGATCTAATCCAATCTCTCTCGTTGTTTGCATCTCCTAGATTAGATCTTGGCTTCCCTCTGTTCGCATCCGTAGAAAATTTTGATTTACTATGCCGCGAAACCCTTCAGCTTTCTATCAATGGTTGATTTCTTTGAAACTAGTTATTATTGGAAAGGTGGGTTCATGTAAGAATAAAAACATTATTATAAGTAACACCGCTTGTCACAAAAAGGTAAACACTTATGGGAACAAATTGATAAATTGAGTACCATTGCTAGGGACGTGTGCTCTACTTATAATGTTACTTATTGCCTTGATAAATCTTATTACTGTAGGAGGTATAAACACCTCCCTTTTCAATGTGAGTATAATGATAATGTTACCATATCTTCTTATGTTAAGGGAAATTATGAGTTTTATGATGTGGAACAAATTTAAGAATTTATTGCTTGGAAGGGTGCATTTGAACTTGCTAGTTTGCTTGAAAATACTGATGATTCACCTTATAAATATGAGGTTTATGATATACTTAAATTTTGCTTTGATAATTACAAGGAAGAAAATGGCTATATTCTTGAATATATTAACATATGCTTTCCACAAACGGAAGAGACTAATGCCTTGCAAGAGCTTATGGAAGAATAAATTGCTGAAATGGGGAGCTCATTAGATGAAAAAGAGGAGAGTGATGAACAAAAGGAGGAACAATGGATCTACCCATGCCTACCTTCTAATGAGAGTAACTCTTTATCCCTTACATTATTTGATTGTCCCCCATGCTTACCAAGGGTGGATGAATGTTATGTTCCTATGGATTCTTTTGAAATATATACTATGGGTAAAACATGTGATAATAATTATGCTCCTGTTATCTATGATAATCCTTTATTTGTGCCTAACTTCCAAATGCATGGTACTAAAGAGTTTTGCTTAGAAAATGTTTATGATAAAGCTCTAGATGATGGTACTATATTGAATGATCGGTCATCTTGTTATAAAATTGTTAAAAGTGGGTTTGAAGGTTTTAATCCCACTATTTTTAAGCTTGATAAAAAATATGTGTTTGTATATCATGAAAAGCATGCTTTATGTGATAGTTATATTGTTGAGTTTATTCATGAGGCTACTGAAAATTATTATGAGAGAGGAAAATATGGTTGTAGAAGTTTTCATGGTACTCAAACACCTCTCTATGTGCTGAAAGTTTTGAAGTTACTCTTGTTTTATCTTCCTATGCATGTCACTTTGTTCTTTGTGAATTTATTTGCGTATAAGATTCCTATGCATAGGAAGTGGGTTAGACTTAAATATGTTCTGAATTTGCTTCTTGATGCTCTCTTGGGAGATAACCCCAATAGTTTTAGTTGAGTCTTGGAAGTTATTACTTCTGTAATAACTTCTCCATATCCTTTTTGTGTGGTTTTTGTGCCAAGAATAACCACTAATGAGAGAGAAGTAAGATTTGGGGAAGTTGCTGTCCCGAAACAGATTTTTGTGCTTCACTGTAAAAATTTGTGAAACATCTCTGTATGTCGGATTGAGCTGTAACTTTCTGAGTAAATTCCCCAGGTCGTTATCTAACTTTCGTTAGTTCAACACTTTTTGATTTGAGCAACATAAGCTCTTCAAAAAAATCGGATTTTACCTGCTGGTCTATTTTGACAGATTTCTGCAATTATTTGCATTTGCCTCTTATCGGTTTCTTTTTGAGTTGTCTTTGGTCACTTAAGATTTTAAAAGAAATTGCTATAGTATATTGTGTTATAATGAAAGTGTTCCTTGTTTTAAAACAAAAACCAAAGGCCTATTATCTTGAATACACTAATGTTGGTAATGAAGATTGTGTGAAGTTTTGTATGAAGAAAATTTTCAAGTGTAGGAGAAGAATGATGTGATGAGATGAAAAATGGACAAAAGCTCAAGCTTGGGGATGCCACCCCATGTCACCCCAATAAATATTCAAGAGGTACAAGCGTCAAAGCTTGGGGATGCCCAAGGCATCCCCTTCTTCATCAATAAAATCTCAGGTCTCTTTCTAGACACTTCGTTTTTATTGTTTCATGCACTGTTGTGTTATTCCTGGAGCGTTCTAGTTTTTGTTTTTGGTTTTCGTTTCCTTAGTTTGCTTGAATAAATTAGTTGGACCTCCGCTCTCGCTGTGTTGTTTCAAATAAGTTGATTGGTGTTGGAAAAGAGTAGAAAGTTTTATGCTTAAGTGGTACAAAAGGGAGCTTTTTTGACTGTGGCTTAGACTTTATCATGTCATGCTAGATGTTGTTTTGACCTTATGCTTAGTGATTATTGTTGTGGCATGACTTGTTCCAAACAACTGAGATTGCTTAATGTGCCTTGCAAGAATCATGCGTTGTTTTAGCATACAAAAGCATAATATTTTGGTATTCTCCTTTGATGCTTTGTTTGGGTTGACTTGGCGCATGCTCACACCATGTTATGACTATGAACCAGTCACCCTATCCTCTATGATCATTTAGTTTTTGACTTGTGATACCACTTTATGCTTTAGTTGATAATGTTTTGTCACTCTACATGATTATGGCCATTATTGCTCTCTTAGTTGGTCGCTCCCAGTCTTTTGCTAGCCTCCACTTGTATTGAGTAAGCTATACTCATGCATCCAACTCCCAAGAAACCAAGTTATTCCAAAGAGTCCACTATAAATTCCTATGCATGGTGTGTTACACCATTCCAAGTATATTCTTGTTTTATCTATCTTCCAAATTAAACTTTTTATGAGAAAAATTAGTGATTAAAGCTCTCACAAACTTGATGGCACACTTTACTTTTTGCACCTAATAAGCTTGAACCATTGTGTCATCTATGTTGTATATTCTTGCACTTATAAGTTGGCAATTAGCAGAACCATGTGTCATGAGGAACACTTTCAACACGTGTACACATCTACCCAGTTGATATCATGATCTTTTGTTTGCGGATGTCGGCGGTATGGAATAAAAGGGGAGCTTGTAAGTCCATGTAGTTATGTATATGTGTTAGAGAAATGTCTGGGCCGCTAGCCTAAGCCATGCCTAATCATGGTGGAAACTTGCAGCATAACCATAGTGAGAAATCTATGAAGCATCCTCAATAAAAACCTATGCAAATAGCAAATAAAAAGATCGCTGAGATGCTTATTGTTTGTTGCCTTGTCATTTTGATATGGGATAGCTCCTATATCATGGGGCAAGGGGTACCCTGTTGGCGGTTCTTTATGATACACATATACTTACTATGACAAGAACTTACTGATGACTAAAGTTGAGTAGAATGTGGAACGACCCTCGTACTCAAGGGACATGAGATTGCCAACTTATGATTTGTCAAACATATACTCCATATTTGTTTCACTTTAACCTTAATCACTTCAATATTCTTATGATAGGGGCAATGAGAGTTGAAAGCTAACAAGTACCATAATTTTTGGAAGCTCTTTATGAAACTTGAAATCCCTGCTTCCCTTTTATGAAGGGCATTTCTTCCTACTTTTATATTGAGTCTCCACCTTCTATCTTTATGCGCCAATTAAGAGAGCATAGTTATCATTCTTAGTTCTGTGTGCATTGTCCCAAAACTTATTGATTGATTCATAATGTTGGTATTGCTTGTTCTTGAACTATTTGTATCTAGTCACCCTTATGAACTTTGAAGGTGTCCTATGCATTTATGTTTTACTACTCCATGAGGGACAAGCTGAATACCACTATGCTATGTTTTCTATATGTGAAACAAACAAATGTCTTTCAATGCATTATTATTCATGAAATTTTGTTTGTACCTTTTCATGTTGCAACATAGTTACTTTGTCTTATTAGAACTACATCTTTCATGCTCAACTTTAGAGTACTTTGATCCTAGCTTTCAATGCTTTGCAAATGGTTTGATCAATATTGTGATGGTGCATGTCACCTCAAAAATTATTCTTTTTATCACTTACCTACTCGAGGATGAGCAGGAGTTAAGCTTGGGGATGCTTGATACGTTGTAAACGTATCTATAATTTTTGATGTTCCATGCTTGTTTAGTATCAACTTTGCTATGCTTTGTCTATACTTTGAGGTGTTTTATAAATTTTCTAGGACTAACCTATTAACAATATGCCGCAGTGTTAGTTGCCTGTTTTCTGCTGTTTTTGGTTTCAGAAAATCTAGTAAGGAAATATTCTCAGAATTGGACGAGACAAAAGCCAAAGTCAATATTTTACCGAAACAAACACGGAGTCCAGAGGAGAGACGGAGGGGCGCCACAGGGTGGCCACACCCCCCAGGCGCGTGCCCACCCTAGGCCGCGCCAGGGCAGGGTGTGGGCCCCCTGGCCACCCTCATGCCTCGCCTCTTTGCATATAAAAGCCCCCTGATGCAGAAACCCTAAGGACCCGATCAGATCTCCACAAAACAGTCCGTAGCCACCGCCACCGCCACCATCGTCCCTAGATTGGGGGATCTGAAGCTCTTCCCGGCACCCTGCCTAAGGGGAGAGATTATCCCGGAGGCCTTCTTCATCACCATGCTAGCCTCCGGTATGATGCGTGAGTAGTTCACCCTTGGACTATGGGTCCATACAGTAGCTAGATGCTTGTTTCTCCTCCTTTGTGCTATCATGTTTACATCTTGTGAGCTCCGTTCATGATCAAGATCATCTATTTGTAATCATACATGTTGTGTTTGCAGGGATCCGATGGATATTGAGATACTATGTCAGATTGATTATTGATTCTATCTTGTCATATTGATTATTGATTCTATCATGTCTGTGTTATTTGTGATCTTGCATGCTCTCCGTTGCTTGTAGCTATCTTGGCCAAGTAGATGCTTGTGACTCCAAGAGGGAGTATTTATGCTCGATAGTGGGTTCATGCCTCTAGTAATCTGGGGAAGTAACAGAAATCTCTAAGGTTGTAGATGTGTTGTTGCTACTAGGGAGAAAACAACAATCTTTTGTTCATGGAACAATTGTATTGTTTACTTTACACACATTGCTTAATGCAATTATCCGTTGCTTGCAACTTAATACTGGAAGGGGTTCAGATGATAACCTGAAGGTGGATTATTAGTCATAGATGTAGTTGGATTACAGTCTATGTATATTGTTATAATGCCCAATCAAATCTCATAGGAGTCATGATGACTAGTATATGCATTGTTATGCTTGCTCAATATGTCAATTGCCCCACTGTAATTTGTTCACCCAGCATGTTATTTATCTTAAGGAGAACACCTCTAGTGAACTATGGACCCCGGTCCAATCTTTATCATTGATACATCATCCACTGTTACTGCTACTGTTACCATTTACTTTCTACAAGCAACTATTACCTTCCATGTTGTATGTTTAATTCTTTGTTTTCAGCAAACCAGTGAGATTGACAACCTCACTGTAAGTTGGGACAAAGTCTTGAGTTTGTGTTGTGTAGAATTCCAAGTTGTTAGTAACACCTTGGAGTTGTTTCCTTGCTCCTACTGGTTCAATAACCTTGGTTTCATCACTGAGGGAAAACTTGTTGTTGTGTTCATCACACCTTGCTCTTGGGGTATTCCAACGAGGCTCTAGAGTGATCTGAGCCCATCATATACCTGCTATGCCTCACTGTGGTGGTGCCAACGACCCACAAGGATTTGGCGTAGAGGGCACTACGAACGGCCGCAGGTTCCTCGCTTCCAGTCGGCCCTGGAGAATGCGTGCTTGCATCTCCAAGCTGAAATTTGTGGAGAGAATAGGGCGCCATCCTATTGGCTCCGCCATACGCTGTTTGTCCTCCTCCGACATGAGCATGAAGTGGAGGACAATACCATTGTCATACATCTTGTAATCCTAAATACACTTAGGATTCTCCTCCTCCGGGGCCACCATCTCTTCCTCGTCTTGCCTCCGCAACCCATATTCCTCCACCTGCCTCTGCAACCCATCTTCCTCTGCCTGCCTCCGCAACCCCTCTTCCTCCGCCTGCCCCGTCTGCATCGTCATTGCAGACCAAGGGGCATGGGCCTGCCACGTCGCCTCTGCGGTCCAGTGCAACGAGGTGCAGGGGTCCTTCCCGTGATCTCCAGTGAGTCATCGCTCCTCCCTTCCGCTCCACTTGCAAGTCGCCACCAACGTCGCTTGGTTAGCCTCCTACCCGCCTTGCGTCGTCTCTTCGCCTTAGTGTCTGGATAAGGAGTGGGTCCAATTGATTGATGAGACCAGTTTTTTCTTTTACTAGTCCTCGACAGATCGAGAACTAGCGTAGCTCTCGGTCGACTGGGTTAGTGCTATATTAGGCTAGGATTAGCACGAATTAGGGGGAGGTTCTATTGAATTCTCTCAGCAGCGCAGGAGCGATGCACCGCATGCATGCACGCACCCTCCCCTCCCCTATCGTGGGTCATGGCCCACTACCATCGCATCTTCTTCCTCCTTTTCCATGAATTCTTCCCCCATCGCGAGCTCAGCCCTCCATCGTTGCTTCCTCGCCTACGCCGATGACATTTCCCCTAGCTGTGCCACCCCTGTCTCCGGCGAGGTCCCAGCTGGCCGGCATCCCGCTGAATCATCCGAACCCGCACCCTAAACCCTAAGTTACCGGTGATATCCCTACCCCCTCCCTGTTAAGCTTCCCGCCTCACCTCTTCATGCGATGTTGAGACCAGCCGCATCATCTCTGTCTCTGGCGAGGTCCCTCCGCCAGGGATGCCACGGCCATCCGCGTCGTCCGCATCGTCGGTGAGTTCTCGGCTAGCCGAACATCTTTCTAAATCCCCGGATCTACACCCTGGCCCTAAGTACGATCATCGGCGACAACCCCCACCCCTAACCCTAAGTTCGAAGAGCTCCTCACCCCCTCCCTATCAAGTTTCTTTCCTCGTCTCTGTCTCCGGCAAAGTCCTATCCTCACCTCTACCGGGGTGATGACCCACAAGTGTAGGGGATCGCAACAGTCTTCGCGGGTAGTATTACCCAATTTATTGATTCGACACAAGGGGAGCCAAAGAATACTTGCAAGCCTTAACAACTGAGTTGTCAGTTCAGCTGCACCTGGAAATAGTTCTTGCTCACAGAAGTTTATCAGTAGTAAGTAGTAACAGTTTGATAGTATCAATAGCAAAGCAATAGTGAAACATTAGCAATAGTAACAGTAACAATAGCAGTAGGATTCGAGTGCAATAGGCATAGGGATGGATGGACGGGCGTTGCATGGACAAGTATAAACATGTAACTTCAAGAACTAGGGCATTGTAGATAAATAATAACAAGCATCCAAGTACTAAGCAATCCTAGGCATGTGCTCCAAATATAGTCATACGTGCTAGTAATGAGAACTTGCACAACATCTTCTATCCAGCCAGCCCATGGCAGCGGGGCCTCTAGGGAACTACTGGCAATTAAGGTGCTCCTTTTAATAGAGCACCGGAGCAAAGCATTAACACTCCATGAACACATGTGATCCTCACACCACAGCCATCCCCTCCGGTTGTCCCAATTATTGTCACTTTGGGGCCTTTAGATCCAGACAATGATATGTGTACACAACTTGCAGATAAGATCACAAACAATACTATCATAATGATTCAATAATAAGTTCAGATCTGAGATCATGGCACTCGGGCCCTAGTGACAAGCATTAAGCACAACAAGTTGCAACAAAGTCAAATAGCACTATAGAGATACTAGGCACTATGCCCCTAATAGATCTTATTCGATTACATGATAGAACTCATCCAATCCCTACCATCCCCAAGCCTACAGCGGGGGATTACTCACTCATGGATGAGGGAAACATCGGTGGTTGATGGAGATGCGTTGGTGATGATGATGGCGATGATCCTCTCCAAATTCCCCGTCCCAGCAAGGTGCCAGAACGGAGTTTCTGGATCCGAATCTTGGTTTCTGGTGGCGGTGGCGGAGCGGAACTCTTTCTGGAAAACTATCGACCCCCCCTCTGTTTTTAGGTCAGAAGGTAACTTATAGGCACGGAGGGAGGCCGAGGAGCTGCATGGGGTGGCAAAACCTCCCCCAGGCACGGGGTTAGTGGGCCCGCGCCTAGGGTGGGTCTAGGCCCCCCAGGCCTCCCCTCTGTCTCCCCTTCTGGCTCCGTGGATATTCTGGTGAGAAATAGTTTTGGGCATATTTTCTGGGATTTTTCCTGATAGTTCATTTTCTGCACAAAAACAAGACACCAAGGTAATTCTGCTGAAAACAGCGTCAGTCTGTGTTAGTTTTATCCAAATCACACAAGTTTAGAGAAGAAACAATAGCAAAGTGTTTGAGAAAGTAGATACATTTTGGACGTATCAACTCCCCCCAAGCTTAGCTTATTGCTTGTCCTCAAGCAATTCAGTTAAAAACTGAGTGCGATAAAAGAACTTTCACGAACACTTTGCTTCATATGATGTAAATATTCTCAACACAGGAATAGATGCTTCGACAATTCATAATAAGGAGTATGCAACTAAGTCTACTCAATAGTCATTGCAAGCTATGAAGATAAACCAACTCAATAATAATAAGTAGCATGAAACATAAACACAAGCAACATTACAATGCTCATAATAAGGTATGATAGAGTGGTGTCTCGCTTGCCTTTGTTTGAAGAGCACAATATAAATGCCAAGGCACCTCTTAAGTTCACATGAAGACTAGAAGTAAAGATATCAGAGATACAAGCATCAAAGTCATGACATAATTAACCAAGTTTTGGAACAAACACAAGAATGACAACTATGCTCTCAAGAAGGTGCTCATAGAATAAGTGGTGACTCAACCAAGTTGTGAAAATGGTTTTGAAAAGTTTGAAAGGCTTCCAAATGATGAAAGGAAGGTACTCATTCACTTTGATATATCATTGCCCCTATCATAGGCATCTTCATGTGGTTAAGGTGAAAGTGAGGTCCACTCTGAATCATATGCTTGACAGACCATAGACTAGAAATCCCAAGTCCCTTGAGTACGAGGGCCGCTCCGCATGCTACTGAACTTTGGTCACCTGAAAGTTCTTGTCATTGTAAATACATGCATATCATCGAGAACCGCCAATGGGGTACCCCTTGCATATGGTACAAGAGCTTTCCCATAACCAAAATGACAAGGCAAGCAGACAATGAGCATCTCAACAATCTTTTTATTTACCATATGCATAGATTTTTATTGAGGATGCTTCCTAGATGCTCATTATGGTGTTGCTGCAAGTTTCCACCATGATTAAGCATGGCTTAGGCTAGCGGCCCAGGCGTTTCTCTAACACAATGTATAAACTCCATGAACTAACAACTTCCCCTTTTATTTCACATCGTCGACATCCATAAACAAAAGAGCAAGGAATCAACTGGATGAGATATCCAAAAAGTGTTGAAAGCGTTCCCCGTGACAACACTGTTTTGCTAACTCCCAGTATATAATAAGCAAGCATATAACTTTCATGGACTAGTCACAATGGTTCAAGATTATTAAGCGCAAAGAATAAAGTGTGCCATCAAGTTCGTGAGAGATTTACTAACTAACTTTCTCAAAACAAAAAAACATTTTATTTTGGAAGAAAACACGACATATATAAATTATGCACTGAAGTAGCAAATGATGCTAATAGGTAGGTATGGTGGACACAGCTGGCAATATTGGTTTTGGGGAGTTGGAAGCACAGGCAGAGCACATACTCAGTGCAAGTGAAGGCTAGCAATAGAGAGGGAGCGACAAACGAGAGAGAAATAGCTGTCATAATCATGCTTGCAACAAAGCAGGACTAATTATGGCATGAAAGTGATACAAGAACTCTGAGGCAAAATAAATCATCGAGTATTTCTGACTATTGATTAGTCATATGCATGCGTGATCTTGTGCCAATTCGATTCACATGAACAGTCAGAGGAGGATACCATAATGTCATACCAAAGTATGAATAAAACAATGCAAGCAAACATTCATATGACATGCTACAAACTATTAGCAAGATGAAGCTAATCTAGACAAGCAAGAACTACTAAGCATCCATAATGACATACACCTTACACAAACAGGCTAAGCATGCTCACAATGATGAGTATATGTACAAAAATGAAAAACAAATAGAGTTTGTTACCAGCCTCTTACCACACCTCGAGTTGTCTTAATCTTCATTATTGCCCTTCACTTGTGTGACTTGAATATTAACATGAAAACCAATATCCACTAAGGACGGCTGAACCCCTGCAAAGAACTCACAAAACCAAAGAAGAACAACAAATATTTTTGGTGTTTTCGATTTTTTGGAAACAAGCAAACAAAGAAAAACCAAACAAAAACAAAGCAAAATCTTTTTGGAATTTTCTTTTAAGGCAAACCAAAGCAAAGAAACAAAGAAAAAAACCAAGAGAAACAACAAAAATATTTTTGGTATTTTTGTGTTTTTGAGAAAGAAGCAACGAGAACCAAAAAGAAAGCGAAACAATGGATATACAAAGAACCGACCGAACATGATATATATATGAGTGTAATGTCGGTATACCTCCCCCCAAGCTTAGGCTTTTGGCCTAAGTTGGGTTCAATACCATGGTGTCCAAGTAGATGCACCTCCATAGTATGTCGAGGAAGCTCCCTCGTCCTGGTACGAGCTCGAGGCCTCCCATGTGTAGTGTACAGCGGGGTCATATGTGGGCGCTTCCTCCTGATAGTGCCCGTGGAAGTTGAGAGAGCACAGCTTATCATCCATCTCCGCCTTCGTGCGGGACCAAGGTCCCTGATAAATACTGAGCAAAGTGGTTTGGGGTAGAGGGATCTCTCTCTCTTCCCCGTTAGTAAACATCATTCTATAAACCAAGTTCTCAAGAGTAGAGCTAGAGGTGACAAAGTGGTGCGCCTTCATGGCAGCAAGATCAAGCCTCAGAGGAGCCAAAACTGTATCATGTGGATCAACAGCAATGTCCAAGGCAGCAACGATACGAGTAGCAATAACGCCCCCATAAATGGGTCCCTTTGTTGGAATTATGCCCTAGAGGCAATAATAAAGATGTTATTATTATAATTCTTGTTCATGATAATGTTTATATTCCATGCTAGAATTGTATTAAGCGGAAACATTAATACTTGTGTGGTTTGTGAACAACACCGTGTCCCTAGTACGCCTATATGGACTAGCTCATTGATTAATGATGGTTAAGGTTTCCTAACCATAGACATGAGTTGTCAATTGATAATGAGATCATATCATTGGGAGAATGATATGATGGACAGACCCAAACTAAGCAGAGCAGGTTGATATGATTACTGATAGGACTCTCCTTGCAACACCAATCCTAGTGCTCCAGTCTATTGGAATATCTCTTTGTGGGGTGCCTCAGGAAGACCTCACTCCTCTGAAGCTCATGGAAGACTGGCAGGAGAAGGAAAATGCTGACAGTGCCTAGTGCCTGTCTATTTCTACTTTGGTTTCTTTACTTTTGAGTTGTAATAATGTCACTACTTAAACAATGGGTTATTTTGTGCTGGAACATCAGAGGGATTAATGCTAGAGAAAAACAATTAGCCTTAATGAATGCTATTAAAGTAAGTGGATGTTCAGTTATTTGCCTTCAAGAAACAAAGAAGGAGGATTTTGATCTGCAATTTATTAAATCCTGTTGTCCAGCAAAATTTGATGAGTTTGTCTTTGTGCCTTCTGTGGGGGCTTCTGGTGGCCTCATTATTATATGGAATAGTTCAGTTTTTTCTGGAATGGTTATGCATTGTGAAAAGTTTGCTCTCTATGTTCATTTCACTTCAACACATTCTGGGCAGTCTTGGACTTTAATTAACATTTATGGCCCTTGTAATGGTGAATTGAGGGAGAAATTTATTGAATGGATGTTTGAGGTGCATATTACTGATGATGAAGATTGGATCCTAATGGGGGACTTTAATTTTATTAGGTCCCCTACAAATAGGAATAAACTTGGGGGGAATGTTAATGACATGCTCATCTTCAATGACTTCATTAGAGAACAACATCTCACTGAATTGCCAATTAAAGGAAGAAAATATACTTGGAGTAACATGCAACAAGATCCTCTGTTGGAGCAACTTGATTGGTTTTTCACCTCCATCCACTGGATAACTAGTTTTCCTAACACAGTTGTTTCCACACAAGGCAAACCAACCTCTGATCACACTCCCTGTGTTGTCTCTATTCAGACTAAGATCCCTGGTAGTCGGATTTTTAGATTTGAAAACTTTTGGGTTGCCCATCCTGGATTTCTGGAAGTGGTTGCAAAATGCTGGAGTAAGCCAACTCACAAATCCAACAGAGCTGCAAATCTTAATGCAAAGCTAAAAAAGCTGAGATATGATTTGAAATTTTGGAGTAAATCAATCTCAAAGCTGTCCACTTGTATTGAAAATACCAATAAATTTCTCTCTGAACTTGATAATCTGGAGGATAAAAGGCCTTTATTCTGTCAAGAAGCAAATTTCAGGAGAATTGTAAAAGCTCACCTAGTAAGACTCTTACAATACCAAAATGCTTATTGGAAGAAAAGATGCACAGTTAGATGGACAAAGTTTGGAGATGAAAATACAAAATTCTTTCATAATTTTGCTACTAAAAGATATAGAAAGAATAATATTGCCTCCCTCAAACTCTCAGATTGTTCTTTTGTTATTGAGCATGCTGATAAAGAAAATGCTATTTATCAAGCCTATAAAGAAAGATTGGGCACATCTACACAGCCTGAGATGCTTTTTAATCTTCAACATCTGATTACTCCAACTGAGGGCCTTGAGGTTCTATCCATACCATTTACCAGAGAGGAAATTGACAAGGTGGTGAAAGAGATGCCAAGTGATAAAGCCCCAGGTCCAGATGGTTTTAATGGTCTTTTCCTAAAAAGTTGTTGGCACATCATCAAGGAGGATATCTATTCTTTATGTTTTCAACTCTATGAAGGAGATCTGAATCTGGAAAGTATAAATATGGGTCATATTACACTCATTCCAAAAATAGGTTCACCTGAATCTATCAATGATTTCAGGCCAATAACTCTACTTAATTGTGTTCTGAAGCTTATAACAAAAATCTTGGCTAATAGGCTACAAAAGGTTATATTGAAGATTATTCATAGAAATCAATATGGTTTTTTAAAAGGCAGAAACATTCAGGATTGCCTTGCTTGGGCATTTGAATTTCTGTATCAATGTGAAGCTTCTAAGAAAGAGATTATTTTACTCAAGTTGGACTTTGCCAAAGCTTTTGATACCATTGATCATATGGCTATGATGAAAATTATGAAACAGATGGGTTTTGATGATAAGTGGCTGAAATGGATTGAAATTATTTTTGGTATTGGAAAGTCAGCTGTCTTGCTCAATGGAGTACCTGGAAGGCAATTTCATTGCAAAAGAGGAGTTAGACAAGGAGACCCTCTGTCCCCCCTTATTTTTGTGCTTGCTGCTGATCTACTACAATCTGCAATCAATAAGGCATTCAGAGAAAACATACTCAGGGCCCCTTTTTCCCCTGATTTTGGACAGGATTTTCCAGTTGTTCAATATGCAGATGATACTTTGATTATAATGCAAGCAGACAAAGATCAAATACAGATAATGAAAGGATTCTTGAAATTATCTTTGTTTCTACTGGTTTACAAATTAATTTTCATAAGTCACACCTAATACCAATAAATCTGGCTGATGACTATTCTCAGGAAATTGCAGATATATTGGGATGTGCAATTGCCAAAATGCCTTTCACTTATTTGGGGCTTCCTCTTGGCACCACCAAACCCACCGTTTATGATCTTATGCCACTGATTGACAGAGTTTAAAGAAAGGTTTCTGCTTCATTCATGATGATGTCTTATAGTGGGAGAGTTACCGTGATTAATTCTTTACTGGCCTCAATTGCAACTTTCACCATGTGTGCAATCAAATTGCCAGATAAGATAGTGGGGCATATAGAAAAATTCAGAGACACTGTTTGTGGAACAAGAAAACTGAAGAGGGTGAAAAATGCAATTCTCTAGCTGCTTGGGATATGATTTGCAGGCCAAAATGTAGAGGAGGTGTTGGCATTCTCAACCTTAAAATTCAAAATGAAGGCCTGCTGCTTAAATTCCTGCATAAGTTCTATAATAAGGATGACACACCATGGGTCTCCCTAGTATGGAATGCATATTACAGCAACATTGTTCCTCATGCTTCTGGACCTTGTGGCTCTTTCTGGTGGAGAGATGTTTCTAGACTTTCACATTTATTCAGAGGAGTAGCTAAAATCTCTATTGGTAATGGGGCTACCACACTGTTTTGGAAGGATCAATGGTCTGCAACTATCTTAGAAGAGAGTCACCCAACAATCTATTCCTATGTTAGGAAGGAAGATATCTCTACACAGGAGTTTCTTATAGCTGATAATTTGACACAGCTTTTCTATCTCCCTTTATCACCTGAAGCACTAACTGAATTGAGAGACATTCAGAATAGCTGTAGAGAAATTCAACTAACAGAACATTCACATGACACTTGGAGCTATGTTTGGGGGGCCAAAGAATACACTTCCAACAAATATTACCAATACAATTTCAGAAATATTAATCCACACATATCCTTTAAATGGCTGTGGAAATCGAAGTGCACTGCAAAAGTGAAGTTCTTTGGGTGGCTGATTAAACGTGATTGAATACAAGAAGTATGTTAAGAAGAAGACATTATGCACTGGGGACTGGATATGATTGTTTTATGTGTAATCACAATACTGAGGAAACAATTGAACACTTGCTTTTTCATTGCCCATTTAGCCAAGTTTGCTGGAGTTCAATTAACATCTTTTGGTCTATGACCAATTCTAGACTACAGATCATTGAGCAAGGAAAAAAGAGCTGGAATAAAAAACTATTTATGGAAATCACCTTGCTGGGCTCTTGGAACATCTGGAAAGAGAGAAACAACCTCTGGTTTAATAACATACAACCCTCAGTTCAGGCTTGGAAGTCAAGATTAGCTGCTGATCTGTCATTGTTGATTCATAGGACAAAAGAGGAGCTACATCCACTTATCAAGAGCATTATTCATAGTCTGTAATTCTTCTTGTAATCCTAGACTTATCTGTTCTGACTTTTAGAGACTTCCCCCCCTCTGTCTCTATGTAAATATGTAACTTTATAGACTCTGACCTATTATTAATGAAAATGAGGCAGTAGGAGCCTTTCCTACTGTTATTACCCTAAAAAAAACTAAGCAGAGCAATTAGATCGTGTTATCGTGTTTGTCTTTGCGAAGCTTTTCTTATGTCAAATATTGTATTCCTTAGACCATGAGATAATACAACTCCCTGGTATTGGAAGAAAGCTTTGAGGTCATCAAACGTCATCCTATGAGAGGGTGATCATAAAGGTGTCTCTCAGGTGATCGAAAAGTGCCGCGGATGGGATTGGATAATTGGTTTATGAGTTTTTGTTCGGAGTCTCGGATGGGATCCGGGACATCATGAGAGGTTCCGGAATGGTCCTGAGAATAAGATTCATATAAGGCAGTGCAGTTTTTGGAGTTCGGAATTGTTCCGGGTTAATCGGTATTGTACCGGAAGCTTCTAGAACCTTCCGGAGGGGGACCAACGTGGCCCCACCTGTCGGGAGGGGGCATGGGCCTATGAGCGAGTGCCCTGGCTGCATTGGGCCAGGGTCACAAGGCCCCATAGGGCCCAGCCGGCCAAGAAGGGATAAACCCTAATTGGACCTTCTAGAAGGGGGGGGGGTTTCCTTGCACCCCACTCCTCCTCCTTGGCCGCCGGTTTTGGCTTGGGGGAGGGGCTAGGGTTGCCGTCCCACCCCTCTATATAAAGAGGGCTGGGGGCGCACCACCCCCCCACACCTTCCCCTCAAGCCAGTTGCCCTACTGCCCTCCTCTCTCTCCCTCCCATTGCGTGTGGCGAAGCCTGCAGAAACTCTCCACCAATTGCACCGCGCCGTCGCGTTGTAGATCCAACCCATCTCTCCACCATACTTGCTGGACCAAGGAAGGAGGAGACGTCGAGGTGCCGCACGTGTGCATCTCACGGAGGCATCGCCACTTGTGGTGCTAGATCGGATCGCGAGGAGGAGAAGCGAGTACGACTACATCACCCACATTCCGACGAACGTTCCGCTGTGCGAATCTTCAAGGGTATGAAGATCTAATCCAATCTCTCTCGTTGTTTGCATCTCCTAGATTAGATCTTGGCTTCCCTCTGTTCGCATGTGTAGAAAATTTTGATTTACTATGCCACGAAACCCTTCAGTGGTATCAGAGCTAGATCTATGCGTAGATGTGATTCACGAGTAGAACGCAGCATGGTTGTTGCGGGCGTTGATGTTTTCTGTTGCAAGCCTCTTGTTTGTGTTCTTCTTATGACGCGGGATAGTGAGATTGAAGCGGTCCAGGCCAACCTTACGTGACGTCGTTCGCGAGACCGGCTCCGCACTTGACGTGTGGCTTGTTCCACACATGCGGCTGGTGGATGCCTGTTTCTCTCACTATAGTTGTCATGGGGTTAACACCGGAGTTTGGCTACCATAATATCACCGTTGTGGCTTTCCGTAGGAAAGAATCGTTCTTAGCATGCTACTCCCATAAGCCACGTAAAACATGCAACAACAAAGTAGAGGCGTCTAACTTGTTTTTGCAGGGAGTGTTTTCTGTGATATGGTATGGCCCAAGATGTGATGTGTATAATGTATGCGATGATCATGTTTTGTAATGTTTCACGACTTGCATGTCAATGAGTACACAACCGGCAGGAGCCATATGGTTGTCTTTATAATTGTGTATGACCTGTGTGTCAACTTCTTATGCGCCATGTAATAGTTTCACTTTATCGCTAAGTAGTTAGCAATAGTTGTAGTTGCTATTCGTGGTGGAGGCAATCATGGTGGAGTGATGGAGATCATGCCGGCACGCACAAGATGGAGATCATTGCGCGAAGATTGGCTATACCATGTCACATAAAGTTATATGCATGTGATGTTTATTTTTTTATGTATCTTATTATGCTTAGATCGCGACGGTAGCATTATAAGATGATTCCTCACTTAAAGATCAAGATAAAACTGTGTTCTCCCCAAGTATGCACCGTTCACGAAAGTTAAATGCGTGTCCAAGCATCACGTGATGATCGGGTGCTATAGACTCTCGTTCACATACAACAGTGCAAGCCAGTTTTACTGCACGCGGAAATACTTGGGTCTAACTTGACGAGCCTAGCATGTACAGACATGGCCTCGGAACACATGAACTGAAAGGTTAAGCATGAGTCATATGAATGATATGATCGACACTTCGTTGTCCACCATTGAAACCACATCTCTTCTCGTGAAGATCGGATTAGGTGTGGTGAATTTGGATCGTGTTCACTAAACAACTTGAGGGATGTTGAATTTAGTGGGAGTTCATCTAGTAATTTGATTAAAAGTTGAACTAGTTATCATGAACATAGTCTAATTTGTACTTGCAAATATTGTAGATCACATGGCTAAGTCCAACTTCAACTTCAACGTTTTTGCTGAGAAAGAAAAGCTTAAGAACTATGGGTCTAACTTCACCAATGGTTCGCAATCGAGAATCATTCTCTCTGGCGGTCAAAAGGACTATGTCCTTGAGAAAGCGTTAGGTAACCCCCCTGCTGCAACTGCGCCGGCTGATGAGAAAGCTGTCTATCAGTCGCGCAAAGATGATTATGGTGTGATTAAGAGCACCATGTTGTTTGCTATGGAATCGGACCTTCAAAATCGTTTTGAAGGCTATCCCGGGCCCTTTGAGATTCTTGAGGAACTGAAAACCATGTTTCTGACTCAGGCCCGTTCTGAGAGATATGAGATCTCTGAGAGATTCTTTAACTGCAAGATGGAGGAAGGGAGTTCCGTTAGTGAGCACGCCATAAAGATGTCGGGCTACACTCAACGCCTTGAGCAACTGGACTGCAAGATTCCAGAGGAGATCAAGATTGACAGGGTTTTGCAATCACTCCCTCCCAGCTACAAAAGCTTTGTAGTGACTCATAATCAGATTGGTTCCACTGATACGATCACCGAGCTCTTCGCAAAGCTAAAGGTTGCGGAGGTGGACATCAAAAAGGATAATCATGTGTTGATGGTCAACAAGCCCTCCTTTAAGAAAGGTAAGGGTGCAAAGAAGCCCTTCAAGAAAGGCGGCGGCGCGTTGCCCTGAGAAGAAGCTCAAGTCTGGTCCTAAGCCGGACCTTTGAGTGCTTCTATTGCAAGGACAAGGTCACTAGAGCGCAAATGTCCGAAATACTTAGCGGACAAGAAGGTGGCACCATCAAAGGTATATTTGATATACATGTTATTGATGTTTTCCTTACTAGCCCTTGTTGTAGTGCACAGGTATTTGATCTGGTTCGTTGCTAATATTTGTAACTCGAAACAGAGCTACGGAATAGACGGCTGACTGCGAGGATGAGGTGACGATGCGCGCGTTGGCAACGGATCAAGAGTTGATGTGATGGCCGTCGACGCTCTCCTTAGTTTTACCTTGAGGATTAGTTTTAAACCTTAATAAATGTTATTATGTGCTGCGTTGAGCATGGACATTATTTCTGGATCGTGTTTATTGCAAGGCGGTTATTCATTTAAATCAAGAATAATGGTTCTTCTATTTATATGAGTAACATCTTTATGGTCATGCACCTTTGTGAATGGTTTATTTCTTCTAAATCTCGAAAGGGATGAAACACACATCCATAACATTGAGGCTAAGAGATGCAAAGTAGATAGTGATAATACTACTTATTTGTGGCATGTCGTCTAGGTCATATTGGAGTAAAGCGCATGAAGAAACTCCATTCGATGGACTTTTGGAGTCTCTTGATTTTGAATCATTTGACACATGCGAACCATGCCTCATGGGCAAGATGATCAAAACCCGTTCTCGGAATGATGGAGCGAACAGCGGACTTGTTGGAAATCATACATACCGATGTGTGCGGACCGATGAGTGTTTTGACGCGGTGGATATCGCTATTTTCTCACTTTTACCGGCGACTTAAGTAGATATGGGTATATCTATTTAATGAAACATAAATCTGAAACATTTGAAAAGTTCAAGGAATTTCAGAATGAAGTGGAGAACCATCATAGAAGATCAAGTTTCTACGATCCGATCGTGGGGCGAATATTTGAGTTATGATTTTCTCACGCATCTTAAAGCAAGCGAAATTGTTTACAACTCACGCCACCCGGAACACCACAAGCGCAATGGTGTCTGAACGCCGAATCGAACTCTATTAGATATGGTCCGATCGATGATGTCTCTTACTGATTTGCCGTTATCATTTTGGGGTTATGCATTAGAAACCACTACATTCACTTTAAATAGGGCACCATCTAAATCCGTTGAGACGACACCGTATGAACTGTGGTTTGGTGCTAAACCTAAGTTGTCGTTTCTTAAAGTTTGGGGATCTGAAGCTTCGTCAAGAAGTTGATGCGGACAAGCTCGAACCCAAAGCGAATGCGTCTTCATAGGATACCCTAAGGAAACTATTGGTATACCTTCTATCACAGAACCGAAGGCAAAGTGTTTATCGCAAAGAACGGTTCCTTTCTTGAGAAGGAGTTTCTCTCGAAAGAAGTGAGTGGGAGGAAAGTAGAGCTAGACGAGGTTATTGAACCTTCTCTTGAATTGGAGAGTAGAGCAGCACCTGAAATTGTTCCAGTGCCGCCTGCACCAATAATAGAGGAAGCTAATAATAAGGATCATGAAGCTTGATCACGATGCTCTTGAACGTCGCGGTCGACAAGGTCGCGTGCCCCTCTGAGTGGTGTACGGCAACCCTATCTTAAGCTGTCTTGTTAGTAGATGACAGTGAGCCTGCGAACTATGAGGAAGCGATGATGAGCCCAGACTCTGAGAAATGGCTAGAAGCCATGAAATCCGAATTGGGATCCATGAGCGAAAACCAAGTATGGACTTTGGTGGACCCTCCTAGCGACCGAAAGGCCGTTGAGTGCAAATGGATTTTCAAGAAGAAAACGGACGCGGATGGTAATGTTACCGTCTATAAAGCACGGCTTGTCGCGAAAGGTTTTCGACAAGTTCAAGGTGTTGACTACGATGAGACTTTCTCTCCCGTAGCGATGTTTAAGTCCATTCGGATTTTATTAGCAATTGCTGCGTTTCATGATTATGAAATTTTGCAGATGGATGTCAAGACTGCGTTCCTCAATGGCAACATTGATGAAGAGTTGTATATGATGCAACCCGAAGGTTTTGTCGATCCTAAGGATGCTGATAAAGTATGCAAGCTTGAGCGTTCCATTTATGGACTGAAGCAAGCATCTCAGAGTTGGAACCTTCGTTTTGATCAAGTGATCAAGAGCTTTGGATTTGTTCCAAATAGCTACGAAGCTTGTATCTACAAGAAAGTGAGTGGGAGCTCGGTGACATTTCTGGTACTATATGTGGATGACATATTGATTATTGGAAATGACATTAACATGCTTAACGATGTGAAGAGTTATTTGAACAAGTGTTTTTTCAATGAAAGACCTAGGTGAAGTTGCTTATATATTGGGCATCAAAATCTATAGAGATAGACAAAGACACCTGATAGCTTTAAGCCAGAGTACATACCTATACAAAGTTCTGAAAAGGTCCAGAATGGATAAGGCAAAGAAAGGTTCAGTGCCTATGTTGTCAGGTAAGATATTGAGCAAGGCTCAGTGTCCAGCTACGGTAAATGATAGGGAAGCTATGAGCAAAGTGCCTTATGCCTCGGCCATAGGTTCTATCATGTATGCCATGCTGTGTACTAGACCGGATGTGTCCAATGCTCTTAGTTTGACGAGCAGGTATCAAAGTGATCCAGGAGTGGAACACTGGACAGCCGTGAAGAACATCCTAAAGTACCTAAATAGGACTAAAGAAATGTTCTTAGTCTATGGTAGTGATGAACAGCTCGTCGTAAAAGGTTACGTCGATGCTAGTTTCGACACCGACAAGGATGATTCTAAATCTCAGACAGGATACGTTTATATTTTGAATGGAGGAGCTGTGAGCTGGAGAAGCTGCAAAGCGTGATCGCGGGATCTACGTGAAAGCGGAATACATGGCTGCTGCAGAAGCGTCAAGTGAAGGAGTTTGGATCAGAAACTTCATCACTGAGCTTGGCGTGGTTCCAAGTGCATTGGACCCACTGGAGATATTGTGTGACAACACTGGCGCCATAGCACTCGCTAAGGAACCAAGATATCATCCAAAGACCAAGCATATCAACCGCAAGTTTCATATAATCCGAGATTATATAGCAGATGTAAATCTGAAGATTAGCAAAGTACATACAGATCTGAATGTCGCAGATCCATTGACTAAACCTCTTCCACGTGTAAAACATGATCAGCACCTCAGTGCCATGGGTGTGAGATTGTTGCCAAATGTAAACTAGATTATTGACTCTAGTGCAAGTGGGAGACTGTTGGAATTATGCCCTAGAGGCAATAATAAAGATGTTATTATTATAATTCTTGTTCATGATAATGTTTATATTCCATTCTAGAATTGTATTAAGCGGAAACATTAATACTTGTGTGGTTTGTGAACAACACTGTGTCCCTAGTACGCCTCTATGGAGTAGCTCATTGATTAATGATGGTTAAGGTTTCCTAACCATAGACATGAGTTGTCAATTGATAATGAGATCATATCATTGGGAGAATGATATGATGGACAGACCCAAACTAAGCAGAGCAATTAGATCGTGTTATCGTGTTTGTCTTTGCGAAGCTTTTCTTATGTCAAATATTGTATTCCTTAGACCATGAGATAATACAACTCCCTGGTATTGGAAGAAATCTTTGAGGTCATCAAACGTCATCCTATGAGAGGGTGATCATAAAGGTGTCTCTCAGGTGATCAGAAAGTGCCTGTTGGGTTGTATGTATCGAGATGGGATTTGTCCCTCCCAAGTCGGAGAGATATACTTCGAGCCCACTCGGTAATCGATATCAACACCGCTTGCAAGCATGTAGTTAAGGAGTTAATCACAAAGTGATATCGGATTACGGAACGAGTAAAGTACTTGCTGTGAACGAGATTGAACTAGGTATGACGGTACCGACGATCGAATCTCGGGCAAGTAAAATATCGCGAGACGAAGGGAATATATATATGGGATTGATTGAATCCTGGCATCGTGGTTCATCCGATATGATCATCGATGAATGTGTGGGAGTCAATATGGGTTTCCAGACCCCGCTGTTGATTATTGATAGAAGATCATGTCCGCATATTCTCGAACCCGAAGGGTCACACACTTAACGTGTATCGACGCTAGGATAGATTGGATAATTGGTTTATGAGTTTTTGTTTGGAGTCTCGGATGGGATCCGGGACATCACGAGAGGTTCCGGAATGGTCCGGAGAATAAGATTCATATAAGGCAGTGTAGTTTTTGGAGTTCGGAATTGTTCCGGGTTAATCGGTATTATACCAGAAGATTCTAGAACCTTCCAGAAGGGGACCAACATGGCCCCACCTGTCGGGAGGTGGCATGGGCCTATGAGGGAGTGCCCTGGCCGCATTGGGCCAGGGGCAGAAGGCCCCATAGGGCCCAGCCGGCCAAGAAGGGATAAACCCTAATTGGACCTTCTAGAAGGGGGGGGTTTCCTTGCCCCCCACTCCTCCTCCTTGGCCGCCGGTTTTGGCTTGGGGGAGGGGCTAGGGTTGCCGCCCCACCCCTCTATATAAAGAGGGCTGGGGGCGCACCCCCCCACACACACACCTTCCCCTCAAGCCAGTCGCCCTGCTGCCCTCCTCTCTCTCTCTCTCCCTCCCGACTGCGTGTAGGCGAAGCCCTGCTGTAGAAACTCTCCACCAATTGCACCGCGCCGTCGCGTTGTAGATCCAACCCATCTCTCCACCATACTTGTTGGACCAAGGAAGGAGGAGACGTCGAGGTGCCGCACGTGTGCATCTCACGGAGGCATCGCCACTTGTGGTGCTAGATCGGATCGGATCGCGAGGAGGATAAGAGAGTACGACTACATCACCCACGTTCCGACGAACGTTCCGCTGTGCCAATCCTCAAGGGTATGAAGATCTAATCCAATCTCTCTCGTTGTTTGCATCTCCTAGATTAGATCTTGGCTTCCCTCTGTTCGCATCCGTAGAAAATTTTGATTTATTATGCCGCGAAACCCTTCACCCTTAGCAGCTAAACAACGAGCAATGAGGGAACCAAGATTATACTTATACTCACCGTAGAGCGCAGCAGCTAAGAAGGCCAATTGATAGTTGGATATATTACTAGTGTTCTCCCTACCAAGAACACTGGTGGTAAGATAGTAGGTAAAGTAGCTGATGGATGGAAGTTGAATATTCTTTATCTTCCCTCGTTGAGCTTTGTGGTCATCATCATTGGTTATTCCTTGGTAAAGCTCTAACAGATCAGCCACAAGAGCTGTAATCTTCTTTGATGACCCATTTGTACCAAGTCCCAGGGCCTTGCAAAATTTCTTCAAAGACATAGAATGAGCCCTGCCATAAAGTCTGAAAGACACAGAAGGATTGAACAAACTATTGGTAAAGGAGAAACTCTCCACAAATGTTTTAGTAAGTAAAGCATATTGTGCACTCTCATCCTGCATGAAACTTGTTAGACCAGCCCTCTCAATCAAAATCATGAAATCGTTAAGAATCCCAGCAGCTCGCAAGAAAGCTTGGCAAGGAAAGGTGGAGGGGTGCGCATCCCCTTCATCTCCCTCGTCACCAAAACCGCGGAGTGATGAGATCCTCGTTGTATGAGGGTCTAGAATTGGTGGATGACCTTGGAAAGCCTTGGCCTTCTAGGTGCATCACTCTCAAATATGTCACCAAAGGTGTGGTGGTCCATGACTTCACTATTCTGAAATTTTAAACAACCATCAAACCAAGTGATTTCTAAGTTGATAAATGATGAGCAACTACTATAGGAACTTGATAGAGGACTACACATGAATAAAAAAAAAGTTTCTAAGCATAGAACAAACATGCAAGCTCAAATAACCTGTCACCTACAGCAGCAAAATACTCAAGACACAATCTACCAATCACAAATCTAATTGGACAAGTGGAGGAGGCACATACCAAGGAGCAAACCCTCCAAAAATCAGCACTTGAGATGGGCTAAACAAGGAGATCGAAAATTGAGAGCAAGAATAGCAAGAACTCGAGCTTGAGAAAGTTTTCCGGTGTTTTTCGAGAGAGAGAAAGAAGGTGGCTTTGAGGAGGCAGCCTAGAGGGGCCTAGGTGGGCCAGACCCCCCCAGGCGCCACCAGTGGTGGGCCCATGCCTACCACAGGTGTGGTGGCCTGGGGTGTCCCCCTGGGTCACCTCTAGTACCTCTCTACCCCTTTTTTCGAGAAAAAATTTATTTTGAATTTTCTGGAATTTTTCGGGAAACTTTATTTTTGGCCAATTTTGAGGGTATGAAAATTGATTTTCTCGCAGAAACATTTTTTTCAGAAGAAGCAAAAGCAAACCAAAAGCCAAACTACAGGAGCTCTAAGAAACTCAAACAAGCAAACAACTAGCAAAACTAAAGCTAAAGCAAAGACTAGGAAGGAGAAAGGAAAAAGAAAGCAAGTATAACCATAGTGGAAACATTATTTTGTTCATTAAAATCCTTTTGTTAACAAGGTTGATCAAGTATTGTTACCAAAACAATCTTATATGAAACAAAACTTTGCATTCCACAAGGTGGTTATGTTACCTCATACTTGATAGAAATGGTCCCAATCATAATAGTTTAAAATTTTTCGTGTGGAATGGGACAATATATTTCTCCAACCTTGATGCTCTCAATATTTTCAATGGAATCCAAGCAATAGCTTCTAACAACCTTCTTGGGGAAATAGATAGTGTGCTCTTTGTCATTAATATTGAATGTTACTTTTCTTTGATTGCAATTGATGACAGCACCTGCAGTATTAAAAAAAGGTCTCCCAAAAATAATAGACATATTATCATCTTCAGGCATTTCAAGCACAACAAAATCAGTTAAGACCATGCAATTATGAGCAACTTGAACAGGAACATCCTCACATATACCAACAGGGACTATAGTTGACTTATCAGCCATTTGCAATGATATATCAGTTGGTATCAACTTCTCTAGCTGGAGTCTCTTGTAGACAGAAAAATGCATAACACTAACTCCAGCTCCCAAATCACATAAAGCAGTTCTAACATAATTGTTCTTAATAGAGCAAGGAATAGTTGGTATACCTAGATCACCAAGTTTCTTTGGAACCTTACCATTGAAGGAGTAATTAGCAAGCAAAGTAGAAATTTCCTCATTAGGAATCTTCCTTTTATTAGAGAGAATATCCTCCATATACTTTGAATAAGGAGACAGCTTAATAGCACCAGTCAAAGGAATTTGCAAGAATAAAGGTTTCATCCACTCACAAAACTTGTTGTAGTGTTATTCCTCCTTTGACTTGTGTTTCTTACCTGGAAAAGGCATAGGTTTCTGCACCCAAGGTTATCTCTCTTTACCATGTTTATTAGCAATAAAATCTTCCTTTGTGTACCTAGTGTTTTTAGTGTGCTTCTCAGGTTCTTCCTCACCTTCCTCCTTATCAGGAGACTTATCAATATTACCACTCTCAGTTTCAACATTAGAGACAGATATACTATTAGGATCTACAACAGGTTCAAGTGGTTCCTCAACTACTTTATGTTTCTTTTTCTTCCTCTTATGAGGACTACCACGATATTCACCTTGTTGAGAATCTTTCTCAATTCTTTTAGGGTTTCCTTCAGGATATAAAGGATCTTGAGTAGCTGCACCACTCCTTGTTCTAATTCCATAAGCATGTTTATTTCCTGAAGCATTAACTAGCATATCCTTTTGTACCTTAGCTAGTTGATCAAGTTGAGTTTTAACCATTTGAAAGTGTTTACAAAGCATTTTAATATCATTAGAAGTTCTTTCCACAATATCTTTCAACTCATGGATATCTCTAGAGTTTTCCAATAAATGATTCTGAACTTGTTTATTAAAATTACCTTGTTTAACAATAAATGTGTCAAGTTCCTCTAAGCACTGATCAGGAGGCTTACTATAAGGAATATCACCTTCATTAAATTGGAGAGAGTGTACCTCAATAGTAGATAAGTGGGGAATTGGCTTACATAATTATTTATAGGAGGTAGATTCTTCACATCTTCAGCTCTAATACCTTTCTCCTTTGGACACTTCTTAGTTTCCTTCATCACTTCATTATTTAATGCAATAACTCCCCTCTTCTTTGTTGTTGGTGTTGAAACTGGTTCAGGAACAACTGGTTTAGGAGTAATAGGCTCAGGTGTATTCAGCTCAGTTGAAAGTCCAATCATCATAATTCTTGCTTATCTTGGTCATTAATTATTCAGCATCTGTAGGAGTTCTTTTCCTGGAAACACAATCAGCAAAGCTATCTAGGTAGGTCCTAGAATCATCAGTTAGTCCATTATAATAAATATCAAGAAGCTCATTCTTAGATAATGGACATCCAGGATGTGCATGAATCAAGGAACATAATATTTTCCGTGACTCAGGCAATTTATCTTCTTCTCCCTGTTTAAAATCAAAAAGTCTCTGCAAAGCAGCATGTCTAGCACTCGGAGGAAAATATTTATGGAAGAAAGAAGCAATCAAGCAATCAAGCAATCAGGGCTATCAATGGAACCAGGAGGTAATCTATTAAACCAAGTCCTAGCTTCTCCTTTTAGTGAAAAGGGGAAGATCTTAGCAACAAAGTACTTGCGCATCTTAAAATCATCAGAGAACAAAGCACTCATAGTAGAAAGCTCATTCATATGAGCCACAACACTCTCATTTTCAGTCTCACAAAAAGGTTCTTTCTCAACAATATCTAAATAAGACAAATCAAGAGAGAAATCATAATCTTCATCTTTAATATCTATGAGAGAAGTGGCAAATTTAGTATCATAGGACAACTTAGGCATAATAGTACGTCTAGCAAGGAGACTCTTCATAGCACTAGTATCATGTGTGTTTCGGCACTCTTCAACAAATTCATCAGTGAGCTCAATGTAACCATCATTAATATCATAACTCTCACTAGACTCAGGTGAGCTAACAGGTGTAACAGTGTCTTCACTAGGAGTTTCGGTATTTCCTAGACTAGCCATAGTAGCATCTAGAAAAGGACCTAGTGAACCACTCGCATCAAGCACAGTAGAAGTAACATCATGAGCATCAAAAGCAGTTTCAGATTCAACAGTAGTAGCAGTGTGTGTAGCATGAGTATGTGGTGGTGGTGTGACAAGCTTACTTATAACAGACGGTGAATCAAGAGCAGCAGAGGTGTTTAGGACTGTACCTCTTCTTGTAGTGGATGGTAAAATAGGGAACTTTCCATCACGAGACTTCCCCATGATGAAAGGAGTAGCAGTGAACAATAATAGATCCAAGTGAACTTACAAATAAATCTATGCTCCCCGGCAACGGTGCTAGAAAATAGTATTGATGACCCACAAGTGTAGGGGATCGCAACAGTCTTCGCGGGTAGTATTACCCAATTTATTGATTTGACACAAGGGGAGCCAAAGAATACTTGCAAGTCTTAACAACTGAGTTTTCAGTTCAGCTGCACCTGGAAATAGTTCTTGCTCACAGAAGTTTATCAGTAGTAACAGTTTGGTAGTAGCAATAGCAAAGCAACAGCAGCAGTAACAACAACAATGAAACAGTAGCAATAGTAACAGTAATAGTAGCAGTAGGATTCGAGTGCGGTAGGCATAGGGATGGATGGACGGGCATTGCATGGACAAGTCTAAACATGTAACTTAAAGAACTAGGGCATTGCAGATAAACAATAACAAGCATCCAAGTACTAAGCAATCATAGGCATGTGCTCCAAACATAGTCATACGTGCTCGCAATGAGAACTTGCACAACATCTTCTGTCCAGCAAGCCCGTGGCAGCGGGGCCTCTAGGGAACTACTGGCAATTAAGGTGCTCCTTTTAATAGAGCACCGGTGCAAAGCATTAACACTCCATGAACACATGTTATCCTCACACCACAGCTGTTGGAATTATGCCCTAGAGGCAATAATAAAGATGTTATTATTATAATTCTTGTTCATGATAATGTTTATATTCCATGCTAGAATTGTATTAAGCGGAAACTTTAATACTTGTGTGGTTTGTGAACAACACCGTGTCCCTAGTACGCATCTATGGACTAGCTCATTGATTAATGATGGTTAAGGTTTCCTAACCATAGACATGAGTTGTCGATTAATAATGAGATCATATCATTGGGAGAATGATATGATGGACAGACCCAAACTAAGCAGAGCAATTAGATTGTGTCATCGTGTTCATCTTTGCGAAGCTTTCCTTATGTCAAATATTGTATTCCTTAGACCATGAGATAATACAACTCCCTGGTATCGGAAGAAAGCTTTGAGGTCATCAAACGTCATCCTATGAGAGGGTGATCATAAAGGTGTCTCTCAGGTGATCGGAAAGTGCCTGTTGGGTTGTATGTATCGAGATGGGATTTGTCCCTCCCAAGTCGGAGAGATATACTTCGGGCCCACTCGTGTCGATATCAACACCGCTTGCAAGCATGTGGTTAAGGAGTTAATCACAAAGTGATATCGGATTACGGAACGAGTAAAGTACTTAGCGTGAGCGAGATTGAACTAGGTATGGTATGCAACGATCGAATCTCGGGCAAGTAAAATATCGCGAGACAAAGGGAATATATATATGGGATTGATTGAATCCTGGCATCGTGGTTCATCCGATATTATCATCGATGAATGTGTGGGAGTCAATATGGGTTTCCAGACCCTGCTGTTGATTATTGATATAAGATCATGTTTGCATGTTCTCGAACCCGAAGGGTCACACACCTTAACGTGTCTCGACGCTAGGATAGATTGGATAATTGGTTTATGAGTTTTTGTTCAGAGTCTCGGATGGGATCCGGGACATCACGAGAGGTTCCGGAATGGTCCGGAGAATAAAATTCATATAAGGCAGTGCAGTTTTTGGAGTTCGGAATTGTTCCGGGTTAATCGGTATTGTACCGGAAGCTTCTAGAACCTTCCGGAGGGGGACCAACGTGGTCCCACCTGTCGGGAGGGGGCATGGGCCTATGAGGGAGTGCCCTGGCCGCATTGGGCCAGGGGCACAAGGCCCCATAGGGCCCAGCCGCCCAAACAAGGGGAAACCCTAATTGGGGCTTCTAGAAGGGGGGGTTCCTTGCCCCCCACTCCTCCCTCCTTTGGCCGCCGGCCTAGGGCTTGGGTGAGGGGTTAGGGACGGCGCCCACCCCTCTATATATAGAGGTCTGGGGCGCACCACCCCACCACACCTCCTTCTCAACCCTAGCCACCCTGCTGCCCTCCTCTCTCTCTCCCTCCCGACTGCGTGTAGGCGAAGCCCTGCTGTAGAAACTCTCCACCAATTGCACCGCGCCGTCGCGTTGTAGATCCAATCCATATCTCCACCATACTTGCTGGACCAAGGAAGGAGGAGACATCGAGGTGCCGCACGTGTGCATCTCTCGGAGGCATCGCCACTTGCGGTGTTAGATCGGATCGGATCACGAGGAGGAGAAGCGAGTACGACTACATCACCCACATTCCGACGAACGTTCCGCTATGCGAATCTTCAAGGGTATGAAGATCTCATCTAATCCCTCTCGTTTTTTGCATCTCCTAGATTAGATCTTGGCTTCCCTCTGTTCGCATCCGTAGAAAATTTTGATTTACTATGCCGCGAAACCCTTCAGTGGTATCATAGCTAGATCTATGCGTAGATGTGTTTCACGAGTAGAACGCAACATGGTTGTTGCGGGCGTTGATGTTTTCTGTTGCAAGCCTCTTGTTTGTGTTCTTCTTATGACGCGGGATAGTGAGATTGAAGCGGTCCAGGCCAACCTTACGTGACGTCGTTCGCGAGACCGGCTCCGCACTTGACGTGTGGCTTGTTCCACACATGCGGGTGGTGGATGCCTATTTCTCTCACTATAGTTGTCATGGGTTTAACACCAGAGTTTGGCAACCATAATATCACCGTTGTGGCTTTCCGTAGGTAAGAATCGTTCTTAGCTTGCTACTCCCATAAGCCACGTAAAACATGCAACAACAAAGTAGAGGCGTCTAACTTGTTTTTGCAGGGAGTGTTTTCTGTGATATGGTATGGCCCAAGATGTGATGTGTGTATTGTATGCGATGATCATGTTTCGTAATGTTTCACGACTTGCATGTTGATGAGTACACAACCGGCAGGAGCCATATGGTTGTCTTTATAATTGTGTATGACCTGCGAGTCAACTTCTTATACGCCATGTGTTGTAGCTGCTATTCATGGTGGAGGCAATCATGGTGGAGTGATGGAGATCATGCCGGCACGCACAAGATGGAGATCATTGCGCGAAGATTGGCTATACCATGTCACATAAAGTTATATGCATGTGATGTTTATCTTTTTATGTATCTTATTATGCTTAGATCGCGAAGGTAGCATTATAAGATGATTCCTCACTTAAAGATCAAGATAAAACTGTGTTCTCCCCATGTATGCACCGTTGCAAAAGTTCGTCGTGTCCAAGCATCACGTGATGATCGGGTGCTATAGACTCTACGCTCACATACAACGGGTGCAAGCCAGTTACTGCAGCGGAAATACTTGGGTTTGACTTGACGAGCCTAGCATGTACAGACATGGCCTCGGAACACATGAACCGAAAGGTTAAGCATGAGTCATATGAATGATATGATCGACACTTTGTTGTCCACCATTGAAGCCACATCTCTTCTCGTGAAGATCGGATTAGGTGTGGTGAATTTGGATCGTGTTCACTAAACAACTTGAGGGATGTTGAATTTAGTGGGAGTTTATCTAGTAATTTGATTAAAAGTTGAACTAGTTATCATGAACATAGTCTAATTTGTACTTGCAAATATTGTAGATCACATGGCTAAGTCCAACTTCAACTTCAACGTGTTTGCTGAGAAAGAAAAGCTTAAGAACAATGGGTCTAACTTCACCAACTGGTTCCGCAATCTGAGAATCATTCTCTCTAGCGGTCAAAAGGACTATGTCCTTGAGAAAGCGTTAGGTAATCCCCCTGTTGCAACTGCGCCGGCTGATGAGAAAGCTGTCTATCAGTCGCGCAAAGATGATTATGGTGTGATTAAGAGCACCATGTTGTTTGCTATGGAATCGGACCTTCAAAATCGTTTTGAAGACTATCCCGGGCCCTTTGAGATTCTTGAGGAACTGAAAACCATGTTCCAGACTGAGGCCCGTTCTGAGAGATATGAGATCTATGAGAGATTCTTTAACTGCAAGATGGAGGAAGGGAGTTCCGTTAGTGAGCACGCCATAAAGATGTCGGGCTACACTCAACGCCTTGAGCAACTGGACTGCAAGATTCCAGAGGAGCTCAAGATTGACAGGGTTCTGCAATCACTCCCTCCCAGCTACAAAAGCTTTGTAGTGACTCATAATTAGATTGGTTCCACTGATACGATCACCGAGCTCTTCGCAAAGCTGAAGGCTGCGGAGGTGGACATCAAAAAGGATAATCATGTGTTGATGGTCAACAAGCCCTCCTTTAAGAAAGGTAAGGGTGCAAAGAAGCCCTTCAAGAAAGGCGTGACAAGCGCGTTGCCCTGCTGAGAAGAAGCTCAAGTCTGGTCCTAAGCCGGACCGAGTGCTTCTATTGCAAGGACAAGGGTCCTTTGGGCATAATCGTCCGAAATACTTAGCGGACAAGAAGGCTGGCACCATCAAAGGTATATTTGATATACATGTTATTGATGTTTTCCTTACTAGCCCTCGTTGTAGTGCAGGTATTTGATCTTTGGTTCGTTGCTAATATTTGTAACTCGAAGCAGAGCTACGGAATAGACGGCTGACTTGCGAGGATGAGGTGACGATCTTGGCAACGGATCAAGAGTTGATGTGATGGCCGTCGACGCTCTCCTTAGTTTTACCTTGAGTTAGTTTTAAACCTTAATAAATGTTATTATGTACTGCGTTGAGCATGAACATTATTTCTGGATCGTGTTTATTGCAAGACGGTTATTCATTTAAATCGAAGAATAATGGTTGTTCTATTTATATGAGTAACATCTTTTATGGTCATGCACCTCTTGAATGGTTTATTTCTTCTAAATCTCGAAAGGGATGAAACACACATCCATAATATTGAGGCTAAGAGATGCAAAGTAGATAGTGATAATACTACTTATTTGTGGCACTGTCGTCTAGGTCATATTGGAGTAAAGCGCATGAAGAAACTCCATTCTGATGGACTTTTGGAGTCTCTTGATTTTGAATCATTTGACACATGCGAACCATGCCTCATGGGCAAGATGATCAAAACCCGTTCTCTAATGATGGAAGCAACAGACTTGTTGGAAATCATACATACCGATGTGTGCGGACCGATGAGTGTGTTTGACTTCGGTGGATATCGCTATTTTCTCACTTTTACCGACGACTTAAGTAGATATGGGTATATCTATTTAATGAAACATAAATCTAAAACATTTGAAAAGTTCAAGGAATTTCAGAGTGAAGTGGAGAACCATCGTAACAGAAAGATCAAGTTTCTACGACCCGATCGTGGGGGCGAATATTTGAGTTATGATTTTCTCACGCATCTTAAAGCAAGCGGAATTGTTTCGCAACTCACGCCACCCGAACACCACAATGTTAATGGTGTGTCGAACGCATTAATCAAACTCTATTAGATATGGTCCGATCGATGATGTCTCTTACTGATTTGCCGTTATCATTTTGGGGTTATGCATTAGAAAACGCTGCATTCACTTTAAATAGGGCACCATCTAAATCCGTTGAGACGACACCGTATGAACTGTGGTTTGGTGCTAAACCTAAGTTGTCGTTTCTTAAAGTTTGGGGATGCGAAGCTTACGTCAAGAAGTTGATGCCAGACAAGCTCGAACCCAAAGCGGAGAAATGCGTCTTCATAGGATACCCTAAGGAAACTATTGGGTATACCTTCTATCACAGAACCGAAGGCAAAGTGTTTTATGCAAGAACGGTTCCTTTCTTGAGAAGGAGTTTCTCTCGAAAGAAGTGAGTGGGAGGAAAGTAGAGCTAGACGAGGTTGTTGAACCTTCTCTTGAATTGGAGAGTAGCGCAGCACCTAAAATTGTTCCAGTGCCGCCTGCACCAATAATAGAGGAAGCTAATGATAAGGATCATGAAGCTTCGGACGATGCTGCTACCGAACGTCGCATGTCGACAAGGTCGCGTGCCCCTCCTTAGTGGTACGGCAACCCTGTCTTAACTGTCTTGTTAGTAGATGACAGTGAACCTGCGAACTATGAGGAAGCGATGATGAGTCCAGACTCTGAGAAATGGCTAGAGGCCATGAAATCCGAATTGGGATCCATGAGCGAAAACCAAGTATGGACTTTGGTGGACCCTCCTAGCGACCGAAAGGCCGTTGAGTGCAAATGGATTTTCAAGAAGAAAACGGACGCGGATGGTAATGTTACCGTCTATAAAGCACGGCTTGTCGCGAAAGGTTTTCGACAAGTTCAAGGTGTTGACTACGATGAGACTTTCTCTCCCGTAGCGATGTTTAAGTCCATTCGGATTTTATTAGCAATTGCTGCGTTTCATGATTATGAAATTTGGCAGATGGATGTCAAGACTGCGTTCCTCAATGGCAACATTGATGAAGAGTTATATATGATGCAACCCGAAGGTTTTGTTGATCCTAAGGATGCTGATAAAGTATGCAAGCTTGAGCGTTCCATTTATGGACTGAAGCAAGCATCTCGGAGTTGGAACCTTCGTTTTGATCAAGTGATCAAGAGCTTTGGATTTGTTCCAAATATCTACGAAGCTTGTATCTACAAGAAAGTGAGTGGGAGCTCGGTGACATTTCTGGTACTATATGTGGATGACATATTGATTATTGGAAATGACATTAACATGCTTAACGATGTGAAGAGTTATTTGAACAAGTGTTTTTCAATGAAAGACCTAGGTGAAGCTGCTTATATATTGGGCATCAAAATCTATAGAGATAGACAAAGACGCCTGATAGCTTTAAGCCAGAGTACATACCTAGACAAAGTTCTGAAAAGGTTCAGAATGGATAAGGCAAAGAAAGGTTCAGTGCCTATGTTGTCAGGTAAGATATTGAGCAAGGCTCAGTGTCCAGCTACGGTAAATGATAGAGAAGCTATGAGCAAAGTGCCTTATGCCTCGGCCATAGGTTCTATCATGTATGCCATGCTGTGTACTAGACCGGATGTGTCCAATGCTCTTAGTTTGACGAGCAGATATCAAAGTGATCCAGGAGTGGAACACTGGACAGCCGTGAAGAACATCCTAAAGTACCTAAATAGGACTAAAGAAATGTTCTTAGTCTATGGGGGTGATGAACAGCTCGTCGTAAAAGGTTACGTCGACGCTAGTTTCGACACCGACAAGGATGATTCTAAATCTCAGACAGGATACGTTTATATTTTGAATGGAGGAGCTGTGAGCTGGAGAAGCTGCAAGCAAAGCGTGATCACGGGATCTACAGTAGAAGCGGAATACATGGCTGCTGCAGAAGCGTCAAGTGAAGGAGTTTGGATCAGGAACTTCATCACTGAGCTTGGCGTGGTTCCAAGTGCATTGGACCCACTGGAGATATTGTGTGACAACACTAGCGCCATAGCAGTTGCTAAGGAACCAAGATATCATCCAAAGACCAAGCATATCAACCGCAAGTTTCATATAATCCGAGATTATATAGAAGATGGAGATCTTAAGATTAGCAAAGTACATACAGATCTGAATGTCGCAGATCCATTGACTAAACCTCTTCCACGTGCAAAACATGATCAGCACCTCACTGCCATGGGTGTGAGATTGTTGCCAAATGTAAACTAGATTATTGACTCTAGTGCAAGTGGGAGACTGTTGGAATTATGCCCTAGAGGCAATAATAAAGATGTTATTATTATAATTCTTGTTCATGATAATGTTTATATTCCATGCTAGAATTGTATTAAGCGGAAAC
The DNA here is from genome assembly GCA_023614405.1 of Avena insularis. Lineage (NCBI taxonomy): Eukaryota > Viridiplantae > Streptophyta > Magnoliopsida > Poales > Poaceae > Avena > Avena insularis. The sequence continues at coordinate 376,690,036 of CM042687.1, read as the reverse complement.
TTTAATACTTGTGTGGTTTGTGAACAACACCGTGTCCCTAGTACGCCTCTATGGACTAGCTCATTGATTAATGATGGTTAAGGTTTCCTAACCATAAACATGAGTTGTCGATTAATAATGAGATCATATCATTGGGAGAATGATATGATGGACAGACCCAAACTAAGCAAGGCAATTAGATCGTGTCATCGTGTTCATCTTTGCGAAGCTTTCCTTATGTCAAATATTGTATTCCTTAGACCATGAGATAATACAACTCCCTGGTATCGGAAGAAAGCTTTGAGGTCATCAAACGTCATCCTATGAGAGGGTGATCATAAAGGTGTCTCTCAGGTGATCGGAAAGTGCCTGTTGGGTTGTATGTATCGAGATGGGATTTGTCCCTCCCAAGTCGGAGAGATATACTTCAGGCCCACTCGGTAATCGATATCAACACCGCTTGCAAGCATGTGGTTAAGGAGTTAATCACAAAGTGATATCGGATTACGGAACGAGTAAAGTACTTGCGTGAAGCGAGATTGAACTAGGTATGGCAGTAGCGATCGAATCTCGGGCAAGTAAAATATCACGAGACGAAGGGAATATATATATGGGATTGATTGAATCCTGGCATCGTGGTTCATCCGAGATGATCATCGATGAATGTGTGGGAGTCAATATGGGTTTCCAGACCCCGCTGTTGATTATTGATATAAGATCATGTCTGCATGTTCTCGAACCCAAAGGGTCACACACTTAACGTGTCTTGACGCTAGGATAGATTGGATAATTGGTTTATGAGTTTTTGTTCGAAGTCTCGGATGGGATCCGGGACATCATGAGAGGTTCCGGAATGGTCCGGAGAATAAGATTCATATAAGGCAGTGCAGTTTTTGGAGTTCGGAATTGTTCCGGGTTAATCGGTATTGTACCGGAAGCTTCTAGAACCTTCCGGAGGGGGACCAACGTGGTCCCACCTGTCGGGAGGGGGCATGGTACTATGAGGGAGTTCCTTTTCCACATTGGGCCAGGGGCACAAGGCCCCATAGGGCCCAGCCGGCCAAACAAGGGGAAACCCTAATTGGGGCTTCTAGAAGGGGGGGTTTCCTTGCCCCCCACTCCTCCCTCCTTTGGCCGCCGGCCTAGGGCTTGGGGGAGGGGTTAGGTCTGGTGCCCACCCCTCTATATATATTGGGCTGGGGCGCACCCCCCCCCCCCACACCTCCTCCTCAACCCTAGCCGCCCTGCTGCCCTCCTCTCTCTCTCCCTCCCGACTGCGTGTAGGCGAAGCCCTGCTGCAGAAACTCTCCACCAATTGCATCGCGCCGTCGCGTTGTAGATCCAATCCATCTCTCCACCATACTTGATGGACCAAGGAAGGAGGAGACGTCGAGGTGCCGCATGTGTGCATCTCTCGGAGGCATCGCCACTTGCGGTGTTAGATCGGATCGGATCGCGAGGAGGAGAAGCGAGTATGACTACATCACCCACGTTAAGCGAGCGTTCACTGTCTTGAATCTTCAAGGGTATGAAGATCTCATCTAATCCCTCTCGTTGTTTGCATGTCCTAGATTAGATCTTGGCTTCCCTCTGTTCGCATCCGTAGAAATTTTTGATTTACTATGCCGCGAAACCCTTCAGCAGCCATCCCCTCTGGTTGTCCCAATTATTGTCACTTTGGGACCTTTGGATCCGGACAATGATATGTGTACATAACTTGCAGATAAGATCACAAACAATACTATCACAATGATTCAATAATAAGTTCAGATCTGAGATCATGGCACTCGGGCCCTAGTAACAAGCATTAAGCATAACAAGTTGCAAGAAAGTCAAATATCACTAATAGAGATACTAGGCACTATGCCCCTAACAGATCTTATTCGATTACATGATAGAACTCATTCAATCCCTACCACCCCTAAGCCTACAGCGGGGGATTACTCACTCATGGATGAGGGAAACATCGGTGGTTGATGGAGATGCGTTGGTGATGATGATGGCGATGATCCTCTCCAAATTCCCCGTCCCGACAGGGTGCCAGAATGGAGTTTCTGGATCCGAATCTTGGTTTCTGGCGGTGGCGGCGGAGCGGAATTCTTTCTGGAAAACTATCGAACCCCCCTCTGTTTTTAGGTCAGAAGGCAACTTATAGGCACGGAGGGAGGCCGAGGAGCTGCATGGGGTGGCCAAACCTCCCCTAGGCGCGGGGTCAGTGGGCCTGCGCCTGGGGTGGGTCTGGCCCCCTAGGCCTCCCCTTTGTCTCCCCTTCTGGCTCCATGGATCTTCTGGTGAGAAACAGTTTTTGGCATATTTTCCGAGATTTTTTCTGATAGTTCATTTTCTGCACAAAAACAAGACACCAAGGTAATTCTGCTGAAAATAGCGTCAGTCCGTATTAGTTGTATCCAAATCACACAAGTTTAGATAAGAAACAATAGCAAAGTGTTCGAGAAAGTAGATACGTTTTGGACGTATCGCGGGACGCCACGACCATCCGCGTCATCCCCATCGTCAGTGAGGTCCAAGGCGCATTGTCTCGCTCCGGTGTCGTGTCGTCTCGCTCTGATGGCAACCGCGTCATGGACCCTACCTTCTATAGTCCCTCCCATAGCACATGGGTATGCGACGTTGGCAAGTAGCGCCGCTTTAGGCGACATTTAGCATTTCGCCGGATTAGGCCATGGATAAGCATTTGTTTTGATGGTGGGCTTTAATGTTTGGGCCTTTTTGTCTTTTGTGGATTTGATTAGGTCTTTTCAGCTAGATTTTTTGTTTTTTTCTACCGTGTTAGATTTGAGTCAATGGGGAGATAGAACTCGTGGAGGAAGACAAACATATGATTGTGTGAAAACCTGAGCGAGTACGAGAGAGGTTGAAAGTGCACATATGCCACCTCGAGGAGGGTTGAATAGGCGGTTATTTTTTTTACGATATGGGCTTAACAAAGGTGGAATAAAACTAGCGTTTTATTTTGTCAAGCACAAAACCTATATATATACTATGGTTCACCTACGTGTACCAACAACTTATGCTAAGCAATACAAGTAACAAGGTGATAGCAAGATAGATTACTTCAAGCATGAAGGCTATAACAATGTAAAGTGCATACGAAAAGGGCTCGGGTATAGAGATAACCGAAGCATGCGGATGCGATGATGTTTTACCGAGTTCCTCCCTACAAGTGAGTATGTATCGTTGGATAGGTGGGCGGTACTGACAGCACCAACGTCACAAGAGGCATCACCCTATTCTCCCGAGCACCTGCCGCATGGCAAGCATCCGATCCACTATGGGACACTTGAGGGTGGTAACCAAACCCGTACAAGATTGGGACAATCTCCACAACTTAATCGGAGGCTTCCAATAATCACCACCAAGGCCACTAACTTGGGGAGAGATCCACAACTTAATTGGAGGCCTCAAGAACTCACCACAAAGGCCACTACACCGTCTAGGGTTCCAAGAACCCAAGAGTAACAAGCTTCTTGATTTCACCAACCAAATCTTCTGAGGAGAACTCAAATCGATGCACCTAATGCAATGGCAAGTCCTTCACTCTGAAATTTCAACAAAGCTACAAGGGGGAATAAGAGAGGAAGACCACAAGAGAAAATCCACAAAAGAAACCCCAAGATCAAGATCCCAAGATGTTCCCCTCACATAGATGAGAGATGGATTGGTGGAGTTGTATATCTAGATCTCCCCTTTCAAATCCCCCAAAAATATTCAAAAAATATGGGAGGGATTGAGAGTATTTGCAAGCTCTTGAAGGTAGAAACAATGGAGGAGAGAGAGAGAGAGGATGAAAGCAACCAGCCCCTTAGGGAAGAAGGGGCCCTTTTATAGCCCCCCACGACAACTAGCCTTTGTAGACCACTTATCCCGGAGTTTTTGGCCTTTAGGACAAGAGTTTCTAGCCCCAAGGACCGGAGTCTCCGGGGTACAGACTCTGGCCAGGACTCCAGGCAGCCTCCAGATGCTCTCTATATGCCCCCCGGAGTCTATGCCGGAATTTTGGCCGGAGTCTCTACCCCCCCCCCCCCCTCCGAGTCTCCGGGGTGCAGGACCAGAGTCTCCGGCCCCTCAAAAACTGACAAAAAAACAATACAAAAATATCCATAACTTTTGCATTCGAACTCCGATTTTGATGACGTTGGGCTCATTTCGAAGATAGTAACAAGATCTAAAAGATCATACAGGGAACCATCATAGTACAACAAGGGAGGATAGAACAAAATGATGAAATTTTTAACCTATCTAAAAAGATAAACCGGTAAAAACTCCCAACATCAAAAACTCAATAGAGAAGCATATGAAATCCGTTTTCGGTGAACTTGAGCTTGCCATGGAGATTAACACAATCACAAAATGGAACTTATTTCTTGTTTGCTCTTACTCGCACTTTCTTGATGAATACTTGCGAATTGCTCCCCCATACACCATGGGGAAACCATTTCTTTGAACTTGTCTTCATCAATCCATGATCACCAAGGATGGCAAGCTTCAAGCATGTGATTTCCATGAGACGTAGCATCTTGAGATTGCACTACATTTCTTCTAACTCCATTAGGATCATGTATTTAAGATACACACGAGGAACTCTATCTTCTTCTTCAACGCACTCTTAATCTTATTTTCTTTATTATTCTTCTTCTTCTCCAACATGATTCCAATAGGCCCAAATCCCTTAGACAATGCTTATTATTCTTAATTTTTTCAACCTTGAAGCCAACACATGGTCCAAGCAATGCCAATGGAAAAATCCTACAAGTGTAACTCAATGCAAATATTAGTCCATAGAGATTGTCATTAATTACCAAAACCACACATGGGGGCACACATGCCCTTTCAGAGGTATTTGTGCAACACTGCATTAATTGATTGTGTGGTACATATATACAATACTATATTAGTACATGTCTAAACTAACTCAAGAAAAAATAGCAGAAATACTAGATCCTAGCAAACTGAAACTATACCAGTAGGATCTCTACCCATACAACACACGACTCACTAACAACAATAATCACAATGATTGAAGGAGTGCCCCAATTCGGGATGGAAGGAGTTGAAGGATCTTAGGACGGCTTTACCCAGGGATGGTGGAGCATCCAACACTGCTAGCCAGGTCGTCGACGTTGCGGCGAGGGAGATCGAGGCGGTCATGCCTGCAACACTAACTACTAGAAACGCAAGGGGCCAGGAGCATTTCGTTTCCACCTTGAGAAACGTGAGGGACTACTAACCGCTGAGCCCTACCAGCAAAGACAAGCGTCTGATGCACGGTTGTAAATATCTTGTTTGTTCTCTTTGACCTCTCCTTCACCCTATCTCTACACAAAAGCTTCAGCCAGCGGGGGAGCGATTCCAGCAAGACCTAGGTGGTGCGCTACAAAGAAGGACTGCAAGATGAATGTAAGCGTGCATTTCTGGCTTTCAATTTTGATTTAGGAGGATATTTGTGGTTTCTTGATCGGAATCCATCTAGGTTTCTTGATCAAGGTCCATCTGGGTTTCCTGGTAGTGATTCATCTCGTTTTTTTCACATTTCAATTACCCCTCTTGCAGTTTCTATAAGAACCATATCCACCTTCTTCTATTGATAATGAACCGCAATGGAACGGGATAGTCATGGAGACACCTCTTAGGTACGCGTGCGGCTTGAAGCCACGTCCTAGAGTTATGTGCAACCGTCATCAGAGCGCTGACATCGGTCGCAGGTTCCATGGCTACGGTGAACTGAATCCCCAATGCAATGTCTGTTCTTGGGATGATAGGCAGAACACTTTATGTGTACTTAACGCGTGCATTGCATTGTCTGTGGTATCGACTTAAACACAAGGAAGTGTTGCACGAGGCTAAGATGATGTGACGCTTAGAAGAAATCTATGAGAAAGCTGCAGAGAGGCGGCGTACCACGAGTAGAAGGCCAAATGCAAGCCGATTTCTTTTGAGACGATGGACATTGTTAATAGGGATTTCTATTTTCGTGCCCTTGGTTCATTAGTTATACTCACTTTCCCCAGCCACTTAACTTTTCCTCACTTTTGCCCTCGCTATGTTATAAAACCCTCGCAGGTGGTCACAGGTGCTTAGATGGAGGGATGTCGTCAAGTCAAAGGCTTGATCGTTACATGCTGACTAGTGGGACCGCGTTGGGGCGGGTTGTGCGTTGAGTGTTACGTTACGTGGCCTCGACCGTTACATGCTAATGGGTGGGGCCATGTTGGGACGGGTCCTGCATACGTGTTGAAGGGTGGGGTCGCGTTGGGACTGATACGTTGGAAACGTATCTATAATTTTTGATGCTCCATGCTTGTTTAGTATCTACTTTGTTTTACTTGTCCACACTTTGAGGTGCTTTTTACATGTTTTCTGGTACTAACCTATTAACAAGTTGCAACAATGCCAGATTCCTGTTTTCTACTGTTTTTGGTTTCAGAAAAGTTAGTTAAGAAATATTCTCGGAATTGGACGGGACGAAGGACAAAGTCAATAACTTTCCGTGGGGAACAAGAAGTCTAGAGGGGAGCCCGGAAGGCCAGCCAGGGGGGCCAGACCCACCCTAGGCGCGAGTGGGACCAACCCCGCGTCTGGCTAGGGTTTGGGCACCCTGGCCCCCTCCCGGTCTCGCCCCTTCGCCTATAATAAGCCCCCGATATATAAACCCTGAGTACCCGATCAGAAATCCACGAAACCGTCTGTAGCCGCGGCCACCATCGTCCCTAGATCCGGGGGGATCTAAAGCTCTTCCTGGCACCCTGTCGGAGGGGAGATCATCCCGGAGGCCTTATCTCCGGTATGATTTGTGAGTAGTTCCACCTTGGACTATGGGTCCATGTAGTAGCTAGATGGTTGTATCTCCTCCTTTTTGCTTTCATGTATAGATCTTGTGAGCTCCGTTCATGATCAAGATCTAATCTATTTGTAATCATGCATGTTGTGTTTGCGGGGATCCGATGGATATTGAGATTATTATGTTGGTTTGATTAATGGTTTTATCTTTATGATTCTATCATGTCTGTGTTGTTTGTGATCTTGCATGCTCTCCGTTGCTAGTGGTTATCTTGGCCAAGTAGTTGCTAGTGACTCCAAGAGGGAGTATTTATGCTCGATAGTGGGTTCATGCCTCTAGTTTCCAAGGGAAGTGACAGAAATCTCTTCAGTTGTAGATGTGGTGTTGCTACTAGGGAGAAAACAACGGTCTCTTGTTCATGGAACATGTGGACTGTTTACCTTACACACTTTGCTTAAAGCAGTTGTCTGTTGCTTGCAACTTAATACTGGAGGGGGTTCGGATGATAACCTGAAGGTGGACTTCTAGTCAAAGATGCAGTTGGATGACGGTTGAAAGAACATATGTGCCCCCATGTGTGGTTTTGGTAATTAATGACAACCTTTATGGACTAATATGTGTACTAAGTTATACTTGTAGGATTTGTCCATTGGCATCGCTTGGAGCATGTGGTGGCTTCAATGTCGATGAAATGAAAAGAAGATGTGTTGTGCAAGCTCAAAATGCACCATATATAGAAGATCTCATGTTTGATGCTTTCCATCCTCGGTGATCATGGATCGATGATGAGGGATTAAGAAAGGCGTTCCATCTTGAGAAGGGAAAGATCGACTACATCGAGCTCAAGTGGAATGCTCAAGGCAAAGGTATAATCTTGATAGGTTTTCCCTTTTTCCGATCTCATGTTGTGTGTGGGAGACCGGGTTTAGGATATATAACCGTACTATCAAGAGGGGCTCTCGAATGAGGAATTCGGTCACATCGTTCGGAGAGAGCTCAAACCTTTGCATACTTGCATCATCGTATTTGGTTGTTATTTGTTCTTATCCATGTGAGGATATAGAGCTTGTGGTAATCTCCATAACAAGCTCGTGTTCATCAAAATCGGATCTTCCATTTGTATCTTATCGTGATTTTGATCTTGGCGGTCTTCCGGTTTCTCACCAAGTGAGGTATCTCACATTATTATACTTGATACTTTCTTAATTGGTGATAACCAATATTTTAGGGTAGCCATTGTCGTCCTCTTTCTAAAGCAATTGGAATCAGGTCAATCGGAGCTACCAATCAAAAGTTATTGACGTTTGAATTTGCCCCATATTTGATTTATAAAAGAAAGGGAAACAGATGTTTTTACGGGCCGGCCCTACTACCGATGCAGTCGCGCCAGTGTGCTGTATACACTGCCTGGCACCCACATCCGGTTGGACCGGTCTAGCCCAGTTGTACCGCTCGGGTGGGCCGGTACTACCGGTCGGCCCATCCCGCTCGACCTGCTAGTTCCCCGCATCGTCTCCACTTGGGCCGGCCCGTTTCTCCCTGCCGCCCAGCGTGCTGCCAGCCTGGCTCTGTAGCCGCCGCCCGCGTTGACCGCCTCGCCCGCTTTCGCACTGCAGCTCTTTGCTTTGCTCTGCCTGCAGGCCAGTGCCTCCGCCGCTTCGCTTCGCGGCTCGCTCATGGCCTTCGCTGCATCTTTGCAGCCCGCTTGGCCCCACCCCGCGTTGCGCCTCGCCGACTTCTTCTTTGCTTGCATTAGCTGGCCCACCAGCCCGACGTCCGCTTGCTGCTTGGCTGCTTGCTCCGCTTGCCCCATCAGATCTGCCACTGCTGCTTTTTCCTAGGACTGGTGCGGTACTACCGGTTAAATCCGGTAGTACCGGACCGTTCCGAAAAATAGCCCCAACGGCCAGATTTTTGGGGCCCCTATTTAAGGCTTTGCCCGTTTTGAGTTTAAAAGCTTCTTCCTCTTCTATTAGGCTAAGCTTTGTCCACACTTGCTCTAGATCTTGAAGCTTGCCTAGTCTTTTCCCTCCGATGATTCTTGCCCATATTTGAGTGGAAGAGAGAGGATATCTAGATCCATGTTTTGACCTAACCGATTCATCTCTTTGTGAGTGCATCTTTGGGGATCTAGATTTTGGGGGATTTTGTGTCTCTCTTTGATTCCTCCTCTCTTGTTCCTCCAATAGCTTTAGTAGCTTTGTTGGAACTTGAGAGTGAGGGATTTGAGCACCTTTGTGGTGTTCTTGCCATTTGCATTTGGTGCATCGGTTTGAATTCTCCTCGAAGGATTTGGTTCGTGTGACTCATTGGAGCTTGTCCCTCTTGGGTTCTTGGAACCCTAGACGGTTTTTTGGCCTTGGTGGCATTGTGGCATTTGTTGGTAGCCTCCAATTAAGTTGTGGAGAAGTGCCCCAACCTTGTGAGAGGTTCCGGTTGCCACCAACAAGTGCACCGATAGTAGAAGCGTGGATCGATCCCATTGGAGTGAGATTCACCGGAGAATAAGGGAGGCTGTTTGTGGCGTTGGTGGTTTGATACCACCCCCTCTCCAAACAAGACATACTCCATGTTGGGAGGAACTCGGTAAAATATCGGTGTCCCCGCGTGCCTCGGTTATCTCTATACCCGAGCTCTTTACTTATGCACTTTACATTGTCATAGCCTTCATGCTTGAAGTAATATATATCTTGCTATCACTTTGTTGCTTGTATTTCTTAGCATAAGTTGTTGGTACTCATAGGTGAACCTTAGTTGTTTTAGGTTATGCTTAACAAAGTAAACACTAGTTTTATTCCGCCTTTGTTGAGCCACTCTAGGAAAAGTTTTAATTGCCTATTCACCCCCCCTCTATGCGACATCCGTATCCTTTCAACGGTCTATGTATATTGTTGTATTGCCCAATCAACCTCATAGGATCTTTCTGGATAGTAATTGCATTGTTATGCCTGCTCAGTTCCTGTCAATTGTCCCGCTGTAATTTGTTTCCCTTCATGCCATGTTGTTTATCTAAGGAGAGCACCTCTAGTGAACTATGGACCCCAGTCCAATCTTTACCATTGATACATCTTCCACTGTTACTTGTTTACTTGCTGCAAACCATTACCTTCCACACCATATGTTTAATCCTTTGTTACAGCAAACCAGTGAGCTTGACAACCTCACTGATTCATTGGGGCGAAGTCTTGAGTTTGTGTTGTTCAGGTCTCCACATTTCTTGCAACACCTGTGTGACGTTTCCTTCCTCCTACTGGTTCGATAACCTCGATCTCAACTGAGGGAAGACTTGCTGATGTGCTCTTCACACCTTTCTCTTGGGGTTCCCAACAAGACTCCATCAAGTTTTCTGGCGCCATCAAGGAGTCATCAACAAGTTTTCTGGCGCAGTTGCTAGGGAGGCTAAGGACGTTTTCACTAGGGGAGTCCTTCACTTCCTTTCTCTCTACTTTGTTTTTAGTTTGGTTTGTTTCTTTTGCTTGGTTTTGTTTGCCTCTTTCCAAAAAACCCAAAAAAATTAGTCTAGTTTGGTTTGCTTTCTTTATTCAAAAACACAAAAAAAAATAGTTCTTACTCTAGTTGGTGGTCTGTCATTGCCTTGCTTGGTCATGCTTTCCATCAATGGATGGTTTCTTTGAAACTAGTTCTTATTGGCAAGGTGGGTTCACGGAAGAACAAAAGTATTATTATAAGGAACACCGTTTGTGACAAAAAGGGAAACACTTATGGGAACAAATTGATAAGTTGAATGCTATTGCTAGAGACGTGTGCCTACTTATAATGTTACTTATTGCTTTGATAAGTCTTATTGCTGCAGGAGGTATAAACACCTTCCTTTTCAATGTGAGTATAATGATAATGTTACCATATCCTCTTATGTTAAAGGAAATTATGACTTTTATGATGTCGAACAAATTGAAGAATTTATTGCTTTCAAGGGTGCATTTGAACTTGCTAGTTTGCTTGAAAATACTGATGATGCACATTATGAACATGAAGTTTATGAGATACTTAAATTTTGCTTTGACAATTACAAGGAAGAAAATGGCTATATTCTTGAATATTTTAATAGATTCTTTCCACAAATGGAAGAGTCTAATGCCTTGCAGGATCCTATGGAAGAAGAAATTGTTGAAACTCGAAGCTCATTAGATGAAAAAGAGGAGGAGAGTGATGAACAAAAGGAGGAAAAATGGATTATCTACCCATGCCTACCTTCTAATGAGAGTAACTCTTTATCCCTTACATTATTTGATTGTCCCCCGTTCTTACCAAAGGAGGATGAATGTTATGTTCTTGTGGTTCCTTTTGAAATATCTACTTTGGATAAAACCTGTGAAGGTTTTAATCCCACTATTTTTGAGCTTGATAGAAATTATGTGTTTGTAGATCATGAAAAGCATGCTTTATGTGATAGCTATATTGTTGACTTTATTCATGATGCTACTAAAAATTATTATGAGAGAGGAAAGTATGGTTGTACAAGTTTTCATGGTACTGAAACACCTCTCTATGTGCTGAAAGTTTAGAAGTTGCTCTTGTTTCATCTTCCTATGCATGTCACTTTTTTCTTTGTGAATTTATTTGCATACAAGATTCCTATGCATAGGAAGTGGGTTAGACTTAAATGTGTTTTGAATTTGCTTCTTGATGCTCTGTTTGACTTCAATTCATAATTCTTATGTGAGCACCTTCTCAAGCTATCAAGCCTAACTTAAAGGCGTTAAAGAAAAGTACTTGTTGGAAGATAACCCAAGAGTTTCCTTGAGTCTTGGAAGTTATTACTTCAGTAATGACCTCTCCTTATCCTTTTTGTTTGCTTTTTGTGCCAAGAATGACCTCTAATGAGAGGGAAGTAAGATTTGGGGAGTTGCTGTCCCAAAACAGATTTCTATCCTCCACCAAAAAAATCGTGAGGAGGCTTTGTAACTCGGATTGAGCTAAAAATTTATGAATAAATCTCCCAGTATGTTCGATAACTTTTGTTAGTTCAATACTTTTTGATTTGAGCAACAGAAGATGTTCAAAAAAATTCGTTTCTACCTGCTGGTCTGTTTTGACACATTTCTGCCGTTATTTGCATTTGCTTCTTATTGATTCCTTTTTGAGCTCTCTTCAGGTAAATTGAGTTTATTTGAAGGAGTTACTACAGTATCTTGTGTTTATATTGAAAAGCCTTGCAGTTCCAAAGCTTTTACAGTGGTCTAATATCTTTTGAATAAGCTAATGTTGCTAATGAAGATTGTGTGAAGTTTTGTATGAAGGAAGAATTTCAGGTGTAGAAAGAGAATGATGCAATGAGATGAAGAATGGAAAAAAGCTCAAGCTTGGGGATGCCACCATGGTGTCACCCCAAGAAATATCCAAGTGGTACAAGCATCAAAGCTTGGGGATGCCCAAGGCATCCCCTTCTTCATCAATAAAAAGTTCAGGTATGTCTAGACACTTCGTTTTTATTGTTTCATGCACAGTTGTGTTGTTCTTGGAGCGTCTTAGTTTTCATTTTCTTTGCTTAGTTTGTTTAGTTTGCTTTAGTAGTTTGGACCCCCTTTCTCGCTGTGTTATTTTGCAAATAAGTTTGCTTGGTGTTGGAAAGGAGTAGTAAGTTCTTGCTTGTAAGTGCAAGAGGAGCTTGCATTGACTGTGACTTAGACTTCAGCATGACATGCTAGGTGTTGTTTTAGTATTATGCTTAGTGATTATTGTTGTAGCATGTCTTGTTCCAAACAATTGGGATTGCTTTGTGTGCCTTGAAGAAATTATGTGTTGTTTTAGCATGCAAAAGCATAGTATTGTGGTATTCTCCTTTGATGTTTTGATTGGGTTGACTTGGCACATGCTCACACCATGTTATGACTATGACAAGTCACCATTAGCATCTATGATCATTTAGTCCTTGACTTGTAGTACCACTCTTTGCTTTGATTAGTTTGCTTTGTTGCATTGCATAATTATGGCCATTATTGCTCTCTTAGTTGGTTGCTCCCAGTCTTTTGCTAGCCTCCACTTGTATGAGTAAGTTCTACTCATGCCTCCAACTCCCAAGAAACCAAGTTATTCCAAAGTGTCCACCATAAACTCCTATGCATGGTGTGTTACACCATTCCAAGTATATTCTTGTTTTCAACTATCTTCCAATTAAAAACTATTTTGTTATGTGAAAACTTAGTGATTAAAGCCCTCACGAACTTGATGGAACACTTTATTCTTTGCCCCTAATAAACTTGAACCATTGTGACAACTTTGTTGTATATGCTGGCACTTATAAGTTGGAATTAGCAGAACCGTGCTATCACGGGGAACATTTTCAACATTGCACTTGTACCTTGTTGTACTCAGTTGATATCATGTTCTTTTGTCTATGGATGTCACCGGTGTGAAATAAAGAGGGAACTTGTAAGTCCATGGAGTTTGTATCCTGTGTTAGAGAAACGCCTGGGCCGCTAGCCTAAGCCATGCCTAATCATGGTGGAAACTTGCAGCGAAGCATTCTTCTTATAAAAAAGAGACACATTGAGAAAAGAGGAAAGAGAGAGAAAACACCATATTCCCATGGTACATAAGAAGAATTGTTGAGATGCTCATTGTCTGCTTGCCTTGTCATTTTGGTTATGGGAAAGCTCCTGTGCCATGTGCAAGGGGTACCCCGTTGGAGGTTCTCAATGATATGCAAATACTTACAGTGACAAGAACTTACCTAGACCCAAAGTTGAGTATGCATGAGGTGTGGCCCTCGTATTCAAGGGGCATGATATTGCCAACTTATACTTCGTCAAGCATATACTCCAGCTTTGCCACTTTAACCTTAACCACTTCAAGATGCTTATGATAGGGGCAATGAGGGCTGAAAGCTAACAAGTACCATAATTTTTGGAAGCTCTTTTTGAAACTTGTAATCCCTGCTTCCTTTAAAAAAAGGCCTTTCTTCCACCATTATTGAGTCTCCACCTTCTACCTTTAGGAACCATTAAGAGAGTATAGTTGTCATTCTGTGTGCAGTGTTCCAAGCTTATTAATTGATGCATATTGTGTTATTACTTGTTCTTGTGCTACTTGTTTCTAGTCACCCTTGTGAACTTTGCAGGTGTCCTATGCATTATATTGCTACTCTATGAGGGACAAGCTGATTGCCACTATGCTATGTTTTCTGCATGTGAAACAAACAAATGTTTTTCAATGCATATTATTCATGATCTTTGTTTGTAGTTTGCCATATTGCATGCATAATTACTATGTCCTATTGTTAGAACTCCATCTTTCATGCACATGTTTAGAGTTCTTTGATCCCAGCTTTCAATGCTTACAAATGGTTGGATCTTTATTGTGAGGGTGCATGCCACCTAAAAAATTATTCTTTTATCACTTACCTACTCGAGGACGAGCAGGAGTTAAGCTTGGGGATGCTGATACGTTGGAAACGTATCTATAATTTTTGATGCTCCATGCTTGTTTAGTATCTACTTTGCTTTACTTGTCCACACTTTGAGGTGCTTTTTACATGTTTTCTGGTACTAACCAATTAACAAGTTGCAACAGTGACAGATGCCTGTTTTCTTCTGTTTTTGGTTTCAGAAAAGTTAGTAAAGAAATATTCTCGGAATTGGACGGGACGAAGGACAAAGTCAATAACTTTCCGTGGGGAACAAGAAGTCCAGAGCGGAGCCCGGAAGGCCAGCCAGGGGGGCCAGACCCACCCTAGGTGTGGGTGGGCCTAGGGTTTAGGCACCCTGGCCGCCTACCGGTCTCGCCCCTTCGCCTATAAGAAGCCCCCGATATATAAACCCTGAGTACCCGATCAGAAATCCACGAAACCGTCTGTAGCCGCCGCCACCACCATCGTCCCTAGATCGGGGGGATCTGAAGCTCTTCCCGGCACCCTGCCGGAGGGGAGATCATCCAGGAGGCCTTCTCTCCGGTATGATTTGTGAGTAGTTCCACCTTGGACTATGGGTCCATGTAGTAGCTAGATGGTTGTATCTCCTCCTTTGTGCTTTCATGTATAGATCTTGTGAGATCCGTTCATGATCAAGATCTAATCTATTTGTAATCATGAATGTTGTGTTTGGGGGGATCCGATGGATATTGAGATTATTATGTTGGTTTGATTAATGGTTTTATCTTTATGATTCTATCATGTCTGTCTTTTTTGTGATCTTGCATGCTCTCCGTTGCTAGTGGTTATCTTGGCCAAGTAGTTGCTAGTGACTCCAAGAGGGAGTATTTATGCTCGATAGTGGGTTCATGCCTCTAGTTTCCAAGGGAAGTGACAGAAATCTCTTCGGTTGTAGATGTGTTGTTGCTACTAGGGAGAAAACAACGGTCTCTTGTTCATGGAACATGTGGACTGTTTACCTTACACACTTTGCTTAAAGCAGTTGTCTGTTGCTTGCAACTTAATACTGGAGGGGGTTCGGATGATAACCTGAAGGTGGACTTCTAGTCATAGATGCAGTTGGATGACAGTCTATGTATATTGTTGTATTTCCCAATCAACCTCATAGGATCTTTCTGGCTAGTAATTTCATTGTTATGCCTTGCTCAGTTCCTATCAATTGCCCCGCTGTAATTTGTTTACCCTTCATGCCATGTTGTTTATCTAAGGAGAGCACCTCTAGTGAACTATGTACCCCGGTCCAATCTTTACCATTTATACATCTTCCACTGTTACTTGTTTACTTGCTGCAAACCATTACCTTCCACACCCTACGTTTAATCCTTTGTTACAGCAAACCGGTGAGCTTGACAACCTCACTGATTCGTTGGGGCGAAGTCTTGAGTTTGTGTTGTGCAGGTCTCCGTGTTGCTTGCAACACCTGTGTGACATTTCCTTCCTCCTACTGGTTCGATAACCTTGGTCTCAACTGAGGGAAGACTTGCTACTGTGCTCTTCACACCTTGCTCTTGGGGTTCCCAACAAGACTCCACACCAGCCATCAAGTTTTATGGCTCCATCAAGGAGTCATCAGGGACGGGTCTTGCATACATGGTGAAGAGTGGGGACGCATGGAGACACATCGGACCGGCCGTTCTTGCTCACCCAAAGCATTCGCTTCCCCTGAGCCTGGAACAGCTCCCACACCGCCCCTCAGCTGCCCCGCCATCGTTCCCACCTACCTTATGTCCTCCTCGGCCCCTTATCCGCCCATCCCCCTAGCCATGGATCCCACTCCACCTCCGGTTGTGCTCCTGTCCCCGCTTGATCTACCCCTTTCACGGAACAGTATGCAACGCCGGCTGGTGCACTGTCCATCCACATCGAGCACGGAGAAGATTGGGTGGAATCGTAGGGATCTAACGCATGGATTCCATCTGGGTAAGCATCGTTTCCCTTTTGTGGGTTGATTATTGGTAGTATTTGAGCGCGAATCGCTGGTGCTCAACTAACTGCCTTGCTTTTCGAATAGTATTGATCCAGTGCTGGCATTTAGGCTGGCGGTTAGACTTGATACTAGCGTAATTCATGGTTGTGAACAATATCTCTCTGTATTTACTTCCCAGCGGTGGTTGCAACCTCCATAACTATCAGAGATAGATAAAATCTATTGTAAATTCCCCTGGAGCAGTGGCGATTCAGTTGGTTTGCAAGAGTGTTTATAATTATGAAACTCTTGCACGGTCTGAAATTATAATTGACACAACTCTCGCACGGCTAGCGATTCACTTTCAAATTAAAAAAATTATATAACTCTTAATGTACAAGAGTGTTTATAATTGACACAACTCTTGAACACTTTCATATTAAAAAAATATATAACTCTTAATGTAAAAGAGTGTTTATAATTGACACAACTCTTGAACAGTTTCAAATTAAAAAAATACAACTCTTAATGTAAAAGAGTGTTTATAATTGACACAACTCTTGAACACTTTCAAATTGAAAAAATTATACAACTCTCAATGTAAAAGAGTGTTTATAATTGACACAACTCTTGAACACTTTCAAATTGAAAAAATTATACAACTCTTAATGTAAAAGAGTGTTTATAATTGACACAACTCTTGAACACTTTAAAATTAAAAAATATACAACTCTTAATGTAAAAGAGTGTTTATAATTGACACAACTCTTGAACACTTTCAAATTAAAAAAATCATACAACTCTTAATGTAAAAGAGTGTTTATAATTACCACAACTCTTGAACATTTTCAAATTAATTTTTTTTATACAACTCTTAATGTAAAAGAGTGTTTACCATTTTTAGAGCGTGAAAAGTGATCCCTAAACTTGCATATACGAAAATTATAAACCTATGAACACTGTGAAATCGCACTTAATATGTGATAATGACGTGCTAAGAAAATCTTGAGAAGTTATCATTTTTATATACACCTTTGAACTTTTGATATCGCACTTAGGACATGATAATGTTGTGCTAATAAAATCCTGATCATTTATCATTTTCATGGAGTGAAATATAATACAAAAATTATACACCTTTGAACACTTTCACTTCAAATTACATTCAAAATCATTTGTTTATAGAGTTAAAGCATCAGTGGCAAACTCGTTATTTTGCATGGATAGAGGGTGCCCCCCCCGACAAATACAGGGGTTATCATGTCCGCTAAATCACAGAGGATCAATCATAGGATCAACGGTTGGTGGGTATGATCTACGTGACAACTGTCTCGACCAATCAGAGCATAGCAGCCAAGATGAGCACAGGTGCGAGAGTTTGTAACTAAGAGAGAGAGGAAAACTAAGTAGAACTTAAAAACCAAGGGCAAAACTGACAAGGGGGTTCAAATAGAAAATAGAGAGAGATTTTAAAAATGGAAAAATGCTTCTTTTATACAATAAAATACATATTGGCATACATCAAACTATTTGCAATTCAAATATATATCAGTTTGACAATTATTACCTCATTCAGAAAAATTATATTTTGGGGAGGGATGTTTTGGAAAGAGGTTTGAGTAGAAAGCCATGAACCTTCATAGATAGTAGGTGATTTGAGAAATGGTGATTTAGGTTAAAACTTGATTTATATACATTTCTTATGGTGGCAGGTCACATACTAAGACTCCCTGGGTAGATGCCACTATGTTTTGATCTTTTTGAATTTGTTGTGCATAAAATGACTCAATTAGCTAGCTAAAACCCATTCGTTGACTCTCTGTTGACTAGCCACCGGAGGGTAAAAGTGAGTATATTGCACATGGCAGTGTTAGTACTGGAGGGCAAAACTAAGTACAACCAAACTGCCAGTGCTACACTCAAGGGTATAACTGAGCACAACTAAGTGGCCAAGGTTAGATACAAGGGGAAAATGTGACGCATGGTACGTGTGTCGCGGTGAACGGGGCGGTAGCGGACGTGTGTGGCCGTGCACGGTGCAGTAGCATACACGGTTACGCGGTGCACGGTGGTGTAATGAAACGTCTCCTCTCTTCACCTTTATAGAGGCCTCCTCACTCTCACTCATCACTCACTCGCTCACTCACGCAAGCAACCATCTCCACTATCCCATCACCTTCTGCAAACCCCCAAGAAAACCCCAACCATGCCGGTGATGGAGAAGAACGAAACAGTGGCCATCGTCGCCTACAAGGCGGCCGATGAGGAGGCCCCCGTCCCCGTACAGGCCCCCGTCTAGGCATTGAAGGCAGCCGCCATCCCCGTCCAGACCCCTGTCCCCGCTTCCGCCGTATCCGCCGGCGAGGAGGCCCTCGTCCCTGTACAAGCCCCCGTTGTTCTCCTGCAGATCCTGCATGGCTGGGACCCCTATGGGGACAACGATTACATCAGGTCGGAGAACCCCTTCGACACCAGCTTAGCCGACCCATGGTCGGAGGTAACTAGGGTTTTCTCCCCTCCCTTTGTTCTTCCCCCATTCCCATTGTTGGATGCTAGATCGTGTCTTATTAGGGCTCGGCTGTTCGTATTTTCAATTGTTGGATGCTAGGTATTTTTATAGTAGCTAATCCTCTTGTGTTAGATCTTATATTTCGATGAATGCCCCTAGTTGGGATCAGTACTAGCATCGATCTGTAGTTGGGATCAGTATTAGCACCGATCTATAGTTGGGATCAGTCCTAGCACCGATATGTAGTTGGGATCAGTATTCGATTTGGTTTGAGATTTTGGGATTTGGGAATAATCAGGGGATCTCAATCGGTTAATTTATGTAATTAATCAATCTCGATAATCACGGTATCTCAATCATGTCCTTATTGCACGCTACTGTTTTTTGTAATAGGTGGATAGCAGCAACGTCTGCAGCGATGACGAGTCCACGGACACCAAGACTCTTCAGATGCCGAGGAAGCTGAAATCCGTCCAGTTCAACGGCTTCTTCACCGGTGACGTCTATAGGTGCCCCTTCTGCACCAGGGGCCTCGCCACCGACTTCAACTCCCTCGTGAGGCATGCCGAGGACGTGAAAACCTGCGGCCTATCAAAGAACTCCAACGCCTTCAGAGCCAAGCACCAGGCGCTCAGTTTTCATCTCTGCAACCTCCAGAAGGTGGCCATCGAGGAGGGTCGCATGCGCCCGATCAAGCCCAAGGCGCCCAAGGTCAAGGTACTGGGCAACAAGAAGTGGAGGAAGCGCCAGAGGGAGGGGCAGAGGTCCTCCTAGCGGAGGCCATGAGGGGCCACTGATCTTGTGCTGCTGCTGTAAATCAGCTTCTTTTGTTTTGTTGTCTGTGTTGAACTTGTAAGTTACTGCTGCTGAGCAGCCTAATTGTCGAACCTTGTTTAAGTACCGTACTATATAATCCTTTATTAGCTGCTTTATCTACATCTTCTCTGTTTATCTACATATTTATGGTGCTGGTTAAATTTGCTGCTAGATTGGGAAAATACGAGGGCCAAAAGGAACCATGAATGTAGAGAGAACCTGCTCTAGATTCGTTGCCTTTTTAGGCAAAAATAACAACTGTTAGCGACATAAAGTCAAAAAGGCGCTCTTAAAAAGGCCAATCATAAACATAACAAAAAAATCTTCCAATTTAGGCGACAGGACGCACGTAACTACCAAACGTGCCCCACATGGTCCCACACAACATCCCCCAAAACGCGTTCCCAACAAGCTGGCCTCACGCAGTCCAACATGGGGGGTCCTACTACGGGACCCAACTGAACGTGGCCCCACCTGTCAGCACGTAACAGGGGGGTCCTATTTGTCAGCATGTAACGACGATGGTCCACTACGGTACCCACCTGAATGCGGCCTCACTTGTCAGCACGTAACGGCGAGGGTTCGCTAACGGGACCCGACGGAGAGCGAGTTTCAGACCGATGTGAGAGCTTCGTACAAGGAACTGGGCAAAAGTGAGAAAAAGTTAAGCGGCTGGGGAAAAGTGAGTACATATAACAAACCAGGAGTACAAAAATAGAAATCCTTTGTTAATAAAATGCGTCAGTTAGTTGATTCAGATGTGAATGCAATACTGGATTTGGATTTAGAGTTTGTTACATGTATTTTGTCTGTTGAGTCAGATTAATGGTATAAGGAGTAGTACTATGCTTGTTTCTTATTTAGTTTGAAACATGTATTGTATAATTATTATTTGAGTACTTTATCATCTTCCTTCAGTTGTTTGAGAATTATTGTATCCTATATTTTTTAATTCATTGTTATTTTCATACTTGTTTACCTTTCTAAAAATGCAAACTTTTTTTCATGGGCCAGAGCGACCAAGCCCACCCAACTTTAGACCTAAAGCTTATCCAAGAATATCCCCCACCTCTAGATCTCACTTTCACCTCCCACCACTCCAACGCCCCAACCACGGCTGCGCAAACCTCTCCGACCCTCCACCAAGGCTACACTAACCTCTTCGGAACCTTCGAACACGGATGTGCACAACTCTACGTCAACCGCGGTTGTGCATAACTCTCCCTCGACCGCAGCGACACGAACCTCTCAGTTACCCTTGATCGTTGCGGCACGAACCTCTCGGGCACCAACGTTGAGTACAAAGGGAAGCATCACCCTTACCCTATCCATCTTGATTCTATGAAGGTGGAGGGACCTCCACCAAAGAAGAGGCAAACGAAACGCATAAATTCTAGGGGAATGACCCCTAGATGCTACCTTGCTTCTAGAAATCTTGTTGCTAATCTTAATCGTAGGGAATATATGTGTGTTCCAACCAAATATCTTCTTGGAGAATGGGATAGGCACCTTTCCAAGAAGAGGCAGAGAGGATCAATCCTGGAGTGGAAACCCAACAAGGAGAAAGTTTGGCAAAATCTCTAGGAAGACCTTTATCAAGGTACAAAACAATTCAAGCAATCTTATGACCTCATGATGGATCTCTGATACATCATAAACGTATCTATAATTTTTGATGTTCCATGCTTGTTTAGTATCCACTTTGCTTTGCTTTGTCTACACTTTGAAGTATTTTTATATGTATTCTGGGACTAACCTATTAACAAGATGCCACAGTGCCAGTTACCTGTTTTCTGATGTTTTTGGTTCAAAAAGTCAGAATATAAATATTCTTGGAATTGGACGGGACAAAAATCAAAGTCAATCTTTTACCGAGGAGAACACGGAGCGAGAAGACGAGGCGGAGGAGGGCCTAGAGGGGGCCACACCCCCTGGCCACGTGGTCTGGCCTGGCCCGCGCCTGTGGGGTGCAGCTGCCTCGGGCACCCCCTCGGCCTTCCTCTTTGCCTATAAGAATCCCCCGATACCTAAACCCTAAGTACCCGATCAATCTTCCACGAAACAGTTCATAGCCGCTACCACCATCGTCCCTAGATCGGGGTGGATCTGAAGCTCTTCCTGGCACCCTGCCGGAGGGGAGAGATCATCCCGGAGGCCTTCTTCATCACCATGCCAGCCTCCGGTATGATGCGTGAGTAGTTCCACCTTGGACTATGGGTCCATACAGTATCTAGATGGTTGTTTCTCCTCCTTTGTGCTACCATGTTTAGATCTTGTGAGCTCTGTTCATGATCAAGATCATCTATTTGTAATCATGCATGTTGTGTTTGCGGGGATCCGATGGATATTGAGATTATTATGTCATATTGGTTAATGATTCTATCTTATTGATTCTACCATGTCCGTGTTGTTTGAGATCTTGCATGCTCTCCGTTTCTAGTAGCTATCTTGGCCAAGTATATGCTAGTGACTCCAAGAGGGAGTATTTATGCTTGATAGTGGGTTCATGCCTCTATTGAATCTGGGGAAGTGACAGAAATCTCTAAGGTTGTAGATGTGCTGTTGCTACTAGGGAGAAAAAACAATCTCTTGTTCATGGAACAACTATATTCTTTACTTTACACACTTTGCTTAAAGAAG
Organism: Avena insularis; assembly: GCA_023614405.1. Taxonomy (NCBI): domain Eukaryota; kingdom Viridiplantae; phylum Streptophyta; class Magnoliopsida; order Poales; family Poaceae; genus Avena; species Avena insularis. Next base: position 376,667,997 of record CM042687.1, on the reverse strand, counting down.
TTATCTATTGCTTGCAACTTAATACTGGAGGGGGTTCGGATGATAACCTGAAGATGGATTACTAGTCATAGATGCAGTTGGATGGCGGTCTATGTATATTGTTGTAATGCCCAATCAAATCTCATAGGATCATGAATGTCTAGTATTGCATTGTTATGCCTTGCGCTGTCCTGTCAATTGTCTCGCTGTAATTTGTTTACCCAGGATGTTATGTTGTTTATCTTAAGGAGAACACCTATAGTGAACTGTGGACCACGGTCCAATCTTTACCATTGATACATCTTCCACTGCTACTGTTTACTTTCTGCAAGCCACCATTACCTTCCACACCATACAATTAATCCTTTGTTTTCAGCAAACCGGTGAGATTGACAACCTCATTGTTCGTTGGGGCAAAGTCTTGAGTTTGTGTTGTGCAGGTTTCCAAGTTGCTAGCAACACCTTTTAGTCGTTTCCTTCCTCCTACTGGTTCGATAACCTTGGTTTCTTACTGAGGGAAAAACTTATTGTTGTACTCATCATACCTTCCTCTTGGGGTTTCCAAATGAAGCTCTACCGTGATCTGAGCTGCAATCAATCTCATTAATGACCTCGAGAATCACTACGACCTTGAGGCGCCCAAGAAATAGGAAAACTGGAGACCTGCAACCATAACTCAAACTTAGGGAGTATCACCCAGTATTTTGTGCATTTTAGTTTATAATATGTATCTAGTTATGGTTTTTACTTTGGGGAGAGTTTTCATACTTTATCTATCTTGTATCTTAGTTTATTGCAAAGCTCTTAGAGCATTATCATGTATCCTTGGTGGAGTGGGTTTTAATAAAATAAAATATGGTGTCATCCATGGTTCCATTATTTGGAGATAGTCACATCATGTTAGAGGTTTCAATTACATCTAGCCTTGAAACAAATTAACTTGAGCATGTTAGACAAGCTTAGAATTGATCTCAATAAATAAAGATATAATAAGTGAAAATTTCAAAGAAATTTATGATTGAATAAATATCAAATTTGGAATTTGAAGGAGAGATTTGGTATTGTAGAATAAAAATCTAGGAAGAGATGCTAACAAGGGGGCATGCGACACTCTTGTTAATTTTTGTAACCAAAGCATACATTGATGTTATGGATCTTTCAATACATATGACCTAATGGAAAATGACTGAAATACAGGCACTTCGTTAGAAGTGATATGTGAAAGTTAAAAATGTGGAAAGAGCATATTGTCCTAAGGTTATTAAGAAACAAGACCGTTAACCAATAACATGTTTTGGGGTGAAGGTGTTTAGCTGTGCAAGAGAAATACTTGGGAGCATATGGTTGAACTTCACGTCTACCTTGTCGTCGCCATTATCTTATTTTAGTTGTTTATCCCATGAGAGTTTATCTCTCTTGAAAAGTCATTGGTAATACTATGAATAGTGCAATGGTTATTGCTAAAAGTTAATGTGAAATTAAAATATGATTCAATTATCCAATATGCAATGGTTGTTTTGTTCCAAAATAAAGTGTATCTGCTATAATATTTATGTTGTCATTATTTGCATGTCTGTTAGTTTATAAATCTTTTAAGATAATTGAACATGCATGAGTTGATGATATAATGCACATTTCCACATATAATAACACATACTTGAGCTTGTCCTCTTGCTATATAGAGGATCGAGCTTTTTCTAAAAAGAGCATTTACTTTATAACAATTTACTTTTCTTCATACTATAAACCTTAAAACACAAATACCTTGCATCTTTTATTGTTTTTCTTATTGAACTTGCTAACCAATACCTTCAACTCCTCATGGATTTGACAACATTTTCTATATTGAAAGGTACTACAATAGATCTCCTACACTTGGGAGAAATCATGATGACATAAATAAATCATTGGAGGCTATTGTGAATGCAAGAAAGGAAGAGCATGAGGAGATGAAGTTTTGTAAGAACAAAGAAATAGAGGAGAGGCCGGCGATCGAGGATAGGAAGGTGGCATTAGAGGAGAAGAAGGTGGCCATGAAATAAACTCTCCGACTCATGGAGCATTAGAACAATCTCTTATTAATGGACACATCCAACCTTGATGAAAGGAAAAATTAATACATCAACATTTGTTGTCATCAAGTCTTGGCTAAAAAAAGAATGATGGGAAGTTACATTAATGGATAGATGTGAGGTGCTAACATGGGGGAATACATGGGTGGCATGAGTGGCATGATGAGTGCACCTATATATGGGAGGAAAGGGAGCACATATGGGAGGTTGTTGGGAATATGCCCTAGAGGCAATGATGTATGATGATATTCCCTAAAATATTCATAAATTTATTAAGTTGTCCCTTGTGTGAACATCTGATATATATCATCGAATACGTGATTCGGTTGTGGAACTATATTTTCATGTTGCTCTTACAAGATGTCCTTGGTCGTTAAGGTTGTGCTGGACATACAACTTAGACTAATGTGAAGTTGGCTTGATGACTCGGTTCCACTTGTCATGGGCATGGTGATGCTATTCCAACTTGCACGAACTTGGATAAAGAGTTCAGCGAGTCGGACTAACCCATAGTTGAGATGCAACGAGCATGTTGATTTGCAGTCTCATACAATGGAATCCTTTGACCTGAGGTGATTGCATGATCCGAGTTGTGGATCGCCAACTTAGGTTCTATAAAACGTTGTTCCGTAAATGGGCAACTATAAAGGTATAGTTCGGGTTGGTTGTGAATCAAGCTGCGTGACATGGATTACCAAGATGGGATTTGCCCCTTCGTAATGGAGAGATATTCTCTAGGCCCTCTCGTGTGATATAATTCGGAAGCATGGCCATGCGCTACTCAGTTAAGTGTTAACTGAGGAGTTGGACTAAGAGTTAGTCTAGTGAATTGTATATCACGAAATGAGAAGAGGGTTAAGCTATTAAAGGGATGACAACAACTCGCCTATAGCTTAACAAGATATATCGTGTGGCAAAGGGACTTAGACGAAAGTCACATTGAAGGTTTTTCTTCCGGACTTTACGGCATTTGGGAGATGGCACGTCTTGCTAGAGGCTGCTATCATCTATCGACTTGAGACCAAGTGTTCATGGGATTGAGTGAGACTCAAAGCCATGACGGGATACTTTGAGGTGTAGCTCATGTCGTGTTCATATGTTCATGAACCTACAAGGTCACACATTTAAAGGTAAGGAGCCCATGTGGATGAGATCCATGTGGTAGTTGGGTTACAGCCTAAATGGGCCTCAAGAGTTGACCCCAACTAGGTGTGTATATAAGTGGAGCGACAAGGGATAGTCCCTGACCTAGCCGTGACTTTCTCCACTCCCAAATCGGCTTAGATAGGATCTAGCAGTCCTCTGCATGTGCTCCTTCTTGTATGTGTGGATACCGGTAGAGGCGTTGCACGTGTGGCACTGGAGACAAAGGGATCTGGCGAAGGAGTTCGTGGGGATTCAGAGGAGATGTTCATCAGACCGGTCGACATTGCATCACCTGGCGCTTTTTATCGATAATCCACACCTGCACGTCAAGTGGTAAATCTCGTGGCCTATTGCCTGAGCTGGATCTTGGGAGCACCGTGTTAGACAAAAGTTTTTTTATCGTCCCGCGGCCCAACAGAGGCATCCGTGGAATGAGTGCACCTATGGGAGGAATCAGTGGTATGGTAGCACCTCCGGGTGGCTTTGGAGGCATGATTGGCATGAGTGCACCTATGGGAGGCATGGGTGGCATGAGTGCACCCATGAAGGCATGGGAGCAACAATAGGAGGATTTGGTGGCATGGGAGCACCTCCGGGTGGCATTGAGTCATGGGCAGCGACGGAGGTAGAAAAAAAATGAGGAGGGCCATTGAAAAAAAATTGCCCTTTCACTTGTTGGGGAGGGCCAAAGTATAAATTTACACTATTTTGAGGTGTTTTTGGCAATAAAATGAGGGGTATACAAAAAATTTCGGAACCTTAGGGGAGGCCAGGGCCCCTGTCTGCACCACTGGTCATAGGAGCTACAACGGGTGGATTCATGCCTTCCATGGGTGGCGGCTTTGGAGCTTCCACGGGTGATGCCACATGCTCCTACAATACTACCAACACCGTCCAAGTTTCCAATGATGATGAAGTATATGATGGAGATGTTCATGGAAAGGATAAGGCATGATGATTGTAAGCATTGATGTTTGATGTGTTTGTGTGAACTCTAATTATGGTGAACTTGGTTGTGTCGAATTATGTTATGCATTTGAGCGATCCCATGAATTTAAACTATGCTAATATTATCAAGTCATGATATTGGATTTATATGTCTGTGTTGGAAATTAGATTCATATGTTTGTCACTATTGTTTGATGTTGGCAAGTTAATAGAGGTGTGTTTGATCTTGACAAGCGGTAGCCGGGCCCGCCCTCTTTTAGCCGCGCCCTCTTTTAGCGTGCCTGCAAGACAGCTCCCTACAGCGCTGCAAAACTGGCGCCAATAACTCAAAACTGGTGCTCTATTTTTAAGAATGTGTTGTAGATGCTCTTAGCAGCATTGAGTATGGTGAAGACGAGCTCTTTGGTTCTGCCGCATGCTGGCACAAGCACATCTAATTTCAACGGCGACACCATGGAAATTTGTGCAGGAAATTTCACTGGCCAGTGATTGCCGTAGTTACTATACCGTAAGCATATGAGTTAGGCTGGTTATAGTGGGAGTATCATAATACTAGTATCATGCATATGATACTAGTGTATGATACTATGTCTCTAGTGCATTGTATCATGTACTAGTATCATGGTATATTTATTGATTTATAGAATCTCTATGTAAAATGTGTGTACAAGATTTACTTGCCATTATGATTCTTAGTTTTACGTGCTATGATACGGTATCTACCTACGATACTTTAACCACCTCTCTTCATTAATTGTAATGCCACGTCAGATTTTTGTCAAGTTGACATACATAATACACCTTATGATACTAGCACTAGGACCAGCCTTAGCTAGATCTCCGTACGTACGTGCAAGTTGTAATACAAGCACTCAAGCCTCTGGAGTATATAGAACAGTAGAGCACGGTAGCACACAGCATGTACGTGCGGCGCTATCTTCACTTGGCGTAGCCGATGCTGACGCCGCCGACGGTGACCAGCTCGCCGCCGCACCTCGGCACCAGCGACACAACGACCGTCTTGTCACCGTCCGCTCCGATGTTGTCCATCAGGTCGCAAACACCGAACCTCGCCACCGTCTTGACCGACCCCTTCGTCTTGTTCTGCCTGACCATGTGCGGAGTCAACGCGACGCTTCCGGCGCAGTACCCCGTCGCCGCCCCGGCCCCGCTCTCGGGCTCGTTTACCAGCACGTCGAACTTGACGAACTTGAAGTGGTCGGCGATCTCGATGCCCTCCACGATCAGCACCTCTTCTGCCGCCGCCTTCTCTGCGGCGCTCCTCGACACCTCTGGCCTCGTCACCGTCACGCGCACGGTCTCGCTCAGCGTCGCCGGGAGCGATCCCGAGGCGGGCACCGGCGTGACGGCGGACTTCGTGGACGGCATGGCGTCCAGCCACGGCAGGCCGACGTCCTGGTACGCGTACCCCATGGCGGCGGGGTCGAGGCAGTCTCGGACGCGGACTCGCACGGGGCGCGCCTCCTCGTCGTAGAAGAGGAAGGCGGCGTCGAGCCAGTCGGCGTCGGCGAAGTCGGTGTTGCCGGGGCGGAGGCCGCGCCAGACCTGCCAGAGGCGGTCGATGTTGGCGTGGTGCGCGAAGAAGATCGTGTCGCGCGCCGCCGAGTAGAAGTTGCCCATGTCCTCGCCGTTGGGCAGCCGAGGGTCCCCAGTCCAGCGGTGCATCGGGCCGTGCGGCACGCCCTCGATTGAGCCTGCGCCCGGGTCCGGCGCGTCGCCCGCGCGGTACGGCTGCCCCATGAACAGCTCCGTCTTCTTGGAACTGGACACCATCTGGCGGTACATGATCTTGAGGTTCTTGTCGATCTGCTGGTCGGTCGGGATGCTGGGGTCGGTGCCGTTGTAGTCGAGGTCGAGCGGGAACGGCGGCTGGTGGGCGGGGTCGCGCCTCTCGTTGTAGAGCGCCGAAGACTGGTTGGCGTAGATCGGCGGCAGGGTCATGCCGCCCGGCACGTCCCAGTTCCAGAACGGCAGCGCGAAGGTGTCGTCGCCGATGAGCTTGCCCAGGATCCTCTCGTGGAAGTAGACGTAGAACCTGCGCGTCCAAATTATCAAGTCAAACGCATGAACCTACATGTTCGTTACGCACATGTACTGACGCTACATGTTCGTTACCATGCATGTGTGTGTATATAAAAGACACGTGTATGTGTGTGTATGGTACGCTACCTGTGCCACGGGAAGAAGTGCCAGCAGTTGTGTATCTGGAGCTCCAGGTCAGGGAAGCCGACCTGGTCATATGCGCCGTCGCAGTAGGCGCAGTGCACACGCCATTGCTGCTCGAAGCTGCGCGGGTCGTCGGCCGGCAACTGCTTCATCAGCGCCACGGCCCGCTCGTACTTGGCCAGGTACTCCGCGTCCACGAGGTGCGCCGCGGGACGAACACGTAGCGGCAGCGAGCCCTGCTGCGGCAGCTGGAAGTCGACGATGCCGGTGCCGAACGCCGGGCAGCAGTTGGTATCCGGCGCCGTGTCCGGGAGGTCCGGCGGGTTGCAGTTGCGGAGGTCCGGGGCCTGGATCGGTGCGGCGATCGCGCCGCGGCCTCTCTGCATGCCCAGCCCGGCCGCCGCCGCGCCGCCGATGCCGAGCAGCAAGTCACGGCGGTCGACGCGGCCACCACCGCCGCCAGCTGCGTTGCATGTCAGACGCCGTGGCTGCCTCGCTTTAATGATGTCGTGGAGATGGACGGTGCGCTTGCGCCCAAGGGCTTGGAGGCAGCACGGTCTGCGAGTGCCAGGGGTGGCGCTCGGTGCCAGTACGCTCGCGCCGATCTCCATGGCTCTCTAGCTTTGCTCTACCTCTAGCTCTGGTCAAAGGATACTCACTCACTCAGCACCCGCAAAAAAAAAAAAGATACTCACTCAAGTTACCGTGTCATGTGTTGCGCTATTCCGTCGCCATAGTGTTGCTATATATACTGCCCGATCGCGCGCGACGCACCGGTGCACGTACAGGCCTGCCGGCCGAGGCTGTTGGGTTTGAATTTTCGTTTAATTTAGAGTAGTAATATGCATATGTTACTAGTCTAAGTTAATAGTACCTCTATAGTTAAAATAATATAGGTGTGATATTATGCAAAGTCTCACTTATTGTAATATAGACTTATTTTGTCTTAAAATGTACGATGTATGGTAACATAGCTAGTTACCACAAATGTCTCTCTCATTATTTAATTACATGTTATCTCATCTAAATGCTTAGTTGACAATACATGTAGAACTATGTTACTATCCAAGTTACTTCCACTATGACTAGCCTTAGTACGAATGGTGTAACAGTTCACCTGCATAACTACTGTTCGCTACGACTAGAGCATCTCTAACCTATCCCCTCTAATATTTTTTTTCGAAATGAGGAATGCTGCCCTGGCCCCTGATCCCTCTAATCGTATCGCTTAGAGAACTTTTTTTAGACGTTGCTACACAATGACCGGTCTGAAAAAGTAGAATCCTGGCGGGAATTCAGGTCTAGAGTCAGCTCATTTCAAATACAAAAATTTAAAATAGTTTTTAGGTGAAACCGTTTGTCCGAATTAAGATTCGTTTTCATTGTTAGGCTAGTCGTGACGACATCTTCGAAACTAGATCCCATGTTGGTATATTTTAATAACTTTTTTGGACCAAAAATTATCCATCCGTAACACGCGAGTTATCCAGACTTCAACATGTAAGTTATCCACCTAATAACACACCTAATAACATGCAAGTTATCCATCATTATAAATAAATTATCTACGGATCACGTGTTAGGAATATGTAACTTTTTTGTTTACGCATAAGTTATCCATGAGTAACATAAGAGTTATCCATACTTTATCATGTAAGTTATCTATCTAATAACATGTAAGTTATTCATTACTATAAAAATTAATCACGAATAAAATATAAAAAGTTATTCTAACGGCTCGATCTCGTTGCCCGTCGCCATTCTCACAGCGTATGGATTACTTAACCTTGAAAGGCTACCGCGTTCAACATCAAACATAATAACTAAATTTAAACTTTGTTCCATACAATATAAATAAATAGGGTCTTATGTCCAACCAACAACCACACTAAGTCGTAGTAAACAACGTGTTGCGCAACCAGTATACTAGCGGCTCGACTTGGTCATCCATCGTAGTTACTGTGGCGTACGAGTGACGAAGCCTCGAAGAGTTTTAGGGTTCCGAGGTTCCATCGGTCGACGCTAACACATTGATTGGAATAAAGCCTCACTATCCTAACAACTAGTCTACTGTGTTTCAATTAAACTTGCTCAACACGTATACGAGAACGTCTCTATCCAACAAGTTTATATGGTGGGTAACTGATGTGTTATTTGGTGGATAACTTACATATTATATAATGGATAACTCACGTGTTTGCGGGTGGATAACTTTTTGGTTCGATTTTTTTTATCGAAACATATCAACATGGTATCTAGTTTTGAAGATCTTGTCGCGACTAGTCCAACGGTGAAAACGGATCTTAAATTGGACAAACGGTTTGATCTAAAAAGCATTTTGAATTTTCGAAATAATACTGACAGCATGTGTTCATACTTCCTGTCAGGTTTTGTAATCTACCGACCGGTCTGAAAGTAGATTTTCCCCTTTTTTTACTCTTCTAACGGCCAAAGCCGCACCTAATTAAAACCCAAAAAACGTTGAGGGGAGATTATTTAAGAAACCCTCCCTGAAAATTCCACTTCACTCTCCTATTTTTACTCGGCCACGAGGTCGATGACTAAAAATTCTCAACCGCACCGACCACCTCCACTTGCGCTCCCACTGCCGTATCCGGCCTACTCCACGCCGCCGCCGACTGCCCTCTCTGCCGCTGGCCACCGACGCCGGCCCTGACCTCCAAATCTTCTCCTCCGCCAGCCCTGTGAAGGCCTCCGCCTCCCTCTCCAATGTGAAACGCCGCCAGGTTCTATACTACTATGTCGCCTACATCCTTCGTTGGCTCAAACAGCCTAGTACCTCAGGGACCTCGCCCCTTTCCCCATGACGACCACCACTGGCGGGAGTTCTACTCTGACCTCCGTTGTCGTCGATTTGTCATCCCCTAGAGTTCGTGCTACCGCACGCTGCCCCTGGAGTTCCTGCTCCCGAACGTTGTTGTTTGGCCAGGAGCTCCACCTCTGCGACGACCTGCTGCCGCCCAACGCGCGACGGTCGTCTCCCGTCGCCTACTCAGTTGCTTTCATCCCCTCTCTCCTTTGCTGCAACGAGTACATAGCCTCTGGTGGCCATTGCAAATTTTAGCTAGCTATTGCAAATTTTAAGCTAGTTATAGCATCTTTGACTGATCCAATTTGGCTAAAATTGTTTAGATAGGAAGTGTTAGTACAAACTAGACGCATAGAAAGTGCTTGATATAATATTTGAGCCAAATTAAAATTTTGGTCCCCTAAATATTAAGGATCGCAAAACTTAGAGCAACATGCATAGGAAGTTAAGTTATAGAAAGGATTTTAGTCCTTTAAGTTTTTTGGGATGCGTTAGAGATACTCTAAGATTGATACGAGGATGGATGGGGGTTCGCGGGAGAGACTAGGCAAAAGGTTCATTGAGGCGATGCGCCGGCAAAGTGTTTAGCTAAGACAAATCACTGGATCTAAAAGGGGATCGTGACAAACCACTGGATCTAGTTAGTCCTAGACTGCTTGACGATTAGGTTGCCTTGCATAGACACTGCATTGCGACATATGAACGGATGCACTAGTAATATTCAGTGTACGTGGTAAAAGAGAAAGATTTTGGTCAACTCTAACCGATCCCCTTTTCCCGCTTAAAAGACTTTATTTCGGCAGCTAACGGCCGAAGCCGTATCTAACCCAAACCCTAAAATCCGTTAGAGGACTATAAATAGGATCCGGCGGGCTAAAACCTCACCCTCTCCTCCCAAATATAGCGGCCGCCGAGCCGAGGACTAAAAACCCCCAATGCCCACCGCTTCCGCTCCGGCCGCTGCAAAATCCACCGCCACCACCACTTACGTGCCGGATATGGGCGGACCTTCATGCCGCCGCTCCCCACCTCCCATCCGCAGCGCTAGCCGAGGTCGCGGTAGCTCGTGGGGCCATTTCGGCGACCTCCCGCTGCCTCCGCCGCTGCATCCCTGCTACCACGACGTCCGACAGCGGGAGTGGGGGACGTGGGTGTCCGAGATCACCGACCGGAACACCGGTCGGCGCATCTGGCTCGGGTCCTTCCAGAGCGTGGCGCAGGCGGCATGGAGGCACGACATCGAGAATGTCGGCCTCCACGGTGACGAGTGCGGCCCTCTCAACTTCTCTCTCGTCACCTTGGAGCCGGTGCCGAAGCTCTTCGTGCCGTCCTCCATCCGGCCGCGCGGGCCGGATTGCGAGGGAGGACCAGGATGCGTGGGAGCGCATCAAAGCGCAGAGAGAGGAAGAGTGTCTTACGGCCGAGCTTCGGCGGCTAAATCCGGGCCGTGTGGCGAAGGAGGCGGCAGCGTTCTCCAAGTTCGTCGCCAAGAAATTGGCCCCAGCTGCGGCCTCTTTGTCCTCGTCTCCGGCGAGATCCCCAGCTGCAGCCTCTTCGTCCTCGGCTCCGGCCCTAGCCGTGGCCGCTTCGTCCTCAGCTCCGACCGCGGTCCCAGTGGTCATCTCGCTGGACAGCAACGAGGAGGAAGAGATCGAGCGTTAGCTTGGGCCCAACTGTGGGTGAAGCCGTGGCGGCGAGCTCAACGGCGGCCTCCCGGGCGGTGGGGGTTCAAATTAGTCTATGTTTAGCTAAATTTATGTAATGTTTTAGTTTTAGCTATGAACTATGTATGAAATCATTTGAAAAATGTCGAGTTGGGTACAAATTCAATTTAAAATCTATTATACTCCTTTAAATTAAAGGGGATTGAATCTGGTGGCCACCATTTAGAGGACATAAAATTTTAAGTCCGCTGTTTTCTCCGGCCAAAAGTCCTCTAAAATAAAGGAAATCGGTTAGTGTTGCTCTTAGGGCACGTACAATGCGGTGACGTCAGCCTTTCCTTATGCTCGCCACATTGGATTTTTGCTTAGTTGGAGGAGAGAAACAAGAGAGAGGGGGTTGTCTTCCCTTAACTAAGGGATGATCTCTTAGCAATAAGAGAAGACTATTTTTCTCCATTGTACCATATGCCTTCTCTTAGACAATCAATTTTTTACTAAAAATAGTTAATTTTTATTAATTGCTAGATATGTCTTAGGGCATGTACAATGCTAGAGAAGTCATGCCTTCTCTTAGCTGTCCACATCATTTAGAGAAAACACAATATATAACTTATACAATGCATTATCTCTTATTGCTATCTCTAGCAATTAATAAAAATTAACTATTTTTAGTAAAAAAATGATTGACTAAGAAAAGGCATATGGTACAATGGAGAAAAATAGTCTTCTCTTATTGCTAAGAGATCATCCCTTAGCTAAGGGAAGACAACCCTCTCTCTCTTGTTTTTTTCTTCTCCAACTAAGCAAAAATCCGACGTGGCAAGCATAAGAGAAGGCTGACGTCATCACATTGTACGTGCCCTTAGTCCTCTAGATGGGGGTTGCGGGAGAGACTAGGCAAAAGGTTCATTGAGGCGATGCGCCGGCAAAGTGTTTAGCTAAGACAAATCACTGGATCTAAAAGGGGATCGTGACAAACCACTGGATCTAGTTAGTCCTAGACTGCTTGACGATTAGGTTGCCTTGCATAGACACTGCATTGCGACATATGAACGGATGCATTAGTACTATTCAGTGTACGTGGTCTAAGAGAAAGATTTTGATCAACTGGAAAATCAGGAATTGCTACTTTAGAGATAGAGTGGTCTTAGTTGAAGCATTCAAGAGTTTCCGCGTACTCAGGCGAGTTTCCGTGTTTGGCTAAAATTAACAAATTTTGGCAAACTTTGGGCGAATATTTTTGGCCGAATATAGGCGAACTTTGAGCGAATATGGTCGATACGGATGAACTTTGGGCGAATATGGACGATATGGACGAATATGAGCGATACAGACGAACTTTGCGTAAATATGCCCGAATTTTGGGCGAACTTTGGGCGAATATGGTCGATACGGATCAACTTTGGGCGAATATGCCCAAATTTTGGACGAACTTTGGGTGAATCTGGTCTATATGGACAACTTTGGATGAAATTTGAACGAATATGGGCGATACGGACGAACTTTGGGCGAATATGCCCGAGTTTTAGACGAACTTTGGGCGAATATGGTCTCCATGGACGAACTTTGGACGAATATGGTCTATATGAGCGAACTTTGAGCGAATATGGGCGAACTTTGGACGAATATGGACGAACTTCGAATAAATAAGAACGAATATATGCTGACTAGGCGGGTCCACTCGCCGAATTCGCTTCGTCTGGCATTTCCAGGGCGTACCCAGGATTTGGGATTCGGCCTGGGTAGACCGGACCAAAACACGCCGAAATCCGAGCGAAAACAGGTCCTTAGGTACACGACTGGCCAATTTTCAGCGTCCAAACCGAAATTCTGCGTCCGTATCGGCCAGCCTCCTGGTAGGCGTAGAGATGCTCTAAAAATTCTTCGACACCCAGGGCGCAAGTTCACAAGACGTGGCATTACAATAAGGACGCCAGATAGAGAGAGAATTCTACTAATACTAACACGTAACGGTATCATAGTGCGCCTATGAAGCAACAAAAGTTAAATCATATCCACAATTTTGTAGTAGTTACGAATTCTAGAAATTAATAAATGGAGTGGGAGTATGATACTAGTGTACGTATGTAATTTCAATATAGTAAGTACACACACTACAATACTTGATCATGATACTGTGCAGGGTCAAAATACCTGTTTTCTAAGAAAACTTAAGAAATAAGCAGTAAAACTTATACCAATTGTTCAACATCCCCCCTTCATGTCTCGTATGTAACTTAGGTAGATCCTATGGAAAAAAAACATGTTTTTAAACTTCATTATTTTCCCCTGTTTCCTAGTAAATGATTTGCTACCATGGCAGGCTTTAATTGTATCATGTATATATATTTTACTTTTATTGTGCCTTGCATATGTGGAAACCCTCAATCTGGTCATGACTCGATGAAATGTCCGCGTCTGATATCTATATTACCTTTGAGCCCAATTAAAGAGCATTTTGACAAGTGAAACATACAAAAGTGATATGACACATCTACTTCTATTATTTAGAGTTATTTTTAAAGTAAATTCCATTTGCTTATGTTGTAATTTTTCCTAATATGACCTAACCCATTTATTATATTGCACACATGACCACCTTCCATCTCCCACCCACCGCAAAGAATCTCCGGCCGTTTGGGGTCCGCGAGGACAATGCCATGCGCATCTAGGCCTTTAGCCCGCGGAGGAGCGGATGAAAACTGGTGTGTACCTTCCTCGACGAGGGCTACGACCGTCGTCATGATCGCCGCATGTACGACCTTGAGCGGAACTCGTACTCGACTCTAACGGTCTGCTTCGTCAACCCTAAGGACGTCGTCCATGCCTACCACTGCGGCTGCGAGATGATGGTGTTCATCTGTGCCAACATGTACACCAACTATTGGGACCAGTTCCCAAAAGCGGAAGATTCATCAAGTACGTCTTGCAGGAGCTGCCAATTGTGGAGGTGGTGGCGGCGTAGGAGGACGAGCTAGCTGTGGCGCCAGAGAAGGATGTGGATCAGCAGTAGTGCAGAACTAACTGGTGACTGTAAGTTCTGCTAGTATCAAGTAGTCTATTTTTATTGTAAACTGTTGCACGTAATAATGAAAACTTCTGTTTTTTACCGAGTAGTGTTCTACTCATAATCATGACTACAAACTTTTATTTTAGCATTATCAGATAAGGGCAAATTCTTTTTTATTCTAGCTCCGTCTAAAGTGCATAGTCAAACACATCTAAACTTGGTCCTAGTATAATTATACTCAGTTTTGCTACTTGGTCCCTTAGTGTCAAATGCATACAAACTTGGTCTCTTAGTGTCAAATACCAAAGAACTAACCCCAGGAGCGGCAAGGTTCGAACCTAGGCTCCCTTCCAAAGTAGTACGAGCTCAACATTGTTCGCGACTTACCTGGATTGTCATCCACCTTAAAGCATCGAGTCACCAGGGTTGTCGCCGATGGTCTCGGTAGGCCACCCCGCGTGGCTAGAGGACATGACCGTAGGCCTTCAGCGAGTAACGAAGGGAGACGTACAAGATCCTAAAGATGGACAAGCACATAACCATCGTCGACCTTGCATATTGTGATCTAATTGTTGTATTTGTAACTGTGATGGTTTAATAAACTAAATTTAAGATCCATTCGATTAGTTTCCATCTAATTCGTCAACAAACACCTAATGTGCACTACTCACATTGGATCAAAACTAGGCCCACGGTCTTTTCTATCCAAGGATGTAATGTTCATGTACCAATAGATGCATGTTACCGAGTGGGTAAGATCAACCGTATTATGGTGTCGAGATCCACAGAACTTGACCGACATGGCTGTGTAGCCATTCTACACGCCTAGAGCTGTCACTACAAGGCTTGGAAGGCTCGGGGATAAAATTTCTTGGGCGTTCTTTCGACGCTGCTGACGCGACTATGTGTTGGGTCCCGCGGGTCCCACGGTCTTATCTAGTTCATTCAGCACTCGCCTAAAATGCAGTACTCACATTCTCTATAAACTAAGCTCAAACTTGTCACTATCCATGGACCTAATGTTCTCGCATGCTGCCGAGCGGTAAGATCAATCATATCGTGGTGCCGAGATTAGCAGAACGTGACCGATATGGCTATGTAGTTGTTCGACATGCCCAGAGCGACCGCATCGGGAGCTTGGGATGGCTCAGGGATAAACTTTCTTGAGCATTCTTTCAATGCCCCTGACGCGGCTATGTGCTAGGTCCCGCAAATCCCTTCTTCATTCAGCAAGCACCTAAATGCAATACTCAAATTCTCTACAAACTAAGCTCAAACTCATTTATTTCTATGGATCTAATATTCATGTGTACCAATAGACGCATGTTGTCAAGTGGGCAAGATCAATGATACCATGATACCGATAGCAGCAGAACCGGCAATTTCTGTGTAGCCTTTCAGCATGCGTAGAGCGGCAACATCAGGGCTTGCGAGGCCTTGGGATAGACTTTGTTGACCGTTATTTTCATCTACTGACGGGGCTAAGTGATGGATCCTGCACGTCAGAAGGAATATAAATCTAATTGTTTTTGACTCCCCTAATGGGCCGTGTGTTGGGTCCTACATGTTGAAAGGGCAGATATCTATTTGTTTTCATCGCCGTTGATGAGGCAAAGAGAAGGTACCATATGTAAGAAAACAAGTCAAACAGACGCCAAGTAAATCCAATATAATGGTTGTTAGCGTCATGTTTGCTTAGGGGCCCGAATCGTAACGAGCCGCATCGACTAGTGATATTTCTCCAATTGACCGATTAGTAATAACAAATTCCCAAATTCCAAGTGAGCTGGGGACACGGTCCTAATATACCCTTTGTATAAATATGTTCAAACTTAAGAGGTTCCAAGCAGTTGGAATTATACTCTTTTGTGGATGGGGGGAGTATATGTACGCGCGATCATTACACACTAGTGCCAGGAAAGCGGAAACATGAGGACAGCGATGGTGATTTGAGTCTTTGTGGCGATGACGAACTGGCTACGTGATCTGTGGCTCGTAGCAGCGACTGTTTTTTTTAGGAGGGGGGAGAGAGGCAACACAGGAGGAGTTTACAGTCTTACCTTGCAGGGTGAAAATTCAAGTTCTGGTCTTAACTGATTGTGTATGACAATGGCCTTGTTGAAGGAATTATTTTACGAATAAGGACTTTTTTCAAGGTGAAAACCTATGATCTTTGATCGGACAACGACGGTGCTTGTGTATTATTTTCTTCTTAAAAGCGTTGTTATTGGAGTCGAGGACTATTGGTGTTGTTCTAACGGTGTCAATGCCGTTGTTGTGAGGAATAGCTCTGCTCTTTTGTAACTTTTTAAGGCTCTGTGCATCCTTAAGACCGATAGGACATACGATTGTTGGATGTAATTGGTATCCGTGATATTAGTATAAAAAATAACTTCACCTCAAATGTCTACAGAGGTACTACTAATCTTAACCGGCCGTATGGTAGTGAAGACGATCTCGTCACCCCGGCCGGCCCAGATAGAGCTCATTTTTTAGATCTTTTCGTGGAAACATGTAAAGTCAGAGCGCTGGCTGTGTGGTATAGTAGCAGGTGCAGCGTGTGGTTCAATATCAAAGGAAAGTACAGGAACTGAAGAAGCTAGCTAGCTACTCGATCGATCGGGTCGTCGTTGCGCGCGCGCGTGCGTGCGTGCGCAGTACTGGCGGCAACAGTAGTTTCCGGGCGCAGTCCAGTCGCTAGTAAGCACCTGCTGTTTAGGATCTGCACGTAATCCTTTCATAGGTAGCCTCCTGGAATGGCTAAGCAGTAAGCACACACTACCACTATCACGATCACGGTTTTGCTTCCATGAACCGATCTCCGTACCTTTCTCTTCTGCTTGTACCGTAGCCGCGAGCACGCAGCTTTGCGCGGGAAGGAGCGAGGCGACGCGCATCGGGTTGACCACACCACACTACACGGCCGGGGTCGCTTTGCACGTGTATGGCACGTACGGAACTCCTAGCATACCAGACTGTTAGGCTACGGACGGAAAACTCTACAAATATATACCGTTCCGAGTTCGTTGGCTACGGAAAAAATCTACGGGTTACCCTCGATCGTTGAAAATCGGACCCTCACGCCTCCGTACGCAGTTTTGGTGGCCCGCACGGACGCACGCACTGGTCGGTGCCCGGCCATTTCGTCACTCGTGACCTCCATGCATGCAGCTGCGTGCCTAATCTTGCTACCTGCTGGAGAGGTTGGGCACGTACTGCGTAGGATTTGCCACTTATTTAGTCAAAATTCAACGATTTCAATGTTTCACTAAATATTTGAGACGAAATAATTGGACAATGACAACACAAAATCTGTGTCAACAGAATCAACGTAAATAAATTTATATACTAATATATTTACTTCATATACACGTGGAGAAAAAAATTGGACAATGACAGAGCTAGAGAAGTAGCGAGTCCCCAAGTTGATTGTAGAGTCACACTACTAAAAACAGCTATAGGTAATTCACATACACGTGGCACACATGCTAGGTAGAGCCTCACGGATAAATAGCCGTGGCGCACCGGTTAGCAGTGTCTCACAGATAGGTCACTTACTTGTGACGCATTTGCCAGAGGTGTGCCACCACTATGTGTAGGCCAGGGTGTCTGGGCAGCACCCCACTTCTCCTCTCTTCGTTCTCCTCCTCTTTCTCCTCTCCTCCTCTCTTCCTCCTCCTCCTCTCCTCCGTCCCTCTTTCTCCTACCCCTCCTCTCTTCCTCCTCCTCTCTTTCTCCTCCTTCTTCTCCTCTCCTCTTCTCTTCTTCCTCCTTCTCCTCTTCTCCGGCCACAGCTTCCTCCGACAGCCACCTCCTACTGCATCGGACTGACACCTCCCGCCCGCACCCGCTCGACGCCGACGAGGACTAGCGCGGTCACGGCCTCCTGCACCTCCCTACGGTGGTAGGTTGTGGCCACGACGGCCACGGCCACCATGCTCCGGTGAGGCGAGGCGCAGGGCTCGATTTCTTTTTCCAATTCAAAGCAAGGGTGTTTCTGCAAAAAAACCGAAAAACATACCCATGGCACCTAGACCCCTACCAGTGGTGCACCGGGTGGGCGTCACGGGTAACTTCTACATGTAGCATGGGCTTTGTGGCGCACGGTTAGTGCGCCACGGGTAACGAAAATCGGTGCGCCACGGATAGCTTTTTTTCTAGTAGTGTCGAGTTCTTTCCCTTTTTTGAGGAAGAGGTAGGATTTTATTCAACATCAGCAAACATGTTTACGAAGTCGGGTGGTTCCAAGAACCATACTCTACACCCAAATTGGCCAGTTATATATAGAGTTCCTGCAACAAGATGAGCTAGCATCATTATTCAGTTCCCTACTTTCATGCTTGAATTTCACAAGAACCAAATTCCTAGAACGATTATTAATTTCTGATAAGGTAGATACATGTATCTACATGGATTTTTTAGATAACATTCGATTTACAATGCTAAGGCGTTTTATATTTCCAAACGGAGAGAGTATAAAACATGTTCAAATTCATACGAATCTAGATTAATGCACGTACGTCACTTTTATTTTGAGACGGTGGGAGTAGAACGAACGGTAGTACTCTACGAGCAGGCTAGTGACGGTGCTACGGCATATCGTAATATACCTAGCTAGTGGCCAAAGAAGAGCAGTCGGTGGAGTTCTCAGACGTCGCAGTGCAGTGTCCGCGCAGTTTAACTCGGCCGGCGTCAACCCGGCCCCTACGACGCACCCTATTATATATGTATCGCGTGCTGATTGTGATGAACTGAAGATCCTAATCTCATTGAGAGTGACAGTCTATGGCTCGACTTCAAAGAAAGTACAGGACAGCCGTAGCGTTCGTTCGAAGTAGCGATCGACCCACCGATCTCGTGCTTACGTACGTGTTTTTTCGGATGTCGTTTGCTTTCGACCTCCTCGCACGATCGATGTTAGTTTGTTTTAATTTCGCGTTGTCTCTAGTTCATTGTACTCTCTCCGTCACGGTTTGGAGGACGTCTTATAAAATTTATATGTTTCCAAAACTCCTATACTTTTAGACGCGTTAGACTTAATCACATAATTAATGTCCTCTTTTTCCTCCCCACTTCCTACTCCATGTATCCAAGAAATTAATTCTTGCATTCAACTCCACCAATACATGCGTCTAAATTCCTCGTTTCTATTGAGTAATTACGTTTAATAGGGCACAGAATAATTAATGGCCTATTTTTTCCCAACGAATATGCATGTTTTTGACATAAATCTGGCCCCAATCAGTATCCATCTAGGTCACAACAATTTGTCTAAAACGCTCTCCAAACCGTGACGGAGGGAGTATCATGTAGTAGTATCATAATAGTGATATATTTATTGATTTGTAGAATCTCTATGTAAAATGTGTGTACAAGATTTACTTGCCATTATGATTTCTAATTTTACGTGATATGATACGGACCTATAATAGTACTCTAATCACCTCTCTCTTCAATAATTATGATGTCATATCAAATTTTTGCTAAGTTGACATGCATGATATACTAGCACTATTGCAATAGCGTTTCAATAACCCTGTCAAATATGAAACGCTATTGCATTAATTAGGCATGATAAATTCGAGCATTGTAAGTTCATGCAATTAACTTCACGTCAATCAAATGTCTAACGTACTTCTAATCGTACCCGTACGGCAGCCAAGACGATCTCGTCAGTCGTCACCCCGGCCGGCCCAGATAGCGCTCCTTTTTCCTTTCTTTCTGTGGTAACATGTAAATTCAAAGCTAGCGCTAGCTGTGTGGTAGTAGCAGCTAGCAGGTGCAGCGTGCGGTTCGAGCTCAAAGGAAAGTAGTACAGCTAGCTAGCTCGATGCGACGTCCGAACTCTGAAGAATCTACGTAGCTAGCTAGCTACTCGATCGATCTCGATCTCGGGTCGTTGCGCGCGTGCGCGTGCAGTACTCGCGGCAACTGTAGTTTTCGGGTGCTGTCGCAACCACCTGCTGTTTAGGTTCCGCACGTAATCCTAGGTAGCCTCTGGAATGGCTAAGCACACACTGTCCACGATTAAACCCGTGCAAAAAGTGAAACCATTCAAACAGTCTAAACCAGCCAAAAGTTTTCTAGTTTAATCTCATTCATAAATCTAATCTAAACTTTGGAATTAGTATAAAATTTTGAACTAGTCTAAACCGGTCAAACCGGCTAAACCATTTTTGCATAGGCTTACCCACGATCACAGAAATGAACCGATCTCCGTCGCTTTCTTTTGAGAAACGATACGCTTTCCTCAGGATCGAACGAGAACGAAACGATCCCCGGGTCAGCTATCTCTGTGTGAACGCGTGAGCAGTTCGTCCTCTACGTCCTTTTCCCAAATCCCACGTGAGGATGCGCCCTTCTCCTCTCCATGGCCGTCGCCTGCGGACCAGGCACCCACTGTCGTCGACAGACCAGATCCCGGCCACGCATGTGTCCCCGCGTCCACGCCCATCTCAAAATCCACCCCTCCCCCTCCTCCCCCTTCTCGCGTAAGAGCTCTCACCGGAGGAGGCACCTTCCTTCGTAGTCGGATTAGGTCCGTCGGAGCATGCACCGCCGCCATCGGATCAGATCCTCGGTCGCGGATGTGCCTCCACATCCACAACATATCGCCGCCGCCGGATGTGCTTGCATCAACCCCATTGTTGTGCGCCCAACGACGGTGGTGCTGCCATAGGGGAGATGACAACGATGTTACAATAGGTAGCCGGAGATGCTACTGACAACATCCGTCAGTGTTGCCAAGGGCGAGCACTCCTGCTACATGGGGGTACCAACACTGCTACCCGGCGGTGCGCGGCGCTGCTACTGACCATGCACGGTGTTGTTACCGATGACAGGACGTTCTGCTGCAAGAGGGTACCGACTTTGCTATCGGAAAGCTACCACCCGTGATGGCGCCCGCGGCTGTTTATGACGGCGGAAATCTTTTGCTAATTTTGTTTTCATATTTTGCAACAATAGCATAATTTTTTTGCTACGAAGTATCCGATGAAGTCACTTTTGTAACATAGTTTTTGCTACATTATCACATATGTTTTTGCTACCACCCATTCTATAATTTTCTACAATAGCGTAAAGTTTTTTTTACAGGTCTCCGGCGAGGTTTACCGATGAAAGTCCCCGGCGAGTCTCCGATGAGGTCGGGTCTGCTACATTAGCACAACCTTTTGCTACAAGGTCGTCGACGAGGTCTCCAGGAAGGTCTAGTTTGTCTGTTCTTTTTTATGGACCGAACCGTTTTTCTGTTGCATGTAAAAAAAGTATTACTATTTTGTAGCAAAAGCGAAATTATTTTTTTGTGAAGGTGAATCATATTGCATTAACCAAGATTGACGAGGTTTGATCTCATCAATGCCCATTGTTATGGACTTGGGTTTTGAAGAAGATGGGGATGCTGGAGATCGTGGAACGGTTAGCAAACAAGCAACACGGGGACACAAGGTTTACCCAGGTTCAGGCCCCCGGAGGGAAAACCCTACTCCTGCTTGTCTGCTCTTGATTACGGCGGAACCGAAGGTTACAGGGGTGCGCAGATGCAATCTGGCGTGGAGGTGTGTATGCAAAAGTATGAGTCAAGAGATCTAGGTCGTGCCCTCCTGACCTTTATATAGACGTAGGCAGGTCCCGGGCATAGACATAGTCGGTTACAGGTTCTAGGGTTCTACCCCTTTGAATTTCCTATCTACTCTAGTCTTGCTCTCCAAGGATCCTAAGGCGTCATGGGCCTAGGCCACCCGAAAGTCTTCATGGGCCGGCGTACATCCGCCGTGGGCCTTCCTTGGGCTGGACCAGGTATGCTGAGATCACGTACCCGAAGGGTATAACCATGTCAGTAGCCCCCGAGTGATCAGTCGAATCGTAGATTCGGCTGAGGACTCTTTAATCCTTCGGGTGCAACTATGTATTAATAGTATGTGTGTAGGGATTGTTGATGCGTGTGCCTGACTCATCCGACGGATCAGGGTCAGTTAACTGTCTTAGGACGAAACAACACGATCTTCCTCAGGTTCGAGTCCCTCAACTCGAAACTGGAACATATGCTGGCGTAATTCGACTCAGGCCGTGGAGGACTTACAGGAGTAGAATTCCAGTGAATTTAATTAATGTACCCAACGCGTCCGTCAGAATTTTTCATCGCACCTGTTAGTACGGGTTTTTACTAGCAGAGCGCAGTCGTGTGCGTTGCCAGGCCATCAGATGATATATGTAGGTCTTATCTTTGTGTCGCAGACACAGCATCCGGATGTTTGTCACCTCGGAGGTGTTTCGGGTGGCCAAGGAGATCGTTGCTCACTCAGCGTTTTGTTGGGGCAGAGTTGCCGAAAAGTTTTTGCATGCTGATCCGAAGGATCGCAATCGAAGATTTCATAGGGTGCGCGACCAGCGCTCCCTATGGGAGTAGCCCCCGAGTGTCTGTTCGAGTCGTAGACTCGAGCGGAGACTTTAGTTCAAACATTGTTCAGTTGTTAAGTCCATAGGACTCAAAAAATTTTGGATGATTAAATCCATCCTCCCTATGGGAGTAGCCCCCGAGTCCGTAGTGGAGTCGTAGACTCGACGTAGGACTCAAAGAAATAGTTCGTTTTTATTCATTTTTTGGGTGCGCGGCCAACGCTCCTAATAGGAGTAGCCCCCGAGTATTTAGTCGAATCGTAGATTCGAGTGAGTACTCTTAGCTTTGAAGTCAAAGAAATTGTAGTTGTTGCTAGTATAGCTTTTGATGACATCAGTGCTGACGATCAATGACCTCAAGCGTCTGCTGCGCCAGAGATGACTTGACTGGACGAAACGTGGGTCCCACTTGCTGACCTTGAATTGACCGGTCACGCGCGGCGTGGAGATAATTACGGCGTCTCCTCGATTTCCGCGCGTAGTGGACGGCGTGGTAACGACGGTTCATTGTGATGCTGACACGTGTATGGCCAGATCTGCCGTTGGCGTTAGGTCTTCTTGATGGATGGTTGCCGTGCATCGTCTTCGCCGTTATAATCATTGGGGAAAGCTGCAGTTTGTTTTCACCGCATCTACTCTTGTTTTCACTGCCTCCTTGTGCTCTAGCAATTCTTGCTGCACGCTGGAATATCCTTCCACATTTCCATCTTCCCTTCTGCGCTCTCACCGCCGGCGTCGCCGTAGCGCGATGGGGAAACCGAAGAAGTCATCATCCACGGTTGGTACCAGCGCCGCCGGAGGAAAGAAAGGCGCCACCGCTACCCGTATCACCGACGGTGGTTGGCGGCGATTAGAGACGCAGGAGAGTGACCTCCGCAAGCTTCACGAGCGGGCCTTGATCTCGTAGGATAGGGAGGCCGTCAGACTCCCCGGCAATGAGGTAATCCCCCGTACCCCCGCTGGGTATCGGGTTATGTTTCTTGCCTTCGTTATGCGTGGGTTTTCCTTCCCATTCCACGACTTCCTTCGTGGGCTGCTCTTTCTCTATGGCATCCAGCTGCATCATCTTTCGCCCAATTCTCTTCTTCACATTGCTTGTTTCATCACTTTCTGCGAGTGCTGGCTCGGTATCGAGCCGCATTTTGGCCTCTTCCGGAAACTCTATTCCGTGAAGAGGCAATCCGGTTCGGATGGTGTGTATCCCATTGGGGGTTGCATCATCTCCCTCAAGGCCAATATTCTTTTCTTTTCTTTCTCTATGTCTGAGTCTGTCCAGTACTGGCGGAGGCGGTGGTTTTACATTCGCGATTCCACAGTAGCTGGGCAGCATTTTGGTCTTGCTCCTTTCAACTCCTCCCAGATAATCGAGTCGAAAAGGTCCTGGAAAAACCAGATCTTGGATGGCGAGTCAGAGGAGATAGAGGCCCTTTACCATCGGGTGGAGGATCTCCAGTTGATTCTGGAGAAGGAATTGAACGGCGTGGATATTATCCGCATGTTTCTCGAGCGTCGGGTGCAGCCTCTCCAGGCTAGGGCGCACCCGATGTTTCTTTATTCTAGGCGCCGTGATCCGACGAGAGTTTCGGCTGAGAAAATCTCCGAGGGAGATCTTGACAGGGCCCTTCGCTTGCTGCTGAAGTTCAAGGTCGGAGAAAAAATCCCGGGGAAGTCGCTGACTCCTCCGTTTTCTTCTACGCTGGCCGTTCCATAGGTGTAGATTCGTACGCGTAGCGCTTTTCGTCGACTGCATATCTATTTTCCTTTGTTTGCTAACAAAGGTCCTTCTTTTTATTTTATTTTGCAGAGCTTCAAGGTGCCGGGCATGGTGCCGCCATTGCCTGAGTTATTTCCGAATGCTCCGGATAATGACGTGGTGGATTCCGTGTCCGAGCTGCCGTCGGCGCGATCTCCGGCAGAAGATGCCAACGAGTCGAGCGAGGACCACACGCGCAAACGATCGCGGAGCTCCAGCGAGTCTTCGGATGCCTCGACTTCTCCGACTCCTAGGAACCTCTCATGCCTTGGCGTCACGGTGGCGGGCATGGAGGCTCTTCCTCCCTCTTCTGCCATTCACATGCGGGCTGTGCGCCCGCACCGCCAAATGGCGAAGGAAGAAAAGAAGGAAGAGAAGAAGGAAGAGAAGAAAGGGGAGAAGAGAGCCCGAAGGACTCCTCCTGCCTTCGACCTGAGCTCACTGGACTCGTAAGTTTCTTTTGTACCGCTGTCTTGTTCCTGTTGACTTTTGTGCTTGTGCTAAATTTTTCGTGTGCAGGCACTCCTCCCACGACTCCTCCAGCGATGGTGCTCGGGAGATTATGGGAGAGTCGAAGGTTGCGTCTCCTCCTCCTCAGATGGTGGCCACCTCTGAGGGTGCTGCGCCGGTCCCTTCTCCGCAGGGAGCTCAGGTGGTTGCGCCTCAGAAGGCTGCGAGCGGGCCTTCGGGGTCGCCATCGGAGCATGTAAGTACTTCTGTTTCCTGCCACGGGGGGAGCCCCCAAGTGTCTGAAAAAAAATTCTTGTCTTGTTCTTTCTTCGAGTCTTCGGGGGGAGCCCCCGAGCGTTTTCGTGTGCGAATTTTGTTTTTTGTTCCTTTGTGGTGGGCGCAGCCCCCAAGTCCTTTTCCTTACTGGTAGTTCTTCTTCCTGCAGCCTTTTGTGCAGGATGCTAAGCGACTGGTGCAGGAGCACCTGGTGCTGGAGGCCAACCTCCAACAGCTTCAAGGTACCTGTATGCTTTGGTACCTTTTTCTTTTTGCATTGTTTTCTTGCTTTCTGACGCTTGTATGTGTTGAATGCAGAGGAGCATAACACTTCCCTCCGTGAGATTGATGCTCTCAAAAAGAGCCTTGGTCAAGCGGAGAAGAAGGCTGCGGACGCCGCTGGTGCGAAAGGGCGCCTTGAGCTGGAGCTAGCCAAGGCTAAGGAGCGTCTGCAGCAGGAGGCTACGGACCGCGAGGACCAGCTTGCCATAGCTGCGACTGCGCGTGAAAGAGAGGTGGCGGGCAAGCTCACGGCTGCTGCCAAGGCTGTTTCGCGTGAGTACCTTATTTTGCTCCTTTCTTTTCGTTTTCTTGTCTTTCTTCTGTGTTACTTTCTTCATTCCTTCTCTTTTTTTGTCTTAGATGCCGCAGGCATCGAGTTTGACCGCAGGGCTCTGGAGCATGGGAGTGCTCTGGATGATGCTACTGCAGGGGTCGAAGATCGCTGCAACACCGTTGTCAGCTCCCTCGCCAAGGCGAAGGAAGTCCTTGGCCGCTTCTACAAGGAGCTTGTCCCCAAGGGCGCGACCCTTGATGATGTTGGCATACAGCGGAGGCTTTGTCGGCCGGCGCTGCGGCGTACCTGGCAGAAGAACATCGGCGCGTTAAATCGGTGGCGATGGCCTTGGCGGCTGGAGCGGAGCTGGACCTTCCCCAGATCACCTCCCGGATGCCAACGATCGCTGATGGATCCGAGGTAGCCTTTGCTGCCTATTCTACTCGCTGCAAGGGATATGGGCCAAAGATCATTGATCTGCTGTCCGAGTATGCGCTGCGGCAGCAGGGGGAAGCCAAGGCGAGGCAATCCGGCTCCGAGGCTACTCAGGGTGCCGCGTCTTAGGCGTTGTAGCTGTAGGATAGTTTGTAGTCTTCTTTTGCTTGTAATTATGTGGAGGAACAAAAATCAATGTGCCACGTAGTGGCCTTTTTATGCTTAATGAATTTTGTCGAGTTGTTCTCTTCTCCGTCTGAATGTTTATGTCCTTTTCTTTTCTGCTTCTCTAGGTTTCGTCGGGTGCTGATCCCATTGACACCTCGCCTGCAACGCGGCAGCGGCCGTCTTTGGATGATTCATCACAACTTGCTTTTCTTCGAGACCGCGTTCGTAGTCTTGAGAAGGAGTTGCTTGGGGTGCGCGGCCACGCCGATGTCTGGAAGTCCAAGGCAGATCGTGGTGCGGCCCGAGAGGAGTACTTGATGGCGGAGCTGCTTCGGCTGTCTGAGCAGCTTCAATGTAAGTTATTCCTTATTTTCGAGCTGCAGCTCAGTTTTTCGGATGCGCCTGCTGGCCTTGCGTCTTATGTTCTGCGAGTGTCGCAGGTGCTAACCTTGCTCCGAGGGAGGAGAAGGAGCGTGTCGCTGTTCGGGTTAATTGCTTGACTCAACAAGACATGGAAGCTGGCGGTTTCTTCTGGATGGATCGTGATCGTGCCATGGCTCTGGCGACGGTGCAGGATCGCGTTCACCAAGTGTCGCGGGTGCTTCGTTAAGTGCAGACTTCGCTCTCGTCGCTTCTGCATGTGATGTTTCCCCTGGATGCTGTGCCAACATCCCTGTCCGGCCTTCTGTCGAGATTTCGGAGCGTGACTCGTGTCCAGGAACTGGTGAGGCAACAGCTCGTTGCAGGGGTGAAGGTTGAGTTGTCCCTTGTTAGGCTGCATCGACCTGATGTAGATCTGTCTGTTGTAGCCGCTGGGCCACCTCTTCGACCGGATGGTGGCGAGTGGGATATGCGTCCGCATTATGCGGCTGTAAGGCAGTATGTCGAACAGGTCATAGATTTGTTTGAGCAGCGTGCTCAAGTTATTCTTCAAAATAGGTAGTACCTGTAAAAGAGATAGATGTAAAATTTGTATATTTTGACTGGGCGTGTTGTGTCCTTTGTTATAAAGGTTTGTTTGTTGTGAGCACGCAGTGCTTTGTTTGAGTACGTGTCCTTTTCGTTTGCCTGACGTTGTCAGCTACTCAGGTGTACACGTGTGATCCTCGGTCGATGAAATCGTGAGGTGGGGGGAGCCCCCGAGTGTGTTTGTAACATAAATTAAAGTTGCAAGTAGCGAACGAGATTTTTGGGGCGAGACACTTAGCTTTATTTATATCGTAATGAAGGAAGTACATTGTTCGGCTGAATAGCCTTGGCTGAAAAGCCTTATTGAAAGTAAAGGGGTAGGTAACTATGGGTAGAATCGCCGCAAGTGTGCGATGTTCCATGGGTTGGAGTATGCGACTCCAGACTCGACGTGCTTGAGGCGATAGGCGCCACCTGGGATGACCTCGGTGATGATGTAGGGTCCTTCCCATGGCGACTCAAATTTCTTCAGTCGCTCTTGCTTGAGTCGCAAGACGAGGTCTCCTTCGACGAAGGACCTTGGGCGTAGCCGTCGGCTGTGGTAGTTGCGGAGACTCTGCTGGTACACCGTTGATCGAGCTGCTGCTACGTCTCTTGCTTCGTCGAGTGTGTCGACGACATCTTCGAGTGCAGCCGTGGATTCGGCTTCGCTGTAAGCGACGACCCGGGGGGCCTGGTGGCGTACTTCGGCTGGTAGCATGGCCTCGGCTCCGTGCACCATGAAAACCGGCGTGTAGCCGGTGGAGCTGTTTGGCGTAGTCCGTAAGCTCCACAGGACGGATGGTAGCTCTTTCATCCAGGCTCCAGCTTTGCGTTCGAGTGGACTCATGAGGCGCTTCTTGATGCCAACGCCGATTAGGCCGTTGGCCTTTTCCACTTGCCCGTTCGTTTGCGGGTGTGCCACTGAGGCGTACGTGATGTTGATCCCGAGGCCTTCACAGAAGTCCTGGAATTCCTTGGAGATAAAGTTCGATCCATTGTCGGTGATGATGCTGTGCGGTGCGCTGAACCTGTAGACAATGGATTCGAAGAACTTGACGGCAGTCTTGCCCTTTTGGTTGGTGACCGGCATGGCCTCGACCCACTTGGTGAATTTGTCGACTGCGACCAGGAGGTAAACGTGCCCCCCTTTCGAGGACTTTGGCAGTTTGCCGATCATGTCGAGGCCCCATTGAGCAAAGGGCCAGGCTATAGGTATGGGTCTGAGCTCTGACCCGGGTGCGTGCGGTTTATCGGCGAACCGTTGGCACCGGTTGCATCTTCGGACGATGTCCTTTGCATCGCTCATGGCCGTTGGCGATAGAATCGCTCGTAGAGCTTTGGCGACAAGGAGCGGTACTGCGTGATGGCCGCAGATGCCCTCGTGGATGTCTTGGAGGATGGCTTTCCGTCACCGATGGTGACGACCACTTGTAGTACACCTGTTGCGCTTGTACAGCTTCGCCATTGATGATGGTGAAGGCTTTTGAGACGAGATATGCGCCGGGCATGCCGCATCTGTCAGCGATTCTCCGTTTATCAAGAACTGGAGGTACGGCCGCGTCCAAGTTTCTTCGACTGCCATGACCTGCATCAGGTTGACCATAGCGACCTCTATGTCCAGTTTCTCGGGTCCTTCATGTCCTTCGGGAGGCGTAGCCCCCGAGTGTTCTGATTCTTCGGGTGATCCCTTGGGGAATTTCCGCTTGATGGATGGCACGCAGATCTGTTCGAGGAACACACCTGGTGGCACCTTTGCGCAGGTGGAGCCGATGTTGGCGAGTCTGTCGGCTTCCTCATTGCTTTCTCTTCCGACGTGCCGAAGCTCGCAGCCGTCGAATTCTCCTTCGAGTGCGTTATAGCGCGATGCGCGATCATGTTTTCGGCGTGTCGCGTGCTTTTCGTTCATCGTCTGCTGGACAATGAGGTTGGAGTCACCGTAGATGACCAGCGCGTTCGCCGCAGATCTTGCCATCCTCATGTCGGATGAGGGCTTCGTATTCGCCTCGTTGTTGGAAGCTCGAATTTCATCCGGAGGACGACTTCATCTGGTCGCCCTGCGGGGAGGTCAGTATGACCCCGGCTCCTGCTCCAGCTTCACGCTTGGAGCCGTCGAAGTGCATTGTCCATGACTGCGACATGTCTAGGGTGTCTGGCAGCTACAGCTCCATCCAATGAACGAGGAAGTCCGGGAGGACTTGAGATTTGATTGCGAGTCGCTTCTCGTAGATGATGTCCAGAGGTGACAGCTCGATGCCCCACAGGGCCACGCGTCCTGTGGCCTCTGGGTTATTCAGGATATTGTTCAGGGGTGCCTCGTTGACGACCATCACCTGGTGCTCCTGGAAGTAATGGCTTAGCCGTCGAGCCGTCATGAACACGCCGTAGGCGAGTTTCTGGTAGTGAGGGTACCTCTGTTTTGTTGGTGTCAGTACCTCGCTGAGGTAGTAGATGGGGCGTTGGACCCCGTGGGTCTTGCTTTATTCGGGTCGTTCGACCACTAGCACGGTGCTGACCACCTGATGTGTGGCTGCTATGTACAGCAGCAGAGGCTCGCGCTCCTTTGGTGTGACCAGGACGGGCGAGGTGGAGAGTAGCCGTTTGAGGCTTTCGAATGCATCGTCGGCTTCGGGCGTCCACTCGAATTTATCTGCTTTGCGTAGCAGCTGGTAGAATGGCAGGGCCTTCTCGCCCATGCGGCTGATGAATCTGCTCAACGCCGCAATTCGTCCTGCGAGCTGCTGGACACCCTTAAGGTTTTTCGGCTTCTCCATCGCCATGATGGCTCTGATTTTCTTCGGGTTCGCCTCGATCCCTCGCTGAGAGATGAAGTACCCAAGCAGCTGACCCGATGGGACGCCGAAGGAGCACTTTTCAGGGTTGAGTTTGATCCTGTAGCGGTCGAGGTTGTCGAACGTCTCGCGGAGATCGTCGATAAGTGTCCTCGCCTCCCTGGTTTTTATGACTATGTCGTCGACATAGACTTGAACGTTACGACCGATCTGGTCCTTGAGGCATGCCTGCATGCATCGCTGGTACGTGGCACCTGCGTTCTTTAGCCCGAAGGGCATTGTGTTATGTGAGACACTCCGAACGGTGTGATAAATGCCGTTTTCTCCTGATCTTCGACCTTGAGTCGAATCTGGTTGTAGCCTGAGTAGGCGTCGAGGAAGGAGAGTTTCTCGCAACCTGCAGTCGAATCGATGATCTGATCGATCCGAGGAAGAGGGAAGTGGTCCTTTGGGCAGTGCTTGTTTAGCGACGTGAAATCCACGCACATCCGCATGATGTCCGTGTCCTTCTTTGGGACCATCACTGTATTTGCAAGCCACTCGCTTTCTTTGATTTCCCTGATGAAGTCTGCAGCGAGTAGTCTGTTGATTTCTTTGCCGATAGCTTCGGCTTGTGGCTCGGACAGTCTTCGGATGGACTGTTTGACGGGCTTGGTGTCTGGAAAGACGTTGAGTGCATGCTCGGCGAATTCCCTGGGAACTCCTGGCATGTCCACAGGACACCAGGCGAAGATTTCCCAGCGCTCACGAAGGAATTCGACGGGCGCGCCTTCCTATGCGGGGTTGAGGTCGTTGGCGATCAGCGCCATCTTGGAGGCATCTGTCGGATGTACTTGCACCTTCTTTGTGTTGACGGTGGAGTCGAAAGACATGTCAGGTGCATTTTGTCGTCCGACTGGGGGTGCCCCATTGTCTGTCACCTCGCAGAGCCTTAGGAGCTCCTCTTGGATGCCGAATGACTAGGAGATTCTGTTGAAATCCCTGTCGCATTGGTCCGATCGGGTGAAGCTCCCGTGGATTGTGATGACGCCCTTCGGCCCTGGCATCTTGAGTAGTAGGTATGCATAGTGTGGGACAGCCAGGAACCTTGCGAATGCTACACGCCCGAGGATGGCGTGGTACTGTGATGGCCAGTCCACCACTTCGAATTCGAGCCGTTCCAGTCGGAAGTTGTCCGGCTTGCCGAAGATGACGTCGAGCCATATTTTGCCCAGGGGGAATATGCCCTTCCCTAGAACGATACCGTGGAACGTTGTGTCTGACTGTTCCAGGCTGCACTGCGGGATTCGCATTGCTGCTAGAGTGCTTGCGAACATCAGGTTGATGCCGCTGCCGCCGTCCATGAAGACGCGACTCATCTCGAAACCTCCGATCTGCGCCTCCAGCACCAGGGAAGCATGACCTGGGTGAGGGATCTGGCAAGGGTGATCCAAACGACTGAACGTGATGCAGGACTCTGATCCGCTGAGGTACTCAGGAATGGCGGGTGGAGTTGCCACGGCCAGGTTGATCTGTCGGGTGATTTTCTTCTGCACCCTATTCGTGGGGCGCCCCTTCTAGATCATCAGTGCTCCTTTCGGCTGGGGATACCCGTTCCTAGCGTTGTTCTGTGCTGGTGCGACCGGTTGGTTCGGGCCTCCAATAGGTGGCGGTGGAGGAGCTCCATGCGCTATTTCACCTGGCGCGGGTGCGTTTCCGAACGCAGGGATTAGGGCTTGCTGCCTCATCTGCACCATGCTTTCGCTGAGTTTCTGGAACTCGCGGCAGTCCTTGAGCATGTGGCTGCCTTCTTTTTCCATCACCTTGTCGATGTAGAAGTGGATGGTGCATGGACCCGAAGCTTTTAGTATGCCGAGGGTCCGTTATCGCGTCGGCGTTGCCGCACGCTACTGGCGTCCCCATCGCGGAAGTTTCCTCCGCGGTATCCTCCGTTGTTGCGGTTGGCGTCGTTGCGGTGATCGGCGTAGCCAGCCGCGACCATGTCGGGTCCGTCGCGATCGTCATAGACGCGCGACCTTCTCTTGCTACGGCGCTCTCGCCGTCGACCGTAGTCGTCTTCTTCTTCAGATTGTGCTCGGTGAATGGAATCTTCTCCGTTAGCCCACCTGTTGGCGATGTCCATGAGGTGGTCGAGTGTTTTGGGCTTGACGCGTCCAAGTTCCTCCTTGAAGTCTTGGCGTTTGACGTCGTCCCTGAAGGCGTCGATGGCCCTCTCTTCGGATATGTGCGCTGCGGAGTTCTTTGTGTTGGACCAGCTTAGTATGTACGAGCGAATGGATTCGCCCGTTCGTTGAGTGCAGGCTCGCAATTCTTCGATTGAGGCGGGCCTTTTGCTGGTACCCTTGAAGTTTCGGATGAAGCTGTAAGCTAGCTCATCCCAGCTTCGAATGGACCCTGAAGATAGGCTGCTGAGCCAGATCCGGCTCTTTTCATTGTATGTGAAGGCATTGCATGGCGATCTCCTTGTTTCCACCGTGCGGTTTGGATGATAAGTGATCGTTGAGCCAAGCCTTTGGGTCTTGAGTGCCGTCGAACTGGAGTATCGAAGGAAGCTTGAAATTTCGCCGACGGATCTTCCTCGCATCGGGCTCCAGAAGTTCTCGCCGTCTTCGTCCATCTCGGATTCAGACGAGCATGCGCGCTGGCTCGCTTTGTTGATTTTGGCGCTGTGTGGCGCATCTCAGCGTCGTGGTCGCGGTCGCGGCGCGAACTCTTCTTCCTTCGGAAGGTCATGTTCCTCTTCTTGGATGAAGGGGTGGGGCTCTGGTCGAACCGTGGGAGCTTCTGGTGGGCGCTTGACTCCGGCGAGTCCGAGTCCGTGAGTGCGGACTTGTGCATGGCCCTCTTGGGTCCCCTCTCGAGGTGGGTGGGCGCGAGTGCGATGGCTGCCATGATCGCAGCCTGCGGCATTTTCAGGATGACGTTGCCGTCGGCGTCCATCTCCATGAAGGATGTGTGGAGAGTTCGCGTCACCTCACGGCGCTCCTGGGGGTCCATGTTCTCCATCCGAGAGCGGTGCTTGTTGCCCTGGTTGGCGTTCGAGCTGGAGCCGATGCCCATGGCGGAGAGCGGCTAAATCGTCCTGGCTGGACTCGAGGCTTGCTTGCGTTTGTCAAGCACCTCCGCATCTTGACACCTTCTTGTGCTCCTCGATCGAGCGGTGGTAGGCCATCAGCATATCCCGGGAGGCGTCTGCAGGCAGTACTATGTTACCTGCCACGGCGTTGCGGACCTGGGCCCATCCTTCTTTGCTAAGGCGGATGACATGGTCGTTGTTTTCCCCTTCGGGTGCGGGGGACTGGCTTCTTCTGTTCCCACCGTTTCGTTCTGGCGGGTTAGGCGGCGGGTTGGGCGTTTGCTGATCCGCGTCGCTTTGGATGACTACGGCGCATTGGTAGCGCTCGTAGATTGGTCCGCTGCTGCCGCAGCTTTCACATCCGGAACCGTAGGTCCCTGCATCCGATGGCGGATCGCACAGATCGGAGTTGCAGCTTTGTCGTAGAATCATCATCTGATGATGTTGTGCGTAAGCAGGGTGTGGGGTGCAATGGCGGGCCTGATTGATGGCAGGGCACCCGCTCGAGGCGGAGGATGCGGTTTGCCCCACGGAAGAAGAAGCTCCGAACAGATTTGAGTCCCGCCACGGGCTCGAAGTCCTTCATGGTGGCCGGTGAGTGGGCGGTGAAGTCGAAAGCGCCGAAGAGGAGGTGACTCTCCGTTGCCGCGGAGTTATAGATCGATCGGGTTGGGACCGTCACGACCGCACAATCAGCGTCCCCATTTCCCACGGACGGCGCCAATTGACAAGGTTTGATCTCATCAATGCCTATTGTTATGGACTTGGGTTTTGGAGAAGATGGGGATGCTGGAGATCGTGGAACGGTTAGCAAACAAGCAACACGGGGACACAAGGTTTACCCAGTTCGGGCCGGAGGAAAAACCCTACTCCTGCTTGTTTGCTCTTGATTACGGAACCGGATTCTGAAGTCTTGATGCATCTGTCTGGCGTGGAGGTGTGTATCGAAAGTATGAGTCAAGAGATCTAGGTCGTGCCCTCCGGACTTTATATAGACTTAGGCAGGTCCGGACATAGACCTAGTCGATTCTGAGTTCTAGGGTTTTACCCCTTTGAATTTCCTATCTACTCTAGTCTTGCTCTCCAAGGATCCGAAGGCGTCATGGGCCTGGGCCACCCGAAAGTCTTCATGGGCCGGCGTACATCCGCCGTGGGCCTTCCTTGGGCTGGACCAGGTATGCTGAGATCACGTACCCGAAGGGTATAACCATGTCAAAGATTCTTATAGAAAAGCCCTGAAACAAAGAAAAATACAACGAGGTCCTCCAACAGTCCAGCATCGTCCTCATCGCACGGCACGCTGCGTTGTCGAAACCCGCCGCCACTCCTCCACTCATTGCTTGGACTGGGAGGAACCCCCGAGTGGCCGGGAAGTCGACGCTCCTCGGCTGGCGCCTCCATCTGCGCACCACGCAGCGACAGCTTGGTCAACAACAACACCACCACCTAGATCTTCGACGACCGTCTCCACCATCTCTTGGACACCGGCTTGGGGGAGACACGCACCACAGCTTCGACGAGCCGCGGTCCGTGCGAGGGATAGCAGATCCATCACGACGCTCCATCAGAGCGACCAAGACGGAGGAGAGGGCCACTGCCCCCAAAACTCTCTCCGGCCATGCCACCAACTCCTTAGCGCCGCCGGCAGAGAACCCACTGCTACCTACACTATGTACACGGCGTGATACGTCGATTCCCCATCCTCCCGTCGCCGGGGAGGCCGCCGGCGAGGTGGAACCAGAGAGGGGGTGCACAAAACGCCTCTTATCACTGTAGATGGGGATAAGAGGAGAGGTCCGGGCTCTAAAAAGCGAAACTATTTATAACAAAAACGGAATGAAGGGATAGAAAGGAGATCTAACCGTCTATCTACTGGATGAGATGGGGACCCGAGATGGAAAGTTTTGATCTGGGGACGCGTAGCACTGCCTTTTCTTTTGCTTGTACCGTAGCCGCGCGTGAGCAGCTTTGCGGGAAGGCGACGTACGCGCATCGGGTTGACCAGGCGGGGTCGCTTTGCACGTGTATGGCACGCACGGAACTCCTACACCTACTACGGACTTTTTAGGCCACGCAAAACTCTAACGCAGTATAGTACTCACGTGTATGGCACGCACGGAGTATATACTATGCTGTTCCGAGTTCGTTGTTGCGTTTCTGTACCCAGGTTGGAAACCGGACCACGTTTCTATTCTCTGGTGAGTCCGTACGCAGTTTTAGTGGCCCGCACGGACGCACCGGTCGATGCCCGGCCCCTCGTCACTCGTGACGACCTCCATGCAGCTCTTTTTTTTTTTTTGCGGGGCGACCTCCATGCAGCTGCGTGCCCAATCTTACCACCTGGAGAGGTTGGGTACGTAGCGTACCACGTAGGATTTGCCAGTAATAATTTAGTCAAAATTCAACCATTTCACTGATTGACTAATATTTTAGACAACAACAGCATCAAATTATCGTCAACAGTACACCGTAAATATATTTTTATAATGTATTTCTGTCAAATTTGTTTCATATTTTTCTATATGTTTAGTTAAACTTAATAAGATTTGATATTTGACTAAATTTTTATAAGTTTCATTCATTGGAATGGTGGTCGTAGCAAAGAAACATCGACAGAATGACGTAGCTAGCCAAGTAGCAAGCCTGCAAGTTGACCGTGGAGTTGAGTTCTTCCTCCTTTCTTGAGGGGGAGGTAGGATTTTATTCGATAGCAGCAAATACATGTTTATAAAGTCCGGTGGTTTCAAGAACCACACTCTACGTCCAAATTGGCCAACCATAGAGTTCCTGGCAATAATACGAGCTGGCATCATCATTCTAATTCTAATCCCTAGTTTCATGCTGAAATTTCACATGAATCAAATTCCTAGAATGATTATTAATTTCATATATATGATATATTTGTACCTACACATGTTATTTATCTAGAATTGATGAATCAAAATTCCTAGAATGAATGCATGCATACTTCTTTACTATTAAAAAGTTGGTGTTGGTAGGTTGTACTTTGTCACTTTGACGTCAAACATTGAATTAATCGGAATGGTCTGATCTGCATCCGACGGTACAACGAGTCGTCGTAATACTTGGTTAATTACCTTTCTTTGCCACCGATAAGTGAAAACCACCAGAACGCCCAAACAGAAAAAAAAGGGCCCAGACTTATCATCCCGTGAACTCCTCCCATGGAACCTAGCCCATGGCTCCGCCGCCGCCGCCCCTCCCATCTCGCCTCCCGCCCCAGTCGACCTCCCTTCGCTAAGAGCCTAGGCACCTCCAAGGAGAGGGCGCGAGACAGTGCATCTGCCTGCTAGGACGAGGAGGGGAGCCGGAGAGAGGAAGAGAGAGAACGCAATCGAATCTCCGAGTCCTCGCCTGGTCGCCGTCGGCTCCGGCGAAAACCTAGCGCTTCTCTTCCTCTCTCCTCGCTTCGCAATTCCATGGTAAGTATGACCTACCTAGATGCTTGCATATCCAATTCGTGCTTCAGATCCACCTGACGTGGTGCTTTGTGCTACGAACAGTGCTCAAGAGAAGAGCGACCATGGCGTGATGGGAAGGATGATGAAAGGCAAACATCGGTCTGGATGACGGGGAGGTGTTCTGGCTGCCGAGGATCCACCGGCCGATGGATAACCTAGACATGGAGGGGCTAGAACAGGCGTCAGTTGACACGCAACCCAGCTTCTCCAACGTCGGCTTCAGGCTACTGCAGAAGATGGGGTGGAAGGGCAAGCGGCTCAGCAAGAACGAGCAAGGTTTTCTTAGCTCTCTCTCTTCTAGACCAGGCTCCTGGAGCAGCAGTATGCTTGGTTTGGTGAATTTTTTGGTTCTTTACTTGTTATTTATCTTACCAATTGGCATAGTTGTTACGCATTGTTACAGTATTGGAAGAAGAACATGTGGTTTTGTACTGGTCAACCGTCGGTTATAGTCAAATAGTATCATCATCTTATTCAAACCCATCAGGTAGTTAGTATCAAAATGACATAATTAGTAGAGACGGTAACTGAAGATATAGGAGGGATTGTTGTTGATATCATAGAAACATAATTTATAGCATAATGTCGATTTTGATGGTTTTGATAGCTGACTGGCTGCCTTTTTAGTATTCTGTTTAGATGAATGGTAAGCTTGTGTATGACACATTTAGGCAATTTAAGCATCTTAGGTTTTGAGAAAGCGGTTATCAATTTTCAATGCAATAGACCACACTACTGCCATAGAAGTCAGTTCTGTTTGAGAGCTGCCTTGACTGTCTATGAGTGTTGTTCACAAATGAAAACAACCTTAATATAAAGTGATAAATTCCACCATCGCAGCACAAACTTAAGTGATCGAGCAATAGGGAGGAAGTGAATCCGGCGAGGATAGAAACCTTTAGCGGGCTGTCGCAACGCATTGATACCTCTCTCTTTCTGCATCAATAGGTTCAAGCAGACGATGATCGAGCAGAATACAGGAGCTTGAAAGCTGTCAGCAGCACTCTTCATTCTGATTTTTCATCCACTCTAAAGGCTAATATGTGAAAAGTCTCTTTGTAATGGTTGGTTAATGGTTGTCGAAAAAAATCTGGATGTGGAAGTCTACGTGTAGTGCTTGCATTGCTAAACTTGTATTTTTTGTACAACAGTCAGTACGTTTGGTCCTGCCGGCTATACACTACACCATTGAACAATTTTACACTTCCATTATGTCCCTAGGAGTGACTGGTTCTATTTTAGTGGTCAACCCATTCTTAGTGGCATATATTAAATAGCTCTTGCAGAACTATTTAAGCTAGGGTGCCGTCACGAGTTAAATTCTATAAATGGCAATTTTTTATTGTAGAGAATATGCACAAGTCATATTGTACTTGTAGTTTTATCATATTTTTGAGAACTGAAGAATATAAGTTAATTGTATGGGTCTCAAAATTGTACTAGCATGGCACACCTCTCTCCATTATTTACTATGTTATCCTCATTTGTCCCTTCTCATGATGTTTTTATTGTGTGATTCAGATATCGATCAACTCTTTTTCTGGGATCAACTCTGGCAGGAGGTGTTGAACCATCATGGGACACTGGCAATAGGCCTATAAAGCATACTGATACGAACATTAGCTCCACCGTTATTTTTCTGTTGCACTCTTCTAGACCATATCATACATTCCATGAATATTCAGGACAAGTTCTTGTGTACCATCTTCACCTATTTGTTGTTGATTTGGTACTTACAATGCATACTGTTTTAGAGTTTTGTTGAGACAAATCAATGTTTAGTTTTGCAATTAAATGCCTTTGATAATGGATGCTATTTTTTATATTAATTGCAATGTTCAGTAAGTTAGAATGAACCACTTTTTGTGATATTAAGTATCATTAAGGGATTATAATAACTACGTAGCTTGCATTAGTAGGAAGCTAGGCAATTGGTGAAATATACACTATCAATACATAAATTACATCTAGGTGAGTTAGTTTTGGGCCAACAGTGGCAACATCATATTCATTGATTCTTTTTTCATAGAAGTGTTGTTTACTAGGCGCTAGCTATCTCTTGCTACATGTTAAGGACATGTCGTTTCTGACTCACTCTTAGATCAGAATTGAATACTATAGTAAGTTATTTCGCGAGTGTGCTCTTTCTATTAT
Organism: Avena insularis; assembly: GCA_023614405.1. Lineage (NCBI taxonomy): Eukaryota > Viridiplantae > Streptophyta > Magnoliopsida > Poales > Poaceae > Avena > Avena insularis. The sequence goes on along the minus strand of CM042687.1, from coordinate 376,629,674 downwards.
TCATTGTGGAGCTGGGAAATATCGTTTAGTACCTACTAAAAACATAGATTGATTATGAGTACGACGGAGCATTTCATTGCCAGTAGGTGAAGGACATGCATATCACTTACAAGAGGTCGCGAGAGGAGAACGAATTTGCGCAAAAGATACATATGCATATCCTTGTTCCTCAGATGTTGTAGTGGTTCAAGTGCAAGCACATCTTTTTCTTTTGCTCTAGCGGTTAACCATTGTGTGTGTAATCTACATGTGAAGATTTAGAAAGAGAAGACGCTGAAGTAGTTCAGGAGGGCCTTGGTGCCACAAGCTCGACCCCTTCAAAAGATTGGCAGGCTGTTACATCCACAAAGGTGAGCACAAACCACCAAATTGTGTCAACTACATCGCTCAACTTCCTAAAGTTTTGTCATCTCAGAAGCTTACAACTAATGTTTTTCGCATAGGTCGACGAAGCAGGTGACCAAGCCCAAGTCACTACAGCTTCAGGTAAATGAAATAGGGGCAACAAGGCACGCTTTTATGAGAGGATCTCAGCATCTAGCTGCTTACCATATGGTGTACCTTTTCTTTTATTTTCTTATGTTTTCTTTTTCCCTGATGCTAAGATCATCCCCTGTCTTGTGGCTGATGCATATCACCAGAATATTATCATTCTTTCTGATCGATATATAGGCCCTAGAATTCCATGGTATATAGTGAGTTGATACAGCTGACTTGGTGGTACAAAAGCTGAGATAGGGCCATTTAGGATTCCTGGTAGTTGTTTATTATGTTGGTAGTTGTTTATTATGTATAATAACTCACTATTTAGGAATCATGTGCCACTTAATTTTCCCACTACCGCAAGAGGAACATGCTTCATCTACTTCATATATATAATTGGACGGTTGACTGCTTTATGTAATCAGAAACTTCTGGATTCAAAACTAAAAATGATTCTTTTGCTCTGTCCATATTCACACCCATAATTCACAGTTTGCACTTATGTGTACTCATCCAGTTATAATGCGTAGATTCTAACTCAAGTATATTATGCTCCTTTGTCGGTTCATCTTCCAGGAAATTATTTCTCACTGAGATTTACACAAGTAACAATAGTAACATTGTACGAGAATATTGAGATATCAAAACCTATAAGTGATTGGATGTGCATACTGCGTCAAACTATATTTTTAGTGAAATATAAAAACTCAATGTTTTTACAACACACACCAAATTTACATGTGCGGCTAATTTCTTTTAATCGGCTGTGGCAACGCACAGGCATTCAACTTTTATAACTTACGACATGTTTGGTAGTCTGCATGGAGTCGGGGCAGTGCATGAAGTCAGTGGAGGGCCGTTGGTGTGCGTTGTGACCCGCACGAACCTCAAAACATCCCCGCGCCAGGCCCTAGAGGAACTGCTGAATCGGTAGTTTCTGTGGAACCATGTCCGGCAGAGCAGGAGTAGACGCCTCGGCTGCACGCGTGGGGAAGGAAGAGAGAGAGGGGAGGGGAGGGGGGGGGGGGCGTCCCCTCGCGAACACACGTTCTAAATTCTCTCACCGCTCACCCCAGGCCATGGTTGACATATTTCTATTTCTTTTTATTCATGGTACAATTGGGGGAAATCAGTTTAATAAAATCCATTGCAGCCATGCGCTGAAAAGGTTCGTTTGGAGCCATATAATGTATCCAAAAATAAAATTAGTTGCAGCCACGTTGCGAAACCCCACTACGCAACTCATTAGCACAAATCTATGTACGTGTGTCAACATCCGTCGAACAATCAAGGAGTTGATCGAGTTCTAAGTTAGTTCTCGTACGGATCGAGAACAGACAAAAAATGAATTTTAATACTGAACTAACGGCAGCACTCTTCGATCAGGCTAGCTAGTGGCAAAAGAAGAGCAGTCGTCGGTGAAGTTCTGAGACGTCGCAGTGCAGTGTCCGCGCAGTTTAACTCGGCCGGCGTCAACACCCTATAGCTACGACGCACCCTATATGTATCGCGTGCTGATTGTGATGAACTGAAGATGGCAATCTCGTTGAGAGTGACAGTGTATGGCTGGACCGATCGACTTCAAAGATAGCACACAGGGCAGCCGTACCTGTTGTTCCGTATGTCGTTTGCTTTCGATCTCCACGCACGAGCACGATCGTTGTTAGTTTGCTCTCTCGGGTCATGCACGCAAGAGCCTAGAATACTCCGGAGAACCGATGAACCATAATGTTAACCGCGGTTAAATAAATTGTTTTTAGTCAATTTTGGAGCACCGATCGACAAAGATGGGTGGCAGGTGAATGTCGGCACGGCACGGCACAGGTCTGTTTCCTATCTCTTGTACCGTAGCCGCTAGCAGCTTACACGAAGGAGGCAGCGCAGGCATCAGGTTTCCAGACAGATCGAGGCGCTTTGCGCGCACATAGTCGTCGCCTGCAGCGGCCTAAACCTTTCCATATGTTAGCTGGTCGGGCAATTAGGAGTATTTCAGATCCGGGAGACCTTGGTCTGTTCTTGGTTTCTGGACAAGTGACAAAATGACAAAGCTACGAATCTAGTACTGCAGATCTAGGTAGTATCGTGTATCTATCTGTTCCATCTAGCAGGGAGCCAGGGAAGAGGTTAGCCGGAGGACAGAATGACGGCTCGTCGACCCGTACCGGCGACGAGTACCACTGCCAGGCAGCGGAGTCCAGTTCCAGTCGAGTGGGTTGAAGCATGACGAACTTCCGTGGTGGCTTTGGCTTCTGATGGGCTACACATGTCCGCTGAGATGACTGGGTTAGGCTAGCCGTGAATCACTCGGCCGCACAGATGTATGTAGTCGTGGAAATTTGTTCGATGGGCCTCAACATTAGTTTCTTTTTTTTGACATGACCTGAACATTAGTTTCGACGAGACACACTGCTTGTGATGGAACTGAATACACTGCTCAATGCGGCGCGGTACGCTCGCGCCGCACACCGCGTGTTGGGCCAGCCCATTTATCCTCATTTTCTCTTATTTTTTTAATTTCTGTTTCCTTTTTTCTTTCTTGTTTTCCTCTTCTCTTCTTAGTTTTTTTTCCTGTTTCTTAAAATGTTCATATTATTGTAATTTTTTATGACTACAAAACATGTTCATGTTTTTTCAAAAAAAAGTACATGATTTTTAGAATATTTTGTTTATGAAATTCAAAAATTGGTTCATGGTTTTTCAAAAAATGAAATGTTTATGATTTTCAAACAAGGTACATGCTTTTTAGAAAATTCTTCATGAATTTTGAAATTGGTTCGTGAATTTCAAAATTTGGTTCATGATTTTTCAAGAAATGATTATTTTAAAAAAAATGTTCATGATTTTTGAAAATTATTCATGAAATAAAATAGCAAACTAACAGGAACCAGCGATGAAGCGAACATTCGAGGAAAAGAAACCACCGAATGAACACGATTTCTATGCTGGCTCATCTCACAATTTTCTTCAGGCAACACGCACGGGGGGTGGGGCTTAGCACCCCCTAGCTTTCTATGCACTTAAAAAAGCCAACATGTTCCATCTTTGAAGAAGAATTATATAGCACATGATAGTCAACACATGCTCTGACGTGAAGTGAAGGCTCTTCAACATGATGGAATGTCTTCCGCGCGGCTGTAGCTACAACGTTGTTCGTGCGGACAGCTCGTGCCACCCAAAAAGATGTATTTTAGAACCAGTAGACGACCTTTTTGGTTTGCAGAATGATTTTAAGAACACTACAATGAGGAAAACGGTAATACTGAAACCGCAATAGAAACTGTTTAGTTGCATCATATGGGAAATACATGAATTTATACTATAGATAGATATGCATGGAAAGGACATAACGGAAAAATTTATATCCTACAAACCAAAGTATAGTTGAAATTTCTAAGAAATAAAATTCTCCAACATTCCTTTGAACCAACAAGGCCCTCGGCAATTTTTGAGTGCATGTAAGGTATATCCGAAACCTCGGAGAACCTCTGATTAAGCCGGTGGAGAAGAGGGAAGTGGCATATCCAAAACCTTGGAGAACCTATGATTAAGCCGGCCGATGAAGAAGAGGCATGTGAAGTCTATAGCAGGGCGTCAAGCGGGGCGGGTTGCGGCACAACTTTTTCACTAATCCTTTTCTAATTTTACTAATTTTTGGGACCTTTTTTTGCCTATATTTTATTTCGCGGGTCGTTATGCGGGTGCCGCTTGCCACCCGTACAGAAGAACAAGTTGTGGATATAGCATGATCGAGGGAGTTGAATCTGGTGGCACAATGGTACGAGATGGACATCATGGCATGATTTGACGTGTTATCCTAGGATGAGTACGGGGTGATGCAAGAGTGGCTCAATACACGCGTGGAGGATTCAAATTAGCGCTGTTGATCAGTCAAGGGGATTACCGACCTGGAAGCCTTCGTATGTGCCAAGGCACTGGCAAAGAGGAGGAGTTGGCGTGACACAATAGTTGTAGGGCCATTAGTTTTTATCGCCCACATTATGTTATTTCCTTTGATCCATATTAGTTGACTTAAATTAGTCTAGATTCGGATATATATAGCATTAAAACATGTCTAGATATATCTAAAATTAGACAAATTCAAATCAACTAATATGGATCAGAGGGAGTACATGATTTCTTAGCAATATAAGGGAGTTTTGAAAAAAAAAATTGAAGGGTCAGCTCAATGCCACTGATTGCTTTGGATTGTCTAGAGGTAGGTGGTTGACAACATGATGTGTGGTATCCACAAACTTCTGCTTATAGACTTCTTTCGGGTCTTGAAGACTTTGTTGGCCTAAACATACAACCAAACCTACATATGGAAGCAAGAAACCAAGCCTAAACTAATAAAGCTCTCCGATTTCCATAAAATAAGCAGTGATGATACAGATGAATTTCACACGATACTGTGAATCGAAGTTAGAAGTTTACACACCAGGAGAAAAGAGTTGGTCAACATCCATAACCCGAAATTAGTACCTAGGTTTTTTTTTGCACTCCGGCGACAATTTCCATGAAACTTAACGAATTCGGATTGCAATATTTGGCCGAAGACTAGTGGAGCACGGTAGTTGGTTCCGTTTCCTTGGGGGAGACGTACCCCGTGTGCTACTAGTATTTATTTTACAATTAAGTTATCTATTTCCCTACGTTTCGTGCGCGTCTAGCCTTGCTACTTAACCAACCCCAATCCCCACTCCTCCCCCCAACCCGCCGTCCCGTCTCCCCGCCGCTACCCTCGCATCAGAAACCCTCGGTCCAATCAGGCAAATCCTGCGATTCACGTAAGCTCCCGGCCTAGTTTTCGATCGATTCACCTCCGGTTTTCGTCGATTAGGGATTCGCTCCGACCTATATCTCGTAGGGTTTCGATTGAATCGATCGGTGCGTATTCTGTGGTTGATTCGGTAGTTTTTGGTGCTTGCAGCAAGGAAGGAGATCGATGGCGAAGAGCTCGTTCAAGCTGGAGCACCCGCTCGGTTCGTCTAATCTTCTCATGCTCCCCTTTTTTTTGTTCGTGCGGAAGTTTGTGCTATCTGTTGTGTACTGCGGGGTTGGGGATTGACTATACGAATTCAAGGAATAATACTCTCCGGGGATTTCTAGGAATTTAGGATTGGAGCAAGTACCTGCGTAATAGGAAAACAGTTTAGGGAAAATCACACACACCTCCGGCGTCTGTTTTTTCGGAAAATCGGTCAACCATAGCACGCGAGGATTCAAGATGGTGGGTCTCTTAGATATTCATGGTGGCAACTTATTTAATCTTGGAGGGTGGTTAATATATGGGGACATGTTTGTCACTTTTGATAGATCAATTATATGCTTAACTGAGTTTTTGTTTTTGATAAATTGGTTTTGTGTAACATTGCCTGATCTACATATGTCCAGTAGATCATACAGGTTGGGCTGTCAATCCAGCTTCACAACTTGATTATTTGGTTTGGTTTATCATTAATCTAACAGATATTTAGTAACAGATTAGAGTTCTATCACCATTGCCTTGTCGAGTTTAGAGGAAGTATTGAGGATTTGGTATTCTAATTACCTCATGGGCCTTTTATCATGCCGCGGGAAGCTAAATTTTAATAGATAAATTTATAGTTGGCCATTGCACTGTTAGCTGTCAACGTGTTTGTTTTACTTGACTTCCATTATATTTTGATGATTCCACTAGTTACATTTCTCTCTACACTTGGTTGACTGTAGAGCATAATATCTTATTTACTCTAGTTCTCTATGTGCTATAGCCTTGATTTTAACTTTCTCTGTAGATGTTTGTCCCCTATAGTCAGATTAGAATAACTGAAATCTAATGTTGTTTGCACCGTGCATGCATTACAGAGAGGAGGCAGGCTGAGGCTAACCGCATCAGAGAGAAGTACTCTGACAGAATTCCTGTAAGCTTATTTTTATGATTGTTATAAAGTATAGACTGTATATTTATGGTTTCCTTATGATTTATTTGTTCTAATCAGTAAACAATCCATTTAATGTAGGTGATCGTTGAGAAGGCTGGGAAGAGTGATATTCCTGACATTGATAAGAAAAAGTGAGTTCTGCTCAATCATTTCATACTCATTAGAATATCTACATCTTTACTTTTTATTAAGTTAATGCTAGCTGGAGTGTTGCTAAGGTTGTCCTCTAGGCTCTTGAGTTATTATGCGAATCATAGCCACTGTATGCTATTACTCCTGTGTGTTCCTTAAATAGCAGGGATCTTGATGGGTTCCTGGTGATAACTAATGGTAGTTGTTGCCATGAATTTCTTTCTCTTGATCTATTTCAGGAATAGTATTTACTGTGGCTTGTGGGTCTTTTGTGGACACAACTTATTCCAATTGTTTCAAGAACTAAAACCATCATTAGCGTCTTCACTGGAAATTGGTGTTGCTACTAGTAGTACAACATTAGCACAGTAGATAAATCCCATTAAGTCCTTTCAGTTTTTATTTCAAACATGTAACAGTACTATTTATCTTGAAGTCAATATCAGTATGGTCCAAAAGCAGTTGATCTTGACGCATCAAAATATTGTTGGATGGCACATCAAAGCACTATCATACCATGCTCATCATTATTGGCTTTAATATGTTTTATATTCTGATGATACCAATCACCACCATACAGGTACCTTGTCCCTGCCGATCTTACCGTTGGACAATTTGTGTACGTTGTGCGGAAGCGGATCAAGCTCAGCGCTGAGAAGGCGATCTTCATCTTTGTGAAGAACACGCTTCCACCGACTGGTATGGGAAACAAATGCAGCAACTGACTATCTTTCTGAACAAACCTATGTCCATGTTCTCACCCAAAATCCCTTTTTATGTTCCTGTTTTGCAGCTGCTCTGATGTCTGCAATCTACGAGGAGAACAAGGATGAGGACGGCTTCCTCTACATGACCTACAGCGGCGAGAACACCTTCGGGCAGCACTAGGCGGTGCCTCGGAAGTCAATCGCTCAAAATGGCCCCTGTAAATAAGGCGTGCCAAAGCAACTGTGTATATTCTGGTTTGCCTCGTTTGGAAGTCCTTGCATTATTCCGTAACCAAGAAAAAACATATTCGAATGTTCTGATCTCACATCGCTTATTATCAAGTTAATTGACTCTTCTGAAATTTGGTTATTTCTACTGCTACTGTGGTGTTCGTGCATGTCAGCCAGTTCCTGGTAATTGCTGTAATGTTTCATAGCTGTAGTCTGTCTAAGGTCACATCGTTGCCATTAAATCTGGGCGCTGTTGCTGTGTTATTGCGTGGCTGTACCGAGAGATGAGGGTTGCCGGCAGCACGGGGGCCTTTTGTCCCCGGTGCCATAACTTTTTTGCTCTGTTTCGGTTCTGTTGCTGCTGATCGCAGAGCCTGGACGTGGTCACGTGGTTGTCCATCATCCTCGTCTGTTCTTATTGCATGGTAGGGCGAGAGGGTGTCAGGTTGCTGCAAGGAATCCCTGGTTCTTGCATTATCGTTATAGCAGCATAGCCATTGTTTCTCTAGTCTGGAACGTATGGACGGATGTGTTGCTGCAGTCATTCTCCTTTGTTGTTATTGCCTTGTGTGGATGGTTTCTGAAGATGGCAGGCATGAGGCTTGCGCGTCTCTCTTTTCCTGAACTTGCAATTTGGGGAATTTTCTGTGAAAATCCTGTCTTTAAGCAACCTAGATGCGTGAGTAAAGTTTCATGTCTTACAAACTTTGCCTTGTACAGATCTAAGTTCCATGTAAAGTGCACATAGAGAATTATGGTTGGGCCATGGCCACGAGAAAATGCACTCTGCGCAATGTTCTCTACTCCCTCCGTCCCATATTAGTTGACTTAGATTAGATTCATCTAGATACGAATGTATCTAGTCAAGTCTTAGTGCTAGATACATTTGTATCTAGCAAATTTAAGTTAAAATTTAAGTTAACTAATATGGGTCAGAGGGAGTACTTTGTTTGGTGGCCTACGTTGCACCCCTGGGTATGCAGGTGTCACTTTACTTGACTGTCTGCAATTACTCACTTTTTAAGGTTTAGCAGATGCGAACCACAGTTGTTTGGTTAGCAACTTGTTTTGTGGCACACACATGGTATATGGTCACCTCTTTTAAAACTGGTGAGGTTACCATATAACCAACACACAGAGACATAGGACAACTAACAAGCATACTATATAATTAACAGGAGCAGATTAACAGAGTACCTAAGTTAATATCAGGTGAATCCCATGCGGATCTGACTACTAATTGCACCAAGGGCACACACCACCGACACACATCCCAAGAGATGTTTTTCAGCCTCTAGAGACCGGCATCACAACAGCAGCAACAACAACAAACAGAAACAACTTAACAACTTCATCATCATAAAAACATTAGCAGGAGCAAAAGAAGATCACCAGATCATGGTGGCAATCACCAACCATGGCATTGCAGTCGGACACCACCTCCATAGAGGTGTTGAATCCTTCGTTCTTGTACTTGAACACAAGGATGTTGCCGATGACCATCTTGATCTTCCTTGCGAACTTCTTCCATCCCTCGAAGAACACCAAGTTGCCATTGAACCACTGTTACACACGGGTCTCGCTGAATTTAGTGGTCCGGATTGGCACCTTGACTGACCGATTCACGATCTTCATCTTCTTGGCAAGCACCTCCATTGTTGGTGGCACGACCAGGGAATCTAGGTCCCTCACGCTCACCTGCACATAGGACGAGAGTGGCACAACATCATGCCACATGCCTGAAGGCCGCCCCATCTGCTTCTTCGGCTGCTCCAGTGCTCCTCCACAGCCTCCACCGGGCCTCAACTCCATGGCAGAGAAAGGTTTTAGTTGTTTAGGAAGCCATGGGGTTTCGTACTTGGCAACCTGGCTGGTGCTGGCTGTGGCATGCCGGCGGAGGAGGCGAAGAAGCCATCGGCCTCGTCATCGCTTGGTCGGCTAATGATGGGACCATAGTATGGATGGGAAGTGAGAGAGACATAGGATGGTGACAATATTGATTGAGGGTATGTGCATTGAGTTACTACCGTGTCCATTGGCAGACATTCGTGGAGGTGAAATGGGTCGTCGCCCCCTAGCTCACGAAGAAACATACTTCTTCCGTTCTAAAATAATTGTTTCACATTTGCTAAATTTAGATAAATCTATATAGTAAATAGTGTCTAGATTTTCCAAATTTTTATAAATCTAAGATATCTTTTTCGGGACGAATGAAGTACTATTATTTACAGGTATTTGGCTCGTTTTCCAAAAAAAAAAAGGTTTCAGCTTGCGCCCCCCACCCCCCAAGGGTAGTTTTACGCTCTCCCACGGCTGACTCCACAGTAACTAGGACTGTGCTTGGCCCGGAGACTACCAAACACGCCTATCTATGATGTATAGTGTCGCAGGCCGCGCGCACATATACAAGCGTGTCGTTTGTGAGTAACACCCAAGCTGCCGGCCGGGCTTTGAAAACGTAGGTTCCACATGCACGCCAGAGATAGATAACCGAGCCTGCATCCAGTCAGTCACACGATTTGCGTGTAAGTGTACGTGCATACTCCCTCCCAGTCCCAGAGATAGATATAATGCATATGAGTATCATTCATCACTGCCAGCAGCTTAAAGAGTACTAGCAGTACAGTGTCGCACGATGCTAGCGCTACGTATACAGATAACCAGTCAGTCGATGCTAGCGCTATGTATGTACGAACGTGTAGCATTGTGGTCCATCGTCTGTGTACCAGATGATGGATGCATGTAGCTTGTACGTATAGTAAGAATAGAACACACAGTATGCGGCAACATACATATGTCGGCCGGCGTGTGTACCTAATCGCCATATTTGGTCGAGTTGTACAACGATCACCGTAGTATGCAGGTCCGCTGTGTTTGGTCGATCGAGTGCAGTGAAGCTAATTTATTAGCATTAGAACGCGAGTGCAACAACCAACAAGCCGGCCAATGCTACCGTGTCGTGTCCAATAATCAAACAGCGACCCCAACACGACGACACTTGATAACGATTATCGAAGGAAGAGGCGTCAGAGATACCATGAGAGAGTAGCACCAGGCCAAACATCCCATGCCATGCCATGCCTGCAGCTAGCAGCAGGCGGTGCAGGGGATGGGGAGCTACTACACACACACCGCAGAAGCAGAAGTGCATTCAAGCCAAAGACACAGCATACACAGTGCTGTCTCTGCCCCGTCTATGTCGTAGCATATGTAGCCATCGTTGCAAATCAATCAAATCGATCGGCAGTACTAGTACTACGTCGATCGATCGTTAGGCTCTCGCATCGCGCGCGCATGGCATGGCATGGCATGGCATGGGCATGCGCTCCACCTCCACCAGCTCCAGGCATGTCGTAGCGTGAGCTCCCACCTCCTTCAAAGCGGACCATAAATGCGCCAACCTCCCCTTTGTTTCTCTGGTTGGTTGCCCAATTCAATTCCTTGCCGCGGGCGCGCGAGTACTACGTGCTGCTAGTTCTATATCTATCCATGCCATGGACGAGCGCCGGATACTACCAATGTGCTTTGCTCCTTCCTCCTCGTCCTCTTCCTCTTCCTCGTCACCTTCCTCCCCTCTTTTGCATTGCCTCCATAAAGAAGCCCCCTCTGGTGTCTTCCTCTCGCTCCCTCCCCATACATGAGTTCAGCTCTGCTTTCGCCGCCGGCCATTTCTCTCCTTGGTCAGAGATTAATTGTACGCTAATTCTTCTTGGCAGATCATGTTCCTGGTGAGTTGGGCTGTAGCTTCAACTCATCATAGTATTCCTGCTGATCGACGAGCTCACTAGCTGGGCGTTCATGGTTTCTGGGCACGAGGTATTGGTGCGGTTCAATCAGAGACCCGGCGCTCCCGATCGAGGCAAGCAGGGGGGCTCCGCTCTTCGATTGAGCCGTGCCAATATCACGTGCTGCTGCTTACTTCGCATCTTGCAATTTCGTGAGGTACTGTGTGTGTGCCCGAGGATGTGTAATTCCTTGTTTTGATGTCGTCCTTTTACAAGCTATAGTAGCGTCGTCCGATCTTGCATCCATGGTTATTTAAGCTAGCAACTGGATACGACTTCGTCATCAGCCAAGAAATGTTGATTGATCGGATTTGTAGGATGGACTCTTTTCTTTTCTTTTGGAATGGAAGATTTCAAATTTGTAATACAGTATGTGTGTGATACTAGAATTCATGGTAGTGATACTAAACTACGGATCCGTTGTCCAACACAAACATATATATAGCTCCTATATGATTAGTATATCGAATCTGTGGCACTGGCACATGTTATATTCCAAGTCCTGTTTATTATTACTATTATTCTCTAAATATGCGACGCTGTCATCCTTGATTTCATGCTGGCAAACTTTGGCTGTCACACGTCCCACTCTACAATCTGGAAGAGTGCAAGATCACTAATTCTCGCTGCTTATTTTTTTTCCTTGTTTGTCTGGTTATCTGGTATATCAATTCATGCAGTGAACTTGGCCAGGTTTCGCTCACTATAGCAAATGGCTCCTGAGGAACAGCACAAATTAAAGACGGTGCTGCAAGGGTAGTGGTACTAAGGTAAGATCAACTGGAAGGACCAAAAGATCCTAGTACAGATTTTGGCAAAAAAATAAATAATTGATCCTAGTACAGATACAGACAACAGGATTATGCACGCGGCCCATTGTTCCGTGCGAGTAATTAATACTATTAGCACCGTATGTAAACTTTAAAATTTTGATCATAACTAAGTGGCCCAATTGGGGGAGACCAGTCCAATCAATTAAATTCAACCGAATCTTACCTATGACGAAGATCTTTGTTAGAAATACAACCGTTTTGTGAAATTACACCAAGCCAGCTTCCATGTATCTCCTTTAGTTTACTGTCCTTAATTCGTTTGCAAGTAAAAAAAACTGGTACTCTACTCCGGTTTCTCAATGTAGTGGTATTAGAGCATCTCTAGCAGAGATGTGGGATAATCCGTGTTAGAGTACATATATGTATATATGTATAGGCTAGAGATAGACTAGGACTTTAGGCCGTGATGCACGCGGCCCATTGTTCCGTGCGAGTAATTAATACTATTAGCACTTAAAATTTAAAATTCTGGTCATAACTAAGTGGCCCAATTGGGGGAGACCAGTCCAATCAATTCAATTGAGTCTTACCTATGAAGATCTTTGCTAAAAATACAGCCGTTTTGTGAAATTACACCAAGCCAGCTTCCATTTCTCTCCTTTAATTTACTGTCCTTAATTCGTTTGTAAGTAAAAAAAAAGCTGGTACTCTACTCCGGTTTCTCAATGTAGTGGTATTAGAGCATTTCTAGCAGAGGCGCGGGATAATCTGAACTTGGATAAGCTATATCGGGGAAGCGGATAAGATAATCGAACTGCAAAATTAAAAAATCAATTGACGCCAAAAAAATCAACAAACATGCATGTCTCATCACGGCAAGTTCATCATTCTTAAAACTAGTTCATACAAAAGGATCTAGATACTTTGCTAGATCTAGGGAAATCCTAACCCTACCTGGGACTGGCCGCGGCGCTCATCGGCACGGACCGACGCTCACCGGCGCTTCTTGCTCAGAGGTGCGGCGGCGTCCTCCTAGCTTCTCCTTGCATCCAAAGTCGTTCGTCTCCGCCAGGGAGACGTGGATCACCTTAAGGAGGTCAAACTCCTTCTGCTCATCATCGTCGACCGCAAGATAACATCCTCAGGGCGTGTCGCCGCTTCCTCCTACCGCTCCATGAGGCCGTCCTTGGTGGCATGCTCCTCAAGGACCGTCCGGAGAAGGATCTCCCCTAGAACCTTCCACCCATGACCCCCATGCCACTGATCTGCCGCTCCAGCAGAGGGCATCGCGGTTGCGAGCCTGGAGCGCCCATGCTCCACGCCTCCGCGATTGTTGGCCACCGTCGCGCTTGAGCTCCCCGCCTCTAGGTCATGGCGGTGAGCAGGCACGCTAGAGATCCCTCCACATCCTCCCACTAGTAGAAAAATCCTTATAGCAAGTCATTTTGCTAGTGGAGCGCTAAAAGTATTACATGCCACCACTTTCAGCGAAAATGGTAATGGTGTTCAGAAAATCATAAACGTCACCACTAAAACCTAGTGGTGGCGTTTAGGAATATAGAAATGCTAACAGTAAATGGGTCCCATGGGTGAAGCCGGGATGAACCTTGTGGTGGCATTCCGAACAAATAAATGACACCACAAGTTACTCTATTAATAGCGTTCAAACAAAATAAACGCCACGGCTAAAGAATACCCCGAGGTACACACATACACTACCTTTTCCCCTCCCATCTCACACACTCACTCGTTCCCCACCCACCCTCCTCTGTCTCCCACCACAATGCTCGATCCGTTGGCCCCTCTCCTGCCCCCCAACGCTAGATCCGCCGGCCACCGCGTTCATCAAGACGCCTCCGCCGCCCCGGCCCCGTCCCTGGGCCGCCGCAACCACCCCATCCCCGAGCCACCGGCCGCCGCAACCTCATGTTACAACTCCTTTGTGTTTACTGCGAGTTAAACCCTTGTTGAAAAAATTTCCTATAGACTTCAATCTGTGTCTAATCTTGTGATTTTTCTACTGAGATGTTCGAAGAATCCTGGGAATCAAAGGGACCAAAATAGAGTTCGCACGGAGTACCATCATATGGTAATTGTGAATTTGAGGACTAGTATGTCGGTGGCACCCGGCATGCAGGTCGATCACTGACATATCTAACCATGTGCCGCGGGGAACGACATACTCCCTCCATCCCAAGGCTTAAGGCCTATATTTTTAAAAAAAATCAAGCCATGAAAAGTTTGACTAAACTTTTCGGAAAAAATATAAAAAACTATTATATTATATAAATACCATGTAAAAATATGTTTCATGATGTATGAAAACGTATGAATTACGTATTGTAAATATTAATATTGTTCTTAAAAAATTTGATCAAACTTTAGGTAGTTTGACTTTTGAAAAAAAATACAGGGTTTAAGCTTTGGGACGGAGGAGGTAGTAGTACATAGCAGCAGCTTAGCATGTGTGCGCAGATTTTTAACAGCCCGTATGTGCTCCATCTATCTCTCGCAGTCGCAGATCCAGCACGTACGTACAAGGAAAACTGTAAATTTAGTTGGGGCCAAGCCAATGGGCAGCGTCGTCTGCTGCATGCATGCATGCCCAACCGTGAGGTGTGAGTGATGAGTGCATGTATGCAGCTGGAGCCTGGAAGGGCTTCCGTCGCGCGCGGTATACTCAGGATAACAGTTTCAGAGATCGAGCAGAGCGCGCGGTCTGGATCGTGGACGAAGACCAGCTGTGAGGCCATGAACAACGCGGACCTACGTACTCAAGTGCCTGAATATATATGTGGTAATACGAACAAGCAGAGGCTTGGTTTGGAACAATGCTACTTCCTCCGTTCTGGTTTATAAGACTTACGCGTATTTCTAAATTGACAAATTAACTAACTTAGCACGAGGTACATATGATGAAAACTATATTATTAAAAACTTCAAATGTTATATTTTTTAATGATATAATTTTTATATTATATACCTTATGGAGACGATTTTACTATACGTGTATGTCTTATAAACTGAACTGGGACAGAGGGAGTAGTACGTACGATGTTCATGTGATGGAATTAATTGTACCAGCTGGGGAGCCTGGAGCTTTTGAGTTGGTGGGGTTCCCCAGTGTTCGTAGGGGCGACGGGGAGTTGATGAGGTGGAGCCCGAGCCGTCCGTGGCCTGGTCCGACACCAAGCATAATGTGGCAGTGGAGGCTCAGGCAGCCGGAGGCGCCGAGGCATGCAGTCGTGGGTCTGTTTGTCTTGGGCTGCAGATGTTGGAAAATTAGCTGTAGAAGATCGTCTATAAGAATCAGCCTATAAAACGGAGATTTGGTGTTGGCAAGAGTGATTTCGATAGCTGATGTTGTTGGTTTTATGAGTAAATTATCTAAAATGTCCCCGAGTGCAGAAGATGTTGTATTGAGTGTTTATTTGAAACGAATTAGTTGTTTTTGACTTTTTTTACTTAAAAATACCATTTTTAGAGTTGAATTTTCTGCACGATCTTCACGAGAAGAGATGTGGTTTCAATGGTGGACAACGAAGTGTCGATCATATCATTCATATGACTCATGCTTAACCTTTCGGTTCATGTGTTCCGAGGCCATGTCTGTACATGCTAAGCTCGTCAAGTCAAACCCAAGTATTTTCGCGTGTGCAAAACTGGCTTGCACCCGTTGTATGTGAGCGTAGAGTCTATAGCACCCGATCATCACGTGATGCTTGGACACGACGAACTTTCGCAACGGTGCATACTTGGGAAGAACATAGTTTTATCTTGATCTTAAGTGAGGAATCATCTTATAATGCTACCGTCGCGATCTAAGCATAATAAGATACATAAAAGGATAAACATCACATGCATATAACTTTATGTGACATGGTATAGCCAATCTTCGCGCAATGATCTCCATCTTGTGCGTGCCGGCATGATCTCCATCACTCCACCATGATTGCCTCCACCACGAATAGCAACTACAACTATTGCTAACTACTTAGCGATAAAGTGAAACTATTACATGGCGTATAAGAAGTTGACACACAGGTCATACACAATTATAAAGACAACCATATGGCTCCTGCCGGTTGTGTACTCATCGACATGCAAGTCGTGAAACATTACAAAACATGATCATCGCATACAATACACATATCACATCTTGGGCCATACCATATCACAGAAAACACTCCCTGCAAAAACAAGTTAGACGCCTCTACTTTGTTGTTGCATGTTTTACGTGGCTTATGGGAGTAGATGCTAAGAACGATTCTTACCTACGGAAAGCCACAACGGTGATATTATGGTTGACAAACTCCGGTGTTAAACCCATGACAACTATAGTGAGAGAAACAGACATCCACCAGCCGCATGTGTGGAACAAGCCACACGTCAAGTGCGGAGCCGGTCTCGCGAACGACGTCGCGTAAGGTTGGCCAGGACCGCTTCAATCTCACTATCCCGCGTCATAAGAAGAACACAAACAAGAGGCTTGCAACAGAAAACATCAACGCCCGCAACAACCATGTTGCGTTCTACTCGTGAAATACATCTACGCATAGATCTAGCTCTGATACCACTGAAGGATTTCGCAGCATAGTAAATCAAAATTTTCTACGGATGCGAACGGTGAAAAGCCAAGATCTAATCTAGGAGATGCAAACAACGAGAGGGAATAGATGAGATCTTCATACCCTTGAAGATTCACACAGCGGAACGTTCGACGGAACGTGGGTGATGTAGTCGTACTCGCTTCTCCACCTCGCGATCCGATCCGATCTAGCACCACAAGTGGCGATGCCTCCGTGAGATGCACACGTGCAGCACCTCGACGTCTCCTCCTTCCTTGGTCCAGCAAGTATGGTGGAGAGACGGATTGGATCTACAACACGACGACACAGTGCAATTGGTGGAGAATTTCTGCAGCAGGGCTTCGCCTACAAGCAGTCGGGAGGGAGAGAGGAGGGCAGCAGGGCGGCTAGGGTTGGAGGGGAAGGTGTGTGGGGGTGGTGCGCCCCCAGCCCTCTTTATATAGAGGGGTGGTGCGCCCCCAGCCCTCTTTATATAGAGGGGTGGGGCGGCAACCCTAGACCCTCCCCCAAGCCAAGGCCGGCGGCCAAGGAGGAGGAGTGGGGGGCAAGGAACCCCCCCTTCTAGAAGCTCTATCTAGGGTTTTACCTTTACCTTGGCCCTATGGGGCCTTGTGCCCCTGGCCCAATGCGGCCAGGGCACTCCCTCATAGGCCCATGCCCCCTCCCGGAAGGTGGGTCCATGTTGGTCCCCTTCCGGAAGGTTCTAGAAGCTTCCGGTAAAATACCGATTAACCCGAAACAATTCCGAACTCCAAAAACTGCAGTGCTTATATGAATCTTATTCTCCGGACCATTCTGGAACCTCTCGTGATGTCCCGGATCCCATCCGAGACTCCGAACAAAAATTCATAAACCAATTATCCAATCTATCCTAGCGTCGAGACACGTTAAGTGTGTGACCCTGCGGGTTCGAGAATATGCAGACATGATCTTCTATCAATAATCAACAGTGCGGAAACCCATATTGACTCCCACACATTCATCGATGATCATATCGGATGAACCACGATGCCAGGATTCAATCAATCCCATATATATTCCCTTCGTCTCGCCATATTTTACTTGCCCGAGATTTGATCGTCGGTACCGTCATACCTAGTTCAATCTCGTTCACAGCAAGTACTTTACTCGTTCCGTAATCCGACATCACTTTGTGATTAACTCCTTAACCACATGCTTGCAAGCGGTGTTGATATCGATTACCGAGTGGGTCCGAAGTATATCTCTCCGACTTGGGAGGGACAAATCCCATCTCGATACATACAACCCAACAGATACTTTCCGATCACCTGAGAGACACCTTTATGATCACCCTTTCATAGGATGACGTTTGATGACCTCAAAGCTTTCTTCCGATACCAGGGAGTTGTATTATCTCATGGTCTAAGGAATACAATATTTGACATAGGAAAAGCTTCGCAAAGATGAACACGATGACACGATCTAATTGCTTCGCTTAGTTTGGGTCTGTCCATCATATCATTCTCCCAATGATATGATCTCATTATTAATTGACAACTCATGTCCATGGTTAGGAAACCTTAACCATCATTAATCAATGAGCTAGTCCATAGAGGCATACTAGGGACACGGTGTTGTTCACAAACCACATAAGTATTAAAGTTTCTGCTTAATACAATTCTAGCATGGAATATAAACATTATCATGAACAAGAATTATAATAATAACATCTTTATTATTGCCTCTAGGGCATAATTCCAACGCTTAAGTGTATTTTTATCAGGATATGACGTGCGACCAAACCATATCTAGGTATGTGATGGATTGTGTTTTAAGGTCCTACTTTGTATTTATATATTTTAGTGATTGAGAATTCTAATTCTATTTATTCAGTCAATGTATCCCCTTAAAGATGTGAGTACATGCTTCCTCAATTGGAGAATTGATGGTTGAGATCCCCTCTTCAAGGATGTCAATTTGTGCACAAAATGACATCATGATCTTAAGTACAAATAAAATGGTAAGAAATCAGGAAAATTAACAAAATGGGAAGATAACATGTCACTATTGATTATGTTTATGATGTGGACACTTCCTACATTGCTATACATTCTATTACCATTGATTTTGACCATTGATTTAGTGCTCTATCTTTAGAACTGTTTCAGAACTTTCCTGTCTTGATTCAAGAGACTCATTTTTTTAGGTTCAATATGAATAAGATTGCTCATATTACATAATTATATCATGGATATTTCTCTTATTACGAGCATGACGAAGATATTCTCTATTCATACTCTGAGAAATGAAGACTTTATAGGTTTTCTTGATATTTGAAAGACATGTCGTGTTTTCTATAGTTTATAGCCTCATTGAGTTGGCATTGGTCCTATGATGTTGACGACAACAGTTGAAATGGTTTGGCGGTGACAAAAATTCATGCATCAAGGCTGAGTTGCGCAATGTCTTCTAGAGGACTTGATGATGTCCTACATCGAGCGTGGGATTTTCAGAAGTCCTGATCGTGTAAACTGATCGATGATTTCAAAAAAGATGTAGAGCTGTGTCATTGCCTATGACTTCTTATGTCATTAGAATTTCTTTATGAGTATATTTTTAGGTTATACTTTTATTACTATGTGATTATGTTAGAATCATATATATAGTATTGATGTCCCAAGATATTTTCATCTTTGTGTCATTTTTATAGACTTTGCCCTACCTCGAATTTTGGTCATCCTTCGCCACTGACTATATAGGATCAACTCTTATTTTTCAATTAAAAATGGGTTAGAAAAATTGTTCCCGGTCATTGTATTAGTGTCGTCATTCATGGGTGCTAGAAGTTGCACGCGAGTTGTAACCATGGTTTTTTAGTTGTAAGTGAGTTATAGTTGGGTTGCAGCTGGAAAAATATTTCCGACCATTCGGTTAACATTATGATCCATGTCGACCAAGAGTTGCGAGTGGGTTGTAATTGTGATTTTCAGTTGGAAATGGGAAAAATGTTCCTAACCACTAGATTAGCGTCGTGATTTGGGATTATTGGGAGTTGATATGTACAAGATGACTATAGTTGTGGCAAAATTGTATGTCGACTAATAAAACTGCATGAGATTATTAACAAAGAGACACAACATAAGTTTACATATGATTATTGATCGATTATTAAAATGAGTTAGCACAAAATAGCACTAGTTAGTCCATAAATAGATGCCCATGGCCCATGAAAAAGAGCATGTACGGTCGTCATGCATCGCTCCAGGCAACGCTTCGAGGATTCGATCGAGAACTAGTTAGTTCTCGGTCAGATGAGCACTAAACAGTCCCATATTCCATATTAATATTAACGGACACAGTACATCGTGGCTCAAAAAAGGAGCAAGATACAAGTAGCAAAAGAGATACAATCCAGAAATAGCTAATGATACCACAAGGCATCGACACCGAAGACTACAGAAGAAACCAAACGGTGATCGCCCATCCTTCGACAATTCAGATCCGAAAGTAGCGCAACCGCAGTCTTCAAAGGCCTCAATGACGCAAACCAGTTGGTGCCCTGCGGGTGGCTCTCCCACCAGTCTATTTGGCATCTGCATCTGAGAAAAGGGAGTATTGAGTTGTAGGTATTGATTATCCAACACCGAGATCGAACTCAAGGGTCCCTGCCTTTGAATCTAAGGAACCTCAAAGACAATGTTGTCGTCCACTGCCGAAGGACCAACCCGAACAACGGGGACAATGTCAACACCATGCTTCTTATCAAACCAAGATAGCCATGTGCAACTGAACTTTGAAAGTAGACCTTGCTCATTTGCATATAAAACAGTGCCAACGATGTGCATCCGGGCCATATACAGATTATGCAGATACAACTTTGATTCAACAATCAAGACTATTTACTCCATGCGAAAGCCGCCTCCTTCTGGGTCAAGCCCGTGGCCACTCGCATCGCCGGAACCGAGTGTGTTCACCGATCCATCGCACGCGAATGGCGAGGGGAGCAAGCTAAAAGGAGGCGGAGATGGAAGAAGAGACAAACTATCTAGCACATTGCGTGTAGAGAAAAACACGGGAGGCTTATACATAGCTGAGCTGGTCATGGTGTGAAATTGCACGATATCGCCACGAGTACCCGCGGACGCCTATGATCTATGCTATGAGCTTGGCTATGAACAGGCCCCACAGTACGCTCAAGCTCGGGAATTTTCGCACAGATCTAGCTCGGGAATTTTCGCAAATAAGATGTTCATATATGATTTGTATAATAAATGGAAACTACTATACATAAACAGTCGTAGTACTAAGTTATAAAATCTATAACTCGACTTAAAAAAACTGATCTCAAACGCAAAAATGGACGGGTCTAGAGCCGGGTGTAAATCAATCACACCGCGAGTAGCTAGCCACCTACACCGATCTACGTACCGACTAGCGACCTGGACTCCTCCTTAATTAATTAGATGATGGTGACCAGAGCTACCTGCCCCCAGTCCTCTGCTCACTTGTCCGCAATCCAGAAACGGACCAAAGGACGCTCCAACTGAAATACGTGCTTACGCGTATATATGTATCACTCGACGTGCTAAGCAGTTATTGCCACACATGCATGGAGCTGGGAGGATTTTCGCCAGGTAGGTAGCAGGTGACGATCAGGTGAAGGGCCAGCATCAACGAGTCCTGATTCGCGATCATATGCGAGGCGCGCGTACTTACGCCCAGGTTACCAATGACCAGCGGCCACGCTAGCTAGTTTCAAGCGCTAAAATCATCGTCCTTTCTCTGTGTGGATAGCGTGAGTTGGTTGGCGAATTGTAACGCGCGCGGAGGGAAACAAGATAGAGCACCCGACGTCTGGTTATGCGCCCGCGCCCCTAAGCCAAAATCCCGAGATCCGGTAGGATTTTGACGAAACTGCTGGGTAAGGTTAGCGTCTCTGTTGTACATGCTCTAAGCACCCCACTCATCCTTGTGGGTCTCCTTTTTATAGAGCTACATCATATATTTTTTTCTCCACTAATCTCTTAGCCATGGCTCAGCTAAATTTTGTAATGTAAACTAAAAGTACAGGTATACGAGCCAATTGAAGATTATTGGTATCTTAGAGCATGTCCATTTTTGTGGTAATCGCTAAAACCACCGGGATTTCTTTCCTAGCACCGACGTCCGCGCTTAGCTAACTAAACTTCTACTAAAATTCTATATTTACCCCCAATAATTGGCATCCCTATGATAGATTTTATACCATTTTAAGAAATCTTGCACATTTTACATGCTCCTTGTAAATTTGTGACCCACTGTCCTCACTTTACTATTTGCCAAACTAAAAAACAAGAACCACATGTTAGGGTCATGTGGCAACTAATTGTGAGAAGAATAACTTACGGGGTCATGTAAAAATTTCTCCAAATTATACGGAATTATGTAACTTGTAACCCTAAAAGGCCCAATCGTGAGTATAAAAGGTTTCAAATGCTATTACACAAGAGATAATAAAAGGGGGTAGATTAGCCTTTCTTCCGTGAACTAGGAGAGAGATATCCTCTTAAAATCTAAAAGAAATTTATAACACTACAACATATAATAAGTACTCCCTCTATTTCTAAACATTAAATGTTTTGGTACTCCCTCTAATTTATATTAGTTATCGCTGAGTCGGATATATCTTGCTTAAAACATGTCTAGATAAGTCTGATTCAGCAACAACTAATATGGATCGGACCGAGTATATAACATTTAAATATAGTAAGATGGGCGGTACACTATACAAATTTTTATAATGGATATGTTGGATGCGATATTGGATATTAAAAAAAATCATATACTTCCTCTGTTCCAAATTAGATGTCGTGGACTATATTTGTATGGACTATATTTGTATGTATACATACATTAAAACACGTCTAGATGTATGTGTATTTAAACAAATCCGTTATAAGTAATCTGGGATGGAAGGGGTATAGGTATTCACCTTTTTACTAGATTTATAGGTCTTGTGTTTGTAGACGTGCATGGGGAGTGATAAATCTGCCGCATATATATGTACACTCATAAATCATAACTAACCAAATAAAACCTGGTTTCGACACACTCCATCGATTGATTAGTGCATTTGAACATAACATGCACGTGTGAAAGCACTCCAACAAAACAATTACTGTACGCGCACGCTCTATATATAGGGACACTCCGAGTTCACAACAACTTGCGTATCATCCCCTTAGGCCAACACCGGCCGGCCGGCATGGAGAGCTCTGGCATGCCACAGAGTGCCACCCCTCGCATGCCATGCACCCTCCAAAGCCTTGCGCGCCGCAGCCTTCTCCTCCGCCACCGCAAGGAGGCGAGACAGCCACGGCGTATCTCATGCGAGGCAACCGGCGGTGGCCACGTCGACCGCCGTGATGTGCTCCTCGGCTTCGGCGGAGCCGTGGCTGCCGGACTGGCCACGGACCGTGGCGCCGCGATCGCCGCGCCCATCCAGGCACCGGACCTCCGCAACTGCCACCGGCCCGACCTCCCCGACACAGCGCCCGACACCAACTGCTGCCCGACGTACCGCGCCGGCAGCAGCATCATTGACTTCAGGCCGCCGCCAGCATCCACGCCGCTCCGTGTGCGCCCGGCGGCGCACCTGGTGGACAGGGAGTACCTGGCCAAGTACGAGCGAGCCGTGCGTCTGATGAAGCAGCTGCCAGCCGATGACCCACGCAGCTTCGAGCAGCAGTGGCGCGTGCACTGCGCCTACTGCGACGGCGCGTTCGACCAGGTCGGGTTCCCGAACTTGGAGATCCAGGTGCACAACTGCTGGCTCTTCTTCCCCTGGCACAGGTTCTACGTCTACTTCCACGAGCGGATCCTTGGTAGGCTCATCGGCGACGAAACCTTCGCGCTGCCGTTCTGGAACTGGGACGCACCGGGCGGCATGACGCTGCCGGCGATCTACGCCAACAGGTCGTCGCCGCTCTACGATGAGAGGCGCGACCCCGCCCACCAGCCACCGGTCCTGGTCGACCTTGACTTCAGTGGGACTGACCCCAACATCCCAAGAGATCAGCAGATCGATATGAACCTGATGATCATGTACCGCGAGGTCAGTACTACTCCACTGGGCAATAGTAGCGTCTATGTGGCACCCGAGTATAATAAACCGGTCATTAAATAACGCAAATACTGGAGTACATCAGATGATTTCGGGTGCCAAGAAGACGGAACTGTTCCTTGGACAACCGTACCGCGCCGGCGACGAGCCGGACCCAGGCGCCGGCTCCTTTGAGAACGTGCCGCACGGCACAGTCCACTTCTGGACGGGCGACCCGAGGCAGCCGAACGGCGAGGACATGGCTAACTTCTACTCCTCGGCGCGCGACCCGGTGTTCTTCGGCCACCACGGCAACGTCGACCGGCTGTGGCGCGTCTGGCGCGGCCTCCGCCCCGGCAACACCGACTTCGCCGACCCCGACTGGCTCGACGCCGCCTTCCTCTTCTACGACGAGGATGCCCGCCCCGTGCGCGTCCGCGTCCGGGACTGCCTCGACACGGCCACGCTGCGGTACACGTACCAGGACGTCGGCCTGCCGTGGCTCAACGCCAGGCCGGCCCAGACATCCGCCCGGACGCCGGCACCTGCCGCCGGTTCCTTGCCAGCCACCTTGGACAAGACGGTGCGGGTGACGGTGACGAGGCCCAGGGTGTCGAGGACCCGGAAGGAGAAGGACGAAGAGGAGGAGGTGCTGGTCGTGGAGGGGATCGAGATCGCCGACCATTTCAACCGGTTCGTCAAGTTCGACGTGCTGGTGAACGAGCCCGAGAGCGGGGTCGACGCCACGACGGCGGCGGCGACGATGTACTGCGCCGGGAGCATCGCGCACACGCCGCACATGATGCGGCACGACAAGGAGAAGGAAAAGGGGTCAGTCAAGACGGTGGCGAGGTTCGGCGTCTGCGACCTCATGGACGATATCGGGGCTGACGGCGACAAGACGGTGATCGTGTCGCTGGTGCCGAGGTGCGGGGGCGAGCTGGTCACCGTCCGTGGCGTCAGCATCGCCTACGTCAAGTGAAGCACGTAATGCACGTTTGCTATGTGATCGTGAAGCGCCTACTTTCTTCCACGTCAGAGTTCACCGTGGTATTCTGTACCGTGGTACTAGTACGTCTCAGTTGTACAGCCCATGTGTATGTGTAACTGAGATTTCTAAATAAAAGCGAGCGGAATGGGATCCGGTGCGTGCACGCATTGACACGACGGACCCATTGTATCGTAACAAACACATAAGAAATCAGCCATTGAAATCCCTGGGAGTACTCCGCCAGTTAGAAGTTCAATGAATTTTGAATTTCAGTTTCAGAAATATTTAGGCCACCGCCAAAATCACTAAAATTCAGCGATTTTGATTTTTATTTCGGCCAAAGGACCAAATAGTTTCACTTAAAATTTATTAATATTCGATTTTTAAAAAAAAATATTTTTTAATTCATGTGTAGTACTGAATTGTCCAAAATATTTAAGCCAAATAGAAAATATTTTTTCTTTCTACCGGACTCACTGGAATTCAGTGAATAGTGTTGACTCTAGAAGTAATTTCGATGGTAAGAACCATTGAGAACAAGCATCCTACGAGTCCGAGTTATTTATTTTTTATGGAAAAGCCAGGATTTTTTTTTTGAACTGCGGAGTGTCCTCGAAGGGGTTGGAACCTTCAATTAAATTAACAGTGGAGGTATAGAGAAATTATAGAGAACCCCATAAGAAAAGAAAAATATACATGAGCCCTGGCATTTGTAGAAAGAACCTTGCTAAAAAATCTGAAATTACAAGCTAGTCCTTACTCTTTCCCACTGCGGAGCAAGGAGGTCAGGCTACTGCAGCCATGGACAAAGACTGGGACTACGCCACTTGCATTCGGCCCGGCGACGCGCCGAGCGCCTGAGCTCGAACAGGGCCTCCCAATGGAGGTTGTAGAGTCACCGGAGCACACCGGCATGAAGAAGGCCTTCTCGGTCAAGGATTTTAACGTCATCCAAATCTACATATAGGAATAGCTCCAAGAAGAACAGGTTCCAAAAATCCAAAACCGCCCTCGCTGAGCCTCAACCTTGCCATAATCTCTCCCCATCTCCACCTTGGAGCTCAAGAAGAAGAAGAAGAAGAAGAACAGGGCAATCAACAGGACAGGGGTAGCAAAGGTAGGCCAACACCACGTCGTGAAAAGCGTCTCGCCATCAGACCCAGTAAACCTGCCACGGACCCGGGGAGGTAAGAGTAGGAGATGGTGGTGAAGATGAACCGACAAGATCCGCTTATTGAAGAGGCCTTCACCAGTTATGTTGTTGTCGTCCAACTTCCACCTCGGAAGCTTGACGAGCAACCATGTGGTGACCGCCTGACGTCGCGGAGAAGCCTCAACTCGGTAGACCTCGGAAGAAAGGGGAAGACGGCCTTATTGATGGAGATGCCTAGCTCCAGACTCCATTCTTGCCGCCGCTCTTGCCACCAGAGCGGAGCCAGGAGGAGGAGGAAGCATAGGATGCGCCAGATCCGGACGATGGGATCCGGTGGCCTACTCCAAGACGCCACACGGGGAAAAATCCTAGAAAAAGAAACCCTAGATCCTAACCTACTAAAGTCGGCGTCTCTCCTTTGGCACCTCCGATCGACATCGCCGCCGCGAGGTGCATCGGATTGGCCCTATGGGCAGTTTGCGACTCTCAAGGGAGGGAAACAGGGGAGATGCGGGGAAGGTGGGAAGAGATGGTGACTTCTGGTATATGCTGGTAATTACAGGAGTTCAGGAACTTTATTCAACTTGGACAAAAAAGGTACATCAATTGGTGGTTCAAGGATCTACATATGGCCTCCAAACTCTGCTAAAATAGTATTTCTAGCTAACAATTGAGCTTCGCCATTCCTATCCCTGCTTCAAGCTTAAACTTAAATTCTAGGAAGAAACTAGATCGCTTCTCTATCTTACATAAAATCATGTTATATCTATGGAGGTTCTTCGATTTCATCATATTTATCACTTCTAAACAATCTGAAGAAACCTGAAGCCTTGTAACTCTCAAGTCCTCATCCAGGCCTAGCGCCTCTTCACACGACATTCAGGAACGGAGCCAGGTTCTCACCTTGAGGGGGCCAAAATGGACATGAGGGGGCAGAGTTAACTAAATCAGCAATATATTAGAGTTCTAATGCCTAGAATTCTTCCTAAAATTCCAACCTTAGGGATGGCTAAGACCCCCTCGTCTCCCCTTGTCTCCGTCCCTGAAGACATTGCTTCGAGAGTTGCTAGATCCGAAATCCTTGTTAGAAGTACCCAAAAATTGCCCTCGTTGTCTCTACAATCAGCACTCACACCTCCATGATCTGAATCACGAGAGACCGCACATCCACATTTATTTTCACTAAACCTGGAAGGGCAAGAGATCAACGACATGGTCGTCTGACCACTAGCATATGCTTCTTCTTTTACACAGAAGGAAAGGCTTCCCCCAAGTCTACCAAAAAACATGGATATGAACTTTTTTTTTCAGGGAGAACTTTTTAAGATCAAACGTATCCATCATTGCAAACAACCACTGCCTTGCATCTTGGCATGAATTTGAAGACATGTGCTCTATAATATCTTCATAAACAATAACCCACACAAATCTGGCCATATTGCAATCAATAAGAGAGTGATCACACGGGTCTTCTGAAGCATTGCATATCAAGCAGCCGACATGTGTTGCCATATTCCTTTTGTGAAGTACATCAGCAGATGGTAAAATTTATGCGCTAACCTCCACACAAACACTAAATATTTAGGGAATCTAGGTATTCCATAGTGTTGTCCGATTCTCGCTCCATGCCGCCTTATTTGATGCAGTCGGATGGTGTACCAACCAATCTCCCCTCCTCTTAGTCTCTACCAACATACGATAAGAGGAACGTACCGAAAATAATCCATTACTATGCCCATCGATTCAATTGGGTTACTATACTAAATGGAATTTTCATGATTTCCTCGACACCCATTGAAAGAAACGCATTAACAATTACCTCTTCCTTCCAGCATGCATTATCGTCGATTACCTCTAGAACCTTCAACAATTCTGAATCACCCAGACTAGTAATTAGACGCATATGTTTTCCCCATGGATCCAATTGTGGTACCAAATACTTGTTGACCTCTCATCACCAATTCTTCTAATTAAAACATTGTCTCAAAACCCTATTATCGTCATGAACAGCCTGCCAAATTTGAGATGGTGAGCTTCCAGGATGAGCATCAAGGAGATCATCATTAGGAAATAAAGGGCGTTCAACACCCCTGAGCTCAGCGCGTCTTGAAGAATTCTCCATGCTTGGCATGCTAGCATAGCTGATTAAATATTTCCTTATCACGGAAACCCAATCCTCCCATATACTTTGGCTAGATCATAACATCGTATGACATCCATGTAGGTTTCCGTTTTCCATCTTTACTGCGTCCTACCAAAACATTCTGATCATAGAATTCACATGCTCAGGTAGACCCCTAGGAAGCTTGAAACAAGACATAGAAAATATCAAAGCATATTGTGCAACTAATTTGATAAGCACCTCCTTTCCCCCCGTAGATACAATTTGTTTAATCCAGTCTGGAATCTCCTTCCATATGCGATCTTTTAAAAAAAATGAGAACACAGAACAACACAGAAGCTCTCATTCAATGATTCATTAGCAACCTGCAAAATACCTTTGACTTCAGTTCTAACTCCTCCTTGACAGCACTTACTAAAGAAAATAGATGACTTTTCTCTATTAATATGTTGCCCAAGCTAAGCAATATAACTGAAGACGAAGAGTATCATCTAACTTCACTTTGGTTTCTTGATTTGCTTTGAAGAATAAAAGACCGTCGCATGTGAATAACAAATGATTTATGGATGGCACCGAATTAGCCACCACTAAACCCTCAATTCTGCCCGATGTCCTCTATGTTGGAGCAAACACGACAATCCTTCATCTTTTTCTTTTTTGAAAGGAGCATATATTAATATCAGGAGATACCAATTACACCCAGTCTATGCAACAACACAATACCCTATTGGCATTGGCATTATGGATGCACAAAACCAACAAAATAAAAAATAATTACAAAAAAAAAGTCCCGCTACAGTGATTAGTTCCTTGAAACAACGGACAAAACATCACGAAAACAACACCAGAAATCCAAAAACTCCAAAAGCGATGCCTCCAAAAAGGGAATAGTGCTCAAGCGCCATCATCGCCCTGATCAATGACAATCCTTCATCTAAAAGCAATAACAAGTACGGTGAAATAGGGGGTTCCTGACGGATGCCCCAACATGGACGCCCCTTGTTGGTGTAAATTTCTCCGTTCGTTCACCATTTACTAGAATTAAGAAAGACACTGAGCAAAAACGTCTCATCACCATCTCCATCGAAAGTCTACTAAAGTCGAGCTTCAACATAATAGCCTCCAAATAATCCCACTCCACTTTGTCATATGGCTTCACCATGTCAAGCTTTAAAGCACCAAAGCATCTATTATGTTCCTTCTTCTTCAAAAAATGTAGGCACACACCGTAATAATGATGTTGTCAATAATTAAATGGCTAGACACAAATGCTCACTGTTTAGGAGAAATAATATCTGGCAGAATGAATTTTAGCCTGTTTGCAACTACCTTGGAGGTAATCTTAAATAGCACATTACACAGGCTAATAGGATAATACTATATAAGAGATGTTGGAGATGGAACATTTGGAATGAGAACTAGTAGAGTCCCATTCAAACTATCAACGTTGTCCTCTCCCGCCAAAATTCTCAATTATGCCTTCGTCACATCTGGCACATGCATAATCAGTGTCACTTAAAAAGTTGGTTTGATAGCCATCCAGCCCAGGTGCCTTAGATGGATACATTTGGAAAAGACCCCCCCCCCCCCTAACCTCTTCAACTGAATGATGTCGACTTCACATTCGTCTCACCGGTTGCTTTAACAGGGACATAGGAAAAGACCTTGTCAACTCTCGAGATACCTTTCTGTTATGTATAGTGTCTTATGAAAATCCCTTCTTAAAGTTTGTATTTCCTCCACATCCTCCCTACTTGATCCATATGGCTTGGTAATCATAGATATCTTATTTATTTTCCTCCTCCCATTAGCCAGTTGATGGAAAAACTTTGTGTTTTGGTCTCCCTCGGAGATCCACTAGATCATATACCTTTGGGGCCACATAATTTTTCTCATGGTATCTTAATTCAACTAGTTGATCATGGACTTTTATATCTTCATGTGCAGGGCCTACCCGACCAGGAGCATCACGCAAGATATACTTGATGGTGAGATCGAATATTGATTCGGAGTAGCGGATGGGATCTAGGATATCACGAGCGGTTCCAGAATGGTCCATAAATAAAGTTTCATATAAGTAAAGTTGGATTTAAGGTTTCAAAAAAGTTCCAGGATTTTTGTTAGGGTACCGAAATATGTCAGAAAGTTCTATAGGGCCCCACATGGGGCCCACGTTCCCTAGAGGATCCACATGGACTGAGGGGAGGCCCCACATGCCTACATGGTCCTAGGAGCCCAACCCACTTGTCCCATGCAGCCAAGGGAGAGCTAAACCCTAAGTTGCCTTTGGGGGCAAGGAAACGAAGACTTAGGGAGTAATTCCCCCCTTTTGGATGCCCCAAGAGGTTTGGGGGCCTCTTGGGGGCCAAGCCTCTCCAGCCCTCACACTTATATAAGAAGGGGCGTAGGGGGCCCTACCTCAAGCTCTAGCCACCAGAGTCCCTATTGCCCTCTTTCTTCCTCCACGTAGTTCTGCGCCAGCGAAGCCCCGTCGGTGGAATTCTCCACCTTATCTACCTCGTCATCATAGTGGTGGCCTAGACCCCCATCTACTTAAGGGATTCACGACATATAAAACAAAAAATTCTAAGGAGTAGTGAACAAAAGACAAAAATTGAAACTACTAGATGCAAGTAACGAGGTGGATCAGATCTACATACCCTTGTAGAACACACGCGTTAATGATCAGGAGATCATGGGATAATGTAGTCGCACTATCGTCGGATCAATCTGAATGCAGTACCGCACGAGCGACACCTCTGAGTTTATCAAGCGTACGACTTGATGGCGTCTCCACCTTCTTGATCTAGCAAGCAAGGGAAGTGGATGATATCAATCTCGAGAGCACGACGACGTGATAGCGGAAGTTTGGTGAGAATCCTGCAGGGCTTCGCTAAGCTACTATAGAGAGGATGGAGGGAGAGAGGGGGTAGGCAGAAGCCGGGGGTCAGGTGCCACACCCCATCCCTCCCCTCCCTCTTATATAGGCATGGGAGGGCTGCTAAGGCTTGGCTGCACTCCAAGTTGATGCCCCCTAATCAGGGATTTGATCTTATCCCTTTGTAGGGGTTTGGTGCGCATGGGCTTAGGGCTATGGCGCCTTGGCCCACTTGGTGCTGAGGTGCCCCACCCAGGTCCATGTGGTCCCCTCCATGCAGATGTGCCCCACCACAGAACGATATCGGAAAAATCCTAAACTTTTATGGAATCCTAAAATCAACTATCCTTATATGAAATTTTATCTCTGAACCATTCTAAAGCTCCTCGTGATATAATGGATATCATCCGAGAATCTGAATCACAATTCGACAAAACCAACTTATTATCTTATCGAACCCTATCGACATCAAAACATTAAGTCTGTGACCCTACGGGTTCAAGAATATGTGGACATGATCGAGACAACCTCTCAGATCAATAACAATAGCGGGATCATGGATATACATAATAGTTCCCACATATTCTATGAAGATATTTTATCGATTGAACCACGATGTCGATGATTCAATTAATCTCGTATTCAATTCCCTTTGTCTAGTAATATGTAACTTGCTCGAGGTTTGTTCGTCGGTATCACCATAAATAGTTCAATCTTATTACTAGCAAGCTCTGTTTACTTGCTCTGTAATACAATATCCCCGTGACTAAACTCATTAGTCACATGGAGTGACAAATCCCAATCTTGATCATGCAACCCAACAAGTACCTTTCGAGATACCTAAAAGTCACCTTTATAGCCACCAATGACGAAGCGACGTTTGATGTCCATAAGGTATTCTTCCGGAATATCTAAGGAAATGATACGAGACATTAAGAAAGTACAAGAATCAAACTTAGTGATATGATAAAATTAATATGCTTAGGTTGGGTCTATCCATCACATCACTCTCCTAATAATATGACCTTGTTATCAAATGACATAACATGTTCATACGTCCATAATGTATCTATAATTTTTGATGGTTTTATGCTATTATTATACTTTTGACACTTATTTTTATATAAATTTCATGAGTTATTTGGACTAACCTACTAATAGTTGCAAAAGTGCACAATGTTCTTGTTTGCACTTTGATATGTAGGAATTATCAAGAATACAAGTAGAATCCTTGTTGGAGTCAAATTGGGATTTTCCATAAATCTATCTCAGAACTCTTTTTGAAGATGGTCACGTTTCGGATCTAAGAAGGCATCAAACGGAAAACTCTTCATATACAAAGTTGTAGGAAATTTCGCGACAATCGTTCTGGACATATAATTTAGATGATTCCGAGTCTGTACGGGCCTGTTAGGCCCGATTTACTGAAGTCCAAGATATGGTGACAGGAATCCGAGAAGCTATATAAAGGGAGAAAACCTAATTCATGGGAGACACCTACACCCACGAATTTGCAGTCACCAAAACCACGTTTTTGCCTCCCCCATGAATTCCATCTCCATGGGGGAGGTCTCCCAAGAAGCCATGAAGGAAGGGGGCTAAGGAGCGGTGCTCCCCCACGATATCGGTGGCAGGGAAGGAGTCCCCCGCGCCGCCGCCCTTTTCACCATCTTCACCGCCATCTCCATCACCTAATCCTCCTAGTATGCAGTGGTTCATCCTCCCACACACCTCTATACCGTACTATGTAAACATGGTATTTGATGTTATAAGTTATAATCCTATGATCTATGTCATGTTTGTGTAGTTTCTTTGTTCTTAGATTGAATGTTGAACGTCTTTGGTTCATTAGAGTTGTATGTTGATATGGTACAGTCCTTTGGTGTCCATTATATTTGTGCGCGCATGGATTACACATCATAGGGTTTGTAGTATGTGTAAGAGGAAGGGGAAGTTCTGCCGGAGTGACAGAAACATAAGGACGCGAACCAAAACGTTGCATGTATGGTAGTAAGAGGACCATTAACTTAAGGCTATGGTTGGGGAAACCTTAATGCATTGTTAGTAGTTATGGATGTTTGCTAACAATCCAATCATACAGTATATGTAATTCCAAGTAGTGAAGCACATGTATATTTAGCGCCTCCCACATAGAAAACTGCATCGAAGATAATGAACCCGATTTATTCGCTAATTAAACTTGGACAAAGCCACCACAATTACCACCACTATTCCACACTCATGGTTCTGTTAGTTTAGTGTATTTTATTGCTGCAGCAACTAGCTTTACTTTCTTGTTGTTTATTATCTTGCAGAGCTTTCTCTATTGCTTGTTTTGTTGCTCTAGTTTTATTTCCTAGATAATGCAAACGTTTAGTGTGCGTAGAGTTGTATCAGTGGTTGATAGAATTTAAGAAAATATTAATCCTACCTTTATCTCCTCGTTGGGTTCGACACTCTTACTTATCGAAAAGGCTACACACGATCCCTTATACTTGTGGTATATCAAGACCTTTTCTGGCGCCGTTGCCGGGGAGCAATAGCGTGTGGGTGAATATTCTTGTGTGCACATGTTTGCTTTATCTCTAAGTAGTTTTTACTTTAAGTTTTAAGTTGGTCTCTAACTTAGCATGGATAGGGATTGTGAATTACAAAAAAAATTAGTTGTAATTGTTACCTAAAAACATTTTCAAAAAGGAAAGTGATTGGAAAGATGAGTAATGGTTTGGTGGGGGTCGACCTTGAACACTTGTGTTCATGCCTATGAAACCAAAACAAATCTTTCCAAGGAAGCTTTTCAACTGAAGGAAGACACCATTAAATATCAATTCCCATTCAAGAAAGGTATAGAATACCTTTTGCCTCTCCTATTAAAACAAAAGTTGCTCTTAATGTTCTTTATTTGAAAATACTTGAATATTGCTTCTTGAGCCTCACTTAAAGGCGTTAAAGAAAAGCACTTCTTGAGAGATAACCCAACAGTTTTCTTCAGTCTCGGAAGTTATTACTTCTATAATAACCTCTCCTTACCGTTTTATTTGATTTTTGTGCAAAAATAACCTCTAATGGGAGGGGAGTTGCTGTCCCAAAACAGATTTTTGTGCTCCACTGTAAAAATTCTTGAAAAATCTCTATAAGTCAGATTGAGCTTTAATTTTCTGAATAAATCCCCCAGGTTGTTTGCTAACTTTTTTAGTTCAACGCTTTTTGATTTGAGCAACATAAGGTCTTCGAAAAAATCAGTTTTTACCTGCTGGTTTGTTTTGACAGATTCCTGCCATTATTTGCATTTGCTTCTTATTGATTTCGTTTTGGCTTCTTTTTTGGGAAATTGAGCTTTTTGAGGGAATTGCTACAGTAGCTCGTGTCTTTAGTGAAATTTTTTCTATTTTGAAAATAAACCCAAAGGTCTATTATCTTTTGAATGCACTAATATTGCTAATGAAGATTGTGTGAAGTTTTCTATAAAGGAAAAATTTCAGGTGTAAGAAAAGAATGATGTTATGAGATGAAGAATGGACAAAATCTCAAGCTTGGGAATGCCACCCCGTGTCACCCTAAGAAATATTCAAGAAGTACAAGCATCAAAGCCTGGGGATGCCCAAGGAATTCCCTTTTTCATCAATAAAAAACTCAGGTCTTTCTAGACACTTCGTTTTTATTGTTTCATGCACTATTATGTTGTTGTTGGAGCGTCTTAGCTTTCATTTTTGGTTTTTGTTTGCTTAGTTTTCTTGAATAAAGTGGTTGTACCCCTGTTTTTGCTATGTTGTTTCAAATAAGGTGATTGGGTTGGAAAAGAGTAGGAAGATTCATGCTTATAAGTGGTACAAAAGGAGTTTGTTTTGACTGTGGCATAGACCTTATCATGTCTTGTTCGATGTTGTTTTGACCCTATGCTTAGTGGTTATTGCTATAGCATGACTTGTTCCAAACAATTAGGATTACTTAATGTGCCTTGAAAGAATCATGCATTGTTTTAGCATACATAAGCATAATATTGTGGTATTCTCCTTTGATGCTTTGTTTGGATTGACTTGGCACATACTCACACCATGTTATGACTATGAACCAGTCACCATAGCCTCTATGATCATTTAGTTTTTGACTTGTGGTACCACTTTATGCTTTGATTAGTAATGTTTTGTCGCTATCCATGATTATGACCATTATTGCTCTCTTAGTTGGTCGCTCCCAGTCTTTTGCTAGCCTCCACTTGTATTGAGTAAGCTCTACTTATGCATCCAACTCCCAAGAAACCAAGTTATTCCAAAGTGTCAACTATAAATTCTTATGCATGGTGTGTTACACCATTCCAAGTATATTCTTATTTTATCTATCTTCCAAATTAAACTTGTTATGTGAAAGTTAGTGATTAAATCTCTCACAAACTTGATGGCACACTTTATTTTTCTTGCCCCTAATAAACTTGAACCATTCTGTCATCTATGTTGTATATGCGTGCACTTATAAGTTGGGATTAGCAGAACCGTGCTATCAACCGGAACGCTTTCAACACTTGTAAATATCTACGCAGTTGATATCATGCTCTTTTGTTTATGGATGTCGTCGGTGTGAAATGAAAGGGGGGCTTGTAAGTCCATGGAGTTATGTATGTGTGTTAGAGAAACGCCTCGGCCGCTAGCCTAAGCCATGCCTAATCATGGTGGAAACTTGCAGCATCATCATAGTGAGCAATCTATGAAGCATTCTTCTTATAAAAAAAAGAAATAGAGATTGAGAAAAAAAGAGATGAGAAAAGAGGAAAGAGAGAAAAAGCATCATTTTCCCATGGTAAACAAGAAGATTCCTGAGATGCTCATTGTCTTCTTGCCTTGTCATTTTGTTATGGGATAGATCTTGTATCATTGGGCAAGGGGTACCCCGTTGGCGGTTCTCTATGATACACATGTACTTACTATGACAAGAACTTACCGGTGACTAAAGTTGAGTAGCATGAGGAGCGGTCCTCGTACTCAAGGGATATGAGATTGCCAGCTTATACTTTGTCAAGAATATACTCCATCTTTGTTCACTTTAACCTTAATCACTTCAAGATGCTTATGATAGGGGCAATGAGAGCTTAAAGCTAACAAGTACCATAATTTTTGGAAGCTCTTTATGAAACTTGAAATCCCTGCTTCTCTTTGAAGGGCCTTTCTTCAACTATTATATTGAGTCTCCACCTTCTATCCTTAGGCACCAATTAAGAGAGCATAGTTGCCATTCTTAGTTCTATGTGCATTGTTCCAAAACTTGTTGATTGATTCATAAGGTTGATATTGCTTGTTCTTGAACTATTTGTATCTAGTCACCCTTATAAACTTTGAAGGTTTCATATTTATTTATGATTTGCTATACCATAAGGGACAAGCTGAATACCACTCTTATTATGTTTCCTTTATGTGAAACAAACAAATGTTTTTCAATGCATTGTTATTCATGATCTTTGTTTGTAACCATTTCATGTTGCAACTTGGTTGCTATGTCTTATTGTTAGAACTACATCTTTCATGCTCTAGAGTACTTTGATCCAGCTATCCACGCTTTGCGAATGGTTTGATCAAGATTATGATGGTGCATGTCACCTTAAAAATTATATTGTTTTTATTGTTTACCTACTCGAGGACGAGTAGGAACTAAGCTTGGGGATGTTGATACGTTCATAACGTATCTATAATTTTTTATGGTTTTATGCTATTATTATGCTTTTGACACTCTTTTTTATATAAAGTTCATGAGTTATTTGGACTAACCTACTAATAGTTGCAAAAGTACACAATGTTCTTGTTTTACACTTTAATGTGTAGGAATTATCAAGAATACAAGTGGAACCCTTGTTGGAGTCAAATTGGGATTTTCTAGAAATCTATATCAGAACTCTTTTTGAAGATGGTCACTTTTCAGATCGAAGACGGCGTCAAACGAAAAACTCTTCAACTACAAAGTTGTAGAAAATTTCGCGACAATCGTTCTGGACATATAATTTAGATGATTCCGAGTCTGGATGGGTCCGCTAGGCCCGATTTACTTCAGCCCAAGATAGGGTAACGGGAATCCGAGAAGCTATATAAAGGGAGGAAACCTAATTCATGGGAGACACCTCCACCCACGAATTTACAGCACCAAATCCACGTTTTTGCCTCCCCCATGGATCCCTCCCAAGAAGCCATGAAGGAAGGGGGCTAAGGAGCGGTGCTCCCCCACGATATCGGTGGCGGGGAAGGAGTCCCTCGCGCCGCCACCGGCATCGCTGCCGCCTTTTTAACATCTTCACCGCCATCTCCATCACCTAATCCTCCTAGTATTCAGTGGTTCATCCCCCCCAGACACACACCTCTATTCTGTCCTATGTAAACATGGTGTTTTATGCTATAAGTTATAATCCTATGATCTATGTCATGTTTGTGTAGTTTCTTTGTTCTTGGATTGAATGTTGAACGTCTTTGGTTCATTAGAGTTGTATGTTGATATGGTACAGTCTTTGGTGTCCACTATATTTGTGCGCGCATGGATTAAACATCATAGAGTTTGTAGTATGTGTAAGAGGAAGGGGGAAGTTATGTCGGAGTGACAGAAACATAAGGACGTGAACCAAAACGTTGCATGTATGGGAGTAAGAGGACCATTAACTTAAGGCTATGGTTGGGGAAACCTTAATGCATTGTTAGTAGTTACGGATGTTTGCTAACAATCCAATCATACAGTATATGTAATTTAAGTAGTGAAGCACATGTATATTTAGCCTCTCCCACATAGAAAACTGCATCGAAGATAATGAACCCGATTTATTCGCTAATTAAACTTGGACAAAGCCACCACAATTACCACCACTATTCCACACTCATGGTTCTGTTAATTTAGTGTATTTTATTGCTGCAGCAACTATGTCAGGGATATGACCCCGGATACCCCAGAGTTGGGTCGTAAGTAGGTCAATAAGATACATGTATGAGAAAAGGATATTCAATATGAGAACAGAAGTTAAATAGAAAAGGATAAAGGTAAAAGCTAGACTGGGCCGAATTATAGATATCTCGGTCCAGCAAAATACTTACCTGGCCGGATTTACTTTTTCCTGGGCGAATTAAGGAAAATACTAGTCGGGCCGAGTCAGTATACCTCGGCCCACTGGGTCCAATGGCCGAAACAGGCACCACCTCGTCGCCAACTCCCCTCCAGCATCGCCAATGTCGCCACCCCTCACGTACCTCGGCGCGAGTCTTCCTACCAAAGAGCCGCGCCTCGGCAACCACTCCGCCCCCCGTCGCTCGTCACCCCCGGGTGGGCCGAGACATGCGCAGTTTGGCCCACCGCGGGTCGCAGGCTCCAGCTCGCCCTGCCAAGAAGCCACCCAGGTGGGCCGAATGAGGAGTAGTCCGGCCCACCGCGAGATCTACCTTGCCGACCCAACTACAAGATCTGGCTAGGCCACCTATCGTGGGAATGACCACGGCAGATGCTGCAATTGGCAGCGAGTAGTAGAAGATGGGGCAAGGGCGGCAAGCCATCTGCAGTGCGAGATGAGGGCGGAGACACAAGGTTTCACCCAGGTTCGGCCCCCCGGAGGCACTACTAGGAAAACGGCTATAGGTAATCCACACTTCTGTGGCGCACTTGCTAGTGGTGCCCCATGGGTAAAATAGGCGTGGCGCACTGCCCACAGGTGCCCTACGGCTAACTATCGTAAGCATGGCGCACATGGAGGTGGTGCGCCACGGCTATGTGTGGGCCAAGGCACATGTGGCCAAAGCACACATACCCGTAGTGCGCTACGGATGTGTCACTTATCCATAGGGCACCTTGACCTAGTGCGCTACGAGCATGTATGCTACAGCAGCTGGGTCAACTTATCCGTAGGGCACTCTGCCCTAGTGCCCTACGGCTAAGTGGCATGCACCAACCCCCCCCCCCCCCCCCGTGGATCGCCTTTTTAGGTTTTGCATAAAATAAAAGAAAATAATAAACACTTCAAAAAATAAAATCCTTTCATCTTAAGGTAGGTAATGTGGTATAGTTTTTAGGAAAATTAACAAACATGAGTTTTCACTTTTTCTGAAAAAAAAATTCATGCCACGGTAAAATGGCCGTAACTTTTGCATACGATGTCGAAAAAATCATATAATATACCAAAATGACGAGAACGAGATTTCGCATCCGCTCGCAATTACCTTCGGTCGTTTAGCGA
The DNA here is from genome assembly GCA_023614405.1 of Avena insularis. Taxonomy (NCBI): domain Eukaryota; kingdom Viridiplantae; phylum Streptophyta; class Magnoliopsida; order Poales; family Poaceae; genus Avena; species Avena insularis. The sequence continues at coordinate 376,590,676 of CM042687.1, read as the reverse complement.
TTATTTAGATTTTCAAAATTTGAAAAGAGTAAAAAGTTACGGTCAAAAGACCGTTTTTTCCTGCAGAAAAAAATAGAGGGCAACTTACCCGTAGCGCACCACCACCTAGTGCGCTACGAGTAAGTTGGGCGGGATTCAAAATTTGAATCCCCACCCCGCCCACCTACCCCTCTTCTCTTCCCTCCCCCTTCTCTCCTTTTCCTTTTCCTCCCTTCTACTTTTTCTTTTCCTCCCTTCTCCTTCTCCTCCTCCTCCTCCTTCTCCTTTCCTTCTTCTCCTCCTTTTCCTTCTCCTCCTCCTCCTCCTCCTTATCTTTCTCCTTGTTATCCTTCTTGCAACGGCGGCCTCTTCCTTGCAACGGCAACAACGACGTTGGGCTCCTTCTCCTCCTTCTCTTCCTTGCACTGATGACGGCGACAACAACGGCGGGCTCTCTCCTCCTCCTCCTCCTTCTTGCAGTTCCGACGGTGATGGCGGGCTCTCTCCTCCTCCTCCTCCTTGCAGTTCCGACGGCGACGAGCTATCGCCTCTCTGACGAGGTGAGGCAACAACGACGAGGAGACGACGACGACACCGACGAGCGACGAGCGATGACACTGACGGCGACGGCTCCGACAAGATCCAGATCTCGTGTTTTTTTGAATTTTGAAATTTGTATCCGTGGCGCACATCATCTAGTGCGCCAGGCTAGCTTTTCATATGTGTGGCGCACAGCACCTAGTGCGCCACGGTTATCTTTTCAGAAGCGTGGCGCACCACCTAGTGCGCCACAACTAAAAGTCAGCCGCAGCGTACGCTTAGTGGCGCACCACTAGTGCGCCACAGATGGGCCTTTTAGGTGCGCCACGAACAACCCTTTGCCTAGTAGTGAGGGTAAAGACCTACTCCTGCTAAATTGTATTATGGAGAGAGTACAAGGGGCGAGCTCGACGACTAGGCGGGGAGTCGCTTGGGTGTATGATGGAACGTATCCTCTATGCGTATCCTAGCGAGGTTTATATAGGTTCACCTCGCTAGGGTTTACAGATTATAACCGAATTAGTTAAGGATTCGGAGGGTCTTAGACCTAGTCCGACTGGGCCTAACTACGCTTCTGGGCCTCCAGCTTCCAGTCGCCTGAGTCCTCGCCAAGTCTCGATCCAGTCGCTGTCCTGCAGGCCCACTCACTGGCGGCTTGGGCCAATAGGAAACGTCCTGCTGGGCATACCCCGGTAGGCATATCCCCATCAGTAGTCCCCGAGGCCGTCGTTGATTCGTCGCAGGCGTTTGCTGGCAGTCGGAGTATGCGGGTCCAATGCGGATGCCTAGTCGAATCGGCGGCGGACTCCTGAACAAAGGAAAGAACTAGTCATTTTAGTCGCAATAACGGCGACCAATCATATCGCGGCTTGGCGAACGGATCGCCGAGTAATTAGTCACTGTCATAGTGATCGGGTCGGCGAATCGTCGAGTCGCTGGAGGCAGCGAGTCGAGTAGACGAAGTTGGACCGTCAGCTTTGGTCAAACTAGCCATTGGGTAATCCAATGGTAATATTGGCGTAATTACCGCGTAGTAACGGCTTCCAAAAATGGCGGGTAACAACCGCTATATAAGGAGAGTGAAGGGGAAAATGCTCCCCTCACTTCCTCCGATCTCGCGCATCCTCGTTTCCCCATTCCGTGCAGTGACCAGAACGATTCAGAGCGATCCGAATCCCACAATCCTCCAGCCGATGGCTCCTCCCACCGATCCAAGTGCACGAAGGCACTGCTAAAATCATTCGAGGAGGCGGGGATCCTCCGCATCGGGAGATGGCGCATCCCCGCGGCCGGAGAAGTAATTCCGGATCCGCGTGAAGGGGAATTCATCTGCTTCACTAGTCACCTAGAGCAGGGGCTTGGCTTCCCCACCTCCCTCTTCTTCCGGCGTTTCTGCGCCTATTACGATATCCAGCCGTCGGATCTGGGTCCGCACAGCATCGAGCAGCTCGCCATTTTCGTGGTGTTCTACGAGTGCTACCTGGGCTGCAGGCCTTACTTCCCCCTGTGGCAAGATCTATTCCACGGGAGAATCAGCCGCGAAGAGACAGGCGGCCCAATGCTAGCCGCGGGCGGCTTGACCTTCTAGCTGAAGTCGAAGGCGTCGTTCTTCGATCTGATGTTGCCCGCCAAAGCGGCGAACGAGTGGAAGAAGAACTGGTTCTACGTTACCGAGTCGACTCCAAGCGATGAAGTGGCGCTTCCACGGTACTCCGCCGACCGGCCTGAGCCGCGCCGGCTCCAAGTTACCAAACTCCCGCTGGAGCAGCGGATGGTCGTCGATGAGATGCTGCAGACCATCCGCAATTTGAAGACGAAAGGCCTTCAAACCATCAACCTCTACAACTGCTGGCTCGGGCGACGGCTCGGGCCCCTGGACAGCCGCGCCCACTACATGTACGAGTATACAGGCAACGACGACCCGACAAAGTCCTGCCTCCCTGAGTGGAGACTCAACGACTACACCCAGGCCCTGAAAAAGATCACCCAGGCGGCGTATCTCGACGCGAAGGCCGAGGTCGTGCCTTACACCGCAAGGTGCCCAGCTCCAACGGTAAGCTGTTATTCCCTTTGCAATCGCGGTCGCAGTTCATGCATTCGCGGTTGTGCTAATGTCATTTGATTGGTGCAGTTGTTTCAAGTGGTGGAAGGGTGGCTTCCGCTCGCAGACGATGAGAACTCGAGCTCGTCAGCCCAGGACGGGAGCGAGTCATTGCCTAACAAGGGCGATGTCGAAAGCGACGGGGGTGGTGATGGCGATGATGATGACAACGACCCCGTGGAGGTTGCTGCCCTCACGGTCCGCAAGACTCGTGGGCAGCACCAGCGAACTCGAGGCCAGCAAGAGCCTCGAAGCCCATGACGATGACGACGAGCTCCCTGAGCATACCTCACACCGTAAGGCTACATCATCGAAGAAGAAGAAGGCGCGGCCAAAGAAGAAGGTGAAGCCGACCAAGCCGGCATCTTCGCCTCGGTCCGCGAGTAGCTCCGACGCTACCAGCTCGGCCGAGGAGACAGCGACGCACGCGGTCGCGGTGACTGGCGCCACCGCCATAGTGGTCGAGGCGCCGCTGGCGTCGTTACCGCCGTCGTTCGCCCCAGTCGCCGGTTTGGCGACCGCTCCAGCCGCAGGGGCCTCGCCGCCGAGGGGGGCTCCCGCAACAATTGCCACGGAGGCTCCCGACGCGGCTTCGTCTTCGAAGAAGCCATCAGTGTCTTGGGCACACAACGTGTTCGAGACGGGCCTCAGTCGGAAACTGGGGCCAGAACTGGAGAAACCGGCCAGCATCCACACCGGCTTGCGATTTCTTCCGGTCGCCAAGTGAGTTTTCCTTGACTTTTATCCATCTTGCTTTGTGTTTTGATCAGAGAGTTTTGTTGACAGAGTTGTTTCGCAGGACTGGGATTAAGAAGATAGGTCACCCTTCAGTGGCCAAGGTTCCACTAGCCACCACGGAGGCGCTAGTTGACCCCTCGAAGAAGAGGAAGGGCGAAGAAGTCGCTGCTCCCGCTGAAGGCGCTAAAAGAACAAAGGGCGATGACGTCGTCACAATTTCTGACGAGCCGGCTACTGCCCCGAGCGAACCCCCAACCGCAGCGGATGTAGCTCTGAAGGCCAAGGAGGACGCGGGGTCACAGCATACGGTGCCCGTGGGTTCGACCGAGGCGACCGATCTGCACTCGAGTGGCACGGGGGCCGCGGTGGCAACGTTCCCTCGCTTTATGGCGAAGGCCGCCACGGCGACTGCCTCGGTGCCATCGAGCCAGCTCCATGGTGCCTCCGGTATGGAGGTTGAGCATCATCGCGGCCATACTCCGCTTGTGCTTGCGTCGGTGGACGCGATGGAGCTTGACGGCATGTTAGGTGCCGCCATCTATGTATGTCCAGTCCCCGAGGATTTGGCCACTGAATTTTAGTGGTCGGATTCTTTATTTTTTGCGTTATCCAGTCCTCAAGTGCCTAGTCGCTGAATTTCAGTGGCTGGGTACTTAGGAATTTTGTCATCTAGTCCCCGAGTGCCTAGTCACTGAATTTCAGCGGCTGGGCACTTAGGAAGTTTGGCATCCAGTCCCAGAGTGCCTAGTCACTGAATTTCAGCGGCTGGGCACTTAGGAAGTTTTGGTTGCTGACGCTGTGATTGTTGCACAGGGCCTGCAACGCGAATCGGCCGAGCGGCTTGCTGCGAAGTGCTGCGTTGAGAAGGAACTTATCGCCGTCCAGGAGACGAACGAGGAGCTTCGAGAGGCTGCGGGTGAGTATTTACCTTGTTTGGCGCTTGTCGCTGATTTTTTGCGGTGTTGACCATTTTGTTTTTGAAGCAGAGTAGTGCGGCTGACGTGAAGGAAGCTCGCCAAGGCCTTGTCCCGGTAGGTGATTTGACGGCGGCTCAGTCCGCTTTGAGCGTGGCGGAGAAGCGAATCGCTGATCTGGAGCGTGATCTCAAAGAGGCGAAGGCGGAAGCGAGTTTGGCGGAAGGACGAGCCAAGACCGCTGTCACGTCTGCCGCTGAAGAACGGAAGGTGTCTGATGCGCTCGTTGCCGGGTTGCAAAATGATTTCTCTTCTCTTCAAAGTTTCATCACGAACCTCTGCCGCCCGCTGATTGGTAAGCTTTCCTTCAGCCAACTTCCGATTGCACGTACCACGTTGCGGTTTTGGTGTTTTGCTTACTGTTTATTTCTGTGTTGCAGGACGGATCACTGATAATGCTGAAGAGGCGCAATCGTACGATGCGCGGCAGTGTGTGACCACCTTGGTTGACTCAGCCGCGCTGTCGGCGACTTGCCTCCGGGCATACCTTCAGGAGATCTCACCCATAGAGGTGATTCCCAGTGACCTCGTCGAGGTATGGCGCTACCTGGGGAAGGCCCCGTCGGTCGTGGAATTCATGACATGGTCGGCCTTCCGCCGTAGAGCGGCGACGGCACTCAGCCTTGGGCTCGCACACTTCTCGGACGATTTCGAACTCGACGACGTCACGAGCGGTTACCCCTCGTCGACAGGCTCGGTGGAGATTGCTGAGGTGTTGAAGCTGACGGACCGAGCCGCGGTGTACTCCGACCGCGTTTGGGCGATGGGCGACCTCACTCCCTACTAGGAAACGATCGTCGTCCCTAGTGACCCTGAGCCGAAGCACCGTGATTTCAAGGTGGAGCAACCGTTCCGTGCGGCGATGGCGGGCGAGCTGACGACGTACCCGTCGAACCCTTATGTGCCTTTTATCCGCAGCCGCAGGGGCGGTGGCGCGTCTTCAGCAAAGCCTGCGGAATAGAATTTTTTGCCATTCGGCATTAGCATAGGATAACCATGTAACTCTCCTTGTATGCGAAACGAATTTGCTGCTATGAAGGAATGCTCGTGTTATTTTGTCAGTCGTTTTGTGATTTGAATGTTGGTTGTGCGAGTCCCCGAGCGCGTCCGCCCTTTTTATGGGGTTTACCTCGTTTTTATATGTTGTGTGAATTGTTAGTGAGTTAGGGTAGACTCGCCATGGCTCGGAAAGCTAGTCGCATGGCGACTCCCAGGGGTGCTCTTTACTTGGCCGTTTTCCCCGGCGCGAACGGGGTCAGGTCGCCGAGTCCCCGAGCGTGGTACTTGGCTGTACTAGTCACAAGCCCAAGGTAGGTGAGGACTAAGCGCGTTATGTTAGGCGCGTCACTCATGCCTGATTCGTAAGATCAGTCGCATGGTGAGTCCTGGGCGCGCTCTCATACTTGGTGTTTTTCTCTAGCTGCTCGTCTTTGGTCTGGTGTCAGTCACCGAGTGTGGTACTTTGCCGTTCGAGTCGTTGCGCCGAGGATGCGGAGGACTTGGTCATTGTGGGAAGCGAGTGCAGTCGTCTTGGCTCGGGGATCCAGTCGAGCTAGGTGACTCCAATGGGCTCCGGGTTAGCTTTTTTCGTGGACGGTACAAGGACTGAGTTTTTCCAGTGCCCTCGTACCGCACTACTTGGCCGTGCCGGTCGCTTTACCAAAGGTTGACTTCTGCGAATAGCTTAACGCTGTTATTACGAGTGCGAGTGGCACAAGGCACGGAGAGTAGACGCAATTTGTGGTAACCAATCTCTTTTATTTCATAGCGGGTACGGGGTACATGTATGGAGTTCTAAGAGTAGAACTTCCGTAAGAAGTTTACATTCCATGGTCGCTTGACGTCGAGTTTTCCGTCGCCTCGGACATCGGTGAGGTAGTAGGCGTCGTTGCCCAGGACTCGCCCGATGGTGAATGGTCCCTGCCAAGGGGGTGAGAGCTTGTGCATGCCTTTCTTGTCCTGGATTAGGCGCAGTACCAGGTCGCCTTTCTGGAAAGTGCGAGTCCGTACTCGTCAGCTGTGGTAGCGGCGGAGCCCTTGCTGGTAGATGGCGGTGCGGGAGCGAGCTAGGTCGCGTGTTTCGTCGAGCTGGTCGACTCCGTATTGGCGTGCGAGCTCGTTGTCGGCCTCCGTGTAGTTGACCACCCTAGGTGAATCGTGCTCGAGGTCGGTTGGCATGACTGCCTCGGACCCGTACACCATGAAGAAGGGCGTGAACCCTGTCGACCTATTGATGGAGGTGCGGATGCCCCAGATGACAGAGGGGAGTTCTTCGACCATGCACCCGGCGGTACGCTCGAGTGGGACTTGTAGCCGTGGCTTCAGGCCATGGAGGATGCTCTGGTTGGCGTGTTCCGCCTGGCCATTGGACTCCGGGTGAGCGACTAAGGCGAGGTCGAGTCAGATGTTGTGCTCCTCGCAAAACTCGGCCATGGCTCCCTTGGTGAAGTTGGTGCCGTTGTCCCTGATGATGCTGTTTGGGAACCCGTAGCGATAGATGAGCTCGCGTAGGAACTTTGTAGCGGTCTTCCGTCGCGACTTATGGATCGGCTTGGCCTCCACCCATTTTGTGAATTTGTCGACTGCGACTAGGAGGTGGGTGAATCCAGAGGGGGCCTTCTTGAAGGGGCCTACCATGTCCATGCCCCACACGGCGAACAGCCAGGTGATGGGGATTGTCTTGAGCGTCGAGCTCGCACGTGAGTCCGTTGGCGATTTCGCATCCGACGCACCGCTGGACAATGTCGACAGCGTCTGCGTGTGCGTGAGCCAGTAGAAGCCGTGTCGCATGGCCTTTGCGACCAGAGAGCGGGCGCCGGCGTGGTGGCCGCAGTTGCCAGAGTGGATGTCTTGGGGGATTTTGCGTCCTTCAGCAGGTTGGACGCAGTGCTGGAACACGCGGGTCACGTTGCGCTTGTGGAGCTCGCCATTGATGATGACGAAGGATTTGCAGCGGCGTGCTATCATCCGGGCCTCCTTTTCGTCTGCGGGTAGGGTGCCTCCCTCCAGGTAAGCGATGTATGGCGCGGTCCAGTCGCTTGGCTCGGCGATTAGTGCGACCAAGGCTGCTTCTGGTTGCAGCGGGATTCCGATGTCGATCTCCCTTGGGAGAGAGACGGAGGGCTTGGTGATAGTGTCGAGGAAGACGCCGGCGGGTGGTGCGAGTTGAGCCGAGCCGATGCGAGAGAGTGCGTCGGCCTCCTCGTTCTTCCGCCTGTCGATCGACTCGATGGAGTAGCCTGTGAAGTGTCCTCCCAGCTGGTCCACTGCTTGGCGGTATGCCGCCATGGTGGGGGAGATGGTGTCGCAGGTGTCGGCGACTTGCCCGGCGACGAGGCCGGAGTCTCCGTAGCAGCGCAGGTGATTGATGTTCATCTCCTTGGCTGCTCGCATGCCGTGGAGTAGCGCCTCATATTCGGTCATGTTGTTGGTGCAGGGGGTGAAGTCGAGGTAGAGGACGTAGCGGAGCTTGTCGCCCTTCAGAGATGTTAGCATGATCCCCGCTCCTGCACCGTCTGCGTTCTTGGAGCCGTCGAAGTGTAGGATCCAGTAATGTAGGTATGGCAGCTTCTCTGGCTGCTGGGCCTCCTCCCAGTCAGCGAGGAAATCTGCGAGGGCCTGTGACTTGCACGGCTTGTACTTGATATTGTGGACGCTGATCTTGACGGACCACTTGGCGACTCGCCCGGTCGCCTCGCGGTTTCGGATGATGTCCTGCAATGGTGCTGAGGAGACGACCATTATTGGGTGCTCCTGGAAGTAGTGCGGCAGTCGTCACTGCGCTCTAAAGACCGCGTATACCAATTTCTGGTACTTCGGGTAGCGCTGGCGCGACTCGGTAAGGACTTCGCTGATGTAGTATACGGGTCACTGCACCGGGCGTTCCTTCCCTTCCTCTGGTCATTCGACGACCATGATGGCACTGACGAAGGTGCAGTTTCCTGGGTTTAGCTTTATCTTGTACCTTCGCAGGTTGGCGAAGGTTTCCGCCAGGTCGGCGAGTAGATCGCCCTGGCGAGTGGATTTCACCACCACGTCGTCGATGTAGACGTGGATATTGCGGCCAATTTGGGTCGCAAGGCACTCCTGCATGCACCTCTGGTAGGTCGCCCCGGCGTTTTTGAGGCCGAAGGTCATGGCAGTGTAGCAGAAGGCTCTGAATGGCGTGATGAACGTCGTCTTCTCTTCGTCCTCGACTGCCATTTTGATCTGGTTGTACACAGAGTAGGCGTCACGGAAGCATAGTGACTCCGAGCCCGCGGTTGAATCGATGATTTGGTCGATCCGCGGGAGGACGAATTGCTCCTTCGGGCAGGCGCTGTTTAAGTTTGTGTAATCGATACACATTCTCCAGGTCCCTTTTTCTTCTCGACCAGGACTGGGTTGGCCAGCCACTTGGAGTATTTGATTGGCCGAATGAAGCCTGCGGCGAGTAGACGCTGCACCTCCTCGGCGATGGCTCGGTGGCGCTCTTCATTGAAGGGCCACAGCGACTGCTTGACAGGTTGCACTTTGGGGTCGGCGTTGAGTTCGTTCTAAGCGAGTTCCCTCAGGACACCAGGCATGTCGGATGGCTTCCATGCAAAGATGTCCCGATTCTCACGGCGGAACTCGATGAGCGTGCCTTCCTATGCTGGGAGCATGTCCGTCCCGATCGTCACCGTCTGGCTGGAGTCGCCTGGGACCAACTCGACGGTGCGGGTGTGTGTCGTTGCCTCGAAGGCGGTGGAGTTGACACCCTCCGAATTGGGCTTCTTGAGTATGGTGGGGTCGTCGTTGTTGACCCTGCTCGCGTACTTGGCGAGCTCCTCGGCGTGGTTGGCCTCCGCCGCGATGACGGCGTCAGCGAGTTCGGCGCCTTTGGCCTCGCATTCTGCGGCCATGTCGGGGTCGCCATGGACAGTGATGATGCCACATGGCCCAGGTAGCTTCATCGCGTTGTACGCGTAGTGGGGCACTGCCATGAATTTGGCGAACGCCTGCCTGTGACGCAGTAGGGGTTGTTGAATGGCACCAGCTCGAAGACGATCCGCTCGGTGCGGAAGTTTGCTGGTGTGCCGAAGGTGACTGGCAGCGTCACCTTGCCGATCGGGTATGCCTTCCGACCGGGGACGATGCCATGGAAGGTGGTGTAGGTCGTCTCGGTCATCGACTGCGGGAGCCAGAGTCGTCTGAACGTGTCCAGGTACAGGAAGTTGATGGAGCTACCGCCATCCATCAGCGTTTTGGGGAGCCAGCAGTCCCCCACCTTGGGTTTGACCACTAAGGCGACTCGGCCCGGATATTCGATCTGTGGCGAGTGATCCTCGCGGCTCCAGGTGATTGGTTGCTCGGACCAGTTGAGGAACTAGGGGATGTCTATCTGGGACACCGCATTAACGGCGACGGCGCGGGCGATGACCTTCTTCTCGCGCTTTGTGTTGAAGCTTGTGAAGGTGTGGAGCGAGCCGGCGATGCTGCTGAACTTTCCGTCGTTTGGCGGGTTGTTGTCGGGTCTTCCTGCGCGCGTCGTGCCTTCTCGATCTCCTTGAGAGAGTGGCAGTCGGCGGTCGTGTGCGTGGCGGGCTTCCCTTCCCTTCTATGAAACACACAGGGTTGGTTGAGGAGAGCCGTGGGATCGAACCTCGGCTTTGCCTTGTAGTTGCCACCGTCGCGGTGCTGGCCTCCGTTCTGGCGGAAGCTATTGGGTTCACGCGGCGCGTATCCGGCGTTGGGGACGAAGTCGACTTGCCCGTCACCGCGGCATTTGTCGGTGAGGCAAGTGTTGCTGTAGCGTAGCTCGGGTCGCCTCCCGTTATCGTGGCCGCTCGTGCGGCGATTTCCTCCCGACATGTTGTCGGTTTCTTAGTTTGGGTCCTCCTCCGCGTACCGCTTTGCGATCTCCAGGAGGTCCGGTATGTTATCGAGTGTTCTGTACACTCACTTGAGCTTGGCGACCAGAGGCTCGTAGCGGCACGAGGTCTTGAAGAAGTGGATCGCGGTGTCCAGGTGGATTCCGGCCGCGTTATACCATAGGTCTTGCCACCGTTGAACCCAACTGCGGGTCGACTCGCGGGGTCCCTGGATGCATCGCTCCAGGTCCTCAATGGTGGTGGCGCGGGTGTAGGAACCCTCGAAGTGCCTGACAAAGGCATCACGCATTTCCTCCCAGGAGTCGATGCTATCCGCAGGGAGGGTGTTAATCCACTGCCTGCAGGCTCCCTCCATCATCAGGGGAAGGTAGCAGGCAGCGAGTAGATCGGTGTGGCCGGCAATCCCCATCGCATGAGGTAAGTGTCCAGCCACACGGACGGATCGTACGAGGGATCGTACTTCTTGATTTCCTTCGGCGCTTTGAAGTTCGCCGGGTATCTTTTGCCTCGGATCATTGGTCCGAAGCACTGGGGTCCGACTCGGCTCAGCAATCCCCTTGGTTCGTCATCGCGGCGGTTGGTGAGGGTATGCCTCAGGTCGTCGGGCTAGTGTGCGCGCCAGCTCTGGTTTTTGATGATGTGGGTGCGTGCGTCGACGGGCTGCCCGTTGACGGCGACGAAGTTGTTCGCTGGCCGTGGGTCGTTGGTGGAGAGTGCCGCGTTCGTGGGTCGGTGTTGGAGCTGCAGGGGCTCGGGTGGTGGGCAGTTGAGGGTATTCGCCGCCATTGGGCGGACGCTCGAGGCCGCCCTGCTGCCTAATGAACGCGAGTACATCCGACCCTGCGAGTCGGCGCCCGTGTTTTGTTGCTCGACTGCTTTGGCGAGCAGAGCCTTGGCGTACTGGATCTGCCAGGCGCCTTCCCCAGTGACTTGGATGTTGTTGACTGTTGCTCGGCTTGCGACGACATTGTCCATTGGGGTGGAGAATATCGGGAGGCCGTTCGCATCTCTCTCTCGTGAGGAGACTACGATCCTTGGTTGGTCCCTGGGGGCGCGCGGTTGGGTGGTGGCCGGGCGCCATTGGCCGTTGCGCCTGGTGGGGGTCGGGTGCTCCCTCCTGGCGGCGCGTTCTCGCGGATCGCGCGCTCGGTCGCGCGAGCCGGGTCGTTTTCATCGTCGAAGTTCAGGGCGCGCCTCTGAATGGTAGGGTTCAGGCGCGACCTGATTCGGAGTTGGTGATAGCGCGAAAGCTCCTGCACTGTCACCTGCTCGAGGCGAAATTTTTCGCGCTCGGCTTGTTCCTTACGAACCGCCTTTGCCAGCCGCAGGCGGAGTTTCTCGACCTCCGTTGCCATCGCGTTTGGTGGGATCAGCGTAGAGAAGGGGTCTTCCGGGGGGTCGACGCCAGTCGCCATGTAGGTCGCGGCATGGCGACCGGTTCCGTCGTGGAGGTCGGCGGAGTTCTCCGACCCGGAGTCGAAGTCGAAGATCCCAAGGATGGAGGGGCCTCGAAGTCTCCGACGTTGGAGACCTGGGTGATGGAGCCCGCGGGCGATGCGGCGACGATGGATCCGGCGGCCGACGCCAGGGTTGCCGAATCGGCATCGTCATTGAGGGTCGTGTCGTCCGCGGCCGCGGTGGTTTTGGCCACGTTATTGCGGACCGAGTCGTACTCAGAGGCGAGGCGGTGGAGCGTGCGGACCTAGCTCTCAGAGAGCCGGTCGCGTGGCGGTGACTCGCGGATGCGAGCCGAGTCCTCCGAAATGATGACGTCGGTGAGGCCGACGAAGAGGATGATCGTGCCAACTAGCAAAATCACACTGTGCGTGACGGGTCGCGCCGCCGGGACGTAGCTGCTCGGCAAGATCTGGAGCATCTCGCCGATCGCGATCATGCGGCCGGTGGCGATCGACTCGTTGATGGGCAGATTGGATCTCGCCAGTAACATCGACTGACCGCCAGGCCCCACGGTGGGCGCCATCGTGGGAATGACCACGGCAGATGCTGCAATCGGCAGCGGTAGTAGAACATGGGGCAAGGGCCAGCCATTCATAAAGCGAGATGAGGGCGGAGACACAAGATTTTACCCAGGTTCGGCTCCCGGAGGGTAAAGACCTACTCCTGCTAGATTGTATTATGGAGAGAGTACAAGGGGTGAGCTCGACGACTAGGCGGCGAGTCGCTTGGGTGTATGATGGAACGTATCCTCTATGCGTACCCTAGGGAGGTTTATATAGGTTCACCTCGCTAGGGTTTACAGATTACAACCGAATTAGTTAAGGATTCGAAGGGTTTTAGACCTAGTCCGACTAGGCCTAACTACGCTTTTGGGCCTCCAGCTTCTAGTCGCCTGAGTCCTCGCCGTGTCTCGATCCAGTCGCCGTCCTGCAGGCCCACTCGTTGGCGGCTTGGGCCAATAGGAAACGTCCTGCTGGGCATACCCCGGTAGGCATATCCCCATCACCACCTCTGGATTCAGCCCATCGCTGGAGACAAGAAGGTCCAGGCCGAATAAGGAGAAGTCTGGTTGGGCCCTTTTTACTAGGATGGTTTGGCTAGGCCTTTACGAATAAGTCGGCTGGGCTACTAAAACTCCAAGCCGAATCATAGTCTGGGAAGGTCGAATTTCCTTTTGCTCTAGGACTTCTGGGCCGAATCAGTTCATCCTGTCGCCCTTTTATTTATCTCTGGATGAACCCTCAACCTCCACGAGAACGCGCCATCAAGCCAGGACAAGCTCCTCAAGAACCGTGCCAGTCTTGGGACGCCCATGGCTCAGACTGGCACGTGGCATATGGAATATGCCCTTGGCATCTAAGAAGATGCTAGGGAATATGCCAGGCATCTCCAGAGATGCCAAAGCATATGCTAAGCATCTCCAGAAGATGCCCGAAATATGCTGAGAAGATGTCAATCGTAGGTAGCAAGATTTTTCCGCTGGGCTCCCCTTTATAAGGAGCACGAGGGGGTCGTTCAAGGAGAGACCCCCTAAGGGATCCTCTCCTCTCTGCTCGCTAGGAGCTCTCTCTCTCTTCCTCCTCCACTCTCACAGAGAGATCTAGATAGAGGCATAGAAAATACAGCTCAAGGAGCATCATTGAAGCCACAAGCATGGCAAGATTATATAGGATTAGATGTAGGGAAAGAGGTGTTATCTCAACATGAGAGCCTCTACCCTAGATAAATTGTATTTCTCTTTGTTCTTATGAGTGCGGTCTTCACTACATCATCCCTCCCCGGATTCCTCCACGTTCATCTGCCCCAACTTTAGCCTACCCATGGCATATGCCGTGATACCACCACGACATTTGGTGCCCACCGTGGGGCCCTTTAGTGGCGTTGGTCGGGAACCCATCCGGATGGGAGCATCTTCATCAACTTCTTCTTCATAGAGATCCTTTAGCCCCTCCAAGCGAACAGAGAACAGAGAGGTAACAGGAGTCTCCAAGTCTGACTCAGCAAGGCAAGTAAGACTCCGCGAGCATGACTCAGACTCTTCTCCAAGCACACTGTGAGTATGAGATAACTCAGTCACCCACACTCGATCGTCCACCCCAGGAAGGAAATAACTCAACTCGGGGACTAGCCAACGCGTCCATAGAGTCACCCTTAGATGGAGAAAGCATCATGTTGATTCGGATTAGTTTCTGACTCAGCTTATTTATGATTCGGATTAGTTTCTGACTCAGCTTATTTATGATTCGGACTAATTCCTGACTCGGCTTATTTATGATTCGGATTAGTTTCTGACTCAGCTTATTTATGATTCGTATTAGTGTTTGATTCAGCTTACCAGCTCACCTCTGATTCGGATTAGAACTTGACTTAGCTTACCAACTTATCTTTGATTCGGACTAACATTTGATTCAGCTTGCCAGGGTATATTATAACTCGGATTTATATTTTGACTTAGCTTACCGGCTTATCTTTCATTCGGATTAGAGTTTGATTTAGCTTGCCAGCTTGCCAGCTTAGGTAATGACTCGGATTGATATTTAACTCATCTTGCCAGGTTATCTTATATCTCGGATGGCTATTTGCCAGCATATCATATCTCAAATTTATATCTCGGATCTACATCTCAAATCACATCACTTGGCAATTATCCCTATTATCATATCCCAAAACTTTATCTCGAATCCATATCAAAGGCAATTTGTCACCATCTCATCAGATCAAATTATATCTCAGTAATCAGATGACTCGGATTTGAGTCATATAACTCAGACTTTGAGTTGGATGACTCAGATTTGAGACATAAGTCAAATTTGAGTAGTATAACTTGGATGTAAAAATAGATAATTCGGATTTGGAATCAGATGATTCGGATTTGAGTCATATAACTCGAATTTTGAGTCGGATGACTCAGATTTGAGACATAAGTCAAATTTGAGTAGTATTACTCAGATGTAAAAATAGATGATTCAGATTTGAAATCAGATGACTCGGATTTGAGTCATATAACTCAGATTTTGAGTCAGATGACTCATATTTGAGGCAGACGTCAAATTTGAGTAATATAACTCGGATGTAAAGACAGATGATTCGGATTTAGAATCATATGATTTAGATTTGACTCATATAACTCGGTTTTTGAGTCGAATGACTCAGATTGAGACCTAAGACAGGTTTTGAGTAATATAACTCAGATTGAGAATCAGATGACTCGGATTTTAGTCATATAACTCGGATTTCGAGTCAAATTATTCGGATTTGGAACGTAAGTCATAATGGAGTAACATAACTCAGAAAAGGTAATTCAGATGGAAACATTCCCAAAGGGGTTAAAAGACCAGTGCCTAAAAATGGCAAGAAGTCACAACTTAACCAAAAGGGTTAAAAGAAAAGTGCCAAAAATGGCCAGAACTCGTAACTTACCCAAATGGGTTAAAAGACCAGTGCCTAAACTGGCAAGAAGTCACAGCTTAACCAAAAGGGTTAAAAGACCAGTGCCTAAAAATGGCGAGAAGTCATAAACTCACCCAAAGGGGTTAAAAGACTAGTGCCTAAAAATGGCCAGAAGTCATAAACTTACCCAAAAGGGTTAAAAGAGCAGTGCCAAAAATGGCCAGAACTCATAACTTACCCAAAGGGGTTAAAAGAGTAGTGCCAAAAATGGCCAGAACTCGTAACTTACCCAAAGGTGTTAAAAGACCAGTGCCTAGAAATGGCCAGAAGTCATAAACTTACCCAAATGGGTTAAAAGACCAGTGCCTAAAAATGGCAGAAGTCATTAGCTTACCCAAAGGGGTAGATGCCACAAACTTACCCAAAAAAGGTTATATGACCCAGAGGTATGTGACAAAGAGATTATATGATGAAAAACAACTCTGTGAATATTTTAATAGAGCCTATAATATGAGTCCCCCATAGCCTCGGGGACTAATGTCAGGGATATGACCCCGGATACCCCAGAGTTGGGTCGTAAGTAGGTCAATAAGATACATGTATGAGAAAAGGATATTCAATATGAGAACAGAAGTTAAATAGAAAAGGATAAAGGAAAAAAGCTAGACTGGGCCGAATTATAGATATCTCGGTCCAGCAAAATACTTCATTGGCCGGATTTACTTCTTCCTGGGCGAATTAAGGAAAATACTAGTCGGTCCGAGTCGGTATACCTCAGCCCACTAGGTCCAATGGCCGAAACAGGCACCACCTCGTCGCCAACTCCCCTCCAGCATCGCCAACGTTGCCACCCCTCAGGTACCTCGGCGCGAGTCTTCCCGGCTGAAAGTACAATGGACGTCGCCTAGAGGGGAGGTGAATAGGCTTTTAAAATTATTACGGTTTAGGCTCAAGTAAATGCGGAATAAAACTAACATTTAATTTATTGAGCACAAAACCTAGCCACTAAGTTCACCTAAGTGCACCAACAACCTACGCTAAGCAATACAAGAAACAAGGTGATAGCAAGATATGAATACTTCAAGCACGATGGCTATCACAAAGTAAAGTGCATAAGTAAAGGGGTCGGTTGAGAGATAACCGATGGACACGGAGACGGAGATTTGTTTCCCGAAGTTCACTTCCAAAGAAGCTATGTCTCTGTTGGAGAGGTGCGATGGTGCAATGCTCTCCGAACGCCACAAATGGCTCACCTCGAGGTGTGGTAGCTCGATGCTCACCCAACGCCACACAAGGCCTCACTCCGGATGCGGAAGCACGCAAATCACCGACACTACAAAAGGCTCACCCTATTCTCCCGAGTGTGCACCACAAAAGGCGGGCACTCGCTCCACTATGGGACTCTTGAGGGCGGTCACCGAACCCGTACAAGATTGGGGCTATCTCCATAACTCAATTGGAGGCTCCCAACAACAAAGCCACAAAAGGATACAACGCCACAAAAGGCCAACAAAGCCACAAAAGGCTACAAGACCGCAAAAGATCAACAAGACCACAAAAGGTCAACAACCCAACCACACAACCGTCTAGGGTTCCAAGAACCCAAGAGAAACAAGCCCACAAGCTTGAACTCACCGAATCTCCAAGGAGAACTCAAACCTATGCACAAAACGCAAGGGAAAGTCCTTCTCTCTCAAATTCCAACAAAGCTACAAAAGCTATTGGGGGAATAAGGGAGGAAGAACACAAGAGGAGAACACAAAACTCTCCAAGATCTAGATCCCAATGATTCCTTCACAAAGAAGGGATTTGACTTGGGGGGATTGTAGAACTAGATATCCTCTCACTTTTCCCTCAAAAATATGTAAGAATCATGGGAGAGAGAGGGAGTAAGAGAGCTCAAATAGGTCAATATTGGTGGGAAAAAACGAGCTCAAAAGATGGGGAACCATTGGGGAAGAAGCCCCCTTTAAATAGGAGAAGGAAAAACTGACCATTTGGGCCAGATTTGCGCACCATCGGAACTTCTGGCCCTCCACCGGAACTACTGGCAAATAGAAACACAAGTTACTGAACCTTACCGGAACTTGGGTCGGAACTTGGGCCGGAACTTCCGCTCAAGCAAAAACGCAGGATAACATTGCATGAAAACTTCAATAAATTTTGATTTCGGACTCTGTTTTTGATGATCTTGGGCTCGTTTTGAAGAGAACGAAAAGCTCTATAAGGTTATGCAAAGAAACATCATAGTCCAGCATGGAAGGATAAAAAAAATTGAGAAATGCATGGCCTCTCTAGAAGCGATGAACCGGTAAAACCTCCAAAACCCAAAACACAAGAAGTTGAGCTTGGAAACTCCGATTGGGATGAAACCAATTTTGTTGGGAAGATAAAACCAAGAGAAACCAACAAAATGTTAAATATTGGATACCAACAAGGGAGAAAATATCAAGTATATATATCTGAAGTATCCCCCAAGGTGTGGAGCCAGAAAACTTACAAGATCAAAAATCGCAATAAGATATGCAAGGGAAATCCTTGGACGATGAACTAGAGCTTGTTATGATGATGACCACAAGCTATAGATCCTCTCATGGACAAGAACCAAATAACAACCAAGAAATATGATGCTATTAATGCAAAGGTTTGAGCTCTCTCCGAACGATGCAATCGAGACACCTGCTTGAGAGCCCCTCTTGATAGTACGGCTATCTATCCTAAACCCGGTCTCCCAACTAACAAGACAATACCGGCAAAAGAGAATCCCTATGAAGAACATACCTTTGCCTTGAGCATCCCACTTGAACTTGATGTAGACCGTCTTGTTCTTCTATAGTGGGAACACCTTTATTGTTTGCTCTTGCTTGATGAAGATGAAGACTTGCAAATGCTCCCCCATACTCCATGGGGAAACCTCTTCTTTGAACTTGTCTTCATCACCCCATGATCATGAGGATGGCAAGCTTCAAGCATGAGATCTTCTAGAGATGGCGCATCTTGAGCTTGCCCTTCTTCATCCCTTCTTGAGGTTGATCCATCTTGATGCAAATCTTTGCACTTATCTTGATCAACCTTCAAGCTCCTTCTTTCTTCATGATTCCAATGGCACAAAGCCCTTGGACATTTCTTCAACTCTCAACCTTGAGACCAACACATGGCCCAAGTGACGCCAATGGACAAACCTACAAGTGAAACTCAATTTACACTTTAGTCCAAAGAGATTGTAATTAATTACCAAAACCACACATGGGGGAATACATGCCCTTTCACTGCCAAAGAGTTGCGCCCTGGCAACCACTCCGCCCCCCGTCGCTCGTCACCCTCGGGTGGGCCGAGACAGGCGCAGTTCGGCCCACCGCGGGTCATAGGCTCCAGCTCACCCCGCCAAGAAGCCACCCGGGTGGGCCAGATGAGGAGTAGTTCGGCCCACCATGGGATCTGCCTCGCCAACCCAACTACGAGATCCGGTTGGGCTACCTCTGGATTCAGCCCATCGCTGGAGACAACAGGTCCAGGCCAAATAAGGAGAAGTTCGGCTAGGCCCTTTTTACTAGGATGGTTCGGCTGGGCCTTTACGAATAAGTCGGCTGGGCTACTAAATCTCCAGGCCGAATCAGAGTACGGGAAGGCCGAATTTCCTTTTCCTCTAGGACTTATGGGTCGAATCAGTTCATCTCGGGCGCCCTTTTATTTATCTACGGATGAACCCTCAACCTCCATGAGAACACTCCATCAAGCCAGGACAAGCTCCTCAAGAACCGTGCCAGTCTTGGGAGCCCATGGCTCCGACTGGCACATGGCATATGGAATATGCCCTTGGCATCTAAGAAGATGCTAGGGAATATGCCAGGCATCTCCAGAGATGCCAAAGCATATGCTGAGCATCTCTAGAAGATGCCCGGAATATGCTGAGAAGATGCCAATCGTAGGTAGCAAGATTTGTCCCCTGGGCTCCCCTTTATAAGGAGCACCAGGGGGATCGTTCAAGGAGAGACCCCCGAAGGTCTCCTCTCCTCTCTGCTAGCTAGGAGCTCTCTCTCTTCCTCCTCCACTCTCACAGAGAGATCTATATAGAGGCATAGGAAATACATCTCAAGGAGCGTCATTGTAACAACAAGCATGGCAAGATTATATGAGATTAGATGTTGGGAAAGAGGTTTTATATCAACATGAGAGCCTCTACCCTAGATAAATTGTATTTCTCTTTGTTTTTATGAGTGCGGTCTTCACTACATCATCCCTCCCCGGATTCCTCCATGTTTATCGGCCCCAACTTTAGCCTACCCATGGCATATGCCGTGATACCACCACGAAAAACTAGCTTTACTTTCTTGTTGTTTATTATCTTGCAAAGCTTTCTCTAGTGCTTTTTTTGCTGCTCTAGTTTTATTTCCTAGATAATGCAAACATTTAGTGTGCGTAGAGTTGTATCAGTGGTTGATAGAATTTGAGAAAATATTTATCCTACCTTTAGCTCCTCGTTGGTTTCTACACTCTTACTTATCGAAAGGCTACACACGATCCCTTATACTTGTGGTATATCAAGACCTTTCCTGGCGTCGTTGTCGGGGAGCAATAGCGTGTGGGTGAATATTCTTGTGTGCACTTATTTGATTTATCTCTAAGTAGTTTTTACTTTCAGTTTTAAGTTGGTCTCTATCTTAGTATGGATAGAGATTGCGAATTACAAAAAAAAATAGTTGTAATTGTTACCTAAAAACATTTTCAAAAAGGAAAGTGATTGGAAAGATGAGTAATGGTTAAGTGGGGGTCGACCTTGAACACTTGTGTTCATGCCTATGAAACCAAAACAAATCTTTCCATGGAAGCTTTTCAACTGAAGGAAGGCACCATTAAATATCAATTCCCATTCAAGAAAGGTATATAATACCTTTTGCCTCTCCTATTAAAACAAAAGTTGCTCTTAATGCTTCTTTATTTAAAAATACTTGAATCTTGCCTTTTGTGTCTAACTTAAAGGCGTTAAAGAAAAGTACTTCTTGAGAGATAACCCAATAGTTTTCTTGAGTCTTGGAAGTTATTACTTCTGTAATAACCTCTCCTTATCCTTTTATTTGATTTTTGTGCCAAGAATAACCTCTAATGAGAGGGAAGTAAGATTTGGGGAGTTGTTGTCCCAAAACAAATTTGTGTGCTCCACTGTAAAAATTCTTTAAAAATATCTGTAAGTCGGATTGAGCTGTAATTTTCTGAATAAATCCCCCGGGTTGTTAGCTAACTTTTTTAGCTCAACGCTTTTTGATTTGAGCAACAGAAGATCTTCGAAAAAATCAGTTTCTACCTGCTGGTCTATTTTGACAGATTTCTGCCATTATTTACATTTGCTTCTTATTGATTTCGTTTTGGGTTCTTTTTTGGGAAATTGAGATTTTTGAGGGAATTTTTACAGTAGCTTGTGTCTTCAGTGAAGTTTTTATGTTTTGAAACTAAACCCAAAGGTCTATTATCTTTTGAATGCACTAATATTGCTAATGAAGATTGTGTGAAGTTTTGTATGAAGGAAAATTTTCAGATGTAAGAAAAGAATGGTGTAATGAGATGAAGAATGGACAAAAGCTCAAGCTTGGGGATGCCACCCTGTTTCACCCCAAGAAATATTCAATGAGTGTGGATTTGCTGCCAAGGGGGATAGCTGCCCCCCAAGCCAACACCGTACGATCCGTGCTGAGATATGTACATGCATGTGGCTATCATTTGTTGTATTCCCGACGATGTGACACTAATCAGTGATTAGAGTGTGCTTGGACTGTCGGACCTTGTCAGTAGTCTGCATGCACCCTCTCGGCAGCTACACGTGTCCCAGTACTAGACAGGACTAGCTAGTATAAGGCTGAAAACACATGCGAGATAGCCGGCTAATGCTTACATGGGAATACCTTTGGCTGTATATTAAGTTGCCCAGCCGTCCCTGTTGGTCCTCCTCTTGCATGTGAGCTAGCCAGCTAGTTTTTTTTACGTTGATTAGTTCTTGATTATTACATCCTTTAAGCAGCTCCCCTTTCTTGACCTCACCCCCATCTCCTTATTTTTTCTAGTTTTAAATAGTTTATCACTCCAAACCTACGTACCAGTTCCAACAAACTAAAAAAAGCACTTAACATTGTTAAGACAATGTAATTGCAGCACTATATATGCTAGACACATACCAAGACTAGACATATCCCAAGATTAGCAAATCCACACTCGGGAGCAAATCCACACTCGCTGATTAAAGAGTTCTGGGACTGCCGGGCCGGTCAGTACTCTGCATGCAGTACCATGCAACCTGCTTCTGTGGCCCTTCCTAGCTAGCCTGTTTTGTTTTTTAATGGTAGCTCTTGTTGCAGTTAGGCTATATAGCCTACACAAGAATTAGGCCTATACAAGTTAGGAGCAGCTTGTCCATGTTTGGGTACGGTCTCTTTGTGTGCTAGCTCTGTTGTTAATGTGGTCGCTTCAATCTACTTGATTAGCCTCATGTTCGTGCCCTGACACTTCTAGCGTATCACGGGCTCACGTGTCTCTAGATTCGGTCATGCGGTCATGCAATGGTCATGCGTGCTTAGAAAAAACAAAAATTGCTACTGGCGGTGGCTATGCATGTAGCATGTCAGCTTTCGAAATATTGTTGCTGTGTCATGTCAGACTGCTTATTAAACTATCTAGCTTATGATTATTTCGCACGCATCTCAGCGCACAAGATGGTGGGCATCCAGTGGGAGGGAGCTATCCCCCTGGGCAGCAGACTATTAACCATATTCAATACTTACAAGCGTCAAAGCTTGGGGATGCCCAAGAAATTCCCTTTTTCATCAATAAAAATCTCAGGTCTTTCTAGACACTTTGTTTTTATTGTTTCATGTACTGTTGTGTTGTTCTTGGAGCGTCTTAGTTTTCATTTTTGGTTTTTTTTGCTTAGTTTTCTTGAATAAAGTGGTTGGAGCCCTATTTTCGCTTTGTTGTTTCAAATAAGGTGATTGGGTTGGAAAAGAGTAGGAAGCTTCATGCTTATAAGTGGTACAAAAGGAGTTTGTTTTGACTGTGGCATAGACCTTATCATGTCATGTTCGATGTTGTTTTGATCCTATGCTTAGTGGTTATTGTTGTAGCATGACTTGTTTCAAATAATTGGGATTACTTAATGTGCATTAAAAGTATCATGCATTGTTTTAGCATACAGAAGCATAATATTGTGGTTTTCTCCTTTGATGCTTTGTTTAGGTTGACTTGGCACATACTCACACCATGTTATGACTATGAACCAGTCACCATAGCCTCTATGATCATTTAGTTTTTGACTTGTGGTACCACTTTATTCTTTGATTAGTAATGTTTTGTCGCTCTCCATGATTATGGTCATTATTGCTCTCTTAGTTGGTCGCTCCCAGTCTTTTGCTAGCCTCCACTTGTATTGAGTAAGCTCTACTTATGCATCCAACTCCCAAGAAACCAAGTTATTTCAAAGTATCCACTATAAATTTCTATGCATGGTGTGTGACACCATTTCAAGTATATTCTTGTTTTATCTATCTTCCAAATTAAACTTGTTATGTGAAATTTAGTGATTAAAGCTCTCACAAACTTGATGGCACAATTTATTTTTCTTGCCCCTAATAAACTTGAACCATTCTGTCATCTATGTTGTATATGCTTGCACTTATAAGTTGGGATTAGCAGAACCATGCTATCACGGGGAACGCTTTCAACACTTGTAAATATCTACGCAGTTGATATCATGCTCTTTTGTTTATGGATATCGTCGGTGTGAAATGAAAGGGGGGCTTCTAAGTCAATGGAGTTATGTATGTGTGTTAGAGAAACGCCTATGCCGCTAGCCTAAGCCATAACTAATCATGGTGGAAACTTGCAGCATCACCACAGTGAGCAATCTATGAAGTATTCTTCTTATAAAAAAGAGATAGAGATTGAGAAAAAAAGATATGAGAAAATAGGAAAGAGAGAAAAAAGCATCATTTTCCCATGGTAAATAAGAAGATTGCTGAGATGCTCATTGTCTGCTTGCCTTGTCATTTTGTTATGGGATATCTCTTGTATCATTGGGCAAGGGGTACCCCGTTGGCGGTTCTCTATGATACACATGTACTTACTATGACAAGAACTTACCGGTGACTAAAGTTGAGTAGCATGAGGAGCGGCCCTTGTACTCAAAGGACATGAGATTGTCGGCTTATACTTTGTCAAGCATATACTCCATCTTTGTTCACTTTAATCTTAATTACTTCAAGATGCTTATGATAGGGGAAATGAGAGCTAAAAGCTAACAAGTACCATAATTTTTGGAAGCTCTTTATGAAACTTGAAATCCTTGCTTCTCTTTGAAGGGCATTTCTTCAACTATTATATTGAGTCTCCACCTTCTATCCTTAGGCACCAATTAAGAGAGCATAGTTGCCATTCTTAGTTCTATGTGTATTGTTTCAAAACTTGTTGATTGATTCATAAGGTTGATATTGCTTGTTCTTGAACTATTTGTATCTAGTCACCCTTATGAACTTTGAAGGTTTCATATGCATTTATGATTTGCTATGCCATGAGGGACAAGATGAATACCACTCTTATTATGTTTTATTTATGTGAAACAAACAAACATTTTTCAATGCATTGTTATTCATGATCTTTGTTTGTAGCCATTTCATGTTGCAACTTGGTTGCTATGTCTTATTGTTAGAACTAAATCTTTCATGCTCTAGAGTACTTTGATCCAGCTATCCATGCTTTGTGAATGGTTGATCAAGATTATGATGGTTCATGTCACCTCAAAAATTATATTATTTTTATCGTTTACCTACTCGAGGGCGAGCAGGAACTAAGCTTGGGGATGTTGATACGTCCATAACGTATCTATAATTTTTTATGCTTTTATGCTATTATTATGATTTTGACACTCTTTTTTATATAAAGTTCATGAGTTATTTGGACTAACCTACTAATAGTTGCAAAAGTACACAATGTTCTTGTTTTATACTTTAATATGTAGTAATTATCAAGAATACAAGTGGAACCCTTGTTGGAGTCAAATTGGGATTTTCCAGAAATCTATCTCATAACTCTTTCTGAAGATGGTCACTTTTCGGGTCGAAGACGGCGTCAAACGGAAAACCCTTCAAATACAAAGTTGTAGGAAATTTCGCGATAATCGTTTTGGATATATAATTTAGATGATTCTGAGTCCGGACGGGCCCGCTAGTCCCTATTTACTGCAGCCTAAGATAGGGTAACACGAATCCGAGAAGCTATATAAAGGGAGAAAACCTAATTCGTGGAAGACACTTCCACCCACGAATTTACAGCCACCAAAGCCACGTTTTTTCCGCTCCATAGATCCCATCTCCATAGGGGAGGTCTCCCAAGAATCCATGAAGGAAGGGGCTAAGGAGCGGTGCTCCCCCACGATACCGGTGGCGGGGAAGGAGTCCCTCGCGCCGGCGCCGCCCTCTTCACCATCTTCACCGACATCTCCATCACCTAATCCTCCTAGTATGCAGGGGTTCATCCTCCCACACACCTTTGTACTGTCCTATGTAAACATGGTGTTTGATGCTATAAGTTATAATCCTATGATCTATGTCATGTTTGTGTAGTTTCTTTGTTCTTAGATTGAATGGTTGAACGTCTTTGGTTCATTAGAGTTGTATGTTGATACGGTACAATCCTTTGGTATCTATTATATTTGTGTGCGCCTGGATTAAACATCATAGGGTTTGTAGTATGTGTAAGATAAAGGGGGAAGTTCTGTCAGAGTGATAGAAACCTAAGGATGCGAACCGGAACGTTGCATGTATGGGAGTAAGAGGACCATTAACTTAAGGCTGTGGTTAGGGAAACCTTAATGCATTGTTAGTAGTTACGGATATTTGCTAACAATCCAATCATATAGCACGTGTAATTCCAAGTAGTGAAACACATGTATATTTAGCCTCTCCCACATAGAAAACTGCATCGAAGACAATGAACCCGATTTATTTGCTAATTAAACTTGGACAAAACCACCACAATTACCACCACTATTCCACATTCATGGTTTTGTTAGTTTAGTGTATTTTATTGCTACAGCAACTAGCTTTACTTTCTTGTAGTTTATTATCTTGCAAAGCTTTCTCTAGTGCTTGTTTTGTTGCTCTAGTTTTATTTCCTAGATAATACAAATGTTTAGTGTGTGTAGAGTTGTATCAGTGGTTGATAGAACTTGAGAGAATATTTATCCTACCTTTAGCTCCTCGTTGGATTCGATACTCTTACTTATCGAAAAGGCTACACACGGTCCCCTATACTTGTGGGATATCACATGTCCATGGTTAGGAAACATTAACCATCATTTAATTAATGAGATTGTCTAGTAGATGCTTACTAGGGACATGGTGTTGTTTATATATCCACACATGTATTTAGTGTTCGGTTAATACAATTATATCATGGATAATAAATATTTATCTTAAACAAGAAACTATGACAGTAACAACTTTATTACTGCCTCTAGGTCATATTTTCAACATCTACTACTTACTCTCTCTTGTTGGATCAAGTAGAAAGAACTACCATGAGTATTCATATATGTGGGAGGTGACGTTGGATCGTTAAATCTGTTGTATGCGTATGTAACGTTGGATGATTGAATCACGGAGGGAACACCTACATAAAACACATTATTAAAATGTCCCGCTCATGTTTTTCAAGGGTATAAAGATCTAACCTCTCTCGTTACTTGCATTTCATAAATTAAATCTTGTCTTTTATTTGCTCTCTCGTAGAAAAAAATTGTTTACTATGTTGTGAATCCCATCAGCATGGGCGACACGTGCACCCTTATCCTATTTAGGTACCAGCCGCCTGGGAGGTTCACGTCTCGATGGGCGCAGTGCACCCTATTCTCCCACTGCCAACGTGCTTCATCCACAGGGATGTATAGGTGGTCGCGTTCCGCGCAACATACGAAGATGGAGGGAGCAACACACGTATGGTCGGAGGTGGAGGAAGCGTACAGAAGAGGCGGGATCAGTGATCGGAGTGGCACACATAGGCTCGGAGGCAGCGTCGGCAAGGAACGCCGGCTTGACGAATGAGTTGGCCTCATTGTCATTCTCCGTATACTTCTTCCACCAAGACGACATGGATGCGTGCTTTGTGGGGAGCACACTTGGTTTGAAGTGGCGATGACGTAGGTGGTTGATGTCTACGCACTTCTATTCTTGTAGACAGTTGTTGGGCCTTCAAGTGTAGAGGTTAGTAGAACAACAGCAAGTTTCCCTTAAGTGGATTACCCAAGGTTTATCGAACTCAAGGAGGAAGTGCTCAAAGGTATTCCCTCTCAAGTAACCCTGCAATCAAGATACAAGAAGTCTCTTGTGTCCCCAACACACCCAATACACTTGTCAGGTGTATAGGTGCCCTAGTTCGGCGAAGGAATAGTGAAATACAAGTGGTAACGGTGCCAGAAAAGAGCTTGATGGTGAGATAAAGACTAAAGCAAGCAAACATGCAACAGATCTAGAAGTGAACGGTGTTTCAATGTTTAGAAACAAGGCCTAGGGATCATACTTTCACTAGTGAACACTCTCTCATATAAATATCATCTCTTCATTATACTACTTTTAACTACTCTCTGGTTGGACACTCTAATCCACGGTAGGGCCATAACAGCACACCTCAAAGTCCGCCTTCCCCAATCTAGATAACCCCACACCGTCACCTTGAGCGCTAGATGGTTCCAACAAACACCACAATTTTATAGAGACATCCAACTCCAAATATAACTTATAACAAATATTCAATCTAGCCAAAGTACCACACACGGTATGCCCGTTGTCACTTTCACACACGTGGGAAAAAGCATAGATCTATTAAAGCACAAAGAGTATTTATGTAGACTCAAGCCTAAGTGCCACCATGGCGTGCACGCTGTCACTTTCACACATATGGGGAAAGCAGAGATCTAATGAAGCACTTGAGTAGCAAGGTAGATCTACTTGATTACAAAGCTCATGACCACAACAAGATCATGCATAGAGAGAGATGAACACATAGCTACCGGTAGAGCCCTTAGCCTCGAAGGAGAACTACTCCCTCCTCATCATGGGAATCAGCAATGGTGATGGAGATCGATGGAGATGGCTCCGGGGGCACTTCCCCGTCCCGGCAGGGTGCTGGAACAAAGACTTTCTGTCCCCCGAATCTCCCCTTCGGTGGCAGCGGTGCTGTGGAGGTTTTCATGGATTTCCGCCAGATGATTTAGGGTTTTTGGGTCGGAGGCTTCTTATAGGCGAAGGAGGCAAGGTCGGTGGAGGGTCAGGGGGCCCACACCCCCTATGGGTGCGGCCTAGGGTGGGCCCGTGCCCACCTAGGTTGATGCCACCCTGGTTTCCTCCTCCATCTTGTCTTTGATTTTCTGTATCGCTCCAGGAAAATATGAACTTTGGCTTTTGTCCCGTCCAATTCCGAGAATATTCATTTTTTAGCTTTCTGAAACCAAAAACAGCAAAAAACAGGCAACTAGAACTATGGCATCTTGTCAATAGGTTAGTTCCAGAAAGTGTATAAAAATACCTCAAAGTTTATACAAAACATAAGACAAATGATATAAAACAAGCATGGAGCATCAAAAATTATAGATACGTTTACGACGTATCAAGCATCCCCAAGGTTAACTCCTACTCGTCCTCGAGTAGGTAAGTGATAAAAAGAATAATTTTTGAGGTGACATGCCATTTGCAAGCATTGAAAGCTGGGATCAAAGAACTCTAACCATGAGCATGAAAGATGGAGTTCTAACAATAATACAAAGTAACTATGCATGTAACATGAAATGCTACAAACAAAGATCATGAATAGCATGCATTGAAAAACGTTTGTTTCACATATAGAAAACATAGCATAGTGGCATTCAGCTTGTCCCTCATAGAGTAGCAAATAGATGCATAGGACACCTTAAAAGTTCAGAAGGGTGACTAGAAACAAGTAGCACAAGAACAAGTAATATCATAATATGCATCAATCAATAAGTTTTGGGACACTGCACATAGAACGAATAATGGCAACTATGCTCTCTTAATGGTGCCTAAAGGTAGAAGGTGGAGACTCGATAGTAGTGGAAGAAAGGCCCTTCATAAGGGAAGCAGGGATTTCAAGTTTCAAAAGGAGCTTTAAAAAATTATGGTACTTGTTAGCTTTCAGCCCTCATTGCCCCTATCATAAGCATCTTGAAGTGATTAAGGTTAAAGTGAACAAACTATGGAGTATATGCTTGACAAAGTATAAGTTGGCAATCTCAAGTCCCTTGAATACAAGGGCCACACCTCATTGTAAGTATTTGCATATCATAGAGAACCGACCACGGTGTACCCCTTGCACATGGTACAGGAGCTATCCCATAACCAAAATGACAAGGCAAGCAGACAATGAGCATCTCAGTGATCTTTTTATTTACTATGTGCATAGCTTTTTATTGAGAATACTTCATAGATAGCTCACTATGGTGATGCTGCAAGTTTCCACCATGATTAGGCATGGCTTAGGCTAGCGGCCCAGGTGTTTCTCTAACACAAAATACTTACTCCATGGACTTACAAGCTTCTCTTTATTTCACACCGGTGACATCCATAGACAAAAGAGCATGATATCAACTGAGTACAAAGTAAAAGTGCAATGTTGAAAATGGTCCCCATGACAGCATGGTTCTGCTAATTCCAACGTATAAGTGCAAGCATATACAACATAGACGACACAATAGTTCAAGTTTATTAGGGGCAAAGAATATAAAGTGTGCCATAAAGTTCGTGAGGGATTTAATCACTAAGTTTTCACATAACAAAATAGTTTTTAATTGGAAGATAGCTGAAAACAAGAATATACTTGGAATGGTGTAACACACCATGCATAGGAGTTTATAGTGGACACTTTGGAATAACTTGGTTTCTTGGGAGTTGTAAGCATGAGTATAGCTTACTCATACAAGTGGAGGCTAGCAAAAGACAAGAGAAAACCAACTAAGAGAGCATAGTGGCCATAATCATGCAGAGCAACAAAGCATTACTAATAAAAGCATAGAGTGGTACTACAAGTCAAGGACTAAATTATCATAGAGGTTATGGTGACTTGTCATAGTCATAACATGGTGTGAGCATGTGCCAAGTCAACCCAAACAAGGCATCAAAGGAGAATACCACAATACTATGCTTTTGTATGCTAAAACAACGCATGATTCCTTAAGCAATCCTAAATGTTTGGAACAAGTCATGCTATAGCAATAATCAGTAAGCATAAGGTCAAAACAAGATCTAACATGACATGATAAAGTCTAAGCCACAGTCAGAATAAGCTCCCTTTTGTACCACTTAAGCACGAAGCTTCCTACTCTTTTCCAACACCAAACAACTTATTTGAAACAACTCACAAAGATAATAATCAATAAAGATCAGTGAGTTTGTATCACAAATCCACAAAGAAGAAGTAAAAAGTTCTAAGCTGAAAGCACAAGAAAACTAAGGCTGAACGCAGTGCTAGCAAAAGTGAACAGTCGCAAATCAATAAGAATGAAAACTTAGAGTGTTCTGGGCAATGGAAACAGAGTGTGTCTCTCTCCAAAAGAAGTGTGGTGTAACCAACCAACTTACTCAAGCAAACTGAGCAAACAAAAACTAAGACGCTCCAAGAACAACACAATAGTGCATGAAACAATAAAAACGAAGTGTCTAGAGGCCTTGGGCATCCCCAAGCTTTGACGCTTGTACCTCTTGGATATTTCTTGGGGTGACACTGGGGTGTCATCCCCAAGGTTGAGCTTTTGTCCATTCGTCATCTCATTACATCATTCTTTCTCTACACCTGAAAATTTTCCTTCATACAAAACTTCACACAATCTTCATTATCAATATTAGTGTATTCAAAAGATAATAGAACCTTGGGTTTTAGTTTTAGAACAGCAAAACTTTCACGAAAAACACAAAATATTGTAGGAACTTCCTTTAAAAATCTCAATTCCCCAAAAGAGAACTCAAAAAGGAATCAATAAGAAGCAAATGCAAATAATGGCAGAAATTTGTCAAAACAGACCAGCAGATAAAAACTGATTTTTTCGAAAATCTTCTTTTGATCAAATCAAAAAGTGTTAAAATAAAAAAAGTTAGATAACATACTGAGGGATTTATTCATAATTTTTTAGCTCAATACGAGTTACAGGGACTCCTCACGAATTTTTATGGTGGAGGACAGAAATCTTTTTCGGGACAACAATTTCTCAAATCTTACTTCCCTCTCATTAGAGGTCATCCTTGGCACAAAAACCAAACAAAAAGGATAAGGAGAGGTTATTACTGAAGTAATAATTTCCAAGACTCAAGGAAACTCTTGGGTTATCTCCCAACAAGTACTTTTCTTTACCGCCTTTAAGTTAGGCTTGATAGTTTTAGAAGATGCTCACATAAGAAATATGAATTGAAGTAAAAGAGAGCATCAAGAAGCAAATTCAAAACACATTTAAGTCTAACCCACTTCCTATGAAAAATAATCTTGTAAATAAACAAGTCATGAAAGCACAAAGCAACAAGCATAGGAAAGCAAAACAAGTGCAACTTCGAAATTTTCAACATAAAAAGGGGAAACTTAATATTTTTGAGATGCATAAAACCATGTTTCCCTCTCTCATAATAACTTTCAGTAGCATCATGAATAAAATAAACAATATAACTATCACATAAATCATTCTTATCATGAGCCACATGTATAAAATAATTATTACTCTCCACATAAGCATAGTCATTCTTATTAATCGTAATGGGAACAAATTCAACAAAATAGCTATCATTATTATTCTCATCATAATCATCAAATATAGGAGGTATATTGTAATCACAATTGATGTTCTCATCAATAGTAGGTGGACTGAAAATATCATATTCATCATTGTAATCATCATATATTGGAGGTTTGGTATCATCAAACCAAATTTTCTCCTCTAAAGCCAGGGGACTAAAAAAGATCATTTTCATAAAAACTAGCTTCCCCAAGCTTAGACGTTTCCATAGCATTAGCAATAATGGTGTCCAAAGAATTCATACTAATAACATTGCTATTAGCATGCAAACAAAGCTCCATAGGTTTTTTAATTTTCTCTTCAAACACTTCATGTCCTAACTCAAGATAGATACTATAAAGCTCTCTATTTTTTTTGTTATTTTCCATTAAGCCTAACTAGTGAAAACAAGAAACAAAAATACAAAATTGCAGAAACTAAAGAAAAAACTTCGAGCACTCACACCGGAGGATGTGAGTATCTTTTACCTTACCTCCCCGGCAACGGCGCCAGAAAATACTTTGATGGAGCTTGACGTGGAGGAAAGGTAAAAGGACCAAAACCTCCCCGGCAACAGCGCCAGAAAATAGCTTGATGTCTACGCACTTCTATTCTTGTAGATAGTTGTTGGGCCTCCAAGTGCAGAGGTTTGTAGGACAGCGGCAAGTTTCCCTTAAGTGGATTATCCAAGGTTTATCGAACTCAGGGAGGAAGTGATCAAAGATATTCCCTCTCAAGCAACCCTGCAATCAAGATACAAGAAGTCTCTTGTGTCCCCAACACACTCAATACACTTGTCAGGTGTATAGGTGCACTAGTTTGGCGAAGAGATAGTGAAATACAAGTGGTAACGGTGCCAGAAAAGAGCTTGACGGTGAGGTCAAGACTAAAGCAAGCAAACATGCAACAGATCTAGAAGTGAACGGTGTTTCAATGTTTAGAAACAAGGTCTAGGGATCATACTTTCACTAGTGAATACTCTCTCATATAAATATCCTCTCTTCATGATACTACTCTTAACTACTCTTTGGTTGGACACTCTAATCTACGGTAGGTCCATAACAGCACACCTCAAAGTCCGCCTTCCCTAATCTAGATAACCCCACACCGTCACCTTGAGCGCTAGATGGTTCCAACAAACACCACAATTTCATAGAGACACCCAACTCCAAATATAACTCATAACAAATATTCAATCTAGCCAAAGTGCCACACACGGTATGCCCGCTGTCACTTTCACACACGTGGGTAAAAGCATGGATCTATTAAAGCACAAAGAGTATTTATGTAGACTCAAGCCTAAGTGCCACCATGGCGTGCACGATGTCACTTTCACACACATGGGGAGAGCAGAGATCTAATAACGCACTTGATTACAAAGCTCATGACCACAACAAGATCATGCATAGAGAGAGAGATGAACACATAGCTACTGGTAGAGCCCTTAGCCTCGAAGGAGAACTACTCCCTCCTCATCATGGGAATCAGCAACGGTGATGGAGATGGTGGTGGAGATCGATGAAGATGGATCCAAGGGCACTTCCCCATCCCGACAGGGTGCCAGAACAGAGACCTTCTGTCCCCCGAATCTCCCTTTTGGTGGCGGCGGCGCTGTGGAGGTTTTCATGGATTTCCGCCAGATGATTTAGGGTTTTTGGGTTAGAGGCTTCTTATAGGCAAAGGAGGCAAGGTCGATGGAGGGCCAGGGGGCCCACACCCCCTGTGGGCGTGGCCTAGGGTGGGCCCGCAACCACCTAGGGTGTGGCCACCCTGGTTTCCTCCTCTGTCTCGTCTTCTATTTTCTGTATCGCTCCGGGAAAATATGAACTTTGGCTTTTGTCCCGTCCAATTCCGAGAATATTCATTTTTTAGCTTTCTGAAACCAAAAACAGCAGAAAACAGGCAACTAACACTGTGGCATCTTGTCAATAGGTTAGTTCCAGAAAGTATATAAAAATACCTCAAAGTTTAGACAAAACATACGACAAATGATATAAAACAAGCATGGAGCATAAAAATTATAGATACGTTTACGACGTATCAGTGGTGGGGAAAGATGGGCACCCATGACCCTTCTTAAGAAACTTACGACAACGTCTGTGGCATTGATGGTGGTGCGGGAGAGTTCAACTGCCATTATTCATGCTGACGTAGGGATCAAAGCAGTCGTTGCAATAGTCAAATTCACGCAAAAGGCCAATGAGAGGTAGTCGCATCCAGGCGGGCCCGGGCGGGCACGAGAGTACATAGGGGTTGTCCATGAGACATTGCTAAGAGAATCTCGACTAGCATTCCCAGGACGCCGACCTGGACGCCGATATTAGGTCCGGATGCTGAAAATCAGCCTAGTCGCGTTCCCAGGAACCTCTTTTCATCCGGATTCGGGCGAATTTTGGTCCGGACTTCCAGGCCATTGCCAAGATCTCGGGAACGCCCTGGGAATGCCGGACGAAGCGAAAAAGGGCGTGGGCCAGCTCTGTTGGCGAGACAGTCCCATTTCCCCCCACTCCACTCACCCAGACTGCGGCGAAGAGCTCCCAGCGCCTCTATCGCCATGACTTCGCCGGTGGAGCTCCTCCACGCTGAGACACGCCCACGCCTCTAGATAGGCTCGCCGTAGTCGCCGCCCGTTTCTCCGCCCATTCTGCCATCGCTTTCGCCGTCCGAACTTCGCCGTAGCTCGGCTTCGCTGCAAGCTCCCACCACCACGCCTGCCAAGTGTTCGGCATTTGGCCGATTCGGCCATGGACTCCGACGACGAGGCGATACTCGCCGTATTCGGAGGAGGAGAACGCCAAGGTCACCGAAGATGCAGAGCACGTGGAGATCCTCGCCTCCCTCGCCCAGATGTATCTGCAGACGGCGAAACCGAAGCGCGGAGGTTCGGTGAAGGGTCGCCGGAAGTGCAAGGCAAGGAAAAGGATAGAGAGTCTACTGCTTGTTGTACGCCGACTACTTCGCCGACGAGCCGCTCCACTAAGAGGCCGTGTTTCGGAGCCGTTTCAGGATGAGCCGTAAGCTCTTCCTCAAGATCGTGCATGCCATCTGGGAGTTCGACCCCTATTTTGTTTGCAAGAAGGACTGCACCGGCATGGTTGGGTTTTCCTCACTGCAGAAGTGCACAGTGGCGATGAGGTTGCTTGCATATGGAGCGTCGGGTGATAGTGTTGATGACTATCTCCACAAGACTGAGTCCACCGCCATCGATTGCTTGTACAGATTCTGCAGGGCAGTGATTGCAGTATTTGGGAAACAGTACTTGAGAACACCCACCGCTGAAGACAATGCTTGGATCCTCGCAGTCAATGAAAGTAGAGGATTTCCTGGGATGCTTGGAAGCATAGATTGCATGCATTGGCAGTAGAAGAACTGTCCATTTGCATGGCAGGGAATGTACAAAGGACACAAAGGAGGTTGCACTATGATACTCGAGGCAGTTGCTACACATGATCTTTGGATCTGGCACTCCTTCTTTGGCATGGCAGGATCGAACAACGACATCAATGTCCTCAACTTCTCAAATGTCTTTGCCAAGCTTGTTGAGGGCCATGCCTCACTATGAAATTTGAGATCAACGGGCACCACTACAATAAGGGATTAAGGATGGCAATGGGCAGGGTAGAGCAATACCATACCCATACATGTGTAGGCAATGGGTAAAAAATTTGACCCATACCCATACCCGCGGGTATAAAACTTTACCCATATCCATACCTAGTGGGTACCCATACTCATTGGGTACCCGGTGGGTAGATCCAATAGTACATA
Source organism: Avena insularis (assembly GCA_023614405.1). NCBI lineage: Eukaryota > Viridiplantae > Streptophyta > Magnoliopsida > Poales > Poaceae > Avena > Avena insularis. The sequence continues at coordinate 376,556,071 of CM042687.1, read as the reverse complement.
AGTTATTCACAATTTTTACTTTTATCAATATTATATTTAAAAAAGGAAAATTGTCTCTACTTAATAATAGGTAAATGAGTACATGAAAGTATCAAAGTTTAGAAGTTGCAATCTCATACTCATCCCTAGGTTTCTCGGCCACATAGTTTTAAATTCTATAGGCATGTCTGACATGTCAGTTTAAATGGGCAGGATATGAGTATACCCATGGGTACAAGTCTATACCCGTACCCATACCCGTGACTTAACGGGTAGGGTATGGATATTACCCGTGGATATAAAAGTGTGCCAATACCCTGACCATGCGCTATCTAGCAGATGTCATCTATCCAAAATGACCAACATTTGTGAAGACTATCTCAAACCCAATGCTCCCCAAGCATTCTCAGTTTGCCAAGAAACAGGAAGCTTGCAGGAAGGACGTGGAGCGGGCATTTGGTGTGCTCCAACAGAGGTTTGCAGTTGTCCGGTTTCCTGCTATGACCTAGTCGAAAGATCGAACGTGGGAAGTGATAAACTGTTGTGTAGTCTTGCACAACATGATCATTGAGGATGAGAGGAAGGACCCATTAAGCTTGGTCGAGCAAAACAAGCCATACTACGGACATGGACCTCTTGCCGAGTCTGATCATCAGGTACCTCCAACTTGGGTTGTCTTCATCGCCATGCGCCAGGAGATCTGAGATCCGGCAGTGCATCAACAACTGCAGGATGATCTGATTGAGCATCTATGAATATGCAGGGGCAACACGTAAATGCCGAGCATGAACTGGCTGAATTAGGCCGAAATATGTTGTATTTTCTTTATACGCCAAACTATTTTTAAATTTACGCCGAACTATGGTCTATTTTAAGCCAAACTAGGTCAAACTATGATCTGTATTGTCGAACTATGCCAAAAACCGAACGAATTTAAACTGAATTTGGACGAAAACGACGTCCCAAGAACTCGGTCTGGGAACAAGAGTGGGAAACTCGGCGTTCTCAGACCGAAAACAACTTTTATTCAACCATATTTTTTTTGAAACAAATTATATTAAGCTAGCAAGCCGCCTCATTAAAAACCTTCCAGTCCCCTTAGGTACCCTGGTAAGGAAAAGAGTGCGTCTGAAACTTGCTGCTACAATCAAAGTACGGTTACATCGTTCAGGAGTTCATCTAGAATAAAGCTAGGGGGTTCATCGACCCAGTTACAATCATAACTATTTGAGAAACTAAGCCTAGCAAGACTATGCGCCACCTTGTTTGCCTCTCTCAAGCAATGAGAAAAAGTAACAGTACCAATAGTCATTGCCACATCAAAACAGTCGGCATAGGTGGCAACTGAGTCATTCCACCAAGCTTCTTCTCCAGAACAAGCCTCAACAACATCGAAAGAATCTGACTCAGCTATGACATTGTTACAACCTAGGAGGACTGCCAATTTAAGACCTTCCTTCATCGCTAATGCTTCAGTTGCAGTTGCAGAGAGAGCATGTGGTATGAACTTTGTTGATGCAGCAATGAATTTACCATCATAATCTCGAATAACCGCGCCAACTGCTCCTGAACCAACATCTGCATGATAAGAGGCATCAACATTTAGTTTTACCTGGCGAGGGAGCGGTCACTGCCATCTTGTAGTTGAATCCACTTGCAAGTTTTTGTTTTCCAAAGCAGAGTTTGCCACCATCGCTAGGATAGAAAATTTGCATTTGTGAAGGGGAGGTATATCTTCATTGTGGGTTCTCCTGCGGCGCAACCACCATAGATACCAACAAGTCACCATGATTACCTCTTTAAGCTGTACCGACTGCAAACCCGGCATTGTGGTGCTTGGCAATCTCAAAATGTGTTCTAGCACCGCCATCCAGATCTATCCGCTTGGGTTGCATCGACAATGAAATCAGATAAATCGAGTTGTGCCCACATATCCTTTGCCACTTGACAGGTGAAGAGTAAATGTCGGACATCCTCAGCATCTTGAGCACATATGGGACACTCTGCACTCTCTCCAATATGCCGATTTGCCAAGATACACGTCAGTGGAAGAATACCATGAAGAGCTCTCCATGAGAAAAATTTCACCTTGCCCGGAATTTTTAGCTTCCAAAGAGCTTTCCAAATAGGATTAGTCGATGAAGTTCCAGGGAGAGCCAATTGGTTTGCTCTTGCACCAAATTGGTGTTTCCATTGCAAATAGTAGCCAGACTTCACCGTATACCTCCCATGATTTGTGTGTCCCCAAGCCACAAAGTCCTCAAAGCCATGATTATGAAGGGGTATTTGGAGGATCCGATTTACATCAACTGGACTAAATAGTTCGCCAAGTAGTGTCTCATCCCAAGTACCTGTACAAGGGTTAATCAGATCATTCACCTTAGTGAGTACCGCGCCCCTTCGCGGAGAAATGACTTTAAAATCAGCACTAGTGGGCACCCAGGGATCGGTCCAGATATTGATCTTCTCCCCATTGCCTACTCTCCAGATAATGCCTCTCTTAAAAGTTACCAATCCTGCTAGTATGCTCTGCCACGTGAAGGAACTGCCCGTCTTAGGCCCAGCTCTAAAAATATCACCATCTGGGTAGTATTTGGCTCGAAGAACCTTTGCACATAGAGAATCTGGTTCCTTAACCAAGCGCCAAACTTGTTTTGCAAGCATTGCTAAATTAAATGAATGGAAATCTCGGAATCCCATACCTCCTTCACTCTTTGGATAGCACAGTTTCCACCAAGCATACCAATGCATTTTATTGCTCTCCTCATCATCTCCCCACCAAAAAGATGCAATAGCATCCATCATCCGCTTGCACACCCCAATTGGAATTTGGAAAACCGACATGGCATACACGGGAATTGCTTGAGCCACTGCCTTTAACAAGATTTCCTTCCCCTTAATAGACAATTGTTTCTCTTTCCACCCATTTATCCTTTGTATAATTCGTTCTACGAACTGAATAAAGCAATCGGTTCTATTTGCTCCCACTAAAGCTGGGAGACCAAGATATTTATCTGATAGTGCTTCTGTATCAATATGCAAGGTCTCGCAAATCTCCGCTCTCACTAGCACATTAGTATTAGGAGAGAAGAAAATACTTGACTTTGATAAGCTCACCATTTGCCCTGAATTTGCACAATAAGTATCCAGAACTTGTTGCAAGGAAGTTGCATTAGTCGTATTTTCATGAGAATAAGAGAATCATCAGCAAATAAAAGGTGTGATACTGATGGTGCATTTCTGCACACTCTTACCCCAGTTATGCCATCAACTTCTTCATGCAACAAAAGACTAGAAAGACCTTCTGCACACAATAGGAACAATAAGGAGAAAGAGGGTCTCCCTGCCGTAGACCCCTAGTGGAATGATATTTTTACGGAATTTCTATTTCTAGACCGGTCTGAAAATGACCAACCCGGGCGGGCTAACAGTGACCGTTGAATTTTAATCTTGTGACTCCGAACTGGTCAACACCTCGACCGCCCACCCCACATTACCACAACCGAACCCCATCCAGGCACCCACATGCTCCCTCCTCGCCCGCCAAGTGCTCCTCGTGCCGCCCCTGGAAGTCGTGTTCCTCCTAGTCGACCACCGCTGCCGGACGGCCATGTCCCATCTGCTTCCCGCACTGCCGTCGGGAGACCGTGCCCGTGCTGGTCCGTCCTGCCGCTGCCGGGAGGCCGTGCTCTTCCTGGTCCGCCGCGCAGCTGTCGTGAGGTCGTGGCCGTCCTGGTCCGGCTCGCCGCCGTCGGGAGGCCTTGGCGCTCATGGCCTGCATCGCACCTGCAGGTCGTGCAGTTTTTGGTACCCTCACTCCCTTCACAGGCTCCTGATCCATTAGCTCGACTAGAGCTGGCGGCTAACTCCTAGGAGCAGATTCTGCTACTCCCTTCTCATTGCACTTCTATTCTCACCATCGTTGCTGCTTACTGCTCAGAGCAGATTCTCTATAGGCATGGCCCAAATCCTTTGCCGCATGAGACGCCAAGCTGCTGCTCGCTGTGCTAAGAATGGTCAGATGGCTGATGGTCCAGCTAATACATCACTGAGATTGTGCGTACTATGTTGATCACGGATACTACTTTTTTTTTTGCCTTGCTTTAGAAACTCTCGTACTAGTTGTAGCTGTTTCCTAACTGTTGTCATATATTCCTTTCAATGATTCTAGCATATGATTACTGTTTGTTGCAAGGTTTGGTCATGTCTAATGAATGTTGGTTCAGCTCAAAGATGCACACCGGTAGTCTGACATCATGTTTGATTTTTCTTGATACATGAGTTTACTACTGTTTTGGTAGATTCTGCAAGTTTGCATCTACAATTAAAAGAGTAAGTCGCGAGAGCGGCGGCGGGCGACGAAGTCGGAGATCGTGGGTCCTGAGCGAGTTTCACTTCGCCTCATGGACTCCCTCGTCCTCCTACTCCTCCTTGTTACCCACCCTCGATGTAGTTCCATGCTCTGTACGTTATAGTTATCTATCTATTACTTATAGATATGTCCGGCATGCTGTTATAGCATAACTATCATTACCAATTTAACGTAGTTATTATATCCTCTATGTAAAAATTATTCATCCACTGTTTATAGATTTATCCACCTGATTAGGGTTAATACTTATCAACTGATTTCATGTGGACTTATCCAGGTGTTCACTGTAGAGTTACCCATGTGCCTATTGTATAGCTATCATCACCAATTCGATGTAGTTACCCACCCTCTAGATCAAAATTACCCACCCACTGCTTATAAAGTTATCCACCTGATCAGGTTATAGTTATCAACTGATTTCAAATTAAGTTATCCACCTACTTCTTATAGAGTTATCCACCTGATCAGATTATAGTTATCAACTGAATCCAAAGGGAGTTATCCAGGTGTTCAGAATAGAGTTACCTATGTGTTTATCATATAGCTATCATTATCAGATCGATGTAGTTACCCACCCTCTAGATTAAAGTTATCCACCCACTTCTTATAGAGTTATCCACCTAATCAGTTTATAGTTATCAACTGATTTCAAATGGAGTTATCCACCTACTTCTTATAGAGTTATCCACCTGATTAGATTATAGTTATCAACTATATCCAAAGGGACTTATCCATGTTTTTAGAATAGAGTTACCCATGTGTTTGTTATATAGCTATCATCATTAGATCGATGTAGTTATTCATCCTCTAGATTAAAGTTATCCACCCACTGCTTATAGAGTTATCCACCTAATCGGCTTATAGCTATCAACTGATTTCAAATGAAGTTATCCACCTACTTCTTATAGAGTTATCCACATGATCAGATTATAGTTATGAACTATATCTAAAGGGAGTTATCCAGGTGTTCAGAATAGAGTTACCCATGTGTATGTCATATAGCTATCATCATCAGATCGATGTAGTTATCCACCCTCTAGATCAAAATTATCCACCAACTGCTTATAGAGTTATCCACCTAATCAGGTTATAGTTATCAACTGATTTCAAATGGAGTTATCCACCTACTTCTTATTGAGTTATCCACTTGATCAGATTAAAGTTATCAACTATATCCAAAGGGAGTTATCCAAGTGTTCAGAATAGAGTTACTCATGTGTTTGTCATATAGCTATCATCATCAGATCGACGTAGTTCCATACTCTGTTCGTGATACTTATATACTACGGCCCAGAAAACTCAAGTGTTATGGGTGAGTAAATTTTGGTCCAAAAAAATTATCAGAATATACCAACATGGGATGTAGTTTCGAATATCTCGTCGTGACTAGTGCAATGATGAAACGGATTCTAAATTGGATGAACGGTTTAATCTACAAACTATTTTGAATTTTTGCACGTGAATTAAGCTGACTAATCAAAAACCTTATCCTTTAGTGATTGGGCAAGGAACCGTCGCGGCGCCAAGTGGTTTCGACCATTCCAGTCGAAACGCCCGACCTACAAAACATTTTAAATACGATAAATATTCTGATTTTCATACTTCCTCCGACCCAAATTAGTTGACTTGATTTTGTCTAAATTCAGATATATCTAACACTAAAACAAGTCTAGATACATCCGAATCTAGACAAATTTGAGTCAAGTAATTTGGATCGGCGGGAGTATTTAATTTCAGCTAACATTTACTTTTTGTGATCATGTGATTGAGAGGTAAACAAACTATAATTTACTTCCTTGCTAGCAGCGTCGTGAGTGCTCAACTCGCGTTTTTTGTTGGCATCCTTGGCATGTATGGCTCACCCCGCGCGCCTGCTTGTTGTCGGAACTTCACGCGCACATGTCGGAACGATCGTTGTTCGATCCGCCAAAGTTTATAATCCATAGTACTCTCTTCGTCCTAAAATAGATGTCTCAAATTTGTCAAAATTTAAATGAATCTAGACACTATTTAAATATAGATTCATTCAAAATTTAAAAAACTCAAGACATCTATTTTTGGACCGAGGGAGTATAAAACCTAGCATTGCTTTACCGTTTTGGTTTGTGGTGGAAGGGGGCCATAAGCTCTTAGCGCGGTGGGTTCGGGTGTGTATAACTTCCAATTATTGATCAGTATTAGTGTTTGAACCTGTTAATGCAAGCTTGGTCCAACAAATATAACGCGTGTGTGTGGTAGCGCTCAGAGTTTGTCGCTACGCTGCCGGACGTGTGAACGCATGAATGAGCGTTGGTTGGATGCCCGCCAGCTTCGATTATTCCTAGAACGCCTGGTACGTAGCAAAGTCCTATTTTTATTCGTATTTCGGCTTAAAAACGCTAGACTAGTGGGGACGCTCTAATCCAAATTGCCTTTAGGAACGGGTCGCTCCGCTTGTATCATGCTGCTAGGCCGCGTTTTGACTGTCCTCCTATCCGTTCAGACTAAAATGCACCGTCTCGATCCGTTTGGGTCACATGGCTGGATATACCCTTAATGGGCCGCACAAAAGGCCTTTATGGACTTCGTATCAGCCTAGTTTCTTCCAACTTGCAAGTGAGAAGTGACAAACCCTACTGTCGCCCTCTCTCAGAGCAACCACGAGTCCACGAGCCGCCGGCGCCTCTCTGCGGGTGAGAGGGAGTGACACTCGTGCCGTAGTTGTGAGCGGTCGGGCTGCGCATCGGGGAGGATGAAGAGAAAACTAAGGAGCGGCGTACGGCGTGGTCCCCGGGGTGCGCAGGCAACGGCCCGGCTTCTTCCTACTGCCGCCGGGCACGGCGCGCTTCGCTGGTGCGCGGGGCCAGCGCGGCGAGCAAAGCGCCGTATTTTCTCTGCCTCCGGACACGACAGGGGGCATGGTAGCGGGGGCGTGCAAGCTCAGAGTTCATCTATTGAGAGTTCATTGTTGAGAGTTCATCTGTTGAGAGTTCATTTGTTGAGAGTTCATCTGCTGAGAGTTCATCTGTTGCGAGGCAGAGGCAGCAGGACAGGTCCAGGTATGGCCCCTCAAATCCTCGATCCAAACTCAGAAACTTCAAATTTCAGTGCTGTAATCACTGGGCTGTTCCTGAAATGTACTGGCTTGAGTGTGTAGAAATTACTCAGTGTATCTCTCCAGTGTCTCCACAATAATGTCGCCCATATTCACTGTAATATATCTGCGCTCACTTGCAGATTCGCCATGCCGTTCGCCGGTGTATCTGTCTTCACCGATGGCAAGCTGTCGTCTTCTACCAGGTCGGTTGTCGACGCGGGCGCCGCCAGCGGGTACCACCTGGTAGTAGTGAATGGGTACTCGTACACCAAAAAGATACCCAATGGCATGTGCGTCTGGTCTCGCCCGTTCATCGTAGGAGGCCATCGCTGGTGCATCCATTACTTTCCCAACGGTTTCAACTCGAGCTGTGCAGACTACATCGGTCTCTTCGCTGTCCTTCTTGATGACAATGTTGCAGAAGCTGTGAAGGTGCGGTTCAGGTTTAGTCTCATCGATGATGCTCAGAGGCAAGACGTAGCACTGCTTCGTGCTGCTATTCCATGCAACTTCCACAGCAATGATACGAGTTGGGGTGAGTCGACGTTTAAAAAAAGAGATACGCCTGAACAGTCAAAGGATCTTAAGAATGATTGTTTCACCATCCGGTTTGACATCATGATTCGCGAGGACCTCAACACCCAGGATGATGGTGCCACTGATGTGCCACTGTCCCGCATAAGTCAGCATTTCAACCATCTCCTTCAAACTAAGGTGGGCTCTGATGTAATATTCGAGGTTAGCGGTGAAACATTCGCTGCACACCGGTGTGTGCTTGCAGCCCGATCTACGGTCTTCATGGAACAACTCTTTGGCTCCTTGAAGGAGGGTACCGAGGCAGATGTCATACAGATCAAAGACATGAAAGCCGACGTGTTCAAGGCTTTGCTTAGCTTCATCTACACAGACGCATTTCCAGAGATGGAGCGGAAAGAAGCAGAAGTCAAGGCAGAAGCAACAGGTTTTGAGACGTGGCTGCAACGGCTGCAAGACTTGATTGCAGCGGCAGACAGATATGATCTCCAACACCTACGGTTCTGCTGTGAAGAGCTGTTGTGCAATGTCGTACTAGATACAACGACGGTGCCAAAAATGCTTCATATAGCTGCAAAGCACCATTCCCACAGGCTGAAGGAAGGGTGCCTGCGATTCCTCCAAAACCAATCTCACTCAACTCTGCAAACATTAATGGCGACCAATATCTGGAAGCATATAATTTTTTCATATCCTTATCTTTTGAAGGAGCTCGATGCCAGGCTTGCTGCAAAGTGTGACAATGACAATCGTTCGCTAGTATATGGGTTCTTGTTCCCTCCATCTAAAAAGTGAGCATGGACCTTTGCTGAGGTGTACGTTAGCATGAGATGCTGACAGATTCTTGAGTTTGGAATGGTGAAGAACAATCTCCCCCAAGTCTGCAAACATTAATGGCGACTAATAGCTGGAAGCATATATAATTCTGGCATATCCCAATGTTTTGAACGAGCTCATTGCCAAGCTTGCTGCAAAGTGCAACGCGTCTGTCAATGCTAGTTTATTAGTGTATGGGTTGTTGCTCCCTCCATCTAAGTAGTTAACATGGACCTCTGCTGAGGTGTACGTTTATGCTGAGATGTTCTTGAATTTGGAACGGAAAAATATTGAAATTCTCATGCTTGCGATGTTCTCGCGTAGATATTTTGGTGCTTGGGCTTTGCAAAGTGCAATGAGCATGATATTATTTTGAATTCAGCTTTAAATTGATTGTGCTGGTACTTGCATTTACTATACTTGTTTGTTCAGCTTTGCCCTACCCAATTGGTGTAGGTTCAAAGACTTTTGTTGGATTCTGTAAAATTCGCAGTTGATTCAGGTTCAAAATGCAAGAATAGGAAAAACAAAACTTGTGGTACGGAGTATTATATTGTTGATTGTACCATATGAGTATTTCCAAGGACTGAACACATTCACAACTAGACAGATTGTTGGATTCTTTACGATTGTACATAGTTGACATCTCGAGTTATGAACATCTCAAGGGTAACGCACACAACACATGAGCTCTGGCTCTCTGCGACACCTGATCGGACACCTGTAGTGCACATATTCAAATACACTTCGGACCCCCAAACAGGCATATACATCAGTTCTGCGAAAAACAACATGCGCTGGCATATATTATTAGATGGGTAGAGATGAAATGTCAAGCCGTAAGAGGAAGCCTGACAGAGGTTACAGTTGCAACAGTCAAGCAGCCTGCCATGAACAAGCTGCCCCAGGAGGGAGTTTGCAAGAGAAAATTGTTGTTGAAGAACCATCCTTTTCTGTACAAATCTATGGGCCCTTGTAGTACTTGGTGGGCACGAAGGGCATCTTGGTGACGACGGCGTCGTAGGACTTGCCACGGACGACCACCTTGAACTCCGTCCCGGCCTTGTGCAGGCCGTTCTTCACGTACCCCATGGCGATGTTCTTCTTCAGGCACGGGCTGAACCCGCCGCTGGTCACCTCGCCGATGTTCTCCCCGGTGCTGCTCACGATCTCGCTGTGGCTTCGCGGGGGTGGTCCTTGTGAGAAGATGCCTACACGTCTGATCTTTGGTCCTTCCTTGAGCTGCTTGAGGATCACGTCTGCACCCAAGAAGCCACCCTCAGCTTTCCTCCTCTTGCCGATCGCCCATGAGAGGCCGGCCTCGACTGGTGTGACGTGTTGCTCCATGTCGTTGCCATACAGGCAAAGCCCAGCCTCCAGACGGAGACTGTCACGGGCACCTAGGCCAGTCAACCTCACCTTGCCTTCAGATTTCTCCAGGAGGGCCTTTGCAAGATCAACGGCATTCTCTGATGGAACAGAGATTTCAAAGCCATCTTCGCCTGTATAACTGATATGAGAAGTTTCAAAGACATTAACACGGTGTTCAAAGCAATTGCATAGTTTCAAATAACAGGAAGAGTCCCTCTTCATCATCAGAAACAAAATAGAAGAATCTAGCAGCACTCTTCATTATCCAGAACTAGAAACCCGTCAGAAAGAATGACAAGGATGTTGGAAACACAAAATAGACCATGTATGCCAATAAAGTGTGGATAAACACATTAAATAAGGAGCAGGGTCAAAAGGTGAAAATTAGAACTGAAGGATCGAAGGAAGCATACCCAGTTCTGGTGAGGAAGCAAGTAGAGCCATTGATTTCAATTATCTTGAAGTCACTGAAGTACATTTTGCTCAAATCTTCCTTTGTTAGGTACTGGAGAGTTGGTGCAGCAAGAGGACCCTGGTTATGTCAAGGAACAAGTTACAACAATTTCTTCCTACAAATTCACAAACTAGTACATGTACTAGGATAAAAATCAAATATATCTGCTTCGGTTAAATTGAAAATTTACTACTTCCATAAAACCACATAAAGAATGTCAAGGAAGAAGTTCAGAATTGAAAGACCACTTGCCCCGCAATCTGGAATGAAAATCATAAAATGTGAAAGCTGTTTCTATTTATGAATAAATGTGCAAACACTTATCCTTCTCTGCCTGAAACTTGAACTAGGTTGCAAAGGTAATAAATTAGTTTTTATGCACTCTTTTCATAAACCCAGAGTTTTCTGCTGGAGCACTGCCTTATCTATGCTGTGACAACCCAATCTAGGAATCGCTGGATTACACCACAAGTGAGACCACATGCAGAAACTTTAGCTCCAGAGTTCACCAACTGAGAAAGTGACATGCAAACCTGCTCAACTACTACCACAGAGTTCAGATAGAGCATTGCATCTTGTAAGAAATCGAAATCTGACCAAGCAAGCAAACACCACTGCTTGAGTCCATCAGTCGGGTAGCATGAACCAATTGGCATTGATGTCAGTTAAGACTTTGTAAACATGAAAGAAAACACATTCCGCAATCATAAAATCCCACCAAACAGCAACACTAAAAATATATAAATCCCAATCAGATCAGCAACAAACCATAGACAGTCATCATCAATGATCATATTCTTCATGCCTTTTCTGCAGTAGATAAAATTAAAGGCTAGTCTAAACTAATCCCCTTGAAACTACATTTTGGAAACAATGAAAATCAACTGAAATGGCAAAGTGCCATCAGTCCACCATAAAAAAAAATCCTGTCTGACAGAAATGGACCATTTATGGTTTTCTTAGAGCTCCAAATACTGCATTTCTTAATCCTAGTTATCTTCAATCTGTACATTCAATCAATTAAGCAAACCAGGAAAACCAATTTTGAGGAAGAGGAAAGCGGGCGCTGACCTGCAAGGCGAGCAGGGAGCGCTCGTCGTGGATGTGCCACTTGACGTCGCCTCCCTTCTTCTGGAAGGCCTCCATGTGCGCCCCGATGTGCGCGAGGTCCTTGTCCCTGCAGCCGGCGTTGACGACGAGGTAGATGTGCTTGTCGGTGACCTTGGTGACGACGGAGTCGTCGATGGCGCCTCCCTTGTCGTTGGTGAAGACGGTGAGGGAGCCGGTGCCGTCCTTGAGCGCGGCGACGTCGGCGACGACGAGGGACTCGAGGAAGGGGATGGCCTGGGAGCCGTGGAGGCTGAGGCCGCACATGTGGGAGACGTCGAAGAGGCTGCCGTTGGCGCGGCAGTTGAGGGTGGAGTCCATGATGCTGTCCTTGTACTGGATGGGCATGCTCCAGCCGGCGAAGGGCACCATCTTGCCCCCGTGCGCGACGTGGAAGTCGTAGAGCGCCGTCTTCTTGAGCTCGGCCTCGGCGGCCTCCGCGGCTCCCGCGAGGTGGCGGCGCGCGGTGGCGGTGGCGGCGCCGCCGCCGCCAGAGGAGGCGGCGGCGCGGCGGGCGAGCGTGGCGCACGCGAGGAGGCCTCTCATGGTGGGGGTTGGGGCGAGTGGTGGGCGGGTGGAATGGGAAAAAAATCGAGGGAAAAGAGATGAGATTTTGAGGGTGGGATGGTGGGTGGGTGGCGACGGGAGGGGTCGGGGTGGCGATCGGGAGTGGGTGGTGGCCAAGGGGACGAGGAGGAGGAGCTGCTGCCGTTGCCTCGGCCCGAGTGAGCTTTGGAGGCGCGTTTGGTGATGATGGATCAGTGGATCAGTCTCAGTGCTCGATTTGCTGGTTTCCGGTTAATTTTTTGTTGGGTTTTTGTCGTGTCTGGTGGTGGATGCTGACAGCTCTCCCTCACTGCCTCCTACAGTCCTACTCAGCCAAGATTCGTGTGTAATTCTAAAAAAAGAACAGGTTCGTGTGCTAAATGGTAAAACATTTTTTTAGGTAATGGTAAAATGGTAGTACAACATATTTTGAAAAAGACAAAATCCAGAATTATATCGACAGCTTGAGATTTCTCTCTCTGTTCTGAACGACAAATGGCAAACAGTCTAACAAGAAAATCAGTTTGAGATAGGAGGCATGGATGGCATCATGGCCGGGGGTTTGGCTAGGAAGAGACAGCAGTGAGAGCCCCAGAAAGATACAGCATCCAAGACTGATTAACTACAAAGTATGGCAGTGTCCGACCAAGGGCCCTGGTCCATGTAGATGCGGCTATTGCAGAGATGCAGATCATTTGTTTAAGCACCGATCCAAGGACTACCTAACCTGGAATCATGTCGTGGTATCCACTTGCAATATGGAATCAGGAACAAGAACGCACCACATTTGCATCGAAAAGAGTTGATCGCGCATATTTTTGCTAGACAGTAAAAGACAAGAGGCAAAACCATCCAAAACACACTGCCACAAACACCGAGACTGGCCAAAAGTTCCGCAATTCCTGCAAACCAAGCTAAAGATTCTACATTCAAGATGATGAAGCATTGCAAATCAACATTTGATGGCCAGATCTAGCAGTTCAAAAAGCATGCCTCTTCTACGAATCCATTCAGGAAAGACCAAGCTGGCTTGCAACCAGAACAAAACGCTGTTCCAAAAATGCCCAGCGACGATGCGTCTCTAGGTATTCACAGGCTTTCATCTCGCAGACACGAATATAAGGGTAAAACGGATGACAACATCTTGGTGACAATCTCAGGCTACTCTTGCTGTGGGTGAAAAAGGTCTCGGTTGCAAGTACCTCACTACTTAGACACTGCAGACTTTTTTGAAGACGATTTCTTCTGCTTCTTCGGTTCCTTCTCGGGCACCTTCTCTGGCTCAACGGCCTTCTTCTTGTCCTTCCTCTCCCTCTTCTTCAGAGCATGCATATGGGCTTTAAGAACCAGGGAATACGAAGCTTGGAATTTTAGGTACTCCTTTGCAGACAGCTGAAAGACATGGCAAGTATGAGTAAGGTTTATTCATTGGTCCAAAAATACAACAGGAGTGACAGGAGAATAATCCAACATGTTGAAATAATTAGGATAGTGTTTATGGCACCAGGAAAATAAAGAAGTCATGGGTCCTCATGGATCAACTTTACTACGCATTTATAGTATCAACCAAAACAATACTCAAGATGGCAGTTCTCAGCTGAGATTTCCGAAAATATTCACAATACTGCCAGCATGTCAGAATATAGTACTGAGTTGTCACCGTAAGTTCTAACTACACATACTTATCCAGCCTTAAACCAAAGCACTTAGTGGACTTGCAAAAATTTGACATGGCTGGAGACAACTAGATATGCCCGAAGAAAATAAACAAATTTGGCATGTGAGTACTTGCTTTATGTTATCTGGATACAAATGAGCAGGCATGTTTCTAAATTGAGAACAGACATTACTAGTACAAATAGTGACAACAATTAACTTTTCTTCTGCACGAGAATGAAGGAAATAAGGTAAACAGATATATAAACAGCAGCTATGTAGCCATAAGTAAGGGAAACCTATCATCATGATATCAAAAATTTAAATGCAGTAGAGTAGAAACGTTTAACAATACATAGATCATGGGAGCTTGGACTCTTAACTAGTTAAGTCTCTTTTTTAGATGGGTCATGATTTCATTACATACACGGGCTATGAAAACCTCAAGCACCAGCAACAGTGTCTGGTGGGAAAGAATGCCAATGTTCAATTATTTTGTGGGAGAGCTTAAACACATGAAAAGAAAGATGCATATTCTTGCCATTGGCAGAATGTTCCTAACTCTTGAGATATAACACCCAAGTCATCTGCAACTTAGTAAGGGTCTAATCAAAAGCAAGATAATGTGATATCCTGAGGTGCTACAACTGATATCATTGAGAAAGACAATGAGAAGTGCAAATATACATCTTGATAAAAGATATTCACTTAATGTAAGGTGAATGTAAGCCATCACTGGTTGATGCAATTGAAGCTTCGCAAGAGAGTAAGAAAATGAGTATTATCCTTCAAATTTGCGCCAACTGCTGATTGATCTTAATACTCCCAAGTCCTAACACTTTCCCAGCCAGCGATAAGATTGCTACTCAGGACAGCTCCATAGTGATACCCCCTCTACGTCTGCCCTATTATGTTCTCCTACAGGTGTAGTGGTGATTGATTACAATAGCTGCATAAAAGACATGTAATACTACGGCTAAGATGTATCAAAGGTAAGTGCTTCATTCCTAACTTCATACTTGTCGTCATGCTACACAAGGTTACTGCATATCCTAAAGCAATGTGATGCTTGCAAAGTTGTGAGGCAATGATACATATGTACATGTGTACCAAAGGTAAGTGCTTCATTCCTAACTGCATACTTGGCATCATGCTATTCTAAAGCAATGGGATGCTTCCAAATTGGTTGTGAGGCAATGGTACATATGTACAATGCATCTTCTCTAAATACCTGGCTACCATCCCAATTTACCTACCTATCAATTTGTTAAAACAAAAAAAAAAACATCCTCAATCAAAAAGAACAATGCATAAAGATTCTATTACCGTGTGTGCAAATGCAAGTTGTTTTAGCTCATGCAGTAGCTATCAACAGACAACATACAGCGAATGATAGCAACCCAGTAATCATTATGCACAAAAGCAATACAAAACACATCTCATAGTCTTATCAGCAACAGAGACAGTTATAGTACCGCGGTGGAGATGTTCTTCTTGCCATCGGTGGCGCGGACAAGGCACCGGTACTCCACCTCCTCTCCCTTGTTCGCCATCTTCTTCAACCTAGCCTGACACTTCATCGACGCTGCGGGAATCGAAGAATGTATCAGCTCAAAACTGAACCCATCAACCGCCCAAATCAAAAACCCCACCCCAGGAACGAGAGGGGAGAAGGGAGCACCCACATCGCTTCATGGTGACCCACACGGAGCCCTTCTCCGTGCTCCGCTCGTACATGTTCGTCAGCTCGCTCAGGAACGGATCCGCCTGCAACAGCACCTGCACGAAACCGATAAACGTGGCCGGAGTTAGTTCGAGCAAGGGAGCACAAGCAGATTTTCTCTGGATTTCGGATCCTTTCTCTACTAGCGATCTGAACTACGCGACAATAGGTAGCAGTAAAAGCGGCCAAATCGGTTCCAAATTCCAGTACAGATAAAACACGACGAGATCTAAGTTTTCCCCCAAGTTCATCGAACCAAATAACGATTCTCAGCACGGCGCAAATCGGAGGAGGGGGGAGTAGATGAAGCTGAGCTTCGGGTAGGGGATTACCATCTTGAGGGTGGTCCGGCGATCGCCGAGGGGTCAGTCTCCGCCTGTCTAGCCTTGCTCTCCTCTTCGTTGCTTCCGCCGCTGGTGTTCGGATCGAAGACGGGGAAGGCTGAGGGAGTGTGGGGTATTGTGAGAAGACGAACGGGGGAGATCACGGAACGGAAGAGATCTGACGGATTAGGTTGGACGGTAGAGACTCTGAACTCTGAAACTGGGAGGACGGAACGGTGACGTCGACTTGGGACGGGGCAGGCCGCTGCACCGTGGTTTGGGAGGACACGGCCAGAGCGGTCCGGTTTGGGTCCGTTGGGCTGAATGGGGGAAGGAAGATACACTCACCCCTTCTTTTTTTTTCTGATGCAGTAACATTCTTTTTTATGAAGAAGCTATTATCACTCTTTCCTTTTTTGCGATTCAACAATTTTCGTTAATCAGTCGTCAGACTTACAATCGTTTTGAATACATGCCCCTAAAAAGTTAGGAATATAATTCATCCAAAGATATCTACGCCTACTAGCTGAAACTTGTTTTGTATAAAGATACGCATTCATTAGCCTCTCGCCCAAGGAACTTGATATGGAAGGACCCATATTGGTAGCTAGATCTTCAATCTCCAACAAGGATGTAGAAATATAGGATCGCCCTTGAGCCCGTTATGACCAAAGCTTGACTACTTTGTTATGACGCAAGGGGTGCAAGACGTTGTTGCCTATACTCTTGCGCTTATCCTCTCTCTCCTCTTTACACCATCTCTTTACCTCGACCCCCAGCCCCACAAGGCTTGTCTCCAATATCCTTCGTCATGTTCCGGTTGCCGCCTCCTTTTCTCACTGGACCGGCTCATCGAATGTTGAGATTCTCCGCGATTCTTTCTGGTGCTCGCATCGTATGTGCTCTGCCTATAAAATAGGGGACAACTTGGGGGAGTATTCGCTCCTTGGTTATCGACCCTAGGGGCTTAGAGGGGACCAAAGCAGCCTTCCCTCACCCCACCCTATATAAAGTGGGGAGGGTTGGGCACCACAGGCCCCAACCCTAGCCGTCTCTCCCCTCCATTCCTCCTCCTCCACTCTGTAAAGATTGGTGAAGCCCTGCAGAACTCCACCATATTCCACTACCACACTGTCATGCTGTCGGGATCGATATCATCTATGTCTCCACCTCATATTGCTAGATCAAGGAGGAGGAGATGCCATCAAGTCGTATGTGTGAGCACCTCGATTGTGACGTTAGTGCGGTGCTAGATCAGATCGGATCACGGAGAAGTACTACTACATCATCTACGATCTTTAGATTGTTTTCGCTCGTGGGTTATACAAGGGCATGTAGATCTAATTCCTCTCGTTTCTAGCATCTCGTAGATTGGATCATGGTTTTACTCGCCATCTAGTAGTAATTTTTTTATTTTCTATGTAGAAAATCTCGTCAGCATGTATGTCCTATGTGTGAGACATGTTTGTATCTATCTATGTTTCTTTTAGAATTTTATCTATGTACGAGAAATACTTATATTTATGTTTGTGTGAGACAAAAATATTTTTACACATTACCGCAAACTAAGATACTCCCAACATGAAAATAATAACTATGACTAAATTTAAAGATATATGCTATGATCCACACTACATGAAACGAATAGCTACGACATAATTTAAATATACATCGCTACAACCCACACCACATGAAGTCATCATCACTGTGATCCATATTGACCGTCTTTGGTGATTCACCACTCTTTGTCTTTAGGTCCAAAACAGACTCGTGTCAAAGGCATGAAGTCATCATTATTGTTCTCATCAATGACAACTTTTGATAATCCACCATTCTTTGCCTTTAGTCTAGAAGTGGGTCTGTCTAGGTATCGTTTAGGAGGCATGAAGTCATCATCACTATTCTCATTTGTGATTATCTTATTCATGGAGTCGGCATAGATAGTTGTCTCTATATGACCGCTTGGTTTTGCACCAAACAATATCTTCAATAGCCCGTAGTTATGGATTTCTCTATTGATCAACTCTTCGTCACAAGGTAATGTTGCACATTATGAATAGTAGTTACAAAATATATTAGAATTATGACACTTTATTCAAACAACATGTAGTTCATAATATCGATTACCTTAATGTGGAAGGCATATTATTTCCACTTATTTTTCTCGGGTCATAGTTAGGGAGGATACGAAGGCCCACCTCAATAATTTTTAGCTCAGTCACTCTATTCCACTTTTGTCGCCACCTCAAAAGTTTTGGGCATATTTTGTCTACATTCCTCTCCACAAGCTAGTTTCTAGGTAAACATTTGCCCAACTCTGCGAGGTTCCTATTAACACTAATTAGTCCCTGGAAGCACACTCCTATTATATTTCTGATATTCGTGAAACAAAAATATTATTTGAAAATAATTTCAGAAGGAAAGGGGTTGGAAGATATCACCTCATTGGATGAATGTCAGAGTGAAGCTTATGAAAATACTCCACGATAGGAGAATCTATAGAAGAAAGTACAAAGTAGGCGATAAATGTGTCACTCATTGGACAATTACCTCATTACACATTTTGCAGGAAAATTATTATCGAGGTGGAAAGGCATGTCCGAGGCCATTAGGCTTCTTAGAGATGTTAAAGCCAAACAAAGAATCAGTATATTAATGATCAGTGTCTTAGAGCATCTCTAGAAGACACCATAAAAGGGTGAACCGGAAAAAGCGTTACATTGATACTAGTTTTGTCACAAGATACAAATTAAATTTATCTCAATTTAAACTATGGGTGACACAATGAAATGGAAAGAAAGTGTACATGATGGATTTGGATGAATTCCAAAGTTAAGACATTATGACGGGTACTACAACAAAAGGCTAAGTATATGACTGCTATAGTAGCAGCAAAGAAGGGCATTTGTGTCAAATAGTTTGTTATCAAACTAAGGTGTGGTTCGCAGCGGGATAACACTAAAGATATATTGTATGACAATAATATCGACATGATTTAACCCCAAGGAACTAAAGGTCTCACCAAAAGACCAAATTTATACAATATCATCTCATTGGATAATGAGTGATGTGTCAAGACGCAAAGACATGCAAATACACACGGACCTGAAAGTGTCAGATCCGTAGATTATGTTAACCACTTGCAATCATGTATAGGGAACACCAGAAAGCCATAGGTGTTGAATGCAAAGTTTCTAAACTAGCTTATTGTCTCTAGTGCAAGTGGGAGACTGAAGGGAATATGCCCGAGAGGCAATAATAAAGTGGTTATTATCATATTCCTTATTTATGATAAATATTTATTTTACATGCTATAATTGTATTAATACGGAAACGTTAATACATGTGTGTTTAATGAACAAAAAGAAAGTTCCTAGTTATGCCTCTCTTATAAACTAGCTCGTTGATTAACAAGATGATCAAAGATTTCCTGATCATGGACATTGGATGTTGTTAATAATGACATCACAACATTATTGGAATGGTGTGATGAACATTCATCCAAAGTATAGCATTATGATCAAGGTCATTGTGTTTATATTGCTATAACATCATACGAAGTAATTTTAGTCCTTAGACCATGAGATCATGTCAATCACTAACACCGAAAGAGTATCTTGATAACATCAAACGTCACACCGTAACAGGGTGACTATAAAGATGGGTTCAGTGCTAAGAAGGTGTTATGTTGAGGCTCATGGATCAAGAGTGCAATTTGTCCATCCCGATGAAGGAGAGATATACTCTAGACCCTCTTGGTGATATCACATTAGTTAGCTTGCAAGCAAGTGATTTGATCACTAGAATGTTATACCACGGGAACGAGAAAGAGTACATGTCAGTAAAGAGATCAAACTAGGTATGGAGATACCGATAATTGAATCTTGGACATGTAATATATCGCGAGACAAAGGGATTGAGTTACATGCGTATAAGGTTCATACGATTACAGAAGTCATCGTTGAATATGTGGGAGTCAGTACGGATCTCCAGGTCCCGCTGTTGATTATTGACCGGAGAGGTGTCTCGAACATGTCTACATTATTCGTGAATCGTAGGGTATCACACTTAAGGGATACCGACACCATTTGGAGCAAATAATATGCCAGAGAAAGAAAAAGGAAAGCGTAGGAATTTATTTCACTAGACACAGGAACTGTTTCGATTGAAATTGCTAAAACTGGTTCTGCATGTGAAATTGAATACTAGCAAGGGTTTTGTGTGAATGTTTGTTAATTATAGTAATTAAAAAAATTCTGAATAAATAAAAGAGTTTTATTTAAATGAGAGCTTGTATTAAATTTGGTGGAAATTTAATGCATGTGAGTGGATTTTTGAGAGTAGAGGCTTTTCATTTTGAGTGGGAGCTCCATTCATATAAATGTGGAAGAGGTGGGGGCAGCCACCATGGCTGGGCACCATGCCCCTTGGGGTGCCACCCCTCTCCCTATAAGAGGCCCCCCTCTCCTCCTCTCAAAGCACACCTCCTCGTGAAGGATTTCTCTCCCCCTTTAGAATTTCTCCATGGTCCCGGATTAGAGAAATACATGTTCCCGGTGGCTTTTTCTGGAAGGATTTGTTGCTTCGCTGAAGCGAGGGCGCGGAGGTTGTTAGGGTACCCGTACGTGTGTGCGATCACGGATGCACCTATGCTTTGCGGTGCTGGACTTGATAGTGCTGGACCAGCTGGACCATATGGACTTCATCATGATCTTGAGATCGGCAAGCGTTCGACTACATCATCCACGAGTACAACCTCGTTAACGTTATTCGGTCTTCGAGGGTATGTATTCTATGGATGTATATCCACCCATTGCTTGTATCTAGTAGATAGATCTTGGTATTTAGTTGTTCCCATCGTAGGAAATTTTTTGTTTTCTATGCTGCGAACCCTACAGTGGTATCAGAGCCAGATCTATGCGTAGATGCTTTGCATGGGTAGTACACATATGTATATGTGGGCGATGATGATCATTTTATTGCTTCTTAGTTGTACTTTGGATATTGGTGGCATAGTGGTATGAAGCAGCCCGGACAAACTTTACATGTCCTCGCACATGAGATATGTTCCACGGTTGACATGCAACTAGTTTTGCATAAGTGGCTAGCGGGTGTCTGTCTTTCCTACTATAGTCAATATCTAATTTGCAACGAGTTGTCAATAATTTGGTTGTCCTCGTTATGGTTCATGTTCGTATATTAGAATGGTTCTATCTTTGAAAGCCCTAAGCCACGTAAAACTTGCAATGGATAAATTAGAAACACCTAGTTTAGATTGTTGTTGGTCTAGTGTCATGATATGGTGATGTTATAAGTAAAAGTATAAGTCGATACTCTTACAACACACATAACGTGTAAGTTCCATAGTCCTTGGCCTTAGACATATAGGAATGATGAAGATCATACCACGATGCACATGATAGAGATCAAGTGCAAGAACCATATCATTTCATTTCATTTTTTCACATGTGATATTTGTTGCATCTTATATTGCTAGTTTGGCGTTTTATTAGCATAATAAGATGATCTCTCATTTAGATATCAAGATAAAAGTGTGTTTTTCCTTAAGTATGCACCGACAATGTTTCGTCGCTTCAAGGCATCACGTGATGATCGGGTGTACTTGAATCCACGATCATATCTCGGGTGTAAGACAGTTTTACACACGCGAATACTAAGGTTCTTACCCGGCGAGCCTAGCATGTACAGACATGTCCTCAGAACACGAACGGAAAGGTTAAGCATGAGTCATATGTTTTGATATGATGACCATATGGATGGTCGTCTTTGAAGCTACACCGACTCACGTGATGATCGGACTTGGTGTAGTGGATTTGGTTCATGTAATCACCAAAAAGACACGAGGGGTTTCATTTTTGAGTGGGATTTCATTTCTAATTTGGATTAGTAGAACTCAATTTATCATAAATTAAATCAAAGTGAATTTTCATAATTTGTTGTAGTCATTGGCATTCGTTCACCACCTTATGCTTAGTTGTAATTGAGATAATAGAACTATAGAATTCTGGATATTTACTTTACGAACTGGTATCGTATTGTGTTGAGTGTCAATCTAAAGTTTAAAGTCCTATTGCAAACTTTTATCAAACTATGTTTACTCCGTGAAGTTTAATAATTAGTATTAAATCGAGAGTGATATTTCCAGTGTTAGTATCTTAAGTATCATGTTTGCCTCCATGATTCTTGATTTAAATATCGAGATTATCTAGGAGCTAAAAGAATTGTTTTAGAAACCATCATGTGTGGCAGATATAATGATATCTGAAACAATGTTTTGGTTGCAATATGATAGAGTATAATATATGTTCTCATATTGGATGAGAATTTGCAAAGGTTGGAGATGCTAGACATCCTAATTATCCAAAAGGATTTTAGAAAGTAACGTTATACTCATGATTCGCCTTTATAAGCTGCATTAGCTTGATCATGAAAGTCGTCATGATAAGGATGAATAGAAGATGTATGTAAAGTGTTTACTACACTAAAAGATTACTAAAGAATGGATTTTGAAAGAATGTGAATCATTTGATGATGGTGATCTACTTCAAAGTGCAAGTCCAAAGGTATTAGTATTTGAATATATATGCTTTGGACTATGTGTCATGTATATGGCGCCACTGTTGATGTTGATAGATTTTTTAAAAAAGGAAAAGAAAATGTTGAAAGAGAATCTATAAAATATATTTGGCAGAAAATAAAAGACTGGAAATATCTAGTTTAGGTATATAGATATATACATGTTATGGTTGTATTCTTTGCTTGTTAAACAATGTGGTTTTTGGGTATTGGATACCGAATTGGTTGGTATGAAATTTCATGCAAAACAATGCAATTCATGAACCACAATGGCCTAAGTAACTAGCAAGAGAATATGTGATGATGTTCATCGAAAACAAACAAACCGTTGTTTGTATTTCTCGTTGATATCAAAGCTTGCCTTCAAGATTTGTTTTAATAATAGTTATTTAAATCAGGTATTATGAGAACAAAGATTGTTCAAATAATTACCATATTTCATATAAGATGGATGATTTAAAAATCTAGTTGGAGAAATCACATCCATAAAAACTAATGCTAAAATGTTGCAAGACAAATGATTGAAAGATCACTTACGAAGTGACATCGCCGTTTAAATTATATTGGAAAGAAAACATGAAGAATCTCCATATTAATGGATTTTTGGAGTCTTTGATTTGATCAAGTGACACTTGTGAGACTTACCTCGGGATAATTAAAACTTCGTTCCAAAGGCCAAAGAAGAACGATCGACTAAATTATTGGAATTTATACATATCGACGTATGTAGTCCATTATGTGTAGTCATAAGCGATGAATTTCAACTTCATATGCTTTCTCCGGAAATTTGAGTGAATATTCACTTAATGAGAAAGAAGTATGAAAATTTTGAAAATGTTCAAAGACTTTCAAGATGAAGTGGAAAATCATTGTAACAAGAAAATAAATGATTTATGATTTTATCATAAAGGGATTTATTTGAGTTGCAAGTGTAACAAGAAAATAAATGATTTATGATTTTATCATAAAGGGATTTATTTGAGTTGCAAGTTTAGCAAAACACCTAGATTTGCATCTCCTAAAACACCATAGGAATATGAGTGATTGAGATTTGTAATGAAACCTTGTTTGACATGGTTGGATCAAAGGTGTTATTTATAAAACTAACATTATGTTTTAAAAGATTAAAAGTTTTAGAGACTACCATTTTTACACTGAAAAGAGCTCCATCTTGATCCGTTGAAATGACACCATGTAAGTTATGGTTTGGGGTAAAACCCAAGTTGTCCTTTCTAAAATTTTGGTATACTAAGCATAAGTATGATGTTTACAACCAAAGTCGGATGAGCATGTCTTTGTAGGTTATTTCGAATAACCATTGGGTATTCCTCCATAACACCGAGGACAAAAGGGTTTGTCGCTTGGAACGTGGAGTTTCTTGAAAAAGGATTTTTTTCGCAAAAGTTAAGTGGGGGGACAATAGAACTTTGATAAGTTTAAAGAACCTTAGCTATATGTGCTGAGTTGCGCAGCGCCAGAAAATGTTCCGAAGGAAGCCATAATGCTCATGGCTCACGTGCCTTAAAGGTTGCTGTCACGGAGGTTTAAGTTCCTATTGAACCAAATAGGTTGAATAAACAATCAAATGCTGAGATTTGAGAGTAAATCATTGTTGTTTGACAATGATGAACCGACTACATGCAAAGAAGCGAAGATGGACCCTGACTTCATCAAATGTCTTGAAGCCATAAAATCCGTGATAGTTCCATACACGAAAAATCAAGTTTTTTGAACTTGGAAGACCCTCCGGAAAGGTGTAAAAACCTATCAGTCATATTTGGATCTATAAATAAACAGACATGGATGTTTCACATCTATGAAATAGTCGACATGTTGGTAAAGTTTTTACGACAATGTTCAAGGAGTTGACTATGACAAGATTTGATCTTTCATAGCGATATTTAGTCTGGACGGATTAATGTAGCAACCACTACATATAATTTTGGTATATGGTAGATGAATAAACAAAACAAAGTTCTTCTAATAGAATGGTCACCTAGGAAGTGTGCATGCCACGATCCAAAGGGTTTTGTTAAATTCAAAAGATGCTAAAAAGGGCATGCAAACTTCAATGGTTGAAGTAAGCATCGCGGAGTTGGAATCTTCACCGTGATGAAACTGTTAAAGGAGTTTTCATCGTGAGACGATGAAGATACTTGCATTTGCAAGAAATTAAGTGGGAGCCCTGAGACATATTTCTAATACATTATGTGGAGGACATATTGTTAATTGGAAATGATGTACCTTTTATTGACAAAGGTTAAGAATTTCATTTCGATGAAAGACTTAGGCAAAACCCAAATATTTAGCATGAATGTCTACATGGATAGACAGTGACGCTAATATGGTCATGCCAAACATACATATATGAGATATTGAAGGGGTTCAATACAAAAACGACGAGAAAAGGATCTTGTTGCATGGAAAAGAATTGAATCAAGATTCAAGTGTATTAACACTTTATAAGTGAAACAAGATTGAAGTGCTTTGACACTTGATGAGTGAAATCACAAGAATGTTTTGATCAATCATAATATGATATGTACACATCTAGATATGTCCTATGCTCTAAGTGTTATGAGCATATACCAGAATGAATTATAAAATGATCATTGGACGATAGTAAGGAAATCTTTATGATCTTTTGGAAGAACTAAGAATATATTTGTGTAGAGGTGATAAACAATTACAAATAGTTCATTGTAAAGCGTTACATTGATACTAGTTTTGTCACAAGATACAAATTAAATTTATCTCAATTTAAACTATGGGTGACACAATGAAATGGAAAGAAAGTTTCCATGATGGATTTGGATGAATTCCAAAGTTAAGACATTGTGACAGATATTACAATAAAAGGCTAAGTATATGACTGCTATAGTAGCAGCAAAGGAGGGCATTTGTGTCAAGTAGTTTGTTATCAAACTAAGGTTTGGTTCGCAACGAGCTAACACTAAAGATATATTGTACAACGATAGTATCGACATGATTTAACCCCAAGGAACTAAAGGTCTCACCAAAACACCAAATTTACACAATGTCATCTCATTGGAGAATGAGTGATGCGTCAAGACGCAAAGACATGCAAATACACACGGACCTGAAAGTGTCAGATCCGTAGATTTTGTTAACCACTTGCAATCGCGTATATGGAACACCAAAAATCCATAGGTGTTCAATATGCAAAGTTTTCTAAACTAGATTATTGTCTCTGTTGGAGATATGCCCAAGAGGCAATAATAAAGTGGTTATTATCATATCTTCATACTTATGATAAATGTTTACATACCATGCTATAATTGTATTAACAGGAAACATTAATACTTGTGTGATTTGTAAACATAAAAGAGTCCCTAGTAAAGCCTCTTGTTAAACTAGCTTGTTGGTTAATATATGATCATGGTTTCCTGATCATGAACATAGAGATGTTATTAACAACATGGTCATATCATTAGGAGAATGATGTGATGGACATACTCCTATAGTAAGCGTAGCATAAAGATCAAGTCATTTAATATAGTTCATTTGCTATAAGCTTTCTGATACATAGTAACCTAATTCCTTCGACCATGAGATCATGTTAATCACCATCACCGGAAGGATGCTTTGATGACATCAAACACCACACCGTAACTGGGTGGCTACAAAGGTGGAATTGAGTGTTTGGAAAGTATGGGTTGAGGCACATGGATCAAGAGTGGGATTTGTCCATCCATATGACGGATAGATATACTCTGGGCCCTCTCGGTGGAATGTCATCCAATTAGCTTGCAAGCATGTGACTGGCTCACAAGGGATCACATATCACGGGAACGAGAAAAGAGTACTTATCGGTAACGAGGTTGAACTAGGTATGCAGAGATACCGACGATCAAAACCTCGGATAAGTAAACTATCATGAGACAAAGGGAAATTGGTATCGTATGTAAGTGGTTCATTCAATCGCAAAGTAATCGTAGAAATATGTGGGAGCCATATGAATTTCCAGATTCCTCTATTGGTTATTGATCGGAGAAGTGTCTCGATCATGTCCGCATAATTCACGAACCGTAGGGAGACACACTTAAGGATTCGATGTTGTTGAGTAGTTATGGAATGATGAGTAAGAGACCGAATGTTCTTCGGAGTCTCGGATGGGATCCGGGATATCACGAGGAGATCTGGAATGGTCCGGAGAATAAGATTCATATAAGGAAAGTCCTGTTTCGGAGTTGGGGAATGATTCCGGTGTTTTTATCGGGAATGTTCTAGAAGGTTCCGGAATGTCCGGCACTCCGGAGGGGAAGGGTACATGAATGTGTCATTGCAAGTTGGAATGATTTCATCATGTACTAGGTGTCATCGCTGTACAAAATAAAGGGTTTAATCAAATCCTAGTTTGAAAAGTCAAACGCCAATTTGAAAAGTCAAACGGCTATTTTGGAAAGTGGAGAAGAAGTGGGAAACCGAGTTGGGGAGGAGTTCCTCCTCCACCGCCGGCCCACTAGGGATCCGATTTGGGGAGGGACTCCCTCCCCTTGGCCGGTGCCTCCCTCCACCTATATAAGGAGGGGCAGGGCTCCCCTCCTAGACACACAAGTTGCCTCCCTCTAAACCTAAACCCTAGACACAGCCTAGGGATTTCTCCCAAGCCGCCGAGTTAGAGCTTCTAATTGCCCTAGCCACTGGTTTAGCCCCTTCTAATTGGTGTGTCTAAACCCTAGATCACCAAGGCTCTCTCATAGTCCACCATACTCGCTCCGGCTTAAGGCGAAGCCTGAGATCTCCTCTACTTCCTGCACCCAGTCAGGTCACCTTGGAATCGCGAGGAGAGTGCTACAACCTCCACTTGCTGGAACAAGGAGAGGAAGGTCTTCATCGAAAATTTAACGTGTGACGATCAAGGAAGCGGCCGAACGCAGGCCTTGGGAAGGATCGTCTGCGCGATCTTGAGATCGGGAGTGTACGACTACATCATCCACGAGAATCTGCTCTCGTTAACCGCTTTGGATCTTCGAGGGTTAGTACTCGTTGCTACAATCTAGTAGATAGATCTTGGCTTGATCATAGATTAGATCTTGATTGTGTGTTCATGCGGTAGAAATTTTTTGTTTTCCATGCTACGAACCCCTACAGTGGTATCAGAGCCGTGTCTACATGTAGATCTGTTGCACGAGTAGAACACAATGGTCATTGTGGGAGTTGATGCTTTTGTTGTCGATTGCTTCTTGTGTACTTTGCATCTTGCGGGATGGTGGGATGAAGCGGCCCGGGCTAACCTTACATGACATCGTTCATGAGACTTGCTCCATGCTTGACATGCAACTTGTATTGCATAAGTGGCTTTGCGGGTGCCTGTTTCTCCCAACATAGTTAAGATTCAATTTACAACGGGTGATTGACAATACTAGTATCAATGTTGTGGTTCTTGTTCATAAGTTAGAACAACACTTATTGAAATCCCCAAACCACGTAAAACATGCAAAGAAAATTAGAGGCGTCTAACTTTGTTTTGCAGGGGTGTGCTGTGATGTGATATGGCCATGATTGTGATTATATATGATGTATGCAATGTTCCTTATTGTAAGTTGGCAACCGGCAGGATCCATATGGTTGTCTTTAAATTCTGTTAAGACCCGCGTGTCTATTCAAAGTAGTTGTAATAGTTGATGCTGATGGAAGACAACCATGAAGCGGCGCCATTGATCTTGACGCCACACCGGTGATGATGGAGATCATGTCCGTGCTTGAAGATGGAGATCGGAAGCACAAGAAGAAAGGCCATATCATATCACATATTATGAATTGCATGTGATGTTAATCCTTTTATGCATCTTGTATTGCTTAGATCACGACGGTAGCATTATAAGATGATCCCTCAAGCACACAATTTCAAGTTTTGAAGTGTTCATCCTTAGTAAGCACCGTTGCTAAATCTCGTTGTTTCGAAGCACCACGTGATGATCGGGTGTGTTAGATTCTGCGAGTGTATACAACGTGAGCAAGCCAAATTTTCTCATGTGGAAGCTAAGGTTTAATCTTGACGAGCCTAGCATGTACAGACATGGTCTCGGAACACGAATCACCGAAAGGTAAAGCATGAGTCATATAGTAGATATGATGAACATGATGATTGTTCGCCATTGAAGCTACATCAACTCTCGTGATGATCGGTTTTGATGTGGTGGATTTGGTTCGTGTGATCACTAAAACAATGTGAGGGATATTGTTTTGAGTGGGAGTTCAACGGCAATATGATTAAAAGTTGAACACTATTTATCATAAATTAAATCAAAGTGAATTTGCATAATTGTTGTAGTCATTGGCATCCGTTTACCACCTTGCGCTTAGTTTTAATTAAGATGATAGAACTATAGAATTCTGGTTGGTTACTTTACGAACTGGTATCGTATTGTTTTGAAGTGTTAATCTAAAGTTTAAAAGTCCTATTGCAAACTTTCAGTAAGTTCCGGTCACCTCATGAAGTTTAATAATTGGTATTAAAACGAGAATGACAATTCCAAGTGTTAGTGTATGAGTATCATGTTTGTCTCCATGATTCTTGATATTAAAAGGATTGTATTAATATCAAGGTTATCTAGGATCTGAAAGAGTTGTTTCAGAAACCATGATGTGTGAAAGATATTGTGATATCTGAAACGAAGTTTTGGTTGCAACATGATAGAGTATAATATGGCAAAAGTCATGTTCTCATATTTGATGAGAATTTGCAAAAGGTTGGAGACACTAGTTGTCCAAAATCCTCCAAAGTTTTTGAAGAGCAACATTATACTCGTGATTCACCGTTATAAGCTAAAAGTAGCTTGATTATGGATGATTCCATGATAAGAGTGAATATTTGATGTAGGTAAAATGTTTACTACACCAAGAGATTACTAAAGAAAGGAATTTGAAAGAACACCAAACATTTGATGATGGTAATCTACTTCAAAGTGCAAGTCCAAAGACATTGGTATTTAAATATACACGCTTTGGACTATGTGTCATATGTATGACTCCACTATTGATGTTGATAGATTCTTTCAAACAGAAAATAAATACTGAAGAGAATCTCAAAAATATATGGCAGAAAAGAAAAGACTAGAATTGTTCAGTTTAAGTATATAGATGATATACATGTTATGGCTGTATTCTTTGCTTATTAAACAATGTGGTTCTTAAGTATTTGATACTGAATTTGTTGGTGTGAATCGTCATACGAAACAACACAATTCATGAACTACAATGGCCTAAGTAACTAGCAAAAGAATATGTGATGATGTTCATCGAGAACAAATAAAAGGTTATTGTGTTGCTCGTTAAAACGTCAAAGCTTGCCTTCAAGATTTGTTTTATCAGGTATTATGAGAACAAAAGGTTATTCAAATAATTGCCGTAATCCATAAAAGATGGATGATTCACAAATCTCATTGGAGAAATCACATCCATAAAACTAGTGCTAAAAAAATGTCGAAAGACAAATTGATTGAAAGATCACTTAGGAAGTGACATCGCCGTTTAAATTATATTGGAAAGAAAACATGAAGAAACTCCATGTGGATGGAATTTTGGAGTCTTTTGATTTTTGATCACATGACGCTTGTGAAACTTTCCCAGAGATAATTAAAACTTTGTTCGTAGGCCAAAAGGGAACGAATGACTAGCTTATTGGAACTTGTACATATTGTTGTACGAAGTCCATTATGTGTAGTCAAGAGCGGTAGATTTCAACTTCATATGCTTTCTCCGAAAATTTGAGTGAATATATGAATATTTACTTAATAAGGATGAAGTGTGAAATATTTGAAAAGTTCAAAGACTTTCAAAATGAAGTGCAAAATCATTGCAACAAGAATATAAATAGTTTATGATAAGATCATAAAGGAAGATATTTGAGTTACAAGTTTAGCATAATACCTAAGATTTAAGGAATGAATCGTGGATTTGCATTTTCGAAACACCATAAGAGTATGGAGTTAGAGATATGTAATTAAACCTTGTTTGACATGGTAAGATCAAAGGTATAATTCATAAAACTGCCATTATATTTTAAAGATTAAAAGCTTTAGAGACTACCGTTTTTCCACTGAAAAGAGCTCCATCATAATCCGTTGAAATGACACCATATAAAGTTATGGTTTGGGATAAAACCCAAGTTGTCCTTTCTTAAACATTGGTATGCTATGCATAAGAAAGATGTTTGCAACCAAAGTTGGATGAACCTGTCTTTGTATGTTATTTCGAATAACTGTTCCTCCATAACATCAGAGACAAAAATGTTTGTCGCTTAGAACGTCAAGTTTCTTAGAGAAGGAATTTTTCGTGAAAAGTTAAGTGGGAGGACAAAAGAACTTTGATAAGGTTAAAAGAACCTTAGCTATATGTGCAGAGTTGCTTGGCCGAAAAAGTGAAAGTGTTAGGAGGCGATAATGCTCATGGCTCACGTGCCTCAAAGGTTGTGGTCACGGAGATCTAAGTTCCTATTGAAACAAGTAGGTCGGGTAAACAATCAAATACCAAGATTTGAGAGTTAAATCATTATTTGACAATAATGATCCGACTACATGCAAAGAAGCGATGATGGGCCCTGACTCCGTCTAATGGCTTGAAGCCATAAAATCCGTGATAGTTCCATACACGAAAAATCAAGTTTTGAACTTGAAGGACCCTCAAGAAAGGTGTAAGACCTTACAGTTGTGTTTGGATCTATAAATAAATAGACATGGATGTTGTACATCTATGAAATAGTCGACATGTTGGGAAAGAGTTCACAACAATGTTCAAAGGTTGACTATGACAAAGATTTGATCTTTCATAGCGATATTTAGTCTAGACGGATTAATGTAGCAACCACTACATATAATTTTGTTATGTGGTAGTTGGATAAACAAAACAAGTTCTTCTAATAGAAGGGTTACCTAGGACGTGTGCATGACACGATCCAAAGGGTTTTGTTAATTCAAAGGATGCTAAATGCATATGCAAACTTCAATGGTTGAAGTAAGCATTGCGGAGTTTGAATCTTCACTATGACGAAACTGTTAAAGGAGTTTAAATTCGTCGGAGATGATGAAGATGCTTGCATTTGCAAGAAATTAAGTGGGAGCGCTAAGACATGTTTCTAATACATTATGTGGAAGACATATTGTTGATTGGAAAAGATGTATCTTTTATTAACACATATTAAGAATTTCATCCCGATGAAAGACTTAGGCAAAACCCAAATATTTGGCATCAATAGACGCTAATATGGTTGTGCCGAAAGTACATAGATGATGTATTGAATGAGTTCAATATAGAAACTACAAGAAAGGTTCTTGTCACACAGAAAGGATTGAATGAGTTCAATATTGATGATATATTCAAGTGTATTGACACTGGATAAGTGAAACAAAGATTCAAGTATAGATTGATACTTGATGTATGAAATCACAAAGAGTATTTATATCAATCATACTGTGATATGTACAAATCCAGATATGTCCTATACTCTAAATGTTATGAGCATATACCAGAATGATTCATAAGTTGATCAATGGACAATAGTAAGGATATTCTTATGATCTTTTGGAAGAACTAAGAGTATATCATTTGTAGAAGTGACAAATAGATGGTTAGTTCATTGTAAAAGTACTACATTGATACTAGTTTTGTCACAAAGTACAAATTAAATTTTTCTCAATCTAAACTAAGGGTGGCACAATATAATGAAAAGTAAGTTCCATAATGGATTTGGATGAGTTCCAAAGTTAAGACATTGTGACAGATACTACAACAAAAGGCTAAGTATATGACTGCTATAATAGCAGCTAAAGAGGGCATTTGTGTCAAGTAGTTTGTTATCAAACTAGGTGTAGTTCACAGCGGTATAATACTATGAAGATATATTGTACGACAATATTATCAACATGTTTTAACCCCAAAGAACTAAAGGTCTCACCAAAGGACCAAAATTATACAAAGCCATCTCATTAGAGAATGAGTGATGCGTAGAGACGCAAAGACATGCAATTACACACGGACCTGGAAGTGTCAGATCCGGAGATCAGTTGACCACTAGCAATCATGTACATACAACACCGGAAAGCCATAGATGTTGAATACACAAAGGTTTGAAACTAGATTATTGACTCTAGTGCAAGTGGGAGACTGTTGGAGATATGCCCAAGAGGCAATAATAAAGTGGTTATTATCATATCTTCATACTTATGATAAATGTTTACATACCATGCTATAATTGTATTAACAGGAAACATTAATACTTGTGTGATTTGTAAACATAAAAGAGTCCCTAGTAAAGCCTCTTGTTAAACTAGCTTGTTGGTTAATATATGATCATGGTTTCCTGATCATGAACATAGAGATGTTATTAACAACAGGGTCATATCATTAGGAGAATGATGTGATGGACATACTCCTATAGTAAGCGTAGCATAAAGATCAAGTCATTTAATATAGTTCATTTGCTATAAGCTTTCTGATACATAGTAACCTAATTCCTTCGACCATGAGATCATGTTAATCACCATCACCGGAAGGATGCTTTGATGACATCAAACACCACACCGTAACTGGGTGGCTATAAAGGTGGCATTGAGTGTTTGGAAAGTATGGGTTGAGGCACATGGATCAAGAGTGGGATTTGTCCATCCATATGACGGATAGATATACTCTGTGCACTCTCGGTGAAATGTCATCCAATTAGCTTGCAAGCATGTGACTGGCTCACAAGGGATCACATATCACGGGAACGAGAAAAGAGTACTTATCGGTAACGAGGTTGAACTAGGTATGCAGAGATACCGACGATCAAAACCTCGGATAAGTAAACTATCGTGAGACAAAGGGAAATTGGTATCGTATGTAAGTGGTTTATTCGATCGCAAAGTAATCGTAGAAATATGTGGGAGCCATATGAATTTCCAGATTCCTCTATTGGTTATGGATCGGAGAAGTGTCTCGATCATGTCCGCATAATTCACGAACCGTAGGGAGACACACTTAATGATTCGATGTTGTTGAGTAGTTATGGAATGATGAGTAAGAGACCGAATGTTGTTCAGAGTCTTGGATGGGATCCGGGATATCACGAGGAGATCCGGAATGGTCCGGAGAATAAGATTCATATAAGGAAAGTCCTGTTTCGGAGTTGGGGAATGATTCCGGTGTTTTTATCGGGAATGTTCTAGAAGGTTCCGGAATGTCCGGCACTCCGGAGGGGAAGGGTACATGAATGTGTCATTGCAAGTTGGAAAGATTGCATCATGTACTAGGTGTCATCGCTGTACAAAATAAAGGGTTTAATCAAATCCTAGTTTGAAAAGTCAAACGCCAATTTGAAAAGTCAAACGGCTATTTTGGAAAGTGGAGAAGAAGTGGGAAACCGAGTTGGGGAGGAGTGCCTCCACCGCCTGGCCCACTAGGGATCCGAGTTGGGAGGGACTCCTCCCTTGGCCGGCGCCCCTCCACCTATATAAGGAGGGGCAGGGCTCCTCCTAGACACACAAGTTGCCTCCTCTAAACCTAAACCCTAGACACACTTAGGATTTCTCCCAAGCCGCCGAGTTAGAGCTTCTAATTGCCCTAGCCGCTGGTTTAGCCCCTTCTAATTGGTGTGTCTAAACCCTAGATCACCAAGGCTCTCTCATAGTCCACCATACTCGCTCCGGCTTAAGGCGAAGCCCTGCGAGATCTCCCCTCTACTTCCGGTACCACGCCGTCGTGCTGCCAGAATCGCGAGGAGAGTGCTACAACCTCCACTGCCTGCTGTAACAAGGGAGAGGAAGGTCTTCATCGAAAATTTAACGTGTGACCGATCATGAAGCGCTGCGAACGCAGGCCTTGGAAGGATCGTCTGCGCGATCTTGAGATCGGGAGTGTACGACTACATCATCCACGGGAATCTGCTCTCCTTAACCGTTTTGGATCTTCGAGGGTTAGTACTCTATTGACTCGTTGCTACAATCTAGTAGATAGATCTTGGCTTGATCATAGATTAGATCTTGATTGTGTGTTCATGCGGTAGAAATTTTTTGTTTTCCATGCTACGAACCCCTACAGTCTCTAGTGCAAGTGGGAGACTGAAGAGAATATGCCCGAGAGGCAATAATAAAGTGGTTATTATTCTATTCCTTATTTATGATAAATGTTTATTTTGCATGCTATAATTGTATTAATACAGAAACGTTAATACATGTGTGTTTAATGAACAAAAAGAAAGTTCCTAGTTATGCCTCTCTTATAAACTAGCTCGTTGATTAACAAGATGATCAATTTCCTGGTCATGGACATTGGATGTTGTTAATAATGAGGTTACAACATTATTGGAATGGTGTGATGAACATTCATCCAAAGTATAACATTACGATCAAGGTCATTGTGTTTATATTGCTATAACATCATACGAAGTAATCTTAGTCCTTAGACCATGAGATCATGCCAATCACTAACACCGAAAGAGTATCTTGATAACATCAAACGTCACACCGTAACAGGGTGACTATAAAGATGGGTTCAGTGCTACGAAGGTGTTATGTTGAGGCTCATGGATCAAGAGTGCAATTTGTCCATCCCGATGACGGAGAGATATACTCTCGGCCCTCTTGGTGATATCACATTAGTTAGCTTGCAAGCAAGTGATTTGATCACTAGAATGTTATATCACGGGAACGAGAAAAGAGTACATGTCGGTAACGAGATCAAACTAGGTATAGAGATACCGATGATCGAATCTCGGACATGTAATATATCGCGAGACAAAGGGATTGAGTTACATGTGTATAAGGTTCACACGATCACAGAAGTCATCGTTGAATATGTGGGAGTCAGTACGGATCCCCATGTCCCGTTTCTGATTATTGATCGGAGAGGGGTCTCGATCATGTCTACATTATTTGCGAACCGTAGGGTGACACACTTAAGGGATACCGACACCATTTGGAGCAAATAATATGCTAGAGAAAGAAAAAGGAAAACGCAGGAATTTATTTCACTACACACGAGAACTATTTCGGTTGAAATTGCTGAAATTGGTTCTGCATGTGAAATTGAATACTAGCAAGGGGTTTTGTGTGAATTTTTGTTAATTAGAGTGATTAACAAAATTCTGAATAAATAAATAAAAGAGTTTTATTTAAATGAGAGCTTGCATTAAATTTGGTGAAAGTTTAATGCATGTGAGTGGATTTTTGAGTGGAGGCATTTTTATGGGAGTGGAGGCTTTTCATTTTGAGTGGGAGCTCCATCCACATAATTGTGGAAGAGGTGGGGGAAGCCACCATGGCTGGGCGCCATGCCCCTTGGGGTGCCCCCTCTCCCTATAAAAGGCCCCCCTCTCCTCCTCTCAAGGCACACCTCCTCGTGAAGGATCTCTCTCTCCCCTTTAGAATTTTCTCATGGTCTCAGATCAGCACGATACATGTTTCCGGTTGATTTTTCTGAAAGGATTTGTTGCTTTCGCTGCTTCGCTGGAACGAGGGCGCGGAAGTTGTCGGGGTACCCGGACGTGTGTACGATCACGGATGCACCACTGTTTTGTGGTGCTGGACCGGCTGGACCAGATGGACTTCATCACGATCTTGAGATGGCAAGCGTTCGACTACATCATCCACGAGTACAACCTCGTTAACGCTATTCGGTCTTCGAGGGTATGTATTCTATGGATGTATATCCATCCGTTGCTTGTATCTAGTAGATAGATCTTGGTACTTAGTTGTTTCCATCATAGGATTTTTTTGTTTTCTATGCTGCGAACCCTACAAAAACGATACGAAACCGTAAAACTAAACCACAAATGACAGAATTTAAACAAATTCAACCGTTCAACCGCGACAATCATCAAGTATTAACCAAATTTAACAAAGTATCTCACTACCACGTCGCAGAACATCATCCAAAATATGAATCATCACCACAACCCACGATGATCATCAAGCATCGAAGCCAAGAGAAGCATCACCGCTGCCACCACTTGTCGAAGCACCACCATGGCCACCATCACTTGCCGAAACACCATATCCACCACCATCCCTAGCCCGAGCATTGCCTCTTGCAAGCGCTGCTAACCTCCTTCTCTCCAATATGCCATGCCTTGCTTGATCATGCCACGCCAAGGTGAGCTCGTCCATGTTGCTCCGGTCCATGGTCATGATGGTGTTTTCTTTGGCATAGAGCTTTGCCATGGCCTTGGTTTTGTCGGCTGCCGCCTTCCTCTCCTCCACGGCTATCTTGCGCAAACCATCTTGCCGGAGTGCTTCCCACCTTACTTGATTTTCAATTGTTTTCTTATCGGCCAAAGCAACTTTTGCTTCCAAATTGACATAGGAGCCTTGTCAATGTCCACCGCATTATCATTCAACAAATCGACATAGGAGGTCGGAACCTCGTGCAAATCGCTGTGTATAAAGCGCCAATTCGAATCAATTTTTCATACCTAGGTCGTCGGCGGCAGCGGAAGGGGGAGGGGAATTGTTCATACCTAGGTCGGCTAGCCGAGGTTGTTTTGGCGGATTTCGCGGAGGTGAATGGTTTCCCGGGGGATGCCTTCCGCTTCACGACCGTCCTCTTCACCTTGCCCGGCGCCGGCTTGGAGGCGACGGCGACGACACTCACTTGAGCGTGGGGAGCAGCGGGACCGGCGGGAGAGGCCGGAGCGCCCATGGTGCCATCCTGGATGAGGACGGAGCACTGCCGCTTCCGCTTCGTCGCAGAAGCAGCCCTGGATGGGGGACTGGCGACGGGGACGGAGACGACGGTGGTGGCTACCAGATCTGGCAGACCCGTCGGAGGGGTCGCTTGCGCCGGCACGACCTCGCCGGAGCTCAGCGGCGGCGGCTGGACGTCCATGGCGACCTTTTGTGAGGCTCGACGGAGGTGGGAGGGGCGGGGACGGCAGATCGAGCATGGCGGCGGCGGGAATGGCACGGCGAAAATGGCGCGGTTGAAACTTCCCTCCCGCCAACGAGAACTGGGGATACGGTTCGGTCCAAGTCGGGCTCGAAAATTGGGTTTTCTCGGTTCCGGGGGAGGGGGTATTTTCTCGAGGGTCCTAAATTTTTTTTCGGTTCGGTCGATTTTGAGGCGTCTGTTCTGGCCATTTTTCTTATGCGAAACCGAAAAGTGACGGTTATTTTCTCGGTTCCGTCCTTTTACGGTGTCTGCTAGAGATGCTCTTAAGCAATATGTACCACGCAGAACATACTTCGAGAAGGAGGTGGACATGACCCAATTGATCGCAACAAAAGGCAAAATCATACTAGAAGCCCTATGAAGATAATATGTAAGAAGTCTCCAGGTATGTTCTGTCTAAGTAGATTTGATTTTAAATTACATCAGAAGGACACTAATAATGTTTTTATATAAATGTTGCCTGATTACTAATAAGGCTTTCAAATTTGAACGGGAAACTAGACCATTGTACCGAGTATTCAGTTTCAAGTACTCCCCTAAAGAATCCCACTATAGTTCTACCGACTGAAAAACTAATATAATTTCTTGCTTAACTATGCACAAATTTATCCAACACACAAATGATGACCGAAAAAATATCACGTAGTGTAGCAAATTCTACAATGCAGCAACTAAACTACCTACATCTGAACTAGTACAACTAATCCCCACCCATGCCCAGGCCACCAAGCATTTTGTTGATGTCCTTGCCACCCATTTTATTCACAAGAGCCTTCAATCCAGGGACACCGCCCATCTGCTTCAGCATTTGTGGTGGTAGAGCTTTGACCAACTGCTGGATGGTCTGGTTCTGGGACAGATCACTCATTTTTCCGTTGTTCTTCGGAATCTTTAGATCCTTCATCTTGCCAAACACCTTGGCTAGTCGCTTGTACTCTTCCAGCATGTCCATCACATCCCTCACTTGTCTGCCAGACCCTCGAGCGATCCGGATGGTTCTCGACTCGGTCATCAGCTTTTTTGGGTTTGGATTGTCGAGCTCTACGAGGTTGACGATGGGCATGGTCAGTTTCAGGATATCACCCGTGTTACACAAAAGAAAGCCTTATAGAATAATAATAGCTCACCTGCATCTGTCATAGAATCCATGATCGTCATGTACCGCTTAATCTTCGCTTGGCCATCCTTCTCCTGTCCTTTTGGCATCAACTCAGAATTAAATCCAGGCAACATAGAGAAGACCTGGAAGATAGAGTAGACAGGTCATGATTACAAAAATGTTACCACACAAACATAGCTAGTTGGAAACTTGGAATCTCAATGATATTGGATTGTTCATCTGAAATCAAAGACATAATATACTTAACATTACCAATTTAATCAGATGTTAACATATTATAAATATATATACTGAAGGAGACAGTTAACCTGGCCAAGAGAACCCATTTTGAGAAGATTCTGAAATTGCTCATACAAAAGTCTGAGAGTGAAGGTTCCTTCAGATATCTTTGCCAGAAGTTCAGGTTGTTTATCAGCAGGAATAACATCCTGGATCTTGTCTATTAAGCCGGAGAGGTCTCCCATGCCTGCGAAATACATTGTTAGTTAAACCGAAAACTAGAAAGAAGAATCACAGGTTATGAACAATAATAAATGTAGTTACTTACCTAACAGACGACTAACAAAAGGCCTCACATCAAAAACCTCAAATTCATGAAGGTGTTCTCCAGTTCCAATAAAGATCACAGGGCTTTTTGTAGCTGCAACCGCGCTAAGTGCACCGCCTCCGTTTGCATGACCATCCATTTTTGTAACAATCACAGCACCAACAGAAGCGCTTTGCTTAAATGCTTGCGCCTGACCGAATGCAGCCTGACCAATGCTACCATCCATCACAAAGATCACCAGGTCTGGTTTCGTTGCTTCTGCAACTTGACGCATTTCCTCAAAGAGTGCGGCCTCTTGCTTATGGCGTCCACTCGTGTCAATGATAATGAGGTCAGAATTTTCTTTTTTGAACCTTTCTAGCCCATCTACAGCAATTTTAACGGGATCCGACTCCGTGTAGCTCCCGTAAAAAGGTATCCTTGCCTTGGTTGCGTTCTGCTTCAACTGATCAAAAGCACCAGCTCTGAATGTATCGGCACAAACCACTGACGGTTTAAATCCTTTGAGTTGATAGTAACGTGCGTACTTTGTACAGGTTGTTGTTTTTCCAGAACCTACAGCAGTATATCGTTATTCAGTGAATATTCAGAATTATATTGCAGATATATAGAAGATAAGGAAAAATAAATAGTGAACAAAGCACTGGTTGTTTTTCACTTATCAGAACTAATTTCGAAAAGGGCATCTTGGAGAGATGTCACAACTACAAACAACTGAAAGAATGAAATAACAATAACCATGAAGCCATTGGATCTAGCACCAAATATAGAGCTATCTGCTGAAATGCCTATCTCACCAAAAATTCTCTACAAAACAACTTATGTACCTTGACATCCATCTTAGGACAGAGTTGATGATTCCCTTTAAGTATAATACTCCCTCCGTTCAGAAATAACTGACTTGGATTTGTCTATATTTGAATGTATCTATACACTAAAACGCGTCTAGGTACATTTGAATCTAGACAAAAGCAAGTCAATTATTTCTAGCATTTATATAGTTGCTTGTCATCACAATGCCTCGAGTATAGTACTAGTACTGATGTTTGTACTATACGGCCAGAAATAATATCAGGCCCTTGATATTCATCGGCATGATGATCCAAATCGCACACCGTTATACTGCTGTAGTACTCTCAACCCAAATTCAGCCATATTTTGGTCATTCATACCACCACACTAGGCCATCCATAACGGAGCAAACAAGCGAGTGATACTGACTGACCTTGCAGCCCGACGAACATGACGACGCTGGGCTTCCCCTTCTTGGGGACGAAGGCGGGCTTCCCGGGATCCAGCATACTGCAGAGCTCGGAGAAGACAGCCTGTTGTATAATGCGGTGCTTGTTGGTGCCGGCGGCGAGTGTCTCAAGGTTGACGATCTTCCTGATGTTGGTCTGCACATCGCGGACCGTCTGGAACCGGACGTCGGACTGCAGGAGCGCGCGCGTGATCTCGTTGAGGCAGTCCCCGAGCACCTTCTCGTCGACCACCGTCGCTTTGCTCATCTGCGCGAGCGCGCGGGTGATGCTCCCGCCCAGCTGCGCGAGCACCATCTTGGCTGCGCCGGGGGATCGATCGGGCCTCGGCGACGGGGTGGGGTACTAGCTAGGGTTCCGGCGGAGATTTTAGGCGGCGCGCGGTTACGATGTGGCGGGTCGGTGGCGAGAGAGGCTCGTGTCGATCGGTCGCGGAAGCGACGTGCGTGTACTCTACTTTATGGAGTTCTTTTTTTTCGTTTTGGATGGAAATCGTGACTTATGGGAGTTTTTTTTTTTGAACTGTAACTTATGGGACTTGGATACGAATACAAGTCGAACCTACGTATATATGATTACAAATCAGAAGAAATGTC
This sequence comes from Avena insularis, assembly GCA_023614405.1. Lineage (NCBI taxonomy): Eukaryota > Viridiplantae > Streptophyta > Magnoliopsida > Poales > Poaceae > Avena > Avena insularis. Next base: position 376,515,109 of record CM042687.1, on the reverse strand, counting down.
AGGCCAAGAATATTTTACATAATACTCCCTCCATTCATAAATAAGTGTACTTCTAGTTTTTGCCTAAGTCAAACTTTATCAAATTTAACCTACTTTATAGATAAATATAATAACATATATTACATCAAATTAATATATTATGAAACTAAATTTGAAAACATATCTAGTGATACCAATTTAGTGTTATAAATATTGCTAGTACGTTTTTCTACTCCCTCCGATCCATATTAACCGACTTTGATTTGTTAAAATTTGGATAAACCTATATACTAAATAGTGTCTAGATTTATTCAAATCTAGACAAATTTGAGTCAATTAATATGGACCGGAGGGAGTATAACTTTACTAACTTTGACTTAAGACAAACTTTACTAACTTTGACTTAAGACTAATCGTGGGGTCAAGTAATCTTCAACCAATATCTTGGCTACCCAATAGTTGCCAAACTTTTGTAGGGCATATTAGAGCACATGGCAAACATGCCTTATACTCCCTCCGTTTCAAAATATACGATGTTTTAGCTTTGTAAAGCAAATGTATCTGGACTTCTTTTAGTATGTAGGTTCATTGAAGTTTGATGTGAATCTACACATTAAAACAAGACTAGATACATTTTTTTCACAAACCTAAACATCTTATATTTTAAAATGAAGGGAGTATATCCTAGGGTCGTCTGCGCCAGTTTGCATGCATCTATAATTACTGAAAACTCTTTTTGGCTCTAGTGTTCGAGTGATCCTTATATGTTTTTAAATGATAATCGTATTTAAAAGTTCTAAAAAATGGAAAATTTAGATGTATTATATGATGTATCCTACAAGTATGAAATCTTTGAATTATATACTACATAAAAATGGCAAAATCTAAAAAACAATTGGAGTTCTAAAAATATGCAGTTTCCACTATACCAGGATCTATACATTTTTACTTTTGTGCACATGAGATTATAAAGTATTTAAAACTAGGATTTCACATGATTCTTGGATGCATCATTGGCTACATCCATATTTTTTTCACTAATTTTTGGCTATTTTTATTTTTTCAAAATAATTAGTTACGGAATTCGAGAGCTATCAATCCCTACTCCTAATATTATATCGATTAAACCGAACTTAAAATGACTGACTAAGAGTAGCATTTTGTATAGTATAGATATGTTTTATTGTTCTTAGTGCATTATCCACAATGAAAAATAGTAGCTAGATGGCAAAAATTTAACATTGTCCATAGTAAGAAAATTTATCATCTCAATAAGGAAATTCACCACCAGCAATTGATAAGATGACCTACTATAGGATCAAAAGTTGACCCAAAAGGGACAAGGGATAGTAAAACAATAGTTGACTCCAAACTAAGAGGACGAGATAGACAAATATATATTCCGGTAAGTATAGCAAAAGCGGGTTCGAATGCTCGACGCATTTGAACTGAATAACCTGATCATGATTATGCCTCAAAGTTTGAACCAACTAGCAATGAATAACCGAGATTAAAGTAGATGGCAAAGAATACCAACAAACTAAACTAGACAAGACATGATATAGGAAACCTCAAGCATAGTAACGGGGCACAGAACAACATCCAAAATTTTAGTACAATGTGTGATCTTTAGAGACAACTATGCATGGCATTATGATATATTTACAATGCAAGGAAGAAAAAGTTGTAAGGTAACAAGTAAATCTAGCACATAGTAAGAGCACAAGAATGGAAACAATCTGACATAAACATCATAGGTCAGTTCCAACATCCAAGCTGCTGGAATCATAATAAATATTTTAGAGGCAAGACGACGCTGCAATGGATATACAATGAAATACCATAATTACATGACACATTAGCTTTATCCATCCATATAATAATAGCGTCAGGAGGGCTCCCACGATTGCCATCGATCAGTCCAATTTTCCTTCGAGACTGCTTGCCAACTTCATAGTGTACACCTCTATCATCAACAACTCATATTCTTCTTCATAGGAACCATTGCAAAATTATCTGCATCATCACAAGATACACTTTGAGCATCACGGAAATATTGGCTGCAATTTTAGAAGACAAGGTCGAGGCTGCGAGGCGAGTCCTCTAGGCGTATGAGTCCAAGATGTGTGTGTTCCGAATGTCAATAGCAAGCAAGCGGTGCCCGATGCTTGATACAGGCTCCCAGAGGCTCCGGTTCCTTTGGTACTACTAGAGCATGAGGTAAATGTCGTGTTCTTCATTGGAGGACGGAAGGGGCCACATGGGCGTCAGATGACGCAGCATATTACCGGCCTCCATGAACCCCCACAGGGTCTCGAGAAGAAGCTCGTGCTCAATGTCTCGGTCATTGTCGGGACCCAGCCGCCCCCCCATACAGTCACTTTGTGGTCCTTGAGGTGGACGTGTTCAAGGAAGCTGTCCATGGAGATGAACTTGATTGAGTTCTAGACGGCGCTCATGGTGCTGTATGCCTCAGGCTTGCCACACGCCCACTACGCAGTTACAACCAACATGAAATTCCAGATGATCTGGATGCACATGTGATCATATGGTAGATTATAGAAAGTCAACTGTATATATGCGACTGTATATATGCGACAAGAGTATGCAGAAAGCCTTGTACATGTACAAAATGCCCCTAAATGGTACCACTTTTTGGCACTTTGGCAAAATGTCCTAAATGATACTTTTTGTGCACTACCTTTAAGGGCACTTTGGCAAAGTGCCCCAAAGAAAGATACTCCTTTAGTGTCACTTTGCCAGAATGCTCCAAACGGGTACTAATTTTAGGGTACTTTGCCAAAGTACTCCAAATGGTACTACATTATAGGACACTTTACTAAAAGGAACATGCTACGCGTCCCGGGGGGATCAAAATTTCCGATCCCCCGGGTCCAGCTTTCGACACGTGTCCCATCCCGGCCTCCTCACGGGAAATAAAAATCCTAAAAACTATCGAGAAAACCCAACCTTGCCCCGATTCTTCTAGGCCCGTATATTCACCAGTGCGCTCCTCCACGGCCACAACCACTAACCGGAGAACCGGTCGTCGCAGCTTCGCCGGACGCGGCTCTACCATCGACGGTGGCTAGTCGCGGCACCATGGCCACCTCTTTGCAGCAGCGCTGCATGCACTTGGTACCACCGCCGGACGCCCTAGGGAGCAGCTCAGGAGCCCTCTTGGAGCATCTCTGTCGCCTTCGGTAGCACTGCATCGTGCGTAGCAGCGCCGTTGTTGGCTGTGGTAGCAAACCTCTGACGCCGTTGTAGCAAGCGCCACCGCCACCTGTAGCAAGCGCCGCCGCCGCTTGGCCGCACGTAGCATCGTCGGCGTGGCATCGCCACCGGCCGCATGTAGCATCGCCGCACGCTAGCTGTAGCAAGCGCATCGACGGCGCACCCGGTCACGCCGCATGTAGCAAGCTACGGCGCACCCGGCCGCACGTACCACCGTTGTCGTCTAGCATAAGGCATCGCCACTGACCACATGTAGCGTCGCTGCAGCCTGTAGAAAGCCGCAGGCGCCGCCTGTAGCAAATGCGCCGCCGCCACTGTAGCAAGCACCGCCGCCCCTGTAGCAAGCATCGCCGCATCCAGCAGCCATGGACGCCCGTGGAGGAGCTCGACTTTTGGCCATGGCTCATGCTCTTGTGGTCAACACCGAGTAAAATAGAGGGAAAAGGACGAGGAGGTGCGCGACGCCGACAGCGGCAGAAAGGATGAGGTGCACGATGCCGACAACGATAGAGAGAGAGGAGCTGCTTGGCATCATGGACACATCAACAGTTAATCCCCGTCTATAGCAGCCCCGGCGTCCGTCTGTAGACTGTAGCAAGGGCGACATCAGCGTGCACCCCCCGGCGACCACTTGTAGAAGCGTCGCCCGCCGTCTGTAGCAGCGGCAACAGTTGCGTGTAGCAGGAGCGCTGGCCGCGTGTAGCAACCCCGGCAGCTACGTGCCGCAGGGTCCATGGCCGCGTGTAGCAGCCTCGGCGACTGCGTCTGTAGCAACGCCGACCGTCGTGTGTAGCAGCACTGATGAGCATCTATAGCAGGGACCTTTCTGTAGGGTTTCGTAGCATGGAAAACAAAAATTTTCTATCGCATACAAACAAACAAGCCAAGATCTATCTACTAGATTGTAGCAACGATTCGATGGAATAACTTACCCTCGAAGATTCCAAAGCGTTTAACGAGAGCGGATTCTCGTGGGTGATGTAGTCGTACTCTTCCCGATCTCAAGATCGTGTAGACGATCCTTCCGGCGCTGCGTTCCGGCAGCGCTCCCGCAGTCGGTCACACGTTCGGTACTCGACGAAGACCTTCCTCTCCCTTGTTCCAGCAGACAGCGGAGGTTGTAGCACTCTCCTCGCGATTCCGGCAGCACAACGGTGTGGTACCGGAAGTAGAGGGGAGATCCCGCAGGGCTTCGCCTTAAGCCGGAGCGAGTATGGTGGAGTATGAGAGAGAACTATTAGTGGTCTAGGGATTAGACACACCAATTAGAAGGCTCTAAACCGAAGGCTAGGGCAATTAGAAGCTCTAAACCAAAACGGCTCTAAACCGGAGATTAGAGGATAGGAACTTGTGTGTCTAGAGGAGGAGGCCCTGCCCCTCCTCTTATAGGTGGGAGGTGCGGCCAAGGGGAGGGGAGTCCCTCCCCAAGTCGGCCTTGGTTGGCGCGCCGGCTTGGAGAGGAGGGACTCCTCTCCAACTCGGTTTTGCCCTCCTCTTGCTTGTTTCCCACAGTTTCCTGTTTTAGCCGTTTGACTTTCAAACTGGCCATTTGACTTTTCAGTTTTAGGATTCAATTTAATCCTTTATTTGGAACAGCAAGAACACTTAGTACATGATGCAATCATTCCAATATGTAATGACACATTCATGTACCCCTTCCCCCCGGAGTGCCGGACATTCCGGAACCTTCTAGAACATTCCCGATGAAAACACCGGAATCATTTCCGAACTCCGAAACGGGACTTTCCTTATATGAATCTTATTCTCCGGACCATTCCGGATCACCTCGTGATATCCCGGATCCCATCCGAGACCAACAACACTCGGTCTCTTTCTCATAATACCATAACTACTCAAAACAACGTCAATCCTTATGTGTCTCCTACGGTTCGTGAATTATGCGGACATGATCGAGACACTTCTCCTAACAATAACCAATAGAGGAATCTGGAAATTCATATGGCTACATATTTCTCGATTATTTTAGATCGAATGAACCACTTACATACGATACCAATTTCCCTTTGTCTCACGATAGTTTACTTATCCGAGGTTATGATCGTCGGTATCTCCGCATACCTACTTCAACCTCGTTATCGATAAGTACTCTTTTCTCGCTCCTGATATGTGATCCCTTGTGAGCCAGTCACATGCTTGCAAGCTAATTGGATGACATTCCACCGAGAGGGCCCAGAGTATATCTATCCGTCATATGGATGGACAAATCCCACTCTTGATCCATGTGTCTCAACCAATACTTTCCAAACACTCAATGCCACCTTTATAGCCACCCAGTTACGGTGTGGTGTTTGATGTCATCAAAGCATCCATCCGGTAAAGGTGATATGCATGATCTCATGGTCGAAGGAATTAGGTTACTATGTATCAGAAAGCATATAGCAATTGAACTATTGAAATGACTTGATCTTTATGCTACGCTTATCTATAGGAGTATGTCCACCATATCATTCTCCTAACGATATGATCTTGTTGTTGATAACATCTCAATGTTCATGATAGGGAAACCACAATCA